>CM053330.1:5720000-6320000 GCA_028583605.1 Dastarcus helophoroides | reverse complement strand
TCGAATATTTTAGTATGTGTGGAATATCAAACCACAAACTAATTTTTCGTTATACACGTTCTATTCCGAGAATTAAATCTCCCAAAACACCCTAAACGCATAAATCTGCTTCCACAATGAAAGCAGAAATCGAAAAAGGGTATGGAAATTTATAATGCTTATGAATCTAGGGAACATATTATTAGATCTAGGTGGTCGCTTTAGCGAATTGAATATCCCAGTGGGATAAATAATTTGCGGCACTTTATTACATCAGATTTCAATATATGATTTGTTCGAATGCCGATGCCATTGTCCAACGTTTTGTTATATGAAAGTTTTCGGCGAAGCAGCCGCTACCGAATTATTTCCCGTACATTTTATAGACGTCGTAAAAAGTAACGATTTCGGTATTGCACCCCTCAGTTTTCCACCAGACTATTTATTTCTGGAGGACACTTTAAAAGTGCATTCGACGGGTGGACAGGACAATTTTATTTCGTTGATGCAAAAATAAATTTCATACTGAGCTCTGAGTTTCTGAGTATATTTCATAGTTTACAAATTATGGCATTCAACTTGTACCAATTCCAAAATAAGATCGAAATTTCAAAGAAAAAATCATAATTCTGAATATGACGTCGAAATTTTGGGAAGGAAATTGACGAAATTTGAACTCGAGACAAAATAACTTTCTAGATTAAATTTTAAATTATGAAAATAAAGCCAAAACTTCAGTTTTTTTTTCATAATTTGCTTTTTTTAAAAAACGATTCACTCAAAAAGTATAATCCTATTAGACCCTTGGGGCACTACGAATTTAAGGCAGAAATGAAGACGAGACGGTTGCTGATGAAATACTTCTACAAGGACAAGTTGTAATTATCGGTTTGGCCTCGAAATTCGGAGTTTGGAAGTTCCGCAGAAAAAAAAGTCTCCAGAGATAGTGCGAAGGAAAACGCACCAGAATTTATCTTGCAAATCTTAAGAATGTTACTCTTGGAAGGATCAGAACTGATTTCATTCCACTATTTAAATTTGGCATTTTTCCCAAAATTCGGAATTTAAATTGGAGAATTTTTTCTACAATTTTGAATACTGAATCCACTTTAACACCTCAATTTACATTTTCTTTTCGAAATTCGGTCATTTTCAAAGGTGAAGTCAAAAATTCTGATAAATATTTAGCCTTCAACCATCTTTTAAGTTATTTTTCAAAAAATATAAATACGGATATTAAATTTTCAATTACAGATTTACCGGTAACTGCGTTGGTAAAAAAAGCCCTTTTTTGGTCTCAATCTCTCACGGCTCATTACACCGATGAGGTAAAAAAGCAAAGTTGCGAATACTGGGGCTTTGCGCTTTAGAAGAAAGAAGTTTGTTCTGAAACAAAACCTCGAATGAAGCAGCTATATAGAATTTCGTCGATGGCCGTCAGCCAGTACAAGATATCAAATTACGCAGAAATGCAGAAACAGCAAACTAATTAATCCGGGGTTGGCCCTAAGCGCCCAATAGCTGTACGCATTCAAGGGTTACTTCATACCCCATTGGCCGGGGTACACGGCCATTGTTAGTCCTTTGTTTACCAACAATAGAACCACCGTGCACATTTCCATTCATGTTAATTACACTCAACAGCTAATCAACCGGAAATAAAATAACTTGCATCGTAATGGCCAATCTTCCCCACAATCCTTCAATGACGAGAATTGTACTAATTGAGCGATAAGTTGAGAAGAAGAATTTTTCGGCATTCAATGCGACAACTTGACGTCAAATAAAAATCAAACAATGGGTAATTAAAATTGAAGTGTACCAAATTACCACAATTAAACAATAAAAAATGCATTAATTTTAATTCCACTTGGTCGTCTAGCGTCTAGATATATCTGCTTATCATCACAGTAAAGTTCTTGACATTCCTGGCGTCATAAAAATGGTAGCTTTTTGACCCTATAGGGCTTGCAACCGTAGCTAAACACCTGAAATTAAGTCATATGTAGTACACGCTGTAGATTTATGCCTAAATAAGGGTGACTGTAACATGAACCACTTGATGTACATATGTTTACATCTGTCAAGAAATTATTTACATGAAATTCGGGTGTAAATGATGAACTCTTGATGGGTTTGTAAGCAGATTGTCGTCTAATGATGTAGACGTAGCGTTTTCGTCGTAAAGCTAACTTTTAAGATTTCTCGCCGCTTCGGATGGTTAAATTATCGAATGAAGACGTCGATAATGAAGCAGTGAAATAATATGGTTTAATTTATACGTTATAATGGGTCAGCTCTATCTAAATATAAGTTTATGATTGGACTTTATAGCTTATGCACTTGTATTAACAGTTCTATTTTATGCATCACTAATTGTGAGGAATCTGGTTTAAGACCACACTCCAGTCCTTCATCCAGGAATAGTAAAATGATAGCGCTTTCTTTTATCACCCAAACTTCGCCTTGAACTCACTAATGCGAGCAACGGATCTAGAAAACTGATTTTTCATCAGAAACTTCCTTGCTTAAACGAAGCGATCTATTCAGTAGAAGTTGTCAAAGAGGATTCGTGTGATAGAAAAGACCGCGAAATCTGATTTAGAACCACACATCCCCCCTTGATGCAGAAATAGTAAAATGACAACAGTATCTTTAGTCTTAATCACACAATTTTCTTCTTGAACACACTAATAGAATGAACTTTTTACAAAGAGTCATGAATGGACTTTGCTTTTATAAACTGATTAATAGTTTTTCTTTAGTTGTCACTGATATGGAACATATCGTAAATCATGTTTTAAAAGAAACACTTTTTTAAAACGGAAGAATGAGCGATCTTCATCGATGTTAGGTAGGATGACCAGACGTATTCTTTTTAAAAGAATAGTTCTTTGGTGAAACGGACTGATCCTTGGTTATCTTCAAAATTGAAGCACAAATCTAAGGAACCTTTGTTGTGTTTTTTAATCTTTCTTGTAGAGCAACCTTTGTTGTATTTTTTAATCTTTCTTGGTTTCAGGCTTTCAGGGGATACGATTGGTATTTCTATAGTTCTTCTATAGTTCTACTTCTATAGTTTCTACATTCGTTTGTACTCTTCTCTTTTTTTCATTCCAAAAGCAATGGAAAATTGCAGAAAAAACTCCAAATTTTCTGAAATTATTTCATAATATAAAATAAAAATGCTTAGTTTCCTTTCATAATTCCGAATCCATTTTCCCTATTTGCAAAAGGTGCGACACGCATCAGCCATCTGTGCTATGGAACAGTGTTTCCCAAACTTTCGACATCTGTGTACCCTTTCCATATTTTTTGTGACGTAGAGTACCCCTGGTTAAAAAATTACATTCTACATAATATACGAGGGGTGTCTTTTTAGTTCTCGCATATAACTGCATAGAGGGCGCAAGTGACAAAATGCATATTTCTTAAATTAACCTCAACATTACATTAATACGTGTTAAAAATTTCATCAAAATACAACAAGTGTTTTAGTCACAGGGAATTTCGAAAATTAGTAAGCCGTTGAAAAACATGGAATTGAATCGAGAGCAATCGATAATTTTTTACAACTTTTAAACGGTTTATTGTAACTGTTTTTGGTAAAGAAACACCACATCAGTCGACAGTTCACTTTATGTTTCAGTCTTAGATGGCTCCACGTAATACTCTGATAATTTTCAGAGAATGTCACAGATTTATTACTTTTTAGGGAATCTTATAATAATAATAATAGCATTTATTTAGCATAAGCTATTTAACATTCACAACATTACATTAGATCAACATTAAAAGTTAAATTAAATTGACTTAAATTAAATTAAAACCTGTAAACTCTGTAGATGAAATAGAACACAAATAAACTTAATACTTGGTTTTTATATACTTTGAACATAACATCTTAAATCTAGAAAAACTCGCACAATTTTTTATTTCCTTCGGTAATTCATTAAAGTATATTAGTCCTTTGTAAAAAATACTATTCAATATTTTACTTCTTTCACAAGCTTCCACATAAAAATTTCCTCGATTTGTTGTATCGTACTCATAAACTTCCGAGGTATATTTAACATTTTTCTTTATATACTCTGGTTGAATATTATGTTTTATTTTATAAATAAATTTAAATGTGGAAAAAATGACTTTCTGCTTAACAGACATAAAATTCAAAATATGTATCATTGTCAAAACATGTGTGTATCTATTGCATTTTAACCCTTCTTTGCATGATTTTTTAAATTTTTTTAAAATAAATCAGGGTGATGTTATTAATGCTCTAGATTAAAGGAATAATATTTAAAAAAATCCTAGTGTAAATAAAAATATGTATTATGTAAAAAACAATATGATGGAAATTTACATCATCATGCATTGTCACATATTTAGCTCAGTACTAAATAAATAAAAAAAATATTGTTTACTCAATCTTCTTTATTCTTTATGATAATTTAAAAAACAATTATTATTTTTATTTAAGCACAAATTGACGCCACATTTAATACACGAAATTGTGGAATAGCCTTTAGATTTGGGAAATTTGCACCGGAGTGACCCACCTACTTTTGGCCAATGTTCAGCACCATCTTTTCTTATGTCTTTTGGAGGTGGTGGAGCTGAAGAACCTTTTCTTTTTTTTGATTGTAGTTCTTCTTCTAGTAAACTGGTACTAGGACGCCCTCTTTTAGCTTCTTTGGTGGTTCCTCTGTTGCATAGCACAAAGGCCAATTCATTTCTGAATTGGCCCATTGTAAGCAGACTCTTTTTAGGTTCACCTCTTTCTTGAGCAATTTTTTTATAAATAATCCAAGAGTTTATAATAGCTAGATTAAATAGATGAAAAAAAAATACGCAAATACCACTTTTTAGACCTCATTTTTATATGATTTCTGCCCAAAAAGGTATCCATGAGATCTACTCCTCCCATATGTTTATTGTACTCTTGGACAATAAACGAGCAAGTAATATCAATTTTTTCTTTTGTCAAATCTATTGACTTTAGTTACAGGCAATGCTCCAGAATAAGAAGATAACAGGGTTACTATCTTATTATCTTTCCAAGCCACACAACTCAAATCTATACCATCATGCACAGACACTCTTTCCTCAAAACTACCTCTGGGCACAGATTTTTTCATGAAATTTTTCTTCTCTGGAAGTTTATTATTTGGTATCCTGTTTTGTTGCACAGTTCCCACTGTGTGAATTCCTGATTTAGCTAAAAAAACTACCAATGGCAAAGATGTATAAAAATTATCAAGGTATATGATGTGGTTTTGGTTTCTTGGCACTCCTCGAAGCAAACGAACTACAACATTTCCTGTTGCACCAAGATCTGGTTCATCTGGGAGTTTCTCTGTATTCTCTTGTCCAGAATATACCTCAAACTTGTGGGCATATCCCATCAAATCACAGAGAACATACAATTTGAAGCCCTATTTATGGGGCTTCTTAGGCAGATACTGTTTTAAAAAATGCCCTATTTTGGTAGAACACATCTGTTCATTCACAGAAAGTCTTTGATTCATTGGCACTGTGGCAAACCTCTCATTGAGATGCTTGATAACAGGGCGGATTTTATAAAGCCTGTCATGTTCTGGATGACCTATAGGTTTGTGAAGATCATTGTTATTAAAATGTAATGATAACTTTATTTTCTCAAACTTGTTTAGTGGCATTGTTGAAGAAATGGGCTCATATCCAAACTTGGGCGACCAGTATGATCTTGTGCTAGGAAATTTGATTACTGACATGTATAATAATATACCAAAAAACTTATACAAATCATATTCTGTAAATGTTATAGATGAACTAGAATTACTCTGTATTATATATAAATTTGTCTCCTCTACTACTAATGTTTTGATAAAATCTTCAGTGATAAAATGGTTAAAACATTGATATGGAGTTTCTAGGTGTGATAGACCGCCTGAAGCAGTAAAACTCCCCAAGAAAGTAATTTTATCTGTATCATACACCAGATTCCTTTTTTTCCAAATCAAGCTTTTTTTGTCAAATGGAAAACTGGATGAAGACTGGAAATTGGATGATGTTGATGGGTGAGAGGATTCTTGATCTTCTGGTTCTACAAGAGGAGGATCAATGTCAGCAATTTCATCCACATCATCATCATCATCATCGTTCTCCTCCTGCAACACTCTTATAACTTCATCAGCATCGCGGTTTTCATCATCGGAATCTTGGTCATCAAGGCCATCTTCTGAGAGCCAACCGCCTTCTAACTTACTAAGATAATCTTCAATATCTCTTTCATTCAAGTTTCCCTAAAAAACAACATAAAATAAACATTTACAAAAAAAATTGCCATACATTACAAGTGAAGTTACTAAGTGATGTAAATTTCCATCACATAGTTTCGAGAAATGTATTCACAGTGTTTTGATATAAATTATACATAAAATAACAAAAACATGAAAACAAACCTTTTTTCCACTCATGTTCACTTTTCTTGTATTTTATATCTCCGTTTATTTCCTTAAAACAATTTAAAATATCACTTGTTTCTTCCAGTCACAACAAACAGCGGAATGACAAGTTCTAAGCCTGGTAATTGACAGTGACGTTTACTATTTTTTAACAACTGCGTTTTGTTGTACGCTATAGTCGCTTAAAAAGTTGCCAGCAACAACAAATTTACAGTACAAGGGTTTTGAGTACCTTTTTTTGTTGACTAAATATTATGATTAAAATTTCCATCATCATGCAAAGAAGGGTTAATACACCTCTCATTGCGGGATTTTGAATTTGTTGTATTTTTTGCATTTCGTTTTGTGTTACATTAAACAATATTGCAGAACAAAAGTCCAAGTGGGGCATTGTATAATAGAATTCTAATATGCATACTAAGATCTTTACTTATGCGATTAAGGAACCCCACTTTTTTGACGTTTTCCCCATTAGATAATTGACATGCTTTTTAAAATTTAAGTGCTGGTCAAGAAACACTCCTAAGTATTTTATTTCCTTTACCCTCTCAAGCTCCGTATTGCTGATTTTTACATTTATTACATCTTTTAACAAACCTAATTTATATTTCGATCCAATTACAATGAACTTACTTTTTTTAATATTGATAGCCAAATCATTATCGCATAACCACTTATAGATACTATCAAGATCTGTTTGTAAATTGTATAGCATTTCTTTTACATTAGTGCCGCTAATATGTATCATTGTATCACCAGCAAACAGATAAGTATTGCTATAATTAACAATGTTTACAATATCGTTTATATATAAAATGAAGAGAAGAGGACCAAGCACCGTGCCCTGGGGTATTCCCCAGTTGTTTACAATACATTCAGATGCAACATTATTTACCTCGCCTTCTGTTTTCTATTACAGAAATATGATTTAAACCATTCTAAGACTTGACCACGAATACCCATTTTGTTCATTTTGTCCAAGAGTATATTTCTATTTATTGTTTCAAATGCCCTCCGAACATCTAAGAACGCTGCAATTATGATTTCCCCTTTGTCCATCGCTTTTAACCAGCTGTCTGAAACACTTGTAATAACCGACTCACAGGAATTTTTGGACCTGAAACCTGACTGATTTGGCACTATTATAAGGTTTTCATCACAATAATTTATTAGTTGATCTTTCACCGCCAGTTCTAGTAATTTTTCGTAACATGGTACTGTATTTATTGGGCGAAATTCTTCACATTTCAAGGTATTTTCAATTTTCTGCACAGGTACTACAGTTGATAGTTTCCAATCTTTAGGAAATTTGCCAGAACCAAATGATTCATTTATTATGTCCAACATACGATTTCCTACACATTCACAGCAATCACGTAAGGTACTGCTTGAAATTCCAGTTTCTAGGTTAGTAGTGTATTTTAGTACACCTATGTAACTTTTTAAAGTTTTCATATCAATTTTTTTAAATTTATCAAAAATGTTCTTATTTTCTGAATGATACTCTCCTTATCGCTGTATTTATTTATACCTTCCACTCTTTCCTTTATATTGTGAACTTGAAGGAACATCTAGTCAGTTGCTAATAAATACTTACCTAAAGTATGTCTAGGGTCTAGATTTAAAAAAGTTAGATGCATAGAAAACTTAGTTTCCCAATTGGAATGTCCTTTATATCATGAAGTTTGGCTAAATTACGAGGGTTATTTTTTTAGTTTTGCATATAGCCACATAGGGGGCGCAAGTAACAAAATTTAACATTTCGAAATTAAGCACGATATTACGTTAATACCTGTTAAAAATTTCGTGAAAATGCAACAATTGGTTTAGTCACAATGAATTTTGATAGTAAGTCGTACATGAAATTGAATCGACAGCATCTTCAGATGATTGAAACCGTTTTCCACACAATGCATTCTTAATGATTGGAAGTGTAAAAAATTGTTGGGACTTAAGTCAGGAATATAAGAGAGTGATTAAGCAATTTGATATTTTGCTGCTCCAAAAATTCAATTGTTTGTTGACCAGTGTGGGCATTCGCATTGTCTTGGTTCGACGATGTGGGTTGTTTTTTTGTAGCTTAGAAATGATTTGTGGCAAACAAACGGTTGTGTACCAATCCGCATCTACCGTCTTTTGATCTTCTAAAGAACTTGTAGCGACATTGTTGATACAAAAGTTGCTACCAAAGGTTTTGGATATACTGAGGGAATGGATGACTTTGGTTGGTTTCTCCTCATCTTGTAACACCCAAACACTAGACTGATGTTATTCACGAGTTCATAAAAAAAATCCAAGACTCGTGGCCATTGACAATACTCTATACGTTTTTGGAGGGGTCCATATTGAAACAAAAAATAGTAAACCGCTCAGAAACATGAGATTGAATCGACTGCATTTCCAACGATAATTTTTTAAAACTTTCAAGGAGGTTTATCCCAATAAGAATGTCTTGCTGAGTTAATTGCTGTTTTTAGTAATGAAGCACCACATCAGTCGACAATTTCTCGTTGGCAATCTGAATTTAAACGTGGACGCACGAATCTCAACCATGACTAATTCATGTCTACCAAAAAGAGAGGTCACTCAGGACATTAATGCTGTGCGTGAGATGAAAGTGCAAGTGTTTTAGTCACAGTGAATTTTAAAAGTTAGTAAGCCGCTTAGAAACATGGGATTGAATCGACTGCATTTCCAAAGATAATTTTTTGCAAATTGCTAGGAGGTTTCTTTAAACAAGAATGTCTTGCTGAGTTAATTGCTGTTTTTGGTAATGAAGCACCACATGACTCAACAATTTCTCGCTGGTATTTTAAATTCAAACGTGGACGTACAAATCCCAACGATGATCTTAGTCCAGATCCACCAAAAAGACCGGTCACTCAGGAAAACATGTACGTGAGGTGATTAATGGTGATCGTGGTGATGGTTATCTCGAGATGGAGAATTTCTTGGGCATTTCTAAGATCCTAATCCAAAAATTAGGGTTAGACTTGAAAAAATTAGTCTCTGTTGGATCTCGCATCTGTCGACTGAGGAGCAATTGGCGGCTCGGGTCAATTGTTGCCTAAATCTTTTCAAATCAAAATCCTGTACAATATTGTTAATGGCCACGAGTCTTGGATTTATTCTTGTGAACCCGTGAATGAACGTCAGTCTAGTGTTTGGGTGTTCCAAGATGAGAAGAAACCAATCAAAATCATCCATTCCCTCAGTGTGTCCAAAAAAAGATGGTCGCAACCTTTGTGTCTACAATGTGGCTACAATATCTTTAGAAGATCGAAAGACGGTAAATGTGGATTGGTAGGCAACCATCTGTTAGTCACAAATCATTTCTATGCTACGAAAAAGCAACCTATATCGTCAAACCATCATTCACGACAAGACAATGCGATTTTTTTTTTAATTTAATCCACTCGGAAAGGGTAACCCCATTATGCTTTCAAAACACTGCGAGTAGGATGCGGAAACAAGGATAGATGGCGATGAACCGCCTTCTTAAACAAGGATAGGTTGTAATTTTTGGGGAAAATTCCTTTCGGTAACAAGTTTCATAATTTGGAAGTTCTACAGAAAAAAAAAGTCTCCGTAGACAGAAGTCCTCACCGTGTCAAGCTGGACCGCACAGGAATTTGCTGTCTCCAACTGTCTAGTACGCCTCAAGATTTTTTCCCTTGGGGGGATCAATCCTATTAGTTCCTGCGGGCATCTTCCATGATAGTACTTGTAGAAGTCACCAACCATACGCCTGTGCTCTAGTGCTTCGAGAGAATCGGTCAAACTCTCGTCATCAATTAGGCAAATCGCTCTTCTTTGAATTGAATCCAAGAGAGCTAAAGTGTGTTTTGGGGCTGAACTCCAAACATGAGAACAGTATTGGCTAGTGTTGGCCTAACATGAGCTTTGTATAGTGTCAATAGCTGATGAGATGTGAAGTACTTTTTTAGCTCTAAAAAGAAAGCCTAGCTTCTGAGAAACGGACTTGGCAATGGCGTGCATATGATCGTTCCAAGAGAAGTTAGTGCTTGCATTCACTCCTAGGATAGATAGATAAGATCCCATCGGAAGGATTTTACCGTCCATTAGTATGTTTGTTGCATTATCCCTTGATGTTTTCTTAGAGAAAACCGCGGCCTGAGTTTTTGAAGCGTTGAAGTCGACCAAATTGTTCTTACCCCATTCCAGAATAATCTCGAGATCTCGATTAATCGTCTTTATTTGCTGTTCCCTTAGTCGATCTGAAGCAGCAATAGATAATGGTTTGTTGGAGAAAAAAGATGACACAAGGTTACTATCATCTGCGTAGCTATATATAGGATTGGAAGTTGAAGTTAAGAGATCGTTTATGTGTAACAAAAATAGAGTAGGAGACAGAACAGACTCCTGAGACACCCCTGCGTTAATCGCAAATGTCTCGGATGAGATGTCATCGACGACGACCTGAAGAGATCTGTCAGCGAGAAAATTGGATATCAAATGACAGAGTTCAGGAGGAAGACCATAAGATGTTAATTTGGCAAGAAAAGATCGGTGCCAGACTCTGTCGAAAGCCTTTGAGATATCCAATGCCACAATCATGGCCTCACCATGTTTTTCCATAGCTGAGGTACAGATGTGAGTAACATATGCCAGTAGATCGTCAGTGGAACGTTGTTGTCTAAAACCGTATTGCCTGTCGGAAATGATTCTATTTTCCTCCAGATATTTGAAAATCTCGATGTTGATAACCCTTTTCATCACTTTAGATATAACGGGTAACAAAGATATAGGGCGATAGTTGTTATCCAGATTTCTTTTTCTCTTTTTAGGGACAGGCTGCACCCTAGCAGATTTCAAGATGTTAGGGACTACACCTTTGTTGTAAGAGAGTGTGAACAGTTTGCTTAGAATAGGAGTCAACTCTGGGACGCAGTTCTTAAGAACAATAGCGGGAATACCATCAACGACAGAAGCTTTCGAGGTGATGAGCTCAAGGAGAATCCTCCTGATTGTGCGTTGTCTGAAAACAACTTCAAGCATCGAAGTGCCAACCTTAGGAAAATAGGATCTTCTGCGTTTCGAGAATCAAGATTGGAATTTTCAGCAAACATTAAGGCTTACATGGCAGCCTTTTCCTTGAAGGTAGTAGCAATATTGCTATTTTCATCTAGTAAAGGTGGAAAATCTGAAGGTGTAAAATTCTTTCCAATCGACATTGCAAATCCCCAAAAGGACGTGGCACCGTTTGGATGGTTGATAAGCCTCTGGTGCATTTTACGATCAAAATCACCTTTTGCCTCGTCAATTACCTGTTTACAAAAATTTTGTTCATCTACAAATATAGTCCGAGTCTCGACTAAGGGATTATTTCGCCAACGACCATATGCGCGATTTTTGCAGGAGACAGCCCGAGTACATTTTTTACTGAACCAAGATTTACTGGAAGCAGACTTCTTTTGGGAGTGGGGAATTGAGCATTCCATACCAATTACGATTGTTTCCGTGATGGATTTGGCGACTAAGAAAGGGTTGTCTGAGTTAAAGCAGACTTCCTGCCATGGGAAAGATGCAAAGAAGTCTCTTAATTCTTCCCTGTTTGCAGAGTTAAAGTACCCTAGAGGACTGCGTTTGGGAAGGAGGTGGTATGTGAAGAAAGCGAGAGGCAGCTATAAGCAATTTCCAAGCGGTGTTAGTAAGCCGCTTAGAAACATGGGATTGAATCGACTGCATTTCCAAAGATAATTTTTTGCAAATTGCTAGGAGGTTTCTTTAAACAAGAATGTCTTGCTGAGTTAATTGCTGTTTTTGGTAATGAAGCACCACATGACTCAACAATTTCTCGCTGGTATTTTAAATTCAAACGTGGACGTACAAATCCCAACGATGATCTTAGTCCAGATCCACCAAAAAGACCGGTCACTCAGGAAAACATGTACGTGAGGTGATTAATGGTGATCGTGGTGATGGTTATCTCGAGATGGAGAATTTCTTGGGCATTTCTAAGATCCTAATCCAAAAATTAGGGTTAGACTTGAAAAAATTAGTCTCTGTTGGATCTCGCATCTGTCGACTGAGGAGCAATTGGCGGCTCGGGTCAATTGTTGCCTAAATCTTTTCAAATCAAAATCCTGTACAATATTGTTAATGGCCACGAGTCTTGGATTTATTCTTGTGAACCCGTGAATGAACGTCAGTCTAGTGTTTGGGTGTTCCAAGATGAGAAGAAACCAATCAAAATCATCCATTCCCTCAGTGTGTCCAAAAAAAGATGGTCGCAACCTTTGTGTCTACAATGTGGCTACAATATCTTTAGAAGATCGAAAGACGGTAAATGTGGATTGGTAGGCAACCATCTGTTAGTCACAAATCATTTCTATGCTACGAAAAAGCAACCTATATCGTCAAACCATCATTCACGACAAGACAATGCGATTTTTTTTTTAATTTAATCCACTCGGAAAGGGTAACCCCATTATGCTTTCAAAACACTGCGAGTAGGATGCGGAAACAAGGATAGATGGCGATGAACCGCCTTCTTAAACAAGGATAGGTTGTAATTTTTGGGGAAAATTTCTTTCGGTAACAGGTTCCATAACTTGGAAGTTCTATAGAAAAAAGAGTCTCCGCAGATAGAAGTCCTCACCGTGTCAAGCTGGACAGCACAGGAATTTGCTGTCTCCAACTGTCTAGTACGCCTCAAGATTTTTTCCCTTGGGGGGATCAATCCTATTAGTTCCTGCGGGCATCTTCCATGATAGTACTTGTAGAAGTCACCAACCATACGCCTGTGCTCTAGTGCTTCGAGAGAATCGGTCAAACTCTCGTCATCAATTAGGCAAATCGCTCTTCTTTGAATTGAATCCAAGAGAGCTAAAGTGTGTTTTGGGGCTGAACTCCAAACATGAGAACAGTATTGGCTAGTGTTGGCCTAACATGAGCTTTGTATAGTGTCAATAGCTGATGAGATGTGAAGTACTTTTTTAGCTCTAAAAAGAAAGCCTAGCTTCTGAGAAACGGACTTGGCAATGGCGTGCATATGATCGTTCCAAGAGAAGTTAGTGCTTGCATTCACTCCTAGGATAGATAGATAAGATCCCATCGGAAGGATTTTACCGTCCATTAGTATGTTTGTTGCATTATCCCTTGATGTTTTCTTAGAGAAAACCGCGGCCTGAGTTTTTGAAGCGTTGAAGTCGACCAAATTGTTCTTACCCCATTCCAGAATAATCTCGAGATCTCGATTAATCGTCTTTATTTGCTGTTCCCTTAGTCGATCTGAAGCAGCAATAGATAATGGTTTGTTGGAGAAAAAAGATGACACAAGGTTGCTATCATCTGCGTAGCTGTATATAGGATTGGAAGTTGAAGCTAAGAGATCGTTTATGTGTAAAAGAAATAGAGTAGGAGACAGAAGAGACCCCTGAAGCACCCCTGCTTTAATCGCAAATGCCCACCCTGCTGAGTTTTTGGAGCAACAAAACATCGAATTGGTTGAAAGTTCTCCATATAGCCCTGACCTAAGATCCATTTTTTTACATTACCAATCAGTGTGCATTGTGTAGAAAACGGTTTCAATCACCTGAAGGTGCTGTGGATTTAATTTCATGTTTCTGAACCGCTTACTATCAAATTTCACTGTGACTAAACCACTTGTTGTATTTTGATGAAATTTTCAACACTTATTAACGTAATGTTGAGGTTAATTTCGGAACTACACATTTTGCTACTTGGACCCTCTATGTAGCTATATGCAAAATTGTGCAAAAGACAGCCCTCGTGGTGCTGATGAAATTGACTAAAATATGTTTGATAAAAAACGCTTTTAAGGACCACATGATTGTTGACAATCAATTTAAGAGTAAGCAAGAGTTACTTGATGTATTTTATAGTAAAGTAATAAATTACCTCAATAAATAAGAAATTAGAGGATTTTTGTAAGCAATCTACTTCATAATAGGATTGCGAAAGCTTTAATTAAATACTTCGTGTATAATAACAATTTATCCCCTTCTATTATAGGGATTACTACTTAATCCCAAACTGGCGCGTCCCCTTATTCATATCTAATGTCCTTTTTGTTCCATTTTTTCATATGTAGGTTATTCAGAACCTAAACAGATCTATTTGTTTTGTTTTTCATGTCATAAGGGTCAGACATAAATTTTCTAAGGCTAAAAGTAAATTATGTAAACCAGGGTTGGGTCTAGATCACGTTCTCATTCATTTGTTGTTTTAAATTCCTTTTCCCATTTCCAAATTTCTTTTTCGTTATTAAAACTTTATTGGATCTTTAAAATTTTAATTTGGTTTTTCCTGTTTCGCATCTTTCAATTATATGTTATTCGAAATTGTCAAATGAGAACAATTAGATAGACATCTTTGCGTCCTGCAGTCTAAATTAAGGAAAACTGGTTGAATTGAAGCCCTCTTGGGGGTCTCGGTTTGACACATCTGTTGTATTAAGGTAGTTCACCAGTAATCGTTGTAAGAAATTTTTAGAACATTAGATGTCCGCTGCGTCAGCGAGGCATAAACGCTAGACTGCCATCACTATTCGATTTTGAGCATAGAGTGTCCGCGTGGATACAATAATACAAATCCCCAAGCCGCTTTGCAGTAGATTTTCTGAGCCGACACTGTACTGCTTATGCGATAAAATATACGCAACGGAGCTTTAGCCAAAGACATCTGGAACAGTGTTACCAGGTGTACGATAATTATCGTTTTGTACGATAATTAGATCTCCCGTACGATGTACATGTGCATGTAGGACAAGAGCTATTTGTACGATAATTTTGAAAGATCCAACATAAAAGGTAAATGCGGTGTTAATTTTGTGATAAAGGAAGAACCTTTAGGCAAAATTTTGTGTTAAGGAGCTTTATTTTTAGTCATTGGTGAAGCTCCCAAGGAGCGAAGGGATTGGGGGGCTTTGTTTTTTTAGTCAACAAACCTCTTAAGTCAATGCTTATGGACTTTTTTATGGTCGTCCGAAGTTTCGAAATATAACACCTTTTTTTGGCGAGTCAAAATTTTTAAGCCGTTTTGAATGAAGCGAGAAGTACGAAGCATAGGCGTAGTTAGAATAGAGCTGGGTAGGGCGCTTGTCCTTCCCCCCCTTGACTCATGCAGTTAGACGAAAATTTATATTAAACTGAGAAGACTTTCTTTAAAAAATTTTTACTCCACAAAATTCGTCCTTCTTTAAGCTATTGACATTTTCTCGAAATTTCGACTTATTTCTCAGTATATATTTCGACAGTATTTTTCAAAAAACGTTATTTTTTGAAATCTTCGTAATTTCGATAGTTTTCTGAAAGGTTCGGTTTTTATTTTAGATTCAATTTTCTAACTGTTTTCAGAAAATTCGACTCTGCTTCCAAATTTCAAAGATAATCTGAAAATTCGATTCCTCATTTTTTCATAAATTTCTTTCGAAATTTCAAATTTACTCCTAAAATTCGATGTGTTTCATTAAAATCTGACTTAAGTCAAAATTTCGAATTTTTACCTCAGAATTCATCGTTTTATTTTTCGAAATTCTACCACTTCTCAAAATTCGTTTTTTTCTGGACACTTCGGCTTTTCTTTAAATTTTGTTTTCTTGAAAATTTTGACTTGTTTATCAAGATTTACCTTTTTCCTTACAATTTGATCGATTTTTTGATAAAAATATTTATCTGGAAATTTTTATAATGACTTTTTTAGAAATTTTGTAAAAAGACAAAAATTTGAAGAAAATTTTCCCTGAAATGGTTTCTAACTGAAATACAACTTGTTCCTCAAAATTTCGATGTTTATCTTAATATTGGACATATTCTGACTCAAGGTGGGGCAGATGAGGGCACATGTCTGCCTCTGATTCAAGCGGTCAAGAGAAAATTGTTGAAATTACATTCTTTTCAAAATTTGTCCTTTTTCCAAAATTTTTACAAAATTTGACTCTCTGAAGAATTTCGAGTGTTTATTAAATTTCGATTATTTTCTCAATATTTTGATCCTTTAATCAAAATCCCGAATTTTTATTTATTAAATTCATTTTTGTTTTTAAAGAGGAAAAGAGTTCGAAATTTCCGGAAAAAAACGAATTCAAAAAATCAACATTTGGGTATTTTTCTCAAAATCCGTCTTTTTTTCGAAAATTTCAAATTTATCTTGAAATTCAATTCTGTATGACCCCGAAATTCTGAATATTGTTCCTCCAAATTTGTCGTTGTCTTAAAATTTTGAGTTTTTTTAAAATTGGTTTTTTTTCACAAACGACTATTCCCAAAATTGTACTTTTTTTTTTAAATTTAACTTTTCCGGGACATTTCGATCTTTTGCTTTATTTGGTAATTCTAGAAATTTCGACTGTTTTTCCGGGATTTCATTTTTATTTCGAAATTTATTTTTAGCAACATCGAATGATTTTTAAAATTGAAATACAAATCTTGTCCCCCGAAACCAAAAAATATTAAAAGATACAAAAAGGTTGCTCTAGCGCGTTTCGACATCCAAGCTATCATCTTCAAAGAGATACTCCAAAAAAAAATGGAAGATTTGGTTCTTTTAGAATTTAATTTTCCAGAAATTTTACCGGTTTCTTTGTGTTTGCTTTTTTTTGAATATTTTTATTTTAGTCTCAAAATTTGATTTTATTTGTTGGAACGGACTGGTCCTTGGTTATCTTCAAAACTTGTCCCCTGAAACCAAGAAAGATTAAAAAACACAACAAAGGTTGCTTTAACGAGTTTCGACAGAGAAGCTGTATCAGTATTTCTCTGAATATGACAGCTTGGCTGTCGAAACGCGTTAGAGCAACTTTTGTTGTGTTATTTAATCTTTCTTGGCTTTAGGGGACAAGTTCTGTATTTCATTTTTTCAAAATTCGATATTTAACTTTTCCAGACATTTCGACTTTTTCACTTAAAATCAGTTCGATTTCGTCTTTTTCGAAATTTCGACTTTATTCTCAAAATTTTACTCTTTGGGCTCTTCTTTCGAAACTCATTTTTTCTACCAAAATTTTGCCACTTTTCTGAATATTTGTCTTTTTTTAAAATTTTGAATTTTTAAAATTTGACTTTAGAAACTTCAACTTCATATTTCGCCTTATTTTCGAAATTTTGAATTTTATTTCAAAATGCGATGTTTTAGTTTCTGGAACTTTCTGATCTTTTTCCTCGAAATTGGCATTTCCTTTAAATTTCAATTTTCTCGAAACTGTTTTCTCTTAATTAGATCGCCATATTATCGAAAATTAAAAATATTGAGAAAATTATTTTCGGGTGATTTCGAGAAAAAGATTTCTTGTACATTAAATTTCTTTATTAAAATGTAAATAATATGACAAAATTAGAATAAAAAATTAAAAATTTCGAGAAAAGTGATTTGGAAATTGCGAGTTTTTTCACAATATTTGACGTTTGGAAATATTTTTTTACAAAAGGTTCACATTATAGAAAGAGAGAAAAAAATGAATTTTAGAGAAAAAGATTTCTTGTACATCAAATTTCTTTATTAAAATTTAAATATTTTGTCAAAATTAGAATAAAAAATTAAAAATTTCGAGAAAAGTGATTTGGGAATTGCGAGTTTTTTCACAATATTTGACGTTTGAAAATATTTTTTTACAAAAGGTTCACATTATAGAAATAGACAAAAAAATGAATTTTAGAGAAAAAGATTTCTTGTACATCAAATTTCCTTATTAAAATTTAAATATTATGTCAAAAATAGAATAAAAAATTAAAAATTTCGAGAAAAGTGATTTGGAAATTGCGAGTTTTTTCACAATATTTGACGTTTGAAAATATTTTTTTACAAAAGGTTCACATTATAGAAAGAGAGAAAAAAATGAATTTTAGAGAAAAAGATTTCTTGTACATCAAATTTCTTTATTAAAATTTAAATATTATGTCAAAAATAGAATAAAAAATTAAAAATTTCGAGAAAAGTGATTTGGAAATTGCGAGTTTTTTCACAATATTTGACGTTTGGAAATATGTTGGCATTTTTAGAATTTTCAGCATTTTTCGAGTTTTTCCGAAAGGTAGTAAGTATTATTATTCAATTTTGGTTTTCTAAAAAATGCTTTCCCAAAACAGGATTTTTTCTCAAAATTCGTCGCTTTCGAAATTACGACTTTATTCTACTTTTTTCTCTCAAAATTGAATTTTCATTTTTTTTAATATTCTTTCTTTTAATTTAAATTTTCTAAAATTACATGTTTCTCAAAATTTGTCTTATTCTGGAAATTTTGATTCGTACTTCAAAAAGCTTCTGAAAATCTCCACTTACAGTGAAAAATTTTTCTCAAGTTTCTAACTTTTTCTGAAAATTACGTCTTTTTTTACAAAACTCCTCCTTTAAAAGTATAATTTTTTAAAAATTTCAACATGTCAAGATTTTTCGAAAGGTTGGGATTTTATTTTAAAAGATGATATTCTAAGCATTCCAACCCTTTCCCAAAATTCGTTTTTTCCTCGAAATTCGTTTCTCCCCAAATTAAACTTTCTCTTGAATATATTGACTTTTCTTCAAGAGATTTAAACCATTTTCTAGACATTTCGACAGTATTTTTGCAAAAAACGTTATTTTTAGAAATCTTCGTAATTTCGATAGTTTTCTGAAAGGTTCGGTTTTTATTTTAGATTAAATTTTCTGACTGTTTTCAGAAAATTCGACTCTGTTTCCAAATTTCAAAGTTAATCTGAAAATTCGATTCCTCAGTTCATGTAGTTTAACGAAAATATAGTCAGCCGGAACCTTTTTCGGTTTTCTTTTTTTTTAACAATTTTTCAAAATTATTCTTATCCCTTCCTGAAAGAAATCTTGCCTGCGCCTATGGTACGAAGGCATAGAAAGGACATCAATTTGAAAAAAAAGAATTGTAAAAATTTCGATTTCTTTCTCGAAATTTTGACTTTAATACGAAGGCGTGGAAAGGATAACAATTTAAAAAAAATGGGCTGTCAATACTTTAAGAAAAGGGGTGTGATAGGGCGCAACTGTCATCTGCTTAACCTAACCATAGAGTATGAAAATTTTAAGATTAAATCGAAATTTCGTCTTTAAACTCGATTTTTCTACTTAATCTTACAATTTCAAAAACATAGTCGAAATTTCGAGATTAAAGTCGAAATTTTGAAATTAAAGACGAAATTTTGAGATTAAAGCCGCAATTTTGGGATTAAAGTCGAAATTTCAAGATTAAAGTTGAAATTTCGGCTTTAATCTCGGAATGTAAAGAAAAAAGTGGAAACTATAAGAAAAAAGTCGAAATTTCGAGAGAGAGTCGAAATTTTGAGTAAAAGGTCGAAATTTCAAGTAAAAAGTCAATATTTTGAGTGAAAAGTCAGAATTTTGAGAAGAAAGACGAAATTTTGGGAAAGAAGTCGAAATTTTGTGAAAAAAAGTCGAAATTTCAAGAAAAAAGTGAAAATTTTAAGAAAGAAGTGGAAATTTCGACTGAAAAGTAAAAATTTCTTTAAACAATTTTTTTTAATTGATGTCATCTGTGCGTTCGTAGGGAAGAAATACTGTTTTAGTGTACAATAATTTTTTATAACTGGTACGATAGTTTTTAATTTCCATCCAGCAACATTGGTCTGGAAGGAGTAGCAGAGCTGCTATGTTGCTATTACTTCCAGATGATTCCCTAACATGCGGAATGAAGCATCAACATTCTGTGAGATGTGTAATTCCAAATGGCGATTACGCAAAAACAGGATCTCTAAAAATCCTAAGATTTTACAATTTGATTCACAAGATCACCTTACACAATATATTACGTTTTTATGTAAATCTATAAAGGCTTGGCCGCCGTAAATTAAAATCTCTTAGAAAACATTCTTTCGCGTCTATACCTTACATGTTAAAAATTGTAAGTTTGACATTGAATATCTCAACTTTGGCACCGGCAGGGGCGACCTTTGGGGGTGGCAAGCAGGGCAACCGCCCGGGGCCTCGCTCTTGTAGGGGGCCTCGCGCATTGCGCAATAGCACGAATTCTAACGTTTATTTGAATTTCGAGCCTTAACCGCGCATTATAAAACTGGACTCACTGCTCCCTTGCGTGGTAGTTATCGCGCTGATATCTGTCTCATTCGCTCCAAAGAATGTTCCTTTCCTTCTCTTTCACACTGACGAAATTTGGTACCAGTGCCACAAGTGCGGCCAACTGCAAGGGCTAAATAAAATTTGGTAGTACTCCATTTTCTTCGTGTTTACGATTCGGGGAATTCCCGTGTTTCATTTCAGCTGTCAACTTTCGTCGGATTATGCTTTTATATTAGATCAGTCGTCATCATTTCTAAATCCCTGATCCTTTTAAGACATTAATGCACCTTATTTATCATGATTAATAGTTTGTTATCTTTGTGTTTAAAAATTGAAGGACCCCTGTCCCCTGAAGCCAAGAAGGATTTTTTGAAGATACCCAAGGACCGGTCCGTTCCACCAAAAAAAAATCTTTGTGTTTATTAATTGTTCTTAGTTTCCAATAAACAATTTTAAAAGTCCAAATATATTTATTTATGACTTTGCATTTCTAGTCACGCATCGTCATTGAAATTCATAAACGTAGGCAGGATTTAGTTCAGGGAGGGGCAAGAATCATTTTGAAAAATTGACAAAAAAAAAACCGGAAAACGTTCCGAGTATATGTATATTTTCATTTAACTACATGAACTGAGTAATCGAATTTTTAGATTAACTTGGAAATTTGAAAATATAGTCGAACTTTGCGAAAACAATCAGAAAATTGAATCCAAAATAAAAACCGATCCTTTCGGAAAACTTTAAAAACTATCCAAATTTCGAAGATTTCAAAAAATAACGATTTTAAAAAATACCGTCGAAATGTCGATAAAAAGGTTGAAATCTCTTAAAGAAAAGTGAACATTTTCAAGAGAAATTTTAATTTTGAAAGAGACGAGGAAAAACGAATTTTGGGAAAAAGTTGGAATGTTTAGAAATTCGTGTTTAAAATAAAATTCTAACCTTTCGAAAAATCTCAAAAACTTGTTGAACATTCGAAAAGATTATATTTTTAAAGGTGGAATTTTGTGAAAAAAAAGATGTAATTTTCAAAAAAAGTTGGAACTTTGAGAAAAATTTTTCACTGTAAACGGAAATTTTCAGAAGCATAAAACATCCCTATTTCTAGTACGAGTCAAAATTTCTAGAATAAGACAACTTTTGAGAAACATGAAATTTTCGGAAACTTAAATTTGAAAAAAAATCAGAAAAAAGGAATATTAAAAAAATGAAAGTTCATGTTTGAGAGAAAAATGTAGAATAAAGTCGTAATTTCCAAAGCGATCAATTTTTTTGAAAAAAATCTATTTTGGGAAAGGATTTTTTAGAAAACCGAAATTGAATAAGAACCCAACTTTTCAGAAGAACTCGAAATTTCTAAATGTGCCAAAATATTTCCAAAGACCAAATGTTGTGAAAAAATTTGCAATTTCCAAAAACGCTTTTCTCAAAATGTTTACTTTTTTATTCTAATTTTGACATAATATTTAAATTTCAATAAAGAAATTGAATATACAAGAAATCTTTTTCTCGAAATTACCCAAAAATATTTTTCGCAACATTTTTAATTTTTGATAATATGCCGACCTAATTTATAGAAAACAGACGTATTTAGAGAAAACTGAAGTTTAAAGGAAAAGCCAATTTCGAGGAAAAAGTCCAGAAAGTTCCAGAAACTAAAACATGGCATTTTGAAATTAAAGTCAATATTTCGAAAATAAGGCGAAATATGAAGATGAAATTTCTAGTCAAATTTAAAAAAGTCAAAATTTAAAGAAAAGACAAATATTCAGAAAAGTGACCTAATTTTGATAGAAAAAATGATTTCCGAAAGAAGAGCCCAAAAAGTGGAATTTTGAGAACTAAGTCGAAATTTCTGAAAAGACCAAATTAAACTAATTTTAAGAGAAATTCAAAATTTTCAGCAAAGTTGAATATCGAATTTTGATATAAAAATATCGGGAAAAAGGCAAATTTTAAGAAACCTGTTAAAAGTTCTGAAAAATCAAATTCCAAATGATCAAAATCTTCAGAAAAACCCGATGTTAATAAAAATAAAAGAATTAAAAAAAAACGAAATCTTTGAAAAGCAGTCGACATTTCTAGAAAAACTACCAAATGAAGCATCAAAGATCGAAATTTTCCAGGAAAAAATCAAACCTAAAGAAAAAGTGCAACTTTGAGAATAGCCGTCAGTTTGTGGAAAAAACGAGTTTTGAAAAAAAGTCAAAATTTTAAGAAATATACGAATTTCCAGGAAAAATATTCAGTTTTCCGGGAACATACAGGATGGGATTTCAGGGTAATTTTAAATTTGCGAAAAAAGGTGTATTTTGAGAAAAATATCAAAAGTTTCGATTTTTCTAAATTTGTTTTTTTTTTTTGGAAATTTCGATTTCTTTCCCTTGAAAAACAAAAAAAAAGATTGAAATTTTGAGAAAAAAGTCAAAAATTAGTAAACACTCGAAATTCTTCAGAGAGAGTCAAATTTTGTCGAAATTTTGAGAAAAATGTAATTTCTAGAATTTTCTCTTGAGCGCTCGAATCAGAGGCAGACATGCGCCCTGTTCTGCCCTACGCCGAGTCAGAAAATGTCCAATATTGAAATAATCGTCGAAATTTTGAGAAAAAAGTTGTATTTCCCCATTCCAGGGAAAATTTTCTCGGAATTTTTGTCTTTTTACAAAATTTCTAAAAAAGTCATTATAAAAATTTCCAGATTAATATTGTTACCAAAAAATCGATCAAGTTTTAAGCAAAAGGGTAAATCTTGATAAAGAGTCGAAATTTTCAGAAAATTAAAGTTTAAAGAGAAGTCGAAGTTTCCGGAAAAAAACTAATTTTGAGAAATGATAGAATTTCGAAAAATAAAACGATGAATTTTGAGATAAAAATTCGAAATTTTTAGTTAAGTTGGATTCTGATAAAATAAATCGAATTTTAGGAATACATTTGAAATTTCCAAAGAAATTTATGAAAAAAGACGAATTTCGTGAAATAAGTGGAAATTTCGAGAAAATATCAATAGCTTAAAGAAAGACGACTTTTGTCGAATGGAAATTTTTTAAAGAAAGTCTCCTCAGTTCAATATAAATTTTCGTTAACCACACGAGCTGGAGGGGGGGGGGCTATTCTGACTACGTCTATGTTAAAACTAATTTCACAAAGACGAGGGCCTCTTAAAGATCTACCCGCCCGGAGCCTCGCAATGGCTAGGGCCGCCCCTGGGCACCGGCACGCGTCTTTTAATTTTTGTAGATATATGGGCCACACTATTAGTAACATCTGACAGAAATTTAAAGAAAATCTATAGAAAAGCAATCGAACGGAACTACCTTAAGCACTGTTGTTCCTTAGCTGTTATAGGAAAGTCTCTTATAGGAAAAATCTTTTCTCGGTGGATACAACCCTGCATTTTGGGGTATCGTCCCGCTTTCATATGTAATTTGAAATTTGTTGAATATAAGACTCGCGGACACATGTTTACGATCTCGAACCCTCGACTTTATTATGGCCGCCTAGATTTCATTGCTAATACCAGCATTTATTGCTTGGTACATAAATCTTGCGCCCTCCCTACTGTCCGGCAACGTTTCGAGTATATATTAATGCGGCTCGATATGTTATTATGTTTGCTTAATAGCATATCTGGAGGTAAATCTGTACAATTAATGTGAACACTTCAAGGGCGATTCATGAGGATTTCTAATGAACTGATGTCTTGGCTCCAGAGATGGAAATCCCAGTTAAAAAGAAATCAGGGCTTTTCAAACACATTAACTATTATTTTAATTGCAAGCACATATTTTCGTTTAAATTTAAGATAAAAATTGGTTCGAAAAAATCTACAAAGCCGAACTATTTATTACTTATTATTTTTCAAAGTACCATTACTGTCGTTGCATTTTTGCATTCGCACAAACTAGTTATTATTCAAGGGTAATTTCGTTCATTTGGAAAGCATCGACGGCATCTTCAGATGATTGAAACCGTTTTCCACGTAATGCATTCTTGATGGTTGGAAATGCAAAAAACTCTTTGGGACTCAGGTCGATATTTTGTTGCTCCAAAAACTCATTTGTTTGGCGAGCAGTGTGGGCATTCGCATTGTCTTGGTGAATGATGATTCGAGATGAGGGTTGTTTGAAGCTTAGAAATGATTTATGGCAAACAAACGGTTGTTTACCAATCCACATTTACCATCCTTCGATCTTCTAAAGGAATTACAGTCACATGTACAGATTTTGACACAAAAATTGCGACCATCCTTTTGGACACACTGCGGGAATGAATGACTTTAGTTCGTTTCTTCTCACCTGCGAACACTCAACCACTAGACTGACGTTAATTCTCGGGTTCATAAGACTAAACCCAAGACTCGTCGCCATTGCCAATACTGGACATATTTTTGCAGCGACCCCTATTGAAACAATTTAGAGATCTTCGGCACCAATTGATACAAGCCACCGATCGCTCCTGGGTCAACAGACGCGGGATCCAACGAGAAACTAATTTTTTCACGTCTAACTCTTCGGGTGAAAGCTTTTGGATTGAGGTCTTAGAAATGCCCAAGAACTCTCCATCTCGCGGTAAATTAGATGACGATCATCATTAATCATCTTACGTCCAGCTTTAATGTTTTCCTGGATGATTGCTCTTTTTGGTGGTCCTGGCTTAGGATCGTCGTTGAGATCTGTGCGTTCACGTTTGAATTCAGAATACCAGCGAGAAATTGTCAACTGATGTGCATTGGCGTATATAGAGCGGGGCCGGGTGGGCCGTGCCCACCCCAGAATTGTTTGGTGCCCACCCCAGAATATTAGGTTACCAACCCAAAAATAAAACCTCGAGATTTTATGATATCATAATACAAATTATTTTAAAATTTCTTAAGTTTGAAACATGAAACAATCTGTGGCACAGTTATCCTTTGCACTACGGGATTCCAGGGATAAAAACGTGTGCTTTGTGACAACGTGAGTCGACGCAATATCATAAAATAATATCATAAAGTACCTCTCTGGCCACAAATACTGCAAGATTTGACCCACTAACTCCAACTTCGATAATTCTAGTTTCAGTTTAAAATTTTTGGAAAAAAAAACAGAAAATTTTTACAAAAGGTTCACATTATAGAAAGAGAGAAAAAAAATGAATTTTAAGTCGACATTTTGGGGGAAAAATGAAATTTTTGGAGAAGAGTTAAATTTTCAAGAATATCAACATTGGCAAAGAAAAAAAATGCTGATAAAAATGTCGAATGTCAAAGTTCAAAGTTTGAAAAGTTTCCTGAATAAATTAAATTTGGAAATAAACTGAAATAACCAACAATATTTTCCTCAGAATTTTACTTTATTTAAATTTTAATATAATCGAAAAGCTTTTTTTCTGAAATATTCCAAACATATTATTCTAGAAATTATGACGTTTTATTAATATTTTGTTCCGATTTTAAAAAAATTAATTGAATTTTAAGAAAATGTCGAAATTTGGAGGAGGTAGAAATTTCCAAAAACAAAACTTCAAATTTTGGGGTACATCCCGTTCCGTGAATAAAACGAATTTAGAGAAACAAGTGGAAATCTTTTTCTTTTTGTGGAACAGCTAATGTTCCAAAGCTAATATAGAAATCTTGTCCCTTGAAACCAAAAAATATTTAAAAAATACAACAGAAATTTAAAGAAACAAGTGGAAATCTTTTTTTTTTTGGTGGAACAGACTTGTCCTTGGTTATGTTCCAAAGCTAATATACAAATCTTGTTCCCTGAAACCAAAAAATATTAAAAAATACAATAGAAGTTGCTCTAACTCGTTTCAGTAGCCAAGCTATCATCTTCAGAAAGATACTAATCTGAGATAGTGTATCTGTCCGAAGATGATAGTTTGGCTATCGGAACGCATTACAGCAACTTTAGTTGTCCTTTTTATCTTTCTTAGTTTCAGAGGACAAGATTTGTATAACAAGTGGAAGTCCACAAAGTCATGTTAAAAAAATCAGAGAAAACTAAACATCAATAAAAACTAATTTCGAAAAATACTGTCAAAATCTCAAGAAAATGATCGACATTTCTAAAAAATATTCAAATTTCCAAGAAAAGGAAAGAGAGAGCGGAAAAAGTAGAATTCAGAAAAAGTTATAATTTCTTTCGGGAAATTTTGAAAACTGTCGAAAAATCAAAAAAAGACAAAATTTTCGAAGGTCAAATTTTGTGAAACAAAAAGTCGAATTTCAAAAAAAATTGCAATTTGGCAAAAATATTCTTTTCGAAATATTTACTTTTTTATTTAAACGTTAAAATGATATGTGATGGTGCGTGCATAAGCAGCTGCTAAATATATGCTCCATTAATAAACCCAAATTCTACGAGAATTAATGAGCGATTATTTCAGAAAATTGTGGTAAACCAAAGGTGTAAACAATAAGAACAATGTAGTGCTTAAAACAACACTAGAGACAAACAGGTTAGTGCAATAATTAGTAATTTAAGGTAAGACTCTGCATTTGTATTAGCTCTGATGAGAGATAAGAAACCGTGACCTTCGAGGAGATAGTCCGGGGAACGGTTTCTTTCGTGGAAAAAACGTGCATCACAACATGTAGTAATCAGATTAGGAATCAGCGCTGAAATAAAGAAATAAACATGGAAAAGAATTATATGAGAGACGCCGACATGGAGGAGTCCTCCACAGACGAAGGAGGCAAGAGAAAAAGGGTACAAGAAGAAACCTTAGCGAGAACAAAAAAAATGTCGAGAACGCCAATAAAAACAAAAACAATTGATAACGAGGATAAGCTTGATCTTATACTAAGTATGATGCAGGATATAAGAGAAGAAATGCAAGAAATAAAAAATGAACAGAAAAAATACAATAACGACATTAGAAAAATCCAAATCGAAAACACCAAACTAAGAGAAAAAAACGAGAGAATTATAAAAAAAACGAGAAAATGAAACGGGATATAAAAATAATAAGCAATAATTTGAAGTGGATCGAAAAAGGTAAAAGGAAAAATAACATAACTGTCAACGGTCTAACAGTAAATACAAACGACAATACAATTTTAATAACAGAAATGGAAAATTTCTTTAAAGAAAAATTAGAAATACAAACGAAAGTTAAAGAAACTTATAACATTGATCTTGTGAAACTGCAAAATGAACAAGAAAAGAAACAGATTATGAAAAACAAATCAAAGCTTAGAAAAATTAATGAAAACATTTTCATAAGTGAAGACTTGACGCATAAAGAAAGGGAGAAGCAGAGACAACTAAAAAATAAAGCAGAAGAGGAGAAACGCATGGGTAAGCATATCAAAATGGGATATCACAAGACAATAGTCGATGGAGAAACTTGAAAATGGAACAAATTCAAGGAAAAATTAGAAAATACAATTTCAAAAAACTGAGCAATAAATCTAAAGAGGTAAATAGTATGATGACGAACAAGGCAATGAAAATGGATACGAAAACACATAAAAACACAACAATAGAAAAAATAATAAAAAGGAAAAAACAGGAAAAGAAATTTGGAAAGTGGGAACATGGAATGTTAAAGGACTAAGGGGAAAAGAGGAGGAACTAATAGAAGAATTTGAAATGACAGGGATCCAAATATTAACAATAACAGAAACGAAGAAGAAGGGGCAAGGGGAACTAGTGCTAGAAAACGGACACCTTTTAATATACAGTGGAGTAGAACAAAATAAACATGCAGGGGCAGGGGTTGGGTGCATAATAGAGAAAGGATTAATAGATAATATACTAAATTGGGAAGGCATTTCTGAAAGAATACTAAAAATAGAATTTGATGATATATATGGGGAACGAATATGCATAATAATAGTGTATGGTCCAAATGAAGATGATTTAGCGGGTAATAAAGATCAATTCTGGGAGGAACTAACATTGGCCACAGAGACAGGTAAAGGTAAAATTATCGTAATGGGAGATTTTAACAGTAGGGTGGGTAAAAGAGAGAATAGAAATGTAAATGTGATTGTGGGGAAACAAAAATAAACAACAACGGGTTAAGAATGATAGAATATTGCATATTGAACGATCTCATAATAACAAATACGTTTTATGAACACCAGGATGTACATAAATTTAAAAGAATAGCGGAAAACAGAAAAGAAAGATCCATAATTGGCTACGTACTTGTGCAAAGAAATAATAGGAAATCGATCACGGATGTAAGAGTCAAAAGAAGTGCGGAAATATTTAGTGATCATTACCTGGTTGTAGCAAAAATTAGGAAAAAGAAGAGGTGTAGGAGTGACAACGAACGATACGAAACTGCACCAGTAAAAAAAGAAAATATTAAAACATTCAGATTAAGAGAAAAAGATATAGCAAACAATTATCACCAAATTATTGAGGAAAAAATAAGTAATATAGAAAAGGAGATTGAACAAAAAGATATTGAAGACATATGGCAAATATTTAAGGAGGTAGTAATAGAAGCAGCTAAACAAGCATGTGGCACGATTACAACTAACGCCAATAAAAAGTTAACTGCCTGGTGGAACGATGAAATCAAAAAAGAAGTTAAATTAAAGAAACAAGCGTGGAAAGAGTACTTAAATAATAACACCGCACAAAAATACACTTTGTATAAGGAGAGAAGAACCAAAGTAAAAAAAAATGGTTTTGGAAGCTAAACAGAAGGCATGGGAATGTTTTGGGAAAAAATGGAGGAGACAAATAAAGGAGATCGCAAGCTATTTTATAAAGCAGTGAAGACAATAAATAAAGTAAAAGAAAAGAAATGGACGACTATAACAAGCAAAGAAGGCGCGTTGCTAAAAGATGAGAATTTAATTATAAACAGATGGAAAGAATACTTTTACGAACTATTAAATCCACTGGAAACAGAGACACATGAAGGCAAAGAAGTAACAACAAATGACACAATAGCAGATGAAAAAAATGAAGTACTTGCGATAGAGGAAGTTGAAGAAGCAATCAAGGCAACAAAATGTGGAAAACCACCCGGGCATGATGGAATAACACCAGATGATTTAACACATGGGGAAGAAAGGTGTAAAACTCTTGTACAACATTTGTAATAACGCATGGATGAAAGGAAAAATACCTCTAAAGATTGGGGAATAGGTGTTATTATGCCCATAAAAAGGGAGATAGAAAACAATGCCAAAATTATCGAGGTATAACTTTATTGAGCACGGTAGCAAAGATATATGAAAGGGTGTTAGCAAACAGGCTCCGTTTAGTCATAGAAACGCAATTAAGTCTATCCTAAAGTGGATTTAGAAGAGGCTATAGTATACAGGACCATATATTCACGATGAAACAACTTAAGGATAAAATATTAAGACAACGGAGAGAGGCATATCTAGCGTTCATTGATCTTGAAAAGGCTTTTGACAGAGCACCCAGAAAAGAAACATGGATAAGTTTGGAACAACGAGGAGTCAGCCGAAAATTAATTGCTGGAATAAAAAGCATATATGAGGAAAATGCAAATTACGTCAGAACGCGAAATATGCAGTTTTCTACTTTCTACACAAGAGATGGTTTACGACAGATAGGAGTACTTAGCCCATTACTATTCATTATCCTGATAGATGACATACTCAAACAAACATGTACTAAAACAACAGGCTTACAAGTAGGATACTACATTCTACAAAAAGTCTGTATAAAAGAATGTGCATTTGCAGATGATATAGTAATAATGGCGAAAACCTACAAACTAACTTAGAAATATGGAAAGAAGCTCTAGAGTCTAAACAAATGAAAATAAATGTCAATAAAACAAAAGTAATGGTGATAACAGAAGATGAAAATAAAAAAATAAATATACGATTGGAAAATAAGGATATACAACAGGTCAAGGAATTCAAATATTTAGGAGTAATAATAGATAATAAAGGAAATCAGGATAGGGACATCAATGAACGCATAAAGAAAGCACTTAAAGCATATTACAGTATGTGTGCAACCATAGTCAAGAAGAAAGAAATATCCAAAAATACGAAAATGTTGGTATACAAGACTATCTCCCAGCCTATACTACTATTTGGAAGTGAAACCTGGGTTTTAACGGAGAGAATGAAAAGCCGGATACAAGCAGTCGAGATCAAGTTCTTAAGAGCGATAAAGGGAATAAGTAGAAGAGATCGAATAAGAAATCAAAAAGTGAGGGAAGAACTGGATGCTAAGCCTGTATTAGAAATTGTCGAAGAAAAACAATTAGGTTGGTGGGGACATATACAAAGGATGAAAGATAACATGCAAGTAAAGAAAATATGGGAAGAAGAACATCGAACCGGAGACGTAGAGACAGACCTAAAGAAAGATGGGGTGGCACCATTGATAAATTAATCAGAAAGAGACAATTAAACCTAAACGAAGCAAAAATTTTAGCGCTAAACAAAAAGGAATGGAAAAAATTTTGTGAATGAAATAGAGAATACCAATCCCGACACCTTACTGTATAAGGGAATAACGGACACCTTACGGTATAAGGCGAAATTTCGAATTTTTGATGATAAGGAAACTTTTCAGAAAAAGACAGATTTGAAGAGAAAAGTCAAGATTTCGATAAAAAGACGAATTTCAAAAAGTCGAAATATTTAGAAAAAAAAGAATATTAAGAAAAATAGCAGAATCTCAAAACAACATAAATACGTATTGAGAAAAAATGGCGAAATTTCGAAAAAAAAACGATTTTTAAAAGAACATTTCAAAAAAAAAGAATTTTGAGAATACAGGCGAAATTTCGAATTTTTGATGATAAGGAAACTTTTCAGAAAAAGACAGATTTGAAGAGAAAAGTCAAGATTTCGATAAAAAGACGAATTTCAAGCAGATAGTCGAAACTTTCAGAAATATTTAGTATCAAATTTTGAGATATAAAATCAAGATTTCGAAAAAAAAGCAAACTCTAAAAAACTAGTCTAAACTTTTGGAAAATTAGATTCTATAAGGTTGAAATTTTCATAAAAATCCAAATGTTAAGGAAAATAAAGAAATTTGTAGAAATAGGCGAAATTTTGAGAAATCGGCTTGAAATATTCAAGTGAAACTTAAAAATTGCTTTTTTATTAACATTCCATATTCCATTCCGATCAAAGTTAGAGAACATAGATGAATTTAGAGAAAGTAGAAATTTCAAAAAGAGCCAATTTCGGGGAAAAAGTTTACAATTCCAGAAACATAAAATATTTCGAGATAAAAGTCGAAATGTCAAAAATAAGGCAAATTTTGAGATAGGTGCAATTTGAAATTTCCGGAAAGTGTAATTTGAAAAAATCGAAATATATAGAAAAGAAAAGAATATTAAGAAAAATAGCAGAATCTCAAAACAACATAAATACGTATTGAGAAAAAATGACGAAATTTCGAAAAAATAAACGATTTTTAAAAGAACATTTCAAAAAAAAGAATTTTGAGAATAAAAGCGAAATTTCAAATTTTTGATGATAAGGAAACTTTTAAGAAAAAAGCAGATTTGAACAAGAAAAGTCAGGATTTCGATAAAAAGACGAATTTCAAGCAGAGAGTCGAAACTTTCAGAAATATTTAGTATCCAATTTTGAGATATAAAATCAAGATTTCGAAAAAAAAGCAAACTCTAAAAAACTAGTCTAAACTTTTGGAAAATTAGATTCTATAAGGTTGGAATTTTCATAAAAATCCAAATGTTAAGGAAAATAAAGAAATTTGTAGAAATAGGCAAAATTTTAAAAATTCGGTTTGAAATATTCAGGTGAAACTTCAAAATTGAGAGGAAATTCGAAATTTTTCAAAAAATATCGAAAAAATTGAAAATTTCGCACAGAAAGTTGATTTGATGAAAGTTAAATTTTGATAAAAAGGTTTAATTTGGAAAATTTTTGTTTTTTAAAAGACAAATTTAAAAAAAAACATCAACATTTTCAGATAAAAAGAAACTTGGACGAAAATATTGAGATTTTTAGGAACATAAAGGATTTGACTTGAAATAAAATCAAATATTTTAAAAAAGAACCAGCTTTGAGAAAACTATGTATATTTTGAAAAAAATTACAAAAGCAAAAACAGACTTTGAAAAAAATTTGAAATTTCAAGAAAAAGATCGAAATTTTCAAATACTTCGAAAAAAAATTCCAAATTTTATAAAAATTCGAAATTTTCCAAAGAAAGCCAACATGTGCTATAAATTAAAGAACACTTTTTTGAAAAATCACGAAATGTGAAAAAACTGAATCGACAAAGGTCAATATTTCAAGATAAGTACGGATTCTAAAGAAAAAATGGAAATTTCAATTAAAAATAAATTTTCGGCGACTTTAAGAGCCAGGGGGGCAAGTGCCCTACTCTGCCCTATTCTAGATGCGCCTATATACATAGTTTTAGCTACACAACTTGTATCATTTATGTTAAATGTGGCAATAAATCGTTTGAACTTTTTTTAATAATTCATAGTGATTGAAGACGATCTATAAACTTAAATTGCAAGTTTAATCGTACGTCGCCGTTAAGTACAATTCGCGTATAACTCATCGGCTGTACTTAACAAATTTGGATATTATAAAATCAAAATTTTTAAAAATAAAAAAGCAAAAACGTAATTTTTACCTTAAAGTAAAAAATTAACAAAAGTAAAAGCTGAAACTGTAAAAAATTCAAAATTAAAAAAATCGAACTAAATCCTTAAAATATTGAGAATCAGTTGAAATGTTTAGGTTAAATTCAAAATATTTGAAAGAAAATTAATCTAGAAAAATTTAGAAAAACTTAATTTTTTAAAAAAATTGGAAATTTATTTAATAATTTTCTCGATATTTCGATTCTTAAGTGAAAGTGGTAGAGAAAAATATCCTTTGCAGAAAAATCTGATGTTATAAAAAATATTTAAATAATTAAGTTAAATATGAAAAGGAAATCTAAATTTAGCATTTGTATTGAAAAATGTAGTTTTACATGAAAGTGTAAAATAAAACACTATTAAAAAAAACTGAAATTAAATTTAAAGTCATTATTTAGAAAATAAAATGAAAATCGTTCTGAAATGACATTTTGATCATAAAGTCAAAATTTTGCAGGAAAAAGTCAAAACTGAATTTCAAATCACAATTTAGAAAAAATCACAGTTTTCATTAAAAAATGGGGCTTTACAAATTTTCAGGTTAAAAATTGAAACTTCGAAAAAAAAACTAGAGGCGTCGAAAAAACTCAAAATTTCTTGAAAAAGTCGAAACTTTTACTTACACGAAAAATGTCAGAAGAAATTGAAAGTGTAATGTCAAAACGCGTTACGCCCGAAAAAGTGTTAAACGTTTTTGTAGAGACAAATGGAAAATTAAAGTTACTTAATAATTAGTTAATTAAAGCAGCAATTAAAATGAACACTTCTCACTGAAAATCTTTTTGGGTAATTTTATTTAAAGCAACATTCCACAAATGGATTATCGAAATTATGATTTCAAGTTTAAATTATCTTTATTTTGTACATTTATCCACCATCATTTTTCAGGGGCCAGACCCCCCCTAGAAAAAGATTGTAGATACGCCAATGCTGATGTTGTACTTCACTATCGTAGACATCAACCAACTCGACAAGACCTTCTTATTGCGATAAACCTCTTTCAAAGTTGTAAAAAATTATCGCTCGGAAATGGGTCCATTCAATTCGATGTTTCTGAACGGCTTACTGACATAAAATTAAATATGACTAAACCACTTGTATTTTGGGGAAATTTTCAACACATATTCATGTAATGTTGAGTTTAATTTCGAAGTTATGCATTTTGTTACTTGTACCCTCTAAGTAACTCTATACAAAACTAAAAAGACTGCCCTCGTATTTTAGGAAAATTCATGAAATGAAGGATACTACAATTTGGAAAACTAAGTTTTCGATGCATCTTACTTTTTTGAATCTAGACCGTAGACATACTTAAGTAATTATTTATTAGGGACTAAGCGACCCCCCTAAAGAGTATTAAAACTGTGACATCCTCTAAAGCTTACAGAGTATTACGTAGGGCCATCTAATACCGAAACATAAAGTGAAGAATAGATAAAATATTTACTATAACGACATAAAATTAATGGAAGGGCATTAAGCTTCTGGCTTAAATTTATACTTTATTAGGGAATTTATTGAAACTTCCCCGGTCTGCAAGTAGGAGATTGACAAGAACAAAAGCGGACTGATGGTCTTAAAACTTAGTCGCTTGCATTCGACATAAAGCATAGTGCTCGGATGAGATATCTAATGGGACCAAAATGCGCTATTAACTCGGAATCTGCTCTTTCCCTAATACTAGGTAATAAAAGTGTTTACTATAACGGTGGCTGATGAACCACGTAAAAAGCTCATTATGTTTTTATCGTGTTAATAAAGCAGCCTACTTTATTGCAGACGGATTTAATTGCTGTTTAAAGCAAAGAAAATTGCGTTTCTCATAATCAACACATTGTTTTAAAGGATGATTTTGCAAAATCAACACGCGATGTTGCACTCATTTAACTTTTTTTTAAATATTTGCTACATTGTATTTTTATGTATAGCTTTGATGAGTAACTAACTGATGGTACACAGAGATATGTGTGGTACACCCCAATAGGTTTAAGCGATATTCTTCAGTGGTCACAAAACATCGATGTTAGAAGACTAAATATCGATGCTTTAACACCGATGTTGAGGAATCTAGAATACCGCATAATCGATGTTGGGAATAAAAACAAACATCGACCACGGATTGTAGAGGGATGCTGCACCCCATACATAAGCTTACATATGAAATATGACCAAAAAAACGTCTTAGTGCCTCTTCGATTACTTCTCTCGCACAAAATATAACAATAGTAATGACAGATCAGTTATTATCTGAAAAAATTGCAAATAATCCACGTGGAACATTTTTCTATTTTTTCCACATCACCTTTTTCGTATAAATTATGAATTAATACAACAAAAAATGATGCTCGTTTGTAAAATTCAACACTAATTTACAAATGTTTGTTCCAGGCATTTAGGTTTGCCAAGTTCCATAACAAATTCAATAGATTTATCTCCAGCAGCACACAAAGAGCGCTGCAATCAACTAGAGTACCTGGTAGAACGCCAAAAAATATTGTGTTCAAATAATGATAGGATATTACCCGTAAGTATAACTTCTCTATTAAATAAAATGCATTAAACCAGTAAGTTTGGTTTTCCTCTTTGTTTTTACCTTCAGATTGTGAAATTTCTTATTGTTGCTAAGACAATAAATTTCGTTTTAACGCATATAAATTTTGACTGCTTTTACTCAACATTTCAACCTTAATCTTCATAGTATCTAATTAAGTTTAACAATTTTAAGTTTAAATTCCTAATTTTCAACTATCTATTTAAAAAAAATAGAATTTACAAAAATGAAATTTAAATTTTAAAACGCAATTTTCAGGAAAAAAGTCAAATATTGTTCTGAACCTGAGATTGATGGAAACTTAATTTTTTTAAGATTTAAAAATTATAGTAGTAAATTCATGACAAATGACAACATTTCAAAACCAAATTTCAAATATTGAGAACTTTTTTCATAAATTATTATTTTGGCTGTAAATTTCGACTTTCATTTTCACACTTGTACGATCTTTTGTAGAATGGAATTATTCCAAAAGAACAGTTATTGAAAAATCGATAGTTAAAGTTTGACACTAATTTATAAATTATCATTACAGATAAATACTTATTAAACAATAACGTATTTTCTCTAAAGCACTGAACTAAACACTGTGGCTTGTGATTAAATCCAAAGAAGGTTTCACCTCTTTACCACATCGGCAATTAAATAAACAATTACGCGACACGTATTTCTCCAGCAGAACTGGCATTTTTAAGCGTACTGATCTAGATTAGTACATACCATGATAATGTATAAGTAAGGTAATCCGACGCGAGGCGAAATGTGGCAAGTAATCGGGAGACTGGTGGCTTAAAGAAAGATAGACAATAAGATATTTAAGAACTGGCATAACGTATGTCTGGAATATTGGCTGTAACTTTTTTAAAAATAATTTTAGAAAAAAATTTTTCAATAATAATAATTTTAGAAAAAAATATTTTAAATAAACTTTTTTTGGTTAATTACTTACCACATTTTGGTGACCTTAATTTCTTTTTCCCTGCTTTTGTTTCATTGCTGCGGTAACGAATTTTGAAATTTCAAATGACATCCGTTGTTTGCTTTTTTAGAATTTGCATATCTTTCTGCATTTGGTGACTTCAAATCTTACAGGGTTTAGAAGTGAAAAAGTTCGAGAAAATATAAGAATATAATAATTTTACCGATTTTCATATTAAATAATTTAATACTATTTTTAAACATCGGTTAGTAATTAAAATGAAATGTTTGCCAGTATATCTATGTTCGCTTTTCGTAACGATTTCATTCTAGTACTTGGAGTTCTTTAAATCTAACATTAAAAATGAATGATAAAAGTCAGTAAAATTATGGTTTCTCGGAATTCTTCGAATCTAACCCCTATAAATTTCTTGTTAAAGAATGCAGAAAGTTAAGATTTTTTTTAAAAGAGGAAATAAAAAATTCAGGTGTTATTTGAAAACTCAAAAATTAGTTACCAAAGCAACAAAATAAATGCTAAGAAAACAAAATCAAAGTAACTGGAAAGTAACAAATAATTAACCAGAAAAGTTTATCTGACACATTTTTTCTATAAACATTTTAAAAAAAGTTATGGCTAATGTTTTATACATACACCGGTCCTTGATAAACCAACGATTCGTCTCTCTATTAATATCATTTTTCTTTATTAAATATATATACAAAAACAATTTTATGTTTAAATTTTTTTGGGCATAAGATATTCGTTTAATAGAAACTGATTAAATTTTTTAGAAAAAACGTACTCTCCACAGTTCATTGTTTATTTCTCCTGAAACAAAATCTGCACTAAAATGTCTTTCGCATACAAAATCTCGAATTGACAACAGCCGGTCATTTTGCGGTATTGTTCACCTCCATACATCAACTTTGTCCTTAGGCACTCGAAACAACGACAGCTTTTATAACCACTGTTGCAAATAGACATAACACAAGTCCTGCCCATTTTGTAATTAAAATATAAATATAAAACCGAAAAATTGCAAAAAAATTGCATTAAGTATCAATATTTGCATAAGAAACATTGCTTAATCTACTCAAGGCAGTCCTTCGATGAACTATCCTTCATATGGTGTTCTCTTTTCAATCGTCTCCGGTTTTAGTGCCACTTATCGCAACAGTGAGATATAGCGGGTTACATTACCAGTCTTATATTATATCATGGTACATATTTTGACGTAAAATATGTAAATAGAATGTATTTATTTATACTTTAACAAAAATAACATACCTACTGAAATTTTACGTTTTCGTGTGTTGGGTCTTTCTTGCAAAAAAAAATTGTACATTACATAAAAAAATAATCTCGAGCACAGGTCGACATTTCCGCAATTGTTTTGAGAGTAAAATCGAAATTTCGACAATTTTTGGGACACAATTTGAAATTACCAGAAGGTCAAATTTAAAAAAGAAACTTTCAAACGAGGAAGAGGACGGATTTTGAAAAAAAGATGATTTTTGTAAAATAAGATGTTCAAAAAGTAGAGATTTTAGAATCGAGTCGAAATTTCTTTAAAGATTTCTAGAAATACTGTATCGAAATTTGAGATAAAAATCAAAATTTCGAAAGTAAGCCAAATTTTAAGAAATTTTTAGAAATTCGGATTCTTAAAAATCTAAATTTTGATGAAAAAAGTCCACTGTTAAAAAAAATACCGGAATTTTTAAAAAGCCACAGTTCCGAAAAAAATGCCTAACATTTCGAGAAAAACTTCCAAATTGAGAAAATATTTGACATTTTAGGAAAAAAGGTCGAATTTTGAAAAAAATTGTGGCAATTGTATCAAAATTTGCCGCTTAAATTTTGATACCCAAATTGAAATTTGCCGACATTCGAATATTGAAACTCGAATTTTGAAACTAGAATTTTGAAAAATGGAAAAGTTCCGAAAAAAAGATTTCCAGGTAAAAATTCTCTCTTGCAAAAAAAAATGTTGTACATTACATAAAAAATCCTCTCGAGCAAAGGTCGACATTTCCGCAATTGTTTTGAGAGTAAAATCGAAATTTCGACAATTTTTGAGACACAATAGAAATTACCAGAAGGTCAAATTTAAAGACAAAACTTTCAAAAGAGGAAGAGGACGAATTTCGAAAAAAAGATGATTTTTGTAAAATAAGTTGTTCAAAAAGTAGAGATTTTAGAATCAAGTCGAAATTTCTTAAAAGATTTCTGGAAATACTGTATCGAAATTTGAGATAAAAATCAAAATTTCGAAAGTAAGCCAAATTTTAAGAAATTTTTGGAAATTCAGATTCTTAAAAATCTAAATTTTGATGAAAAAGTCCACTGTTAAAAAAAATACCAGAATTTTTAAAAAGCCACAGTTTCGAAAAAAATGCCTAATATTTCGAGAAAAACTTCCAAATTGAGAAAGTATTTAACATTTTAGGAAAAAAAGTCGAATTTTGAAAAAAATTGTGGAAATTGCGAGCAGAAGATGATTTCGAGTAGAAAAAAATGAAATTTTTGCAAAGAAAATCGAATTTTGACCAAAATAGTCAAATTTTGGGAATAATCCATTTTTTTTGTTGGAACGGACTAGTCCTTGGTTATCTTCAAAAATTGAAAAACAACTTTTGTCTCCTGAAACCAAGAAAGATTAAAAAACACGACAAAGGTTGCTCTAACGCGTTTCGACAGCCAAGCTATCATCTTTAGAGAGATTCTGAGATATAGTATCTCTCTTAAGTAGTCCATTATGAAAAAGAAGAATCTTAAACAAAAAGTCAAAATTTTAAGCAAGAGGCCGATTTCGAGGACAAAGTTGATATTTGCAGAAAATCACAATTTCAAAAATAGACGAATTTGGACAAATATGTGGAAATTTTTAGAAAAAAACGAATTTCGAAGAAGTCGTTTTCAGAAATATTACTAAATTTTGAAGTAAACATAAAATTCTGAGCAAGCATCAAACTTTAGGAAAACGGTCAAAATTTTTGAAAAGTCTGATTGTAGAGGGTACAAATTTTTATAAAAAAACCAATGTTAAGAAAAATAATGTAATTTTCAAAAATAGGCGAAATTTTGAGGTAACAGAAATTTGAAGAAAAACTTCGAAGTTAAGAGAAAAATCTAAATTTTCCCGAGAAAGTCACATTTTAAAAAAAGGAATCAAATTTTGCGAGTAAATTCGAAATTAAAAAAATTTTAAGAAAACAGTCAAGTTTCGGAAAAAATAAAGAACTTCGAGGAAAAGAAAGAAATTTCGAGAAAAAAAAATGAAAATTTTGAGAATGTTTTCAGAGAAAAATTGAAAATTCCAGTAATGAAAACGATCGTATTTTGGGATAAAGGTGATATTTCGAAAATGGAAGGATTTTGAGAAATACATATTTTTTCGAATTTCGAAGAAAAAAATTGAAATTTCCAGAAACAAAAAACGAAAAAAATTAATCGACACTACCAGAGAAAGATCGAAACTTCAAGAATAAAATTGAAATTATCAGAAATAGTTTGAAATTTCGAGCAAAAAGTGAACATTTAGTAAAATTTCTTAATTTTTTTGAAAGACTGAGATTTTACAAAATTTCGAAAAATAGGCAAATTTTGAGATAAAGTCGAAATTCCCGGGCTGAATATTCACCTTTTCTTACGTCGGAGAGGGACAAGCGCGCTATCCTGCCAAAATTTTGACAACTAAGTTTCAATTTCCAAAAATTCAAAATTTTCCAAAAAACTTTTCAACATTTTTACTTTTTAATTAAAAGATCGGCCAAATTTTAAGGAAACGAAAATCTTTGCAGAAATTTGGTTTCAAAAGTCGAGTTTTGAAAAATAGGGAGGTTCTGAATCAAAAAGATTTTCAGATAAAAATTTGAAATTTTAAAAAAGTCAGATTATCATGAAACAGGTTGAATTTTAAGAATAATCTTGAAATTTCAAAATAAAAATCAAAATTTTGTAAAATAAACGAATTTTGAAAAAAATCGATATTTCGAGAAAATGTCGAAGTTTCAAGACGAATTTTTAAAGGAAATTTTTGCAAATAGTGCCCTCAGCTGAATATCAATTTACCACTGACTGCTTAAGCCTGAGGAGGGGGCAAGTGCCCTACCCTGTCAAAATTTTGAGAAGTTGCAAATTCCAGAAAGATAGATTTAAAAAAATTTCTACAAATTTTCGCCTTTTTATAGAAATTCAAAATTTTCACTTTTTAATCAAAAGATTAGTCAATTTTACTAAGGAAGCGACAAATTTTGATCAACAAATTGAAATTTGCCGAAGTTCGAATTTTGAAACTTGAATTTTGAAAAATGGGCAAGTTCCGAAAAAAGATAATTTCCAGATAAAAATTTAAAATTTTGAGAAAGTTAGTTTCTCATAAAATAAGTCGAATGTTAAGAAACTTGAAGTTTAAAAAAAAAACGGAAATATTTTGTGAAAAAAGATGAATTTTGAGAAACAAAAGTCGATATTTCGAGAAAATGTCGAAGTTTCAAGACGAATTTTTAGAGGAAGTTTCTAGAAAAAGTGCCCTCAGTTAAATATGACCTTGCCACTGACTGCTTAAACCTTGGGAAGGGGCAAGCACCCTACGCTGTCAAAATTTTGAGAAGTTGCAAATTCCAGAAAGATAGATTAAAAATTTTTTTTACAAACTTTGGCCCTTTTATAAAAATTCAAAATTTTCAAAAAAGACTTTTCAAAATTTCTACTTTTTAATCAAAAGATCGGGTATTGTTACTAAGGAAGCGGCGAATTTTGATAAACAAATTGAAATTTGCCGAAATTCGAATTTTGAAACTTCAATTTTGAAAAATGGGAAAGTTCCGAAAAAAAATAATTACCAGATAAAAATTTAAAATTTTGATAAAGTTAGATCCTCATAAAATAAGTCGAATGTTAAGAAACTTGACGTTTCAAAAAAAGGAAACATTTTGTGAAAAAAGACGAATTTTGCGAAACAAAGTCGACATTTCGAGAAAATGTCGAAGTTTCAAGACGAATTTTTAAAGGAAATTTTTAGAAAAAGTGCCCGCAGTTGAATATGAACTTATCTGTAACTGCTTAAGCCTAAGGGGTAAGGGCCCCACCCTGTCAACATTTTAAGAAGTTGCAATTTCCAGAAAGATAGATTAAAAAAATGTTCTACAAATTTTTGCCTTTTTATAAAAATTTAAAGTTATTAAAAAAATATTTTTAAAAAAGTTTACTTTTTAATCAGAAGATTGACCAAATTTTAGGGAAACGGCAAATTGATAAACAAATCGAAATTTGCAGAAATCCGGATTTTAAAAGTCAAGTTTTCAAAAATAGATAAGTTCTGAAGAAAAAAAAAAATATTTAGATAAAAATTTGAAATTTTGAAAAAGTCAGATTATCATGAAAGAAGAAGTCGAATGTTAAAAATAAACTTGAAATTTCAACAAAAAAAAAGAAATATTTTGTGAAAAATGACGAATTTTGAGAAAAAAAAGGCGATATTTCAAGAAACTTCCGAAGTTTGAAGACGAATTTTGAAAGGAAATTTGTGGAAAGTGCCCTCGATTGAATATGATTTTGCCGCTGACTAGCTGACTAGCTACACCTTTTTGTTTTAATCGTTAATAAAGTTTAATAATTATGAAAAACAACCTAAGTACTTGGACCCCTTCTGCAATTTACTTACCTACCCAACACATTCATCGGATTGGTTCTTCGGTTAATAGATGGTACTAGGTTTTAAAATGGAACTTGGTTTTTTTTTGGTCTTTTTTTTGCAGCAAAGATCATGACTTCTGCTAAACTGGATACTGAAAATCTAATATTTGGAAATTTGTGGCTTGTTCCTTTCTGCAAAAAGCAGTCCATTTACAAAAAGTTTCAAATTTTCAATTTTGACGATTTCAAGTTGAAACTCCTAATTTGTAGACAAAATTCAAATTACGAAAGAACCCACAATTTATCAAAATTTAAACTTGAGTTATTAACACAGAATTTTGAGGAAAAAAAGTAGACATTTCAAGAAAACCTTGAAATTTATATATCTGAAATTTTTGGGTTTAAACATTTCAAATATAAACATGAAATTTTTTATTTGATTCTTAGGTTAAATATTGCTAATTTGGAGATTTTAATTTTAAGAGAATTTTGTTAATGATCTTGGTCTTTGTTTTAAAGTCACTTTGAATCAAAATTTAGTCTTTTTATTAAAATTTTATTTGTTTCTCCCGAAAATTTGACTTTTTTTCTAAAAGTTTCCAATTAAAATACCAAATAAATTGGGTTTATTTAACTTTTACAAAACCCGGTTAAACATTTTTTAGTAAATGGAAACTGTTAACAATTTTGTGAAAAACTATCATAAAATTGTCACCAAATTCGAAAATAAACCCAATTATTTCATTTTTGGTATAAAAAAAAGAATAATTAAAACACGAACTTGAAAAAATAAATATTTTAAGCTTAAACTCGAGACAACATTCAACATTTCAAAAAAGAAACTCGGAATGTTTGCAAAAAGAGATCTCATAATTATATTTTAATTTGAAGATAATGATCTTGAATCCAAATAATAGACTTTTTCTGAACAGTTCCATCAAAATTGTATGTTTTTTAGAAAAGGAATGTTTGCCAAAGTGTTTGTAAATCAATAAGCCTTTTCTGAAATTTTGATTTGTTTTTCTTAACATCTTTAAGTAAAATTTACATTTTTTCCAAAATTTCGACTCAAAAATTCAAAATCTAGACTTTTTCTAAAACGTATGACTTCTTTTCCTCGAAATTTAATCCTCAATCTGCCAATTTCGACTTCTTCTCGTAAATTGCGAGTTTAAACTCGAACTTAAAGGAACTAAAAATTGAGAGTTTGAAATTTCGATAAAAACTGGAATATTTGACTTTTGGCTCGAAAATTTTACAATAAAAAGCCTAATATGATATTCACTGGCAATTTCGAAAAGTGTTCTTTAGTTTTTCTTGAAATTTAAAGCCACTCGAAATTCTTACTTTCTCTGGAAAAAAATTGGGTTTTTTTAAGAATTTCGAATAAAAACTCAAAAAAAAAAAAACTCCGATTTAGATTCGGAATTTTGAAGTGACAATATAAATATGAGGCTGAAGCAGATATATTTTAAACGAAAATTCGAAATATTTAATCAAAGTGAAAATTTTGGGGAAAAGGAATTTTTTTTATAAAAAACGTATTTTCAACTTCTAAGCTCAAATTTCCTGAAAAAAAAATTAAATTATGGATTTAACTACCAATTTTTAAGAAAAAAATTTTTCCAGAAAAAAAAATTAAATTTTGAGAAAAACTTGAGGTTTGTTAAAAATAAATTTAAATGAATATAGATTTATTATATGTTATATTTTGTAAGTTTAAATAAAGAAAATTTGGAGAAAAAGGACGAACTTTTGAGGTTAAACCCGAAATTCTGACGAAAAACAAAGTCGATATTTTAGGAGAAATAAATGAAACATTTTAGAAGGAACGATCACTTTTAAAGTGAAAAATGAAATTCCCAATTTCAGGATTAAGTTCGAAATGTAGAGACAAAACTTCAAAAATTTAAAATTTTACAGTAAACATGTACAAATTGGAAGTCAACATTTTTGGGAAAAGTCGTCAACTCAAATTAACTCTTTTTTAATTTCGATCTCAATTTCAAAATCCTGCTTTTAAATATTTAAACGAGAACATTAGAATATTCTCCTTTTTCATCAAAACTCTAACCTGGAACAAATTTGAAATATCGACAAGATTTTCACAAAAAGTTTGATAAAAAAGTCAACATCTCAATTTTTGTAATATTTTAAATGTACAAGAAACAGTTTCAAGAAAAACTCAAATATGTAAAACAAAATATTTTATGATAAGGGCTCGAGAAACGGGTGGAACGAAATTTTGACTTTTAACCTCGAAATTATAGAAAAACTTGAAAGAAAAACGGTAAAACCTGGTTAGGTTGGTCACCTTTACCACTCAGCTGGGATTTTGCACAATCTATTGAGTTGGAAGTTTGCAAAAGAATTTGACTGGTGATGATTGATGATTCTAATGCACAAACCAATAAGTTTGAACATTTATTAGATTCGAAGTTTGGAAACCAAATACCGGTTTCGATCTTGTTAGATCTCGTCAGTTTGGTATATCCAACTCGAATGCTAACAAATGTTCGACAAGTAAGTACTAAAAAATTCACAGATGTCAAGCTTGTGACTCTTAGTACTACCACCTATTGGTTCATAGAGAAACTATGGCCATCATCAACAATGTCGTATGCAAGTAGAATGCAACCTAGACTACAAATTCATGCAGCCCTCCAGGCATGTATAGTGGTAGATGAACTACCAACAGTTGAAACACTGCCACCTAGCGAAGCGGTTGCTCTTTAGGAAAGTTCCCAGAAGAGAAGGATTCTAATGCACAGACCAATAGGTTTAAACATTTATTAGATTCGAAGTTTGGAAACCAAATAGCGGTTTCGATCTTGTTAGATCTCTTCAGTTTGGTATATCCAACTCGAATGCTAACAAATGTTCCGACAAGTAAGTACTAAAAAATTCACAGACGTCAAGCGTGTAACTCTTGGTACTACCACCTTGACGTCTGTGAATTTTTTAGTACTTACTTGTCGGAACATTTATTAGCATTCGAGTTGGATATACCAAACTGACGAGATCTAACGAGATCGAAACCGATATTTGGTTTCCAAACTTCGAATCTAATAAATGTTCAAACCTATTGGTCTGTGCATTAGAATCCTTGTCTTCTGGGAACTTTCCTAGAGGGCAACCGCTTCGCTAGGTGGCAGTGTTTCAACTGTTGGTAGTTCAGCTGCCTATGATTCACTATATGCGCCTGGACGGCTGCATGAATTTGTAGTCTAGGTTGCATTCTACTTGCATATGATTGATGATGAGTAAGTGGACGAAACTTATATGATCAATACAAAAAAAATATAGCGGATCCTCGTAAAGGCTTCTAGCTTGGACTATTCAAAACGTGTTCAAGGGTAGTTCTTCGGTTTCTCAACGAAATTATTCCACAGGGATAGTACATTTGTTGGCATTTGAGTTGGATGTACCAAAGTGACGAGATCTAACAAGGTTTAAACCAGCCTTTAGTTTCCAAACTTTGAATCTAATAAATGTTCAAGTCTATTGGTCTGTATCTTTCTGAAGATGATAGCTTGGCTATCGAAATGCGTTAAAGCAACCTTTGTTGTGTTTTTTAATCTTTTTTAATTTCAGTGAACAAAATTTGTATTTCAATTATTGGTCTGTGCTTTAGAATTCTTGTCTTCTAAGATCTTCCTCGAGAGCAACCGCTTTGCAAGGTGTTTCTGTCTCAACTTCTGGTAGTTCAACTACCAATACACACCTGGACTGTAGTCCAGGTTGCATTCTATTTACACACAGGGATACTACAGTGGGCGAAAGTGATCCGTTATATTGGGCAACCCACCCTAAATCCAAATCAAGAAATCTACCACCACAAATTTTTGAAAAACCTTCTTTTTTTCAGATACTCGGAAATGGTGCCAGATTAGCAATCGAAGAATGCCAGTACCAGTTCAGAAACAGCAGATGGAACTGCACATCATTCCCAGACACCGAGAAAACATTCGGAAACGTCATCACGATAAGTAAGTTCCGGTTGGTTCCGCTGTCATCTGATCTTAAAATGAAATTTTTTAAATAGGAAGCAGAGAAGCCGCATATTTATCGGCCATTTCAGCGGCCAGCGTCGCTTTTGCCGTAACCAGAGCTTGTTCAAAAGGTGAACTAACAGACTGCTCGTGCGACAACAGAATACGACAGAAGAAATCCCAGAAATGGAAGTGGGGAGGATGCTCCGAAGACATCAAATACGGGGAGAGATTCAGCAAGGAGTTTCTCGATGTGAGCGAGGATCCAAACACGGCCGTTGGCCTCATGAATCTTCACAATAACGAAGCAGGAAGAAGGGTAATGTACCTTACTTAACAACTTGATCAACTCATGGCAAGTTAATTAAGTTAAATAAGGCAGGAGGGTGATTGATTCAGAGGATCTATTAGATTAGTATTAGTACGTTCGAAAATGTCGTTTGGTTTCGCTTCAGCGCTATCAGCATTTCGCGATCATTTACGTGTAAATGTCCTGCAGGGCGTCAGATCAAGGATGCAGCGCACCTGCAAATGCCACGGCGTTTCCGGTTCTTGCAGCATGCAAATATGCTGGAGAAGGTTGCCTCCGTTTCGGCAAGTGGCCGAGGGACTTTTCCAAAAATACGAGGGGGCGTCCCACGTGAAATTCGTCGAAAGGCGGAGGAAGAAGTTGAGGGTTATTAGTCCGGATTTGAAGAAACCCAACAAGACGGATCTTCTCTACTTGGACGACTCCCCGGATTATTGTGAAAAGAACGAAACGTGAGTAACTCTTTTTAAATCGTGAACTGTGTGTGATGCGATGTTTGTTTAGGTTAAATATTTTGGGAACTCGAGGACGGATTTGTAATCGAACAAGTCAAGGAATGGATGGTTGCCGACTGCTTTGTTGCGGACGAGGCTACCAAACGAGGGTGAGAGAAGTCGAAGAAAAATGCAAATGTCATTTCGTTTGGTGTTGTAACGTCGTTTGTGACATATGTAGATATAGGAAAGAAGAACACGTTTGTAACTAATGACTGAATAAATCGACTTATTTGTGTAGCGAAATCAACGTCCAATTTAGTATTGTATGTGGAAATGCACGCATTTAAAACATTACGCCATTGTAAACTTTATATTTTGTTTAATTTGTTACAATTTTGTAAATAGTTTTTATCTAAATGGTAGAATAGCTCCCTGAACTAATCTGTGACAAATCATTACCTTCCGTATTTATAAAATATTACTGCCAAACGAAATCCAATCATTATTATTATTATAAATATGTTGCAATATAATTAAAAACAAAGAAGATATGTCTGTGTCAATTAACTTGCATTCTCTTACGGCTAATGCGTTTAAAATTGCAACGTACATATGACTGACGAGTACAAAGGCGTAAGCGGACATCAATTTAAAAAAAATTAACCAATTTTGAGATTAAACTCGACATTTTTACTTTCATTGCGAAGTTTTAGCTGAATTGCGAAATTTCGACTTTTTTTCCCGAAATATGGTTAGGAAGGCATCCAGGGCCACATTCAACAAAAGATCCAATCCTCGATCTAAACCCAGAAGAAACACATTTTTTATTTTTCTCAAAATTTATAACTCAAAAATATAATAGGTAATAGTTAAAGTACGACCGAAATTAGACTTTCGGTTCAACCCGAAAGCGAATTTCAGCTTCTATTCTGGCGGAACAGAAACCAAAATTTATGAAAATTTTATTAAATACACGTACAATTGAACAAGAACAGTAACAAGCAGCAACAATTTTAATTTTTAATTACTAATTCGGTAGCTAATTTAAATATTACCTCTACTGTGTCATACTTAGATATTTAAATAAAAAAATAGATAGTTTTATATTTAGAGACATGTTCTCAATTGAGGTTAAAGAAAATCAAGAGAATTTCCAATGATTTCACCAAATTTCGACATTTTTTTCAAAGTTTTGGGTTTAAACTCGATCGTAATATTTTTTTAAGGATTCAAACTTTAAATTTGAAAAAAGGTTTAAATTTAAAAACAAAGGGAAAATATTAAGAATTAATTCATAGACGTAGACAGAATTTTCGTTCAGAGGGGGGGCAAGAATTATTTAGAGAAATGATTGGCAAAAAACAGAACCAGAACCAGAAAATCTTCCTGCTAAGTTTATTGTATATTTTCATTGAAACTGAACTGCACCAATTTGAGGGAATTTCCAAAGTAAAGTCTAAATTTCGAAAAAAGGGGTGAATTTCCAGAAAAAAGTTAGAACATTGAATTTGAAACAAAACCCGAATCCTTCGGAATATTTCGAAAAATGTTGGGGTTCTTAAAAAAGTCGAAATTTCCAAAGACGAATTTTGTGCAATGATTGAAATATTTAAAAATATTTTTTTCGGAAGATTATTTTATTTGAATTTTAACATAATCGAAATTTACAAAAAAGCTTTTTTTCTAAATATTCTTAAAATATTATTCTCAGAATTATAACATTTTATTAAAATTTTGAGAAAAAGTCGAAATTAGGTGAAGGCAGAAATTTTTAGAAACAAAATTTCAAATTTTTATGTACATGTTATTCCAAGAATAAGATGAATTTGGAAAAATAAGTGCAAATCCAGAAAGGTAAATTAAAAAAAATCACTAAAAGCCGAACGTTGAGTTTCCAAAAATACCGTCAAAATTTCGAGAACATGATTAAAATTTATAGATAATATCCGAATTTCCAGGAGAAGAAGAGAAAAAAGTTGAAACATAGAACTCGGAAAATAAAGTCGTAATTTCGAAAAGACGAATTTAGAGAAAAAGTCAGAATTTTCAGAATATCAAATTTTATTTTGGAAAAACTTGAAAAATGTCGAAATATCGAAAAAAGTCAACATTTTAAAAGGTCGAATTTTGTGAAAAACAGTTGCAGTTTTCGGGAAAAACCGAATTTAAAAAAAATCGCAATTTGTCAAAAATAGTTTTTTCGGAAGTTCTATTTTTTTATTTCAACTTTGACACTTAAATTTCGATAAAGAATTCCAAGCTTTTTCTCTAAGCACAGAAATATCTTTCTCAAAATTTTTGCTTTTTTATTAATATTGCGATCGAATTTCGATCGAATTTTGAAAAAGCAGAAATTTCAAGGTAAAGCTAATTTCGAGGAAAAAGTCTACAATTCTAGAAACATAAAATATTGCAAGATAAAAATTGAACTTTTGAAAATAAGGCGAATTTTAAGATGCCAGTTGAAATTTCTGAAAACTTTAATTCAAAAAAATAATAAAATCGTAATTTCGAAAAAGACGAATTTAGAGGAAAGGTCAGAATTCTCAGAATATCAAATTTCATTGTGGATAAACTTAAAAAATGTCAAAATATCGAAAACAGTCAACATTTTCAAAGGTCGAATTTTATGAAAAACAGTCGCAGTTTTCGGGAAAAATCGAGTTTAAACAAAATCGCAATTTGTCAAAAATAGGTTTTTCGGAATGTTTACTGTTTTATTTTTTTATTTGACACTTAAATTTCGATAAAGAATTCCAATTTTTTTCTCTAAGCAGAGAAATATTTTTCTCAACATTTTTGCTTTTTTATTAATATTCCGATCGAATTTAGAGATCATAAACGAATTTTGAAAAAGTAGAAATTTCAAGGTAAAGCTAATTTCGAGGAAAAAGTCTACAATTCTAGAAACATAAAATATTGCAAGATAAAAGTTGAACTTTAGAAAATAAGGCGAATTTTAAGATGCCGGTTGAAATTTCTGAAAACTTTAATTCAAAAAATTAATAAAATCATAATTTCAAAAAAGACGAATTTAGAGGAAAAGTCAGAATTTTCAGAATATCAAATTTCATTTTGGATAAACTTGAAAAATGTCAAAATATCGAAAAAAGTCAACGTTTTCAAAGGCCGAATTTTGTGAAAACCAGTCGCAGTTTTCGGGAAAAATCGAGTTTAAACAAAATCGCAATTTGTCAAAAATAGTTTTTTCGGAATGTTTACTGTTTTATTTCAACTTTGACACTTAAATTTCGATAAAGAATTCCAATTTTTTTCTCTAAGCATAGAAATATTTTTCTCAACATTTTTGTTTTTTTATTAATATTCCGATCAAATTTAGAGATCATAAACGAATTTTGAAAAAGTGGAAATTTACTGGGTAAATCTAATTTCGAGGAAAAAGTCCACAATTCTAGAAACATAAAATATTGCAAGATAAAAGTTGAACTTTCGAAAATAAGGCGAATTTTAAGATGCAAGTTGTAATTTCTGAAAACTTTAATTAAAAAAAATAAAATCGTAATTTTGAAAAAGACGAATTTAGAGGAAAAGGTCAGAATTTTCAGAATATTATAATTTCATTTTGATAAAACTTGAAAAAATGTCGAAATATCGAAAAAATTCAACGTTTTCAAAGGTCGAATTTTATGAAAAACAGTCGCAGTTTTCGGGAAAACTCGAGTTAAAAAAAATCGCAATTTGTCAAAAATAGTTTTTTCGGAAGTTCTACTTTTTTATTTCAACTTTGACACTTAAATTTCGATAAAGAATTCCAATTTTTTTCTCTAAGCATAGAAATATTTATCTCAACATTTTTGTTTTTTTATTAATATTCCGATCGAATTTAGAGATCATAAACGAATTTTGAAAAAGCAGAAATTTCAAGGTAAAGCTAATTTCGAGGAAAAAGTCTACAATTCTAGAAACATAAAATATTGCAAGATAAAAGTTGAACTTTCGAAAATAAGGCGAATTGTAAGATACAAGTTGAAATTTCTGGAAGCTTTAATTTAAAAAAGGCGAACTTTTTGGAAAAAGACGAATACCAAAAAAAATAGCAGAATTTCGAAAAAAGACGAATATTAAGAAAAATAACAGAATTTCGAAACAAGACGAATTTGAAGAAAAATAGTAGAATTTCGAAAAAAGAGGAATATTAAGAAAAATAACAGAATTTCTAAAACAGACGAATATTAAGAAAAATAGCAGAATTTCGAAAAATAGACGCATATGAAAAATATAGTAGAATTTAAAAAAACGGTTTTTTGGTGAACATTCCAAAAATAATGAGAATAAAGACAAAATTTCGATTTTTGACGAAAAGGAAAATTTTGGGAAAAAGGGTAATTTTAAGAAATAAAGTCAAGATTTCCGGAAAAAAACGAATTTCAAGCAAAAAGTCGACACTTCCAGAAATATTAAATATCGAATTTTGAGATAAAAATTAACATTTCGAGAAAATAAACAAACTCTAAGAAACCAGTCAAAATTTTTGGAAAATTAGATTCTAGAAGATTGAAATTTTTACAAAAGTCTCAATATTAGGAAAAATAAAGGAATTTGGAGAAATAGGCGAAATTTTGATAAATCGACTTGAAATTTCCAGTGAAACTTCGAAATTGAAAGGAGATTCCAAATCTTTCAGAGAATATCAAGAAACAAAGTCGAATTTTGCCAGTAAAAAATTAACAAAGAAAAACTTTTACAAAAATAGTAATGAAAATCTATAGAAAAAGATTAATATCGAGCAAAAAGAAGAAACCCCCAAAAAAATGGAAATTTTGCATAGAAAGTTAAATGTTGAGAAAATGATATAATTTTGAAAATAGTTGTTTATAAAAGTCAAATTTTGAGAAATAAAATTGAAATTTTGAGATTAAAAGAAACTTTGACGAAAAACTTAAGACTTTCAGGAACATAAAAGATTGAATTTTAAACGAAGTCAAAAAGTCAAAAAGTGTTAATTTTGCCAAAAGCAATATATGCAGCATTTCTAGAATGAATTTCAATTTGTAATTCGTTCAGGTTAGAAAACTAGAACGAACTTCTCTAACAGGAACTCACAAGTATTGAGAAAAAAAGTGGAATACTCTTTGAATTCAACATTTCGTAAATAAAGTACAAATTTTGAGAACTATTCTTTTTTTTTTTATATAAATTTAGACCCTTTTTTTATTGCGTACTCAAAATTTCTAGTTTGAACTTGAAATTTTTATTATAATTTTTGTTATTTAGGATTTCTGCCACCCAATTTGGAAATATTTAATAAAATATTTGAATATTTAATAAAATAAAAAATTATATCCACTTCTTTTCAAAACTCCAACTTAAGAACCGAAATAGGTTAGAGTTAAATCGCGAATTCATTTTCTAAATTCGCTGTTAAGTTTTTTCTTAAAAACCGAATTTAGGTTTAAAATTGTAAGTTTCGGCTGAACAGAGTTTCGGCCTATTTTTGGTAAAATCGAAAATACGTCTGAAGCTGTTTTTTTTGGCTGAAGCGCGGCGAAACAGAAACCGAAACTTCGATCGGTTTCTAGTAATAGCTAAAAGCAGTAATCTCTTTGTAAATATCGACAGAATTTTGGCCTATTTTTGGTCGAATCGAAACTACGACTGAAGCTTGTTTTTTTGGCCGAAACGACGTGAAACAGAAACTGAAACTTCGATCGGTTTCTAGTAATAGTTAAAAGCAGTAATCTGTTTGTAGATGTCGACTTGTTCCAGAATATCGAGCTTAAAGTCAACTTTTTTCTCGGGTTTCAAATCATAATTTCTAGATTAAATTCTGAATTACGGAATTAAAGTCGAAATTTGGAGATTGGCATCGAAATTTTGACTTGAAACTCGAAATTTCGACTCTAGTTTCCCTTTAATTCGAAATTTCGACTCTAGCTTCGCCCTTAATTCGAAATTTCGATAATTAAAATCGAAATAGGTATCGAGTTAGATCTCGAATTCGTTTTATAAATGCCGAGTTTCTTCTGATTAAGTTTTTTCTCGAGAATTCGAATTTAGATTTAAAATTTTAAGTTTCGACTGAACAGAATTTTAGGCTATTTTTGGTCGAATCGAAACTACGACTGAAGCTTGTTTTTTTGGCCGAAACGACGCGAAACAGAAACCGAAACTTCGATCGGTTTCTAATAATAGTTAAAAGCAGTAATCCCTTTGTAAATGTTGACTTGTTCCAGAAATATCGAGCTTAAAGTCGACTTTTTTCTCGGGTTTCAAATCATAATTTCTAGATTAAATTCTGAATTACGGAATTAAAGTCGAAATTTGGAGATTGGCATCGAAATTTTGACTTGAAACTCGAAATTTCGACTCTAGTTTCCCTTTAATTCGAAATTTCGACTCTAGCTTCGCCCTTAATTCGGAATTTCAATAATTAAAATCGAAATAAGTATCGAGTTAGATCTCGAATTCGTTTTATAAATACCGAGTTTCTTCTGATTAAGTTTTTTCTGGAGAATTCGAATTTAGATTTAAAATTTTAAGTTTTGACTGAACAGAATTTTAGGCTATTTTTGGTCGAATCGAAACTACGACTGAAGCTGGTTTTTTTGGCCGAAACGACGCGAAACAGAAACCGAAACTTCGGTCGGTTTCTAGTAATAGTTAAAAGGAGTAATCTGTTTGTAGATGTCGACTTGTTCCATAAATATCGAGCTTAAAGTCGACTTTTTTCTCGGGTTTCAAATCATAATTTCTAGATTAAATTCTGAATTACGGAATTAAAGTCGAAATTTGGAGATTGGCATCGAAATTTTGACTTGAAACTCGAAATTTCGACTCCAGTTTCCCTTTAATTCGAAATTTCGACTCTAGCTTGGCCCTTAATTCGAAATTTCGATAATTAAAATCGAAATAGGTATCGAGTTTAGATCTCGAATTCGTTTTATAAATGCCGAGTTTCTTCTGATTAAGTTTTTTCTTGAGAATTCGAATTTAGATTTAAAATGTTAAGTTTCGACTGAACAGAATTTCGGCCTGTTTTTGGTCGAATTGAAACTACGACTGAAGTTGGTTTTTTTGAACGAAATGACGCGAAACAGAAACCGAAACTTCGGTCGGTTTCTAGTAATAGTTAAAAGCAGTAATCTGTTTGTAGATGTCGACTTGTTCCATAAATATCGAGCTTAAAGTCGACCTTTTTCTCGGGTTTCAAATCATAATTTCTAGATTAAACTCTGAATAACGGAATTAAGGTCGAAATTTGGAAATTGGCATCGAAATTTTGACTTGAAACTCGAAATTTCGACTCTAGTTTCCCTTTAATTCGAAATTTCGACTCTAGCTTCGCCCTTAATTCGAAATTTCGATAATTAAAATCGAAATAGGTATCGAGTTAGATCTCGAATTCGTTTTATAAATGCCGAGTTTCTTCTGATTAAGTTTTTTCTTGAGAATTCGTATTAAGATTTAAAATTTTAGGTTTCGACTGAACAGAATTTTGGCCTATTTTTGGTCGAATCGAAACTACGACTGAAGCTTGTTTTTTTGGCCGAAACGACGCGAAACAGAAACCGAATCTTCGATCGGTTTCTAGTAATAGTTAAAAGCAGTAATCTCTTTGTAAATGTTGACTTGTTCCAGAAATATCGAGCTTAAAGTCGACTTTTTTCTCGGGCTTAAAATCGTAATTTCTAGATCAAATTCTGAATTACGGAACTAAAGTCGAAATTTGGAGATTGGCATCAAAATTTTGACTTGAAACTCGAAATTTCGACTCCAGTTTCCCTTTAATTCGAAATTTCGATAATTAAAATCGAAATAGGTATCGAGTTAGATCTCGAATTCGTTTTATAAATGCCGAGTTTCTTCTGATTAAGTTTTTTCTAGAGAATTCGTATTAAGATTTAAAATTTTAGGTTTCGACTGAACAGAATTTTGGCCTATTTTTGGTCGAATCGAAACTACGACTGAAGCTTGTTTTTTTGGCCGAAACGACGCGAAACAGAAACCGAAACTTCGATCGGTTTCTAATAATAGTTAAAAGCAGTAATCTCTTTGTAAATGTTGACTTGTTCCAGAAATATCGAGCTTAAAGTCGACTTTTTTCTCGGGTTTCAAATCATAATTTCTAGATTAAATTCTGAATTACGGAATTAAAGTCGAAATTTGGAGATTGGCATCGAAATTTTGACTTGAAACTCGAAATTTCGACTCTAGTTTCCCTTTAATTCGAAATTTCGACTCTAGCTTGGCCCTTAATTCGAAATTTCGATAATTAAAATCGAAATAGGTATCGAGTTAGATCTTGAATTCGTTTTATAAATGACGAGTTTCTTCTGATTAAGCTTTTTCTTGAAAATTCGAATTAAGATTTAAAACTTTAAGTTTCGACTGAGCAGAATTTCAGCCTGCTTTTGGTCGAATCGAAACTACCACTGAAGCTCTCTTTTTGGTCAAAACGCGACTAAACAGCAACCGAAACTTTGGTTGGTCTCCAGTAATAGTTAAAAATATTAATTTCTTTAGAAATGTTGACTGTTCTAGAAATATCGTACTTAAGAGACGACTTTTTTCTTCTAATTCCTCGATTAAATACTGAATTACGAAATTAAAGTCGAAATTTCGAAATTGGCATCGATATTTTGACTTCAAAGTCGAAATTTCGACTCAAGTTTCGTTTCCACTTCGAAATTTTGATAAATAAAATCGAAATTTGGATAAGTAAAATCGAAATTTCACTTTTTTCTCGAAGTTTTGAGAAAAAGAGTTGGAATTTTGGTTATTTAAATTTGACATCAATGACGCGACTAACTATTGACAACTGTGGTGAGGGGTACCAAAAAAAAAGTAGAACCTAATCTAGCCACAGAGAGAAGATTCACAATTAAACTCGAAGTTTCGAGAATTTCTTTAGAGCCGAAATCACAGATCGAAATTTCGAACTTTTAGATCGAAATTGAAATCCTAATTTTAACAAAAAAAAAATCAAAATTTCGAAAATAATATCTAAATCTCGACTCTCGAAGGTTGAGACGTTGCTATTAAACTCAAAATTCGAGATCAGTGTCCAAATTTTGAGATTAAAGTACAAATTTCGAGAAAAATGTCAAAATCTCGACACAAAAGTAGAAATGTTGCAATTAAACTTAAAATTCGAGATAAATGTCCAAATTTCGAGATTATAGTATAAATTTCGAGATTGAAGTCCATATTTCAAAAACAAAGTCCAAATATCGAGATTATAGTCCAGATTTAGAGAAAAAAAGTCTTTAATCTCGAAATTCCTAAATTCCACCTGATGTCCGTTTTACGCCTTCGTAAATAAGTATCCAAATTTTTAGGAATATTTAGTAAATATATCTTGAATGTAGAATAAGATAGGAATGAATAAAGTTGAAATTTGGATGCTTAAAGTGTAGAATTTTGAGCTGCTTTACTTTCTTCTCGCATTCTTCACACTGTTGTATATTTCATATTGATGTGTTTGCACTATAGTACATAAATAATTAAGTGTATCGATAAAAAATTATATAAAAATGTACATAGATCTTTAATATATTTACACCGTTGTAGGTACTTAAATATTTGTAAATACTTGCTGTATTATCTTTAGTAAAATTTTTGTTTACTTAATTTTGTTATGTGAATGTTTCAAATAGATCAAAGTAAAGCTTCTTTTATTAATCATTATGCATCAAAACTATTTATTTTATATTTAAAGAAGAAGACTGATTATATTACACAGGAATAAGGTATTTATTACAATTAATACTTAAGTTAGATTTATTCACATTAAACACAATCGTTGTTCTACAAAATATTTTTCTCAAACTTTTACTTTGATCATTTTCTCATTTTTTGCGTATTCCATTGTCATTTTTCATGTTTGTGCCATAAGCAAATTACTTGAAGTATTCCTAAGTGTAAAATTTTGAAAATAGTTTTAATTTATTTAATGTGTCTATATTATCAAAAACAGTATTATAACAATAAAAAAGTTTATGTTTTAATCTGCTTTTTATTATTCCTCTCTTAAGCCACACACATGTAATAAATTTCGAATTCACAGCCGAAACTTTAAGAAAAAATTGAATAATTTTCTTTGTCAAGTTTTGATTTTCAACTTGAACTTTTGGCTTTAATCTTCGACTCAGAATTGTAACCGTTTTCCTACCTTATTCTCTAAATTTAAGCCAAATTCCTACCTTATTCTCGAAATTTGAGTCAAATTCCTACTTTATTCTCGAAATTTAAGTCAAATTCCTTCCAAAAAAAACTACATCCCACATAGCCAAGCCATGGATACAGATATATTATGGATATACATCTAACATTTATTCATAAATCAATATTAGTGGTATATCCGGAGTATATCCATATCCATGGTTTAGGGATATTGGATTTAAAAGAAGTCAAATCCCTTACAAATATTTAAATATTTGACTTCATAATATAAAATATTATGGCCAAGTGTCTATGAATTTTTTAAAAATGAAACTTTCGAAAATAAAACAAAAGAAAATTTAATTGAAAAACAAATTCTAATTTGCAACTTTAGAAAAATGCTGAATTTCAAGATAACAATCGAAATTTAAAAAATAAAAATTTTCAGAAATTGGACATTTCAGATTAAAGATGGTAATATTTTCAAGTTTAATATCAGAAAATAGTCAAATTTTGAGAAAGAATCAAAATTTAAAACGAAAATTTTTTCTAAACAATTCTGGAAAACGGAGGAATTTTTCTGTTTGAATTCGAAATTTTGAGAACAACAAACTGATATTTCCAAATTAAAAACAAATTTTTCGGATTGGGCACAACTTTTTTTGCAAAAAATCGAAATTGCAAGTCAAAAGTTGAAAATTTACATGGCTTTTGGAAGCGGTGGAAATCTGGAGAAAACCAACAAAAAAACATTTCTAGAAAGAAATTTCGAATTTGAATTTTAGGAAAGAATTCAAGTTTCAACTTTGAATTTTGAGAAAATATATAATCATTCGGTTAAATTTTACGTATTGTTTGTTGCCTATATCTTGCCAAAAATTAGGCAACCCGTAAAACATACATTTCTTTTTTTAAATTGTGCGTCACGTGTTGTTGCATGTTACCAGCTGATGCAGCCAAGTTCGTGGAAGAGTTACATTCAGAACATCCCTATTGCAACAATATATTTATTTATAATCTTCTTGCACCGTTGTAAAACTGCAAAGTTAGTTTTTGTTTGGTTTTAGCAAGAGAACAACATTAAAACATAAATTGCATATTCTGTAAGTTTCGGTTTTAAAAATTTAAATATTACTGCTTTCGAAGACTTCTAATAAAACTCGCAATAAGCGTCAGTACCGTTGATTGAATAAATACCAATAGTAAAGCGTGTCCCTTACAAAAAATGTTGGGAAGCACTGTTCTAAACCATCGAAAAACTTATAGTAGGTCAAATGTCCATAACGAACCGTCATTTGCATAACTGTCAAATCTTAACGCCGAAATTTAAAAAGATCAATTTTCTAGTTATTAAAATTAAAACCCAGTAGTTCTTCCAAAATGCAATTTAATTTCGGTACCTCGAAGCCAGTCACGACATTCACCTTGACTACAACTACAGCGGCGCCTAGTAAGCATTCCAATTTATTTTGTTTACAATCTAACCTAACACTTTCGGTAGCTTCTACCACAGGTGGTTTTGCTTTCGGCGGCGGTGGCGACAAAACTCAAGCAAATAAACCAGCGACTGGTCTATTTGGGGCCACTGCTACGCCTAACTTCTCTTTGGCAGCCGCTGCTGCGCCAACTGCAACTTCCGCGCCTACGTTCAATTTTGGCCCCTCTACACCGAGCACTGGAACACCCTCAGGTAATTAAACAGAGTTTGCAACTGGGAGCGAATGTTAGCGCGATTGTTTTAGCTCCTACTACGACAGCTGCTACTCTCAATTTTGGTACGTCCGCGGCGGCTACAACGACAATTTCGTCGACTTTCACACCAATTATAAGCTCTGCTGCAGCTGCGTCTGTAGCACCCACTTTTCTTTCTAAAAGTACCACAGCGTCTACAGGGTTTGGGGCCAATTTGTTTAGTTCGACTACAACTTCGTCAGCTTTAGGTATGTGTAGGAAATTTATTAGCTTTTGTTGTTAACTAATAAATTGATAGGTTCAGCACCATCGCTAGCGACGTCCTCTGCCCCTAAACTATCATTTACACCCCAATCTACGTCGACAACTACCGCATCAGCTGCTCCAAGCTTGGCAACTTCAACATCATTGTACGTAACATAAATAATACCCCAAAATTCTTATTAGGTAATTTTATAGAACAACCGCCACAAGTGCACCTGCAATTGCGACAAATACCCTAACATACAACCAGCTTGAGGATGCTATCAATAAATGGACGATCGAGCTAGAAGATCAGGGGAAACATTTTATAAATCAGGCCAAACAATTGAACGCTTGGGATAGTTTGTTGATTTCGAATGGGGACAAAATCTTGACCTTGAATAACAGTATAGAGAGGGTGAAGCAGCAGCAACAGCATTTGGATCAAGAACTCGATTTTGTCTTAGCACAGCAAAAAGAACTTGAAGAATTAATTGCTCCGTTGGAAAAAGAATTAGCGGATTTGCCGCCTTCCTCGGATCAAGAAAGAAATAGAATGTAATTTGTAATTTAACAGATCCCTGACGTGCTTTAATGAACATTATTTTAGATATCAATTGGCTGAAAGTATGGATTCTCAACTGAAACAGATGTCAGAAGACCTCAAAGGCATTATCGAGCATTTGAACGAAGCGAATAAAGAAGAGGATGCTGCTGATCCTGTAAAGATACCGTTTTTGATGAAGTCAGTAAATTTTATGAAAATTTTTTAGGTGAACCAAATAAGTCGTATTTTGAATGCTCATATGAATTCACTGCAATGGATTGACCGAAATACAGCACAAATTAGCTCTTATCTTGAACAAATAACAAAGATGCAGGATATGAACAGAAGAAATAACGCTATCGATATGTAAAATCCAGCAAATTTAACATAAATATAAAAATGTTTGCCTTTACAGCATAATTTTATTAGGAATCTTAGAATAAGTTGTAACATGTTGTATTTTGAAATAAAACTCTACCCTCTAAAATATATCTTTATTCTAATGTTAAATATGAACGACAAATGTAAAAAAATAAAAATGCGACTTATATCGAGTCAATAATCCTCGAAATGGGACATTCACGTTTTTTTCTTAGTAAATATAGTAAGTTATAATGATCTTCTAATTTCTTCAAATCTTGTGGAGAGTCGTTGAAATCGATCTAAAATTAAATTCAACACGTTAAAAGCTTGTGTGTGTCCCTCTAAGAAAGTTTATCACCTGTTTTAAAAGTTCCATTAGATTCGACACTTCTTTATTTAGTTCAGAGATTGGTGAAGATGAAAATTGCAACTCATCTAAAGCTTGTAATTCCTTTTGCAGTGCGCGTTTGTAAAAATTCTCAATAACTTTCGGTACTTTTTTCCTCTTTTGGGTTACAGAATCGATTAACTCGTTTACCTCCCAATGGTCTAAAATAATACTAGATATATTTATGTTGGATTAATTTATATAGTGAATTACCCATGTTAGCCACTTTTCAAGAAATGAGTTACAATACATAAGAAGTGGGATTTAAATTAGAAATGGTTAATTCCTTGATCAAAGAAAATACGAGCAGTTGTAATAACAGAAACTAAAACGTCAAATTTAAAAGAACGTCAATGTCAAAACCATCTGTCACTTCTGCAGAGCTTGAAACTGAACCATAGAGAGAATCTGGCCTTGGCATTTTATTACTACAGAATAAAACAGTGGTTCTCAATTATATTTGGAGTGAAAATTCAGAAAATACAAATAGACCAAAAAATATTACGTTACCGACCCATGTGGCATAGCGGCGCTCGCAGAAAAAGGGAACACTTTAGTAAAACCAAAAAAACTTTAATAAATAAAAGATAAGAACATTAATTAACGCGGTAAAGGAGTACAGTTACAATTTTTTGACAATACTTCTTACATAAAGTCTATGTTCTATAACATTTACTTTATGTGACATCTAAAGCCAGTTCTACACTACTTCTAACTACCTATTTTAGGTGCAGTAGATACAGATTCGCGTTCTAAACAAACCAAGTTCCACACGTAAAGTGCTGCTTTAAAATATTTATTTTTTGTGCAATCGGACGAGAAACTATTATTTTGCAGTTCGTTGAGGGGCCGCGAAATACATTTTCATTTCGAGAAAAATGGTGGAAATTTCATGCTCGAATTCGAAAATTAATTTTAAGAAAAAGTCGAATTTTGGAATAAAATGGAAATTTGAGGAAAAAAACGAATTTTCTTAGTCCAAATTGCCGAAAAATACGTATTTCGAGAAAAATAACGAAACTTCAAAAAACGTTCTACAAAAAGTTGAATTTTGAAAAAATGATAAAATTTTGAGAAATAAAAAAATTGAAATCTTGAGGAAAAGACGAATTTGGAACAAAAGTTGAGATTTCTAGAAGGATATTGTTTCGAAATGTCGACATTTTTCTTAAAATGCGTCTTTTTTCACAAAATTTCACTTTTTCTTTAAATCACTTTTTCTTTAAAATTTCTAATTTATTCTAAAATTTGAGTTCTTTTATCAAAATCTGACTTTCTCAAAATTTCGAATTTTTATCTCAATTTATCGATTTTTTCTTCAAAATTTCGTCATCTCAAAATTTGACTTTTTCTGAAAATTTCGACTTGTCTATCAAACTTCGCCTTTTTCTCAATCTTTGGTAAATCTTTATAAAAAAAACTAAGAATTTTTAGAATATTTATTTGAAAATTTTGAGTTAGGGCGCCAGGGGGGGAGGAGTTTTTTCTTTACTGAGGCCGCCGTTAAAAATTTATATTCAGTCGAGGAATTTCGACCCTTTTTCTTAAAATTTCGACTGATTTCCTCAAATTTTGCCCTTTTTTCGAAATTTCAACAAAATTTGTCTGTGGGAAATTTTGAATTGTTACTAAATTGCGACTTTTTTCTCGATATTTCGATCTTTTTTTTTCAGAATGACGATCTTTTCCTCGAATTTTTGATTTTTTCTCAAAATTTCTTTGGCTTTTCTAAATGTTTACCTCGAAAATTGGCTTTTTCTCAAAATTTTGCTATTTTTCAAGTTCTTTTAAAGGATCAGGTTGTTATATTAAATTTGATTTCCCGTAAATTCCGATTTTATCCCAAAACTAGGTTTTTTTAATATAATTCAAATTTTTATAAATTACGATTTAATACTCAATTCTACTTTTTTCTTTGAAAATTCGATTGTATTGGAAATGAATGTTTCATAGAATTTTCACTTTTTTTTTTTCGAAATCTTCTGTCCGCAAATTTGAACCTTTTTTCAAAATTTGTCTTATTCCTGACGTTTCGACTCATAATTATGAAATTTCTGCTTAAAATTGAGCTTTTTTTTTAGTTTTAGAATTGAATTAAAATTTTACTGAAAAAATGAAAATTTTTATAAAATGTGGAGAACATTATTTCTTGTAAATTTTAAGATTGTCAAAATTGAAATGAAAATAAAAATTTTATTTTTTTTCTAAATGTGATAATCTGGAAGTTGCGACTGTTCTTAAAAAATTCTCCAAGTGCCGCTGGAAAAGCAAAAATTCACTTCCACGAATGTTGGAAATGTATATTTGTACTCTCATTTGTGAATATGGGAAAGCTGACATTCGTTATGCCACTACTAGTTACCATTTTTTATGATATATTTTTCACTTTTTACGTTATGCTTTCACTATTCATAAATTTTCAAACATAAAAACAACAAACATGTACTTTTAGTATTTATTGTGTACAATTACATAAAGTGTATTAAATGAAATGTTTCATAATTAGATTTTAAGCCTATCAACTGTACAACTCAATTTATAACATTAAGCTCTTGCTTGGGACCTCTGTGCGTAATCAATAGTCGCAGAAAGTCCACTAAGATCGGCAATACATTTATCAATATTCTGCTTTTCTTGGTCAGGTGTGATGGAAGCCATGACTTTCCTAACCACCCAATCAACAAGATTCTTTTGGGCCATTCTACGCTCGGCATTCTCTTTTTCAACTTGGAAATCCAAACGCTTCTTCACCTCAGAATATGCAGTGAGAAGCCTCTGTCTATAAGCAGCTTCAAGCTGAAGCGCTACATTTTCCCTCTTAGCTTGTAAAAGCACCTGCTGTCCCTCAAAGCTCCACTGGTTCTTCTTCTCAGCCTCGATTTGCTCCTCAAGAGTCTGTTTTTGTTCCACACGACCCTCATTCCAAGCTTTTTCATATTCCTTTAAAATATCACTTAGTATGCACAAATTGGAACATTGCAAGCACTTACATCAATTTCCTTATCCAGGGATTTAGCCAGTTTAGGTCCTAGCTGCTTAACACCAACAATCCACAAAACTAAAAGTGAAAGCCCCGAATAGTACTCGTGCTCTAAAACGTATATCTCTTTGCTAACAAGGTAGGTCGACAAAGTGAATGCTAAAGCGTAAGGTCCAGTAACACCGGTTTTCTTATAAAAGAACGTGAACCATTCCTCTGGTACGAAACCCAAGCGAACTTTGCCAGGTTCTTGTCGCACCTACAATCACACTTCAGTATCACATATTTGATGGTAAATTTCTACATACCAGTCGGGGAACTTGCGATTGTTCCTCTGTTGTAGCAGCGGCGTTTTTGGCGGCACTCGTTGCGGTTGCACGGGTAGACAGAGCCACCAAAGCCCGGCATTGCTGGCCTGTGAATGAATTCCGATTACATAAATAACCACAAAACTGGAAACTTTACATTTTAACACATCGCGCCATATTAGGAGTTCGATGCTATAATAATACAAAATATGGTCCTACCTGAGAGGAGTGCTGCTCTAGAAAGCATTTTTAATCGGGTTTTTCTATATTTTTGCCCTGCTTGGACTTCGTAGCTCTGTCGATCGAGCACAAATCAACTGCAAACGGAAGTACCAACTACGGAACATGTAACAATCTTTACCCAATAGACAAGGATAATGAATATCAATTAAACTAGGAGCAAGAAAGAAACGCATAGTTACGTAAGTGCAAATGATAAAAATAAAACTCCCTAGAAATTAGTAAAGCTCAGCTCACGGCTAGTCTGGTCTATGATTCTATTAGGCAGTTTTTAGCTGCGACCGGTTAAGATTTGAACATCAAGCGAATTAACGTCAACAAATAGAACAATCGAAAATAACAGAAACCCCAATAACAATGAATAAAAATATATCTTTTGTCGAATAATATACTTAAAAATTAGGAATATAAGAGAAAATCTTTTCATAACTAATAAACTCTATTAACGATAAATACAAGAGGATTTTAGTAGGAGTTTGTGATCCATGGAGCTTGTTAACACAGCAACGGCTAAACAAACTGCTGGTATAACCGCCGACGATGCTAAAAAGCGAAACCAAATCCGGTCATAGCAGATATTTATCGAAACATTGTGAAATTTCTTGTATCTCTTGTTGTATTTATCGTTAATAGAGTTTATTAGTTATGAATATTAAAAAATTCTACACATAAACGGTTAAAAATGTCAATTATTTGAAGACAATCTTTTCTCGAAACCTATATAATCCGTAGTTAAGTTGGACAAATTATAGTTTTTTCTCTATAATACACGTTATACGACTAGATATTAACGACCCACTTGGCAAGAGAGCAAAATATTTGAAAATTTTAAACAACTTTTCTATTTTTTCTGAAATAAAAAAAAATTGTTGAGCGAAGTCAAAAATTGGGTACTGAAGTCGAAAATTTTGAATTTAAATACAGAATATTGACCCTAATCTCAAAACGTCAAGTTAGGTGTTAAAATTTCTTCTTTAATATCAAAAATTCTGGAAAAATTTCTAATTTAGGGAAAACAGAATGTATCTTTATAAAAACTCGCTGCTTATGGAATTAATAACTTAAAATATTTATCAAATTTGGAGTTCCACAACTGAGAAGTAAATTCCAGTTTGAAGTTTGTGGCCTCCTTACCTTGAATTAGATTATGGAACACAGTTTTATTGGGAACTAGCTATTAACCGCGACTTTGTCTTCAGATTCAAGTGAATAATTAGAATTTAAAAGACAAACTGCCCAAAATTAAAGAGAGTTTTTAAATTTCTTAAATTGACGGATTAATTTATTTGTTTTAATGTTTTTATTTGTCTCCGCAATAAATGGTGCTACCGAACAAATATGCTTTTTTATTTCTAAAATTTAAGTTACTGTTACACTCTTTAAAATACGGGAGATTTTTTTCCAAATATGGATTTTCCAAAATATGGAAGAACTAGTAAAATACGGAAGTTGCGCACTATCGCTTTATGACGCTATCAAACTTCCTCTAAAAGAATCCTTCCTGCAAGGTTCATCAAGTTTGAACCCTCATCGTTAGATGGCGCCGTCGTCGTGTTGTTATTGCCAAGTTTTGCATTTATTTACATAGAAAATAAGTCGTACCATATGCGCGAGAGTAAAACATTGAGAAAGTTCGTGAAATCTGGTAACTCTGAAGCGAACAAACAGACAGACAAACACATTTTTGCATTTATATGTTAGTAAGGATATGTTCCTAAAAGGGTGAAGTCCCGGTTCCCCAAAGTTCAATATTTGTAAATTAGGCAAAAATATTGAAACAAAGAGAACCCGTTTGCTATTTCTTTGAATGTGCCGCATTAGATCTGGAGCCGGTCCTGGAAATTGTTGAAACAACCGGAACACCTCAAAAAAATCCCTTAATAAGTAATGTATATGCTGCCTTTAAAATAAACAATTACAAACAATGTGCAATAAAACATTTTGGAATAATCTATTTTTCTGTAGCGCCTAGATTTATGTAATTACAATTTCAGCGTATTTCTTAATCAATTAAATTGTGGGTAGTTCATCCAATCAGTAGTTTAAATACGATCTAACCTTGTCTTCGTATATAACCTTATTGTGTTTTCAAACAACCGTTTGTATTGGATATTTAAAAACTTTGCTAAAAGATATTTGGAGTTAACTTCAACATTATTAAAATCTTAAATTTAATTTTCCTTGTTTAAAGTGGCTTCAATTATCAATGTCTTGGTGTTATACCAAGCCTGTAAATCAAGTGAATTTTTAGCTGCAGTTTTTCAACGCGTTTATTTTCTATAGTAATCTACAATATGAGTAAAACCAATAAAACATTGCAAGATTCAAGTTCGTTGACATATACCGAGATGGGGGACAGCGATACCGGGGATGACAATTCAGACGATGGACTTAAAATTGTTATAAAAGAACCCACACCGAAGAAGAAGGTCGAAGAGTTAAATGAGTCTGATAAACAAATAATTGAGACTATCGAGAGCGAAATCGAGTCTACCTTGGAGGAAAAGGCCGCCAAGTCGAACTTGAGTGCCAATAATGTAAAGAACATTCTAAAACAGGTTGTCACCAATGAGCATGTTTTGGCCATGTTGCGACAGACTGAAAACCCTGATGAACTCAACGACACCATATCGGTTTTTGAACCGAAACTAACTCGTTCTAAAGCAAAGTAAGTCGTGTAATGCATCACCAAATTAATGGGAACAATTCAGTTTTCAAAGTAGGATGAATTTTGAGAGAAAATAAAGCAACTCTCCGGTTTATTTTGTATATTTGCTGGTGGTAAGCACATACCTAGATTTCCGGATTTACGGTGGGTTGTCTACAATTAGGCCAGAAATTTTTAGGCCTATTCGGCTACCCTCTGAATTGAAGTGTCTTCGATCAGTTATTCAGTCCAGGCACAGAAATTTGGAAGCTCTAGCTTGACAACCTCCAACGTCAGACAGGAATTTGCTTTAGAAACAAAGCTTGTAATCAAGAGTGACCAAATTTTGATTCTTTACTCTAAATGTTCCACTCTTTGCGCGCATTATTGCAATGAATGTTGTTTTATGTTCTCGATGTAATAAACTAATAAAAAGATGTTTGTTAAGTTTGACTTAGTTTTTGAGTTTAAAAAGGTGTTTAGTAATTTGGGAGTTATATCCATTTGGGGCAAAGTCTTACGAATTTGCTAGCTTTTTTTTATCTTGAAGTGTATATCATATGGCTAATAGACTACTAAATTTTTGGAGTTTTCTAGGGAACTTCTTACGAATTCTCCAGTTGGGGTTATACCCCCTATACCATGGCAAACCCCCAAAGCAGATTCTGAAGTTCAAGCTTTATTCACTGAAGAGTTGCAAGAGGATTCCTCAGGGGACGAATACATTCCTGCCGAAGAAGAAGTACGTTTACTGGCATATTTGTTAGGAGTTCTTAGACATTACATAAGTTTCAGAGTGAAGATGACAGAGATAGCTCTGTGGTTAGTGAAACTGAACCTCTCCCTATACTACTGACTCCTACCAAGGATTCGTCGAAAGATTTAAATCTTTCGACCTCTTGGTCAGAGGATGGAGTTTTTAAAATACCACCAGCTAAAACCAAGGAGCAAGAGGATGAGGCAGCCAATATTGCTCTGAGAACTCGATCTAAATTTTCGTTGAGTGCAACTCCACTTGAGGTAATTGAAGAAGCTTTTATGCCTCCAGATATCACCACTGATATGTATGATATGGATTGCTGTGATGAAGATTGGATGGAGTTCTTGAGGACATTCACGAGACCTTTGGAGGAAGTTGTGAAAGGTGCAGAAGATGAAGAACACGATCCTGAGTATAATATTCTTGCAGATGAGGAAATGGATAAAGGTAGTTCATAATTCCTGATTTTGTTCCAATTTATCAAACGTATCTGTAGTGGACAGGGAAGAACTTCGTGCTGACAAAGCTGTTAAAGTTACCAGGAAGGAATTGAATGAGTTAATGGCTGAATTATTTGATTACGCAGATATGTGTGATCTAAATTCGATATATCCAAAGGAAAATAGCACCCTATGTGCATCTAAAAACGAAAGTAGTCAAAATCAGTCTGCTGTCGATTCACCTTCAGTTTATGATTCATCTCAACAAACTGTAAGCAAAGGCAATTAAATCATGTGTCAGTATTAAGTAAAGACTTTCAGATTGTAAACGGGGAGAAGGAAAAGGATCGGAATTTTAATAACATCTTCGATAGCTATCAAATGTTACTGCTTGAGCAACAAATGAGGCAACATGTGCAGCTGTTAACGCAAAATTTTCTTTTAACTTATGAACATCCAAATTTTCACAGCTCAGCGGCTACCTTTAAGGAGTATTTGGTAAAATTTTATTTTACTACCTTGTGGAAATTTCTGATGTAATATGATTTTAGTATAATTTGAAATTTTTGTCTGAAGGCAAAAAAGGAGTTTCAGCATTCCTTGCCGTTAATTTATCAGGGGCTTTAGACTTGATAAATGAATGGGAGAAGGTTTTTACTGCAGACAAAGATGAAAGTTTAGCAACAAAAAGGTAAGCGTATTTGGCATATTTTTTTTAAACTTTTATTTCTTAACATTTTGAACATTTTTATTTCTTAACGCTTTAGACAATTTATAATTGTCCTTTCAGATTTTTTAAATCTAATTGTTTCGTTAAAATTCAGAGTTAATTTTCTCTTCCAGGCATTTTGAGTTTGGTTTAAAAGAAGCGTAAGTTCAAAGTAACCTATGAATCTTCTTTACTATAGATTATGTATTTTAGTCAGCAACAAAAAAAACTGTATGGTAACTTCGAGCTTTCTTTCCCTAAACTTATATTGAAAACTATATCAGAAAGTAACGTTTTTATATACCCCCATTTGCTCCCCAGAATGCCATTTATAGTGAAAGAGTTGGAATATTTAAATTGCCGCCGTTTTACCTCCTCCGAAGATCAGTAAGTTGTTAATGGTTGATACTTCGTTTCTATAACTTATTAGAAACGAGGTATCAACGTTAAATTATCTTTCAGTCTTATCGCGCTTTGCCTAGAGCAGTTCATTCCCCATTTTTCCAAGAACAAGGATTTCCTAACACGGTTCAGAAAAGTTAATATGCAAAAAGTATGTCAGGAAATACAGGAAAGTCTGCTATTTGGAAAGAACCCACATAAAATCTACAGGCACATAGTGGACTCAAAATCTAAATCTGCTAAAGCAAATCCTATAAAGTATTACTATCAACATCAGAAGGCGCCAACTACCGTGCATTATGTGAGCCCTTTGGATCTATTTGGTGTCATCCCACCGAAATATCGACCGCTGAATTCACTACCAAAGCAATGGCGGACGTATATCAGTTCTATCACGCAGGTACGCAGCTTTACGATTTTGCGCCATCTACTTCCGTTTCTTAAATTAGAATACTTGCCCCCCCACCCAAATAAGGCCTTCTCGCTCATACAATTCTATGGTTTACCAAAATAGTTCCAACGTCTTGTAGGCTTAAACTCAATATCATCAGTGGTTAAAGCATAGAGGGTTATGGTGATTACAGTTCTAGGTTTAAAATTTTTTGACATTGGCAAAATTGGTATATGTTTATCATATATTTAATACTTCTATATGGCCAGTTCCTCGTTTCTTGTGGGAAATACTTCTCTTTCCCGCTGACCTTCACACGCGGTGATGAGTCGCAATGTGCAGGTGTTATAAATAATCTGTGCATGGCTAAAGTCAGCTGTGCACGCCCAAACATAAGCACCGGTTTAATTCGCGCTTAGCTTTTCGTTCATTCATGCGCAAAACTCGCCAATCACGGATGTACCATCTTTATCGGATTTGGTCAGAATAAACGCGCGAAGAGAATGGGGAGCTGGTCATATAGAAGTATTACATATATGATGTTCATAAACTGCATCTTTCAATTATAGGTGTCTTGAGACACACAAACGTCAGCTCTAAGCATATATGTAATACTTCTATATGGCCAGTTCCTCGTTTCTCATGGGAAAGACTTCTCTTTCTCGCTGACCTTCACACGAATTAATGAGTCGCAATGCGCAGGTGCTACAAATCATCTGTGCATGGTCAAAGTCAGCTGTGCACGGCCAAACATAAACACCCGTTTAACCCGCGCGTAACGATTGGTTCATTTTGTTCAATTCATGCGCAATACTCGCCATTAATTCATGTTCCATCTTTGTCGAATTTGGTCGGAACAAACTCGTGAAGAGAATAGGGAGCTGGCCTGGCCATATAGAAAGAAGTATTACATATATGGCTCTAAGCCTGACTATCCATATATTCGAATATATCTTAAATGAATGTATCTATGATTTATGTCTAAATAAAGCTTTAGGGTCTTCAATTTTTAAATTCTGTGACAAGCCAAAGTAGTTCAAATTCAACAACCATAGAATTACGTGATAAAATTTTTTATTGTTCAACAATAATGAAATGCATATTTCTAAACCAAGGAGTATACAAGTATAACTGAACTTATGTCCTAAATAACATTAACGTATTTATGTTTCATGTGTAAATTGAGTTTTTGGGTTTTTACTTTCAAATTCTATGGTAGGCCAAAGTAGTTCCAATTCAACAGGTCATAGAATTACTCGATAAAAATTGAGGTTAATCATATGTCAACTTGACATATTCCCCAACAATAATAAACTGCATATTTCTAAGCGGAAGAAGCTCAAACGCAACCCTACCTTTTAATTACAGGCGCCTTCGACCCCGCAAACGCTGCCGGTAATTATAAGCCCGATCACCGGCGTAGCCAAACCTGTCCTAAATTGCGCTGGAAACAGTCGTCCAAGGAAGCGGAAATTGCAACCAAAATGCCCCATAACTTCCACCCCAATAAGCAGAAATCAATGCAGGTCAATCAAGGCGAGTAACTTGAAGAAGATTATACCCATCTTACGAAAGAGGAGGTTTCTCAAGTTTTTTAAAGAGCCTCCTCCATTGCATAAGTTGGGGTCGCTGTTAGCCGCTAATAAAATTGAGAAAGTACCCCTTGGTGATCTAGAGAAATATTTCCGAAGCCCGGTTAAATCTAAATCGAAAGTAAAAAACAAATCCAAAATTATGCTGCCGAGTATGCCAGCTTTGAATACACCAATTAAAGGGGTTGGGAGTCCAGAGAAGGCTGAAGTTGGCATTGTTACCAAGAATTTGTTCGCCGAAAGTGAAACGGCGCGAATTCCTGCTCAAGATGAATTGACCACTGACAAGGAAAGTGGCCAAAATGCCAAAAATCCAGATTTATCGAATAATCCAATGCTAGGGTCAAATGAGCGTGATACTGGAAACGACAATTGCGTATCTAATGAAAAGGTAAGATGTTCGTTGTTTATTATCTAAATCTATACTGTTTTGTCAAGATTTCCTATTTTGATTTTTGTTGCATCTTTTTTCGCCAATTTTCAACTCTTCGCTGAAACATTTCATTTGTCCTCGAAAGTTTGACTTCGAATTTTCCTCGAATTTTGGCTTCAGAGACTCAAAATTTGCAATGAATTTCCTTCTCAGACTTACTAACTTCGACTTAATTTACAAAAAATGCTAATTTATTTTCAAACAAAATGCCGTCCAGAATAAAATACAAAATTTGATTTCAAGCTTAAAATTTTCACATATTTTTCTTAAACTCCTTTAGTAATTGACCTTTTAACTTTTTTCTAAACTTTTCCTTTCAACCTTTTATCCTTAAATTTATTTTCCGGATGAGATTCAAGTTTTCCAATTTAAACCTTAAAAGTTCGATTTTCTTCACAAACGGATTTAATCTCAAAATTTTCAAAAGATTTCAGTTTCAAACTCCTGATTTGGTCTTATTTTGTTAAAAAAATTGATTTGATTGATTCTTCTTCCGAAATTATTTCCAAAAAATATTGAAATTCCGAAATTTTGACCTTTTTATACAATTTTGACTTTTTACTAAAATTTTCATTTTAAAATTGAAATCTCAATTCCTTTTTGGAATATAAACTTTAAATTGTTATTTTTTAAATAATTTTGGTTTTGGTGTCAAAATTTTGATATTATCAATTGTATTTTATTTGTTTTTGACACATTTAAATGCCTTAGGATAATCTTGATGAGATAAATGCCCTAATGATAGCGAGTTCAACAGTTAAGAGTACAAAAAAAGATTTAACTACTGCTGAAAAGAAGAAGGCGAAGCTGAGGAAAGAACAGTTGGCCAATATCGCTATGCTCTCTCCACTGGACCCAAATATCGAAAAAGAAAAACGAGAAAGTAAGTTCCTTTAGTTTTAGATTTAATAGACAGATTTTTCAGTAAAAGAATCTTAAAAAAAAGCTTGAATGACGTGTGTTTATATTTGTATGTTGTTAAAACTGAAACCTTTTGACTTTGGAAGTGACTAGTTTCCCTACTTTGGTCTTTATTAAATAATCTAGCTAAACTTACGTAATATAGCCTCTGTGGCTGCTCAGAGATTATTTTCGATTCCCACCGTGCGGGTCTTCCGACTTTTTAGCTTTTTTGGCTACTAACTACTATACTCATACCCGATTATAAGAACAACTTGCTTCTTGTACATCTTTGGTTTTTCTTTTGATCTTTAACGTAAGATCTCAGCTTTTAAGCATATGCTATTACGTGACGGCTTATTATTATTCCATTTTTCAGGTTTTGCCCATGCATATTATGAAAAACTTAGGGAAACCCTAGATATTGAAGACTACAATAAAGTGATGGAAATTTTCAATGAGGACGACACGGGGGACGCAGTCGATCTCTACAAAAAAATAGAACCGATTCTTTGCCCAAAGTACCAAGACATGGCATACGAATTTTTATTATTTCTCAATCACGAGCAGGCTTTCCGTCTGCGTCGCATGATCCCCTTTTACATCATGAATAACATGGCCAAATTCTTGCAAAAGCTAGAAATCTATTTCAAGGACCAACCCTCGCAAGTTAAAAAAGTTTATCGAAGTTTGGTGGACTTAACCGAGAGCGTCGACGTCACCATGGAGAAAGTAAAAAGCACCATATTACCCCTGTTGAAAGGCAACGCTCTGCTTATAGATTGGTTTTTGCAAATATTTCTTCAGGAAAGACCCCCACAAATGTAAGCATCCTGCGCTTAGGGATACAGTTTCTAAAAAACGTGTTTAAGGCTTCTCAATGGCCCTTGGGAAGAAATAGATGTGAACAAGGAGTTGTCCAAGTCTGAAGAGGATGCTGTTTGTGAAACACTCATCGTACCTGACGCTGATGATCCCTATGGTGGGATACTCTGTATTTGCTCTTGTCATCAAATTGAAGATGAGCAGTTCCGGAAAAGGCAGCAGCACTGCACTAAGTGTGGCGTAAAGGTATCAGCTTGAGCTCCAAATTGATATCGTTCTGTTGCTTTTTTGCAAAATTTCATCTGGGCAAATTTAAATATGGGAAGATTAAAATATTCGTTCCAACTCCAAAGAAAGTTTACCACTTTGACAAAGAATGAATAAAAAACAAATTTCTATGAAGACTTCTTGGTTTCTGAGTTGAATCCGCGTTAATTTAGGCTGCTTTGCCACATTTGTTAACTCGGTATCAAGGACATATTTAGGACTGAACTGCGAATGAAGCAACTTGGCGCAAAAACAGCTGAGAATCCAAGGAGATTCTCAAGGTAGGGCGAGTTTAATGTATTTTACCATTTTATAGTTTATCCAAGGGAAAATCTACATTCAAACGGGAAGAGGTTTGAGGCCAGCAAATGTTACCTTCCCGGCGAGTCCCCACGTTGACCACACTATTCGTCTACATGCCAAAACCACCATCCAGCGGAAGAAAAACTCGAGCAAAAGAACTACATCCCCTTCGAAGGAAAATCACGAAGATGTAAACAATCCATAACACTGGAAACATGATATAACAATTAAATTTCAGGGCAATTACGACAGCGATGACGATGACAAGAAAAAGCGTTCTAAAGGTAAAAGGGTCAAGCATCGGGACAAAGCGATCTCTCCAAAAAGTATCAAGTCTAAGAAGGAGCTCTCCCCAAAAAAACTCTGTGATAGTAAGATGACCAAAGTGCGGTCTAGAAGAACGGGCGCCAAAAAGAAGGCGTCGCTCAAAAATAATTCAAAAAATAAGACTGATAAGACAAGTAACAGTATTAAACCCGGGTCGGCGAGCGGGCAGCTCAAGCGTACAATGGAAGACGCCATAGATTGGGGCGCTTTACCTCCACCTGAGGACATCAAAATTAGTTGTTCAGAAAGCGGTACGTAATGTCACTCTTGTTTATTTTTTCAACAGCTTATCCTTATTTAAAAGGGCGGTGCATCGCCATCTATTGTTATTTCCACATTTTAATTTAATTCCTATTGAATGGCATTTTCTTCGCCAGCTGCTTCTACGTGTCTAGATTTTTCAGTTACCTTTTTTCGTTAAGGATTGGCAATGTTTTATAGATTGCCCCGCGTTCTACTTGCAAAAGGTTATTCTTTGTAAGTAAATTCTTTTTCTTCTTAGGTTAGGACATATGTCCTGTTCTTTTTGTAGCTTCTGTTATTCTTTCTGTAATGCGGACATCCTGCTCTCATACCATCGCTTTGGGAGTCCTCTTGGTGATCTTGATTTTTAGGTGTTAGCGACCTTAGGTAATCTGTCGTGATTCATGCTTTAAAAAAATATTGTGAAATTTTAATATTTATTGTTAATATATTTTATGAATTAATTCTGATCGAAGTATTTTTGTTAGAATCCTGCGAAGATCTGTCACAAGACAACACGAATGATAGCGATACAGATTGCAGCAATAGTTCCAGTGGACCAAACGCCGAGGCCCCCGATACATCCTGGACGCGCGATGAAGATAAAATCATTTTGGAGACATTTCAACAGAAGGACAACAAAGAGCAGGCACTTTTACACATTTCTGAAATTCTCAAGAATAGAAGTGTTACGCAAATAAAGAATCGTTTTCAAAAGTTGATGATTTTATTACAAGAAATGGCCGGCAATTCTTGATTGTTTGTATTATGCTATGTTATAAATATACAAGGAAAAATCTAAAAATAGTGTTATTTCCCTAAAATGGTTCCCAGTCGATTGTTTGGGGCTCTTTCTTCTTTTGGAAGCAGACAAGGGTGTCGCCCTGGAGGAATGTAATTGTTTTATCCGCCAACTGGAGGCCGCACTCTGTATCGTTTTTGATTAGATCAACTTCATCTTTTAAGTGTCTCATTGAAGATAGAGTACCTAGAATGAAGATCAATTTCAGTTCTGCTGCTTTCATTTTAGTGACGTCTCATCATTAATCGGTTTTGTTATAATTTGTCAAAACTATTTAAGAGGATTAAGGGCGGAAGTTCTAAAGTATTATGAGACTTCTCAAAGCGAAAAATTCCTGAAATCGCAAAACTATCATTAAATTTTTTCTGTTTTCAGTTAAATATTTTGTAAACAGTCAAACAAGCTAAATATACGACATTTATAGGTTTTACTTTTCTGTTTTATTCATGTTGAGTTACACAAAGGGGAAATTTGGGTTCACCTGTGTGTATAGTTTCTCCATTTCTGATCAATTTATAGAACGCTGCCTTTTTGAAAACTCCTTTGATGCAGCGACAACCCGCCACAGGAATCTTCTTCCTCCCGTGAGTGATCTCAAACTGTTGCAGTACGGCAGCTTCTCCTAAAATTTCCTCAACTTCTTTTTCCGGCAATCGCGAGTTTATCTCCTCTTTAATGTCATCCATCAATTTGTAGATAACATTGTGAGATTTGATCGTTACATTCTTTTCAATTGCTAGATCTTCGATTCTTTTGGGGCAATCAACGTTAAACGCGTAAATTATGGCATTGAACGCTTCAGCTAATTCAACGTCTGTCTCGGTAACAGACCCTACGTCGTAATTTACAAGATCCAGTTCGCAGGAGCTCGAGTCGTAGGTATCCAGGGTGTCCATGATGGCTTCCACGGTACCATCGACGTCGCCCTTGATGATAATGTTTAACCTCGGGGTCGAATCATCCTCTAAAATAAAAAAACAGTCGCATGATTGCACCCGATTTTGGGCATCAAAGAAATCATATGTTGAGTTTGAAAAACAGGTTTAAATATTTATCAAATTCATAGGTTGGGAACCAAAGACCGCTTTCGATCGCCAACCTTGCAGTTTTAACTACAAACCTAGTTGTTTTTACAAAGATTTTAAACAAAAACTGTAGATCTAGTTTAATTTTTTTATTATCCCTGTTTCTCTCACCTTTAGCTATTTCCGGTTTTCTAGGTCCTACCCTCTTCATTCTAAACCTCCCCATTCGCCGCTTCAGCATCAGTTGCTCCTTGTATTCCTTTAAATGTTGCTCCATCTTTTCCGTGATAATCTTAGACTCTTCCTCTTGTTTTTTTAATTCGTTTTTCGCCTCTCTTGCTCTGAGAACTTCTCTGGCGCGTTTTTCAGACTCCACTTCCAAAACCAACTCGCCAGCGGATGGTAAATCTTTCCATCCTTCTACTTCTGCTGGATATCCAGGTGGCACTTTATCCATGATTTTACCATCGGCGTCCCTAAGTACTCTAACTTTGGCCATGGCGGTTCCGGCCACCAATATGGCGCCCTTCTTTAAAGTTCCTGCGCAAAATTGGTGATATTTAGTAACTATAGTTGATCCCAATTTCGAGCTTATTCTCAACATTTCGAGAAAAAAAGTAGAAATGTTGAGAAATAAGTCGGAATTTCCAGAAAGTTGAATTTAAAAAAAATGGTTTAAATTTCCAAAAAAAGCGCACTTTGAGGGCAAGTTATGGAAAAAAGGCAAAAAAAATCCAAATTTCATGAAAAAAGTGCCAGAGTTTTCTAATTTGTACTAAAAATTGTTAGCAAATAATCGAAATTTCGAGCTTAAAACGACGACACAAAAAAATGGTGAAGTTTTCGAAAGATAGTTAAACCTTGAAAAAAAGTGGATATTTTTAATATTCATAGAAACATCGTAGAATTTTTAATATCTCTTGTTGTATTTATCGTTGATAGTTATGAATTTTAAGCAAAAAATCAAAAAAACTAATACTTTCTCACCTCTCTGAACTACAACGGTACACAGGCGCCCTCTATGAGGGTGCACCTTGCTGTCAACAATGATGGCTTCGGCGAATCCGGTGGGATCGCCCCCAACCCCTAAAAGTTCAGCCTGCAGCACCAACGCTTCAGTCAAAAGTTCCAAATTTTGCCTCTTCAGCGCCGAAATGGGAATCGCCTGAACGTCGCCCCCCAACTCTTCCACTTGAATACCAACCTCCAGCAACATATTCTGCGTCCTTTTCACGTCAGCTTTCGGCGCGTCTATCTTGTTAATTGCCACCAGGAGTGGCACTAGAAAGAAAAGTGGCATAAACCAATTCTATACCTTAGAGGCAGACTGTGTTAAATCCAAATTTTGCCAAAATGTGATGTCTATCGGAAGAACACCATCTTTAATTTGCTACCTTTAGCATCAACATTTCGACATAAACAGCAAATTTGAGCCTTTTTGAAAAATGTTAAGTCAAGTTTTACCCCAGACCTAAACTATTTTAAGTGATTTTAAATTTGTTTATCATAAGAATAAGTTTTGTGACAAAACGTAGTTTGCTTCCGGGGAATTGAAATACAAATCTTGTCGCCTGAAACCAAGAAAGATTAAAAAACACAACAATGGTTGCTCTAACGTGTTTCGATAGCCAAGATATCATCTTCAGAGAGATACTGAGTATTTCTCTGAGCGCGTTAAAGCAAACATTGTTGTGTTTTAATCTTTCTTGGTTTCAAGGGACCAGATTTGTATTTCAGTTTTTGAAGATACCGAACCAGTCCGTTCCACCAAAATTGCTTCTGAGGTACGAGTTGTTTTGTCACTATTGTGCTGAATTTACCATCAGGAGGGGAAATTACCTTGGGCTTGTCTGGCCATTCTGACCGATTCTACGGTTTGTTCCATGACACCGTCATCGGCGGCTACCACTAAGACGACGATGTCGGTTAAATTAGCACCTCTCGCCCGCATGGCGCTGAAGGCGGCATGTCCTGGCGTATCCAGGAACGTTATTTTAGCGCCCGAATCCAAAGTGGTCGAGAAAGCTCCGATATGTTGGGTGATACCCCCAAACTCTTGCGCGACAACATTAGAGTGTCTTAAAGCGTCCAAGAGAGTTGTCTTGCCGTGGTCGACATGTCCCATGACTGTTACCACCGGAGGTCGGGGTTTCAATTGATGTTTTGGTGCGGGAGGACGCGGAAAAACGTCTTTGTCTTCTATTTTTTCTATAATATTGGTCGGTTTCGCTATAATTCGCATTCGATGACCGCTTCTCTCTATCGCTTGTTGTAGAACTTTTACATCATTAATGATGGTATCAGGGTGTTTAATTTGGTCTAAGAAGATTTGTTTTACGTAATTTAGGTCTTTATTTAAGACTTCCGCTAGTTCTCTGGCAGTGATATTACGCCACACTTCGACAACTGGAGCTTTCGATTTAGGAGCATATTCTATAAGATTGGATTTCTGAAAATAAAATATATTACATTCTGACTTATTTTTTAAATTTTTATCAAATTTTCATCTCGTATTTCTTTTAAAATTTAGAACATAAAGTCGAAGTCTTGAGCTTAATTCTCAGATCAAATCAAGCTCACGAGATCCAAAATTTTGGAAAATGAAGTGGAAATTTTGACATGAAACAGAAAAAAGCAATTAGAAACTTTAAAACCTAAGTTCTAAATTGAAATTTTTAATTTTGACTCGAAGTCGAAGTTTGAATTTTCATTATTTATTGAACTTTAAAGTTGCGACTTGAACGCGGAAATTTTGGAGAAAAAACGTCATAAATTTTGCGTCATTTACAGCGGCGTAGAACGGAGGAAAATAATTGAAATTCCCAAGTTTAAACTTGTTAAAATTTCATGTTTAAACTAGGAATTTTCGTAGTCGACATTTCCAGAAATATTTGATAACTTTTTCATAATAAAAGAAAACTATGTAGTAATATACGCCTAGTTTTGAGAAAAATGATAAAAAGTCACATTTGTTTCTTATTGTTAAATTGCGTTCACAGACTTAAAAGTCTAGGCAAAATTTGGTTGTGGCTCCCGCAAAAATTTCGTTCATGACGCCTTTTTCCGTTTCTCACTTTTATACTAGAACTACATCAACGTTGCATACTTAACAAAGCAATATCTGATCACTTTAGTTAACTAGAACCTACTCTTTCTTCCGCAGTTTTTCTTCTTTTATACAAAATGGTATTAGTGTGAAACTGCTTCGATAGCCAATTCTCTTGCACATTTTGTATGGAGCGTTGCCCGTATTTAAGTTTTCGGTATATAGCATAAGGTAATCTGGAAATTAAAAATGAAATCATAACTTGAAAACGTTCGCAAGGCACCAACCTTTCTTTTTTAATTATATCAACCACTTTAATAAGGCTATTCCTACAACCGGTTAAAATCATCTCTTGACCGGAGCAACTTAATAGAAAAATAGATTAATCATTTTAAATCTTAATCTACTGGTGCTACGTTCAATTCCAAAGATAAGACCAAAATTGAAATCAGTTCTCAATTTTACAAAATTTGAAAATGCTTGGTAAAAAAAGTGAGGTTAACAAAAACTTCAATTTTGACATTTGAGGTTAGAAATTTCACATCAAAACAGAAGTGACAAGCTGACTAATCACAATTAATATTTCGAATATTTTTCTAATCATTTGTGATAAAAATGTCCGATCGCGAGGAAAAAGTGGCGCAGTTCATCGCCATCACGGACGTTTCGGAAGATAGAGCAAAATTCTTCCTGGATTCGTCCTCCTGGCAATTAGACGTGAGTATCCCAACTATCGTACGTTTCTTTTTGTAATCAGTTGCGTTAGGTGGCCCTCGCTCGATATTACGAAAACGATGGCGAAGAAGAACCGGACATCGTCGAATCTCTACCGTCGCCGAGAATCGAAGAAATGCCCAGCGAGGGCCCCAATGAATCGTCCCCAAAAGGTAAACCCAAGTCGAAGACAAAGAACAGCAGATTCGCCACTTTGAACACACTCGCTTCCAGTGATGAGGAGGAGGAAGGACAAGCTTTTTACGCCGGCGGGTCGGAAAATAGCGGCCAACAGGTTTTGGGCCCACCAAAGAAGAAAGATATCGTTTCTGATATGTTCAAGTCAGTACAAGAGTAAGTTGATGCGATATCACTGGCGTCGTTTGAGTTGATTGTTTTAGATCTGGCGTTGAGATAGTCAAGAATAAAGCCAGCACATCAAATTCGAAAGCATTCAGGGGCACTGGTTATAAATTAGGGGAAACCGCGAATGATTCCGTAGCAGTTGCTGGGTTGCCCGAACCCCCAGCCCCTAGTGAAGTAACTCTGAAGTTGTGGAAAGAAGGTTTTAGCGTTAACGATGGGGAGCTGAGACCTTACACGGATCCCGCCAATAGGGAATTCCTTGATAATATAAGGAGGGGGGAAATCCCCAATGAACTGAGACAAGCTGGGTCAGAGGTATTATTGTCATTCGATGTGTTTCTTGTGTAATCTTTTTAAATTAGATTCATCTCGCAATGGAAGATCACCGAATGGATGTTTTTAAACCATCGTCGAAGAAACCCAAGGCTTTTAGCGGTCAAGGCTATACTTTAGGAAACCCGGCGCCGCCGGTTGTTGGGGCATGCAGAGAAGAAGATAAAGCCGTGAATGAGGCTCGAGCTAAGGAAGAGTTGCAGTTGGATACATCTGAGCCTATGACTAAGTAATGAGTGATAATTTGCTCTTGATATAAGGTCAATTGTTTTTTTTTTAGTTTACAGATACGCCTAGCTGATGGAACAAGGTTAATTGCCAAGTTTAATCACAGACATACGATTGGTGAAATTCGAAAGTATATCATAACAGCTAGACCACAGTACGCCACCCAGGAGTTTAATTTAATCACATCGTACCCATCAAAAGTTTTGGAGGATTCACAGACAATTGTAGAAGCTGGAATACTTAACGCTGCTATAATGCAAAAAATTGTGTAATCTGCTTTTAATTAAGTTTTGTTACGATATCTAGTGACATAAAGTGGAATCCTATGTAATATGATCTTTATTATTAAAATTCTGTGAAGATATAGCCTTTTAAACTTCTGAAATAACATCTAGCTTCTGAGATAATTCATTTCAAAAATTTTCAGACTTCGATCTTTATAAACAAAGAAAAAGTTCCTAAGTATAATCTAGTTGTCTAAAAAATGTAACATATTTAAACATGTTCTTGGTTATTTAGCTTCTAAGATAATTCACTTCAAAAATGATTTCAACCAAGTTTTAGTTCCTTTCGAAATTTGGATTTTATCCTCAAATCCTAATTTTAATTTCAAGGTTTTTTTTTATAATAAAAAGAAATTTCGGGCTTCGTAATAAAAAAAAAACGAATATTTAAATATTATTTTATAAACATTACAATTTCATCCAATAGAAGTAAAACTGAATTGCCATAATTCCAATACTGCATTCGAGATACATTAAAATAAATTTATTATCACCAAAGATCACAAGCCGACACTTTATTGATTGTGTAATTTTTGAAACCTTTTATTAAAAGGTCGGCTTTGTACCACAGATCAGTCTCGTCATAATCAGTCCGTTGTTTGCTAGTTTGGTTGTCTTCTACTCTGGAACTCGCTGAAGAATTTTCAAATACTTGTAGATTACCGCAACAGCTGAAGTTTCCCATATCTTCATGATACAATTGTATAACAGTACTTCTAACTTTACCACTGATAGGTGGCAGTTTAGTAGGAATAAAAAACGAATTTGTGTTACTAATACTCCGTTCTGTTTTTATGTAGATGTGTATATTTGTACAAGGTAACATTGACGTTGGATTTTCAATCCATTCTTCTGATAAAAAAATATTCCTAAAAAAGTTACAATTAGATACATATAAAAAACAACACAAACGCTCACCTAAGTATTTTTCTCTGAGTCCTATCTATATCATCTAAATGGTTTTGATCCAAGTGATTGATTTTTAAAGACGAAACACTAACAGTGAATATCTCTTTAGGGCACAGAGGCGAAGTTCCAAATAAAATCACAATGTCATTAATTTTATTCTCCCTATCACTAAACTGAACACATATATTCTTCATAATTTCTTCAGCGGCATCATAAGTACTAGAAACTACACGGAAATGGTTCTCTAAGCTAAAATTCAGTCTTGGAGTGGCTTCTTCAGATTGCATTCGTTTCCGTCTTTTATTCACTACAGTTTTTAACCAGTGATACGGATAAGGTATTTGAGATTTCTCGTAAATTATACCTTTTAAAATTTCGTTTACCACGGAAGCACAAGTTAAAGGAGTCAGGATTAGATCGGAGATGGGCACGTTTAACGTCACCGCTTGAGCGTTTTCAGTCTTCATGGCCAATAAATCGGTTGACCGCTTGAGGTAAAGTTGTTGATATTCTAATCAAAGACAAGATCAAAAATTCTAATAGTAATTGTAAGTAATATATTGCCACTATCTTAAAAGCGAGAGATCAGTAAACATAAAAAAATTGAACATAACCTACAATGACGTTGACCGTTTACAAAGTTGACAGTTAGGTTAAGTGATAAGAGCACAGATTACAGATATCACAGAAACTTTCACAAATAAATCAAACAAACTAAAGACTTGTTACTTCGTCGTAAAGGCATTCCCAATTTATAAAATAATAACTAACCATTTTCAAATAAAAGCTTTATTATATCAGTATTCATTGTAGTAGTTGACTACGTTTGTAGTTCAAAGCAAATACTGCGGTCATAGATTTCTTTTAACCTCTTTGACAGTTGCAATTGGTGTTGCCAGATTTTCTAAATTTTCTTAAAATAAAGTTGAACGGAAATTAAATAATATTCATTTGTTTCCTCGAAATTTCGCCTTTAGTACCAAAATGTGAACTTCCAGTTTGACTTTCTCGTAATTATATATAAATATATTGTTCATGAATTATGAGTTGCAAAATTTTAAAATTTTGAGGTTGCACTTTTCATTTTATTCTTTCTTTATAATTTCGACTTTAAACTATAAAGGAGCAGAAAGGACACTAATTAAAAAAAATAGAGATTTCAAGTTTAAAAGACGAAATTTCGACTTTAAACTTGAAATATCGACTTTTTTCTCGAAATTTCAAATCTAATCCCGAAAGTTTAACTAATTTCGTCTTTTTATCTCGAAATTTCTAGATTTATGTCGAAATTTCTACATTCTATGATGTTAGACAGATGACAGTTACGTCCCACCACTCCCCTTTCCCAAGAATATTGACAGTTGGCAGTAGGGTATGTTCAGTAAAAGTCGAAATTTCGACTTTAATCCCGAAATGTTTCCATTCTATGATGTTAGGCAGATGACAGTTACGTCCCACCACTTCCCTTTCCCAAGAATATTGACAGTTGACAGGGTATGTTCAGTAATATCTATTTTTTTATTATCAAAATTGCAACGAAATTTTTGCAAAAAAGTCGAAATTTCGATTGTCCAATCCAAATTTCCAATTTACGGTCGAAATTCCGAGATTAAGTCGAAATTTTGAGAAAAAAGTCGAAGATTTAAGTCGAAATTTTGAGTTTAAAGTCAAAATTCCGAGATTAAAGTCAAAATTTTAAAAAAAAAGTCGAAATTTCGTCATTTAAGCCGAAATTTTGACTTTTAATCTCGAAATTTCGGGAAAAAAATTAAAATTTGGGGAAAAAAGTCGAAATTTTGAATTTAAAGTTGAAATTCCAAGATTAAAGCGAAAGTTTAAGAAGAAAGTTGAAATTTCGAAAAGTCAATATTTCTAAGAATTATTTTTTTAATCTATGTGTTTGCTACGCCTTCATATTAAACTCAAATTTTGGCCTTTTGTGGGAATTTTAATTTTTGTAGGAGGTTCTTTCGTAATTTTAAAATTTGAAGAGTAATTTTAAATTTTTATTTTTTTCAATGAAATTTCGATTTTTTAATAAACACAAGTCTTATCTCAAATTTGGACTCTTTCTCATATTTTCGGGTTTACACTTTTGCTCTTTTTTAATTGCAAAACTCAAAAATCAATTTTTTAAATTTTAGCTGAAATTTCGATTTCAGTAAAATCCGATTTTAAAATTTTTTTCGAGTTTTAACTTTCATTTCAAAGATTCACTTTTTTCTATAAATTATGAACACATTTATTTTACATAAATTATTATTATTATTATTACTAATTTCTTCTCAAAATTTAGAGTTTACTGCATCGATATCGGCAGTTTTATTAAGAATTTATTTTAATTTACTATTTTTGCAATAAATTTGTATTCTACGCCAATGAATCGCTTGATAACACAGATAACACATTAGATAATATAAATAATGAATAGTCAAAGGCTAAAACATTGTATTTCTAAGAAAGCCTATGTTTTCAAGAGTCAATTTTCATTTTTACCTGAATGTTTTTTTGCCCATTTAGTTTTTTAATTTTTTTATTGCATAAAATCCGGTTTCTAATTATAATTTTCAAGGTCAAGTTAATTATATTGTCTCAAAAAATTTGGCAACGCCGCAAGCTGTAAATGTTTGCAAAACAATAAAAGACGTAAAATATTAATATTAATGCATTAAAAATGCCTTGCAAAAACTCGAATACTTGTATACCTACGCATCAGGTGATTACAGTTGAAAATGGGGTTGTTGGGGAAAATCCTCCTGCTAGGGAAATAACGCAAACGGATAAATTAAACAAAAAGTTGTTGGTGTCATTTTTAAAGAGAATAAACGAACACGGATGTGATGTGGCAGCCGCAGAAACAACGCAACAGAACGAAAATAATTTAAATGAGTTTAATTAGACTAGAATTGTTATAATTTAATACTTTGTGATGTACAATACTTTGTAATGTTTTAAATAGATAATTCGCAAGGTACATAACCTAACATCAGTTGACAGGGCGGGAAATTCCTACATTCATTCCTCAGAAAACGATTGTTTTGTATTTATCAATTTTTTAAGGTAATCTGTGCTATTTATGTAGTTTTCATAATAAACGTAATAAGTACATATTGTATTACTTTTTCTTAAAAACATGCAAACTGCCGAAGATTTATACGCGGAAGACAACGAAGAATTAAATCTAGAAGATTTGGAAAGATACGATGACGGCGATGGCCAAGAAGCAGACATCGACGAAGCCGAAGAGGCTCCAGCTTCCGAACCTAGAGAAGATGAAGCCGAAGAAAACAAGGAGAAAAAAGTGGTGAAACCAAAACGGGTGATCAAAAATCCACAACCGAAACTCAATATCGACACGTTGAGGGGCCCTCGAGGTTTAATGGCTCTGGAAAAGCATTTTTCCAAAGTGAAATATAAAGGAAAGGGACACGAAGAGGAGGACCTTAATGTTATATTGAAAAGTTACGAATACTGGTGCCATAGATTGTTCCCAAAATTTCCGTTCAGTGAATGCATATCGAGGATCGAGAAATTGGGCTCTAAAAAAGCTGTGCAGGTAAATGTTGCGGTGCTGTTAAGACAAAAACGGCTTCAGAGTTTAATAATTTACTAGTCGTAGTGTTTTTAGATAGCAATGTGTATTATTAGAAAATGGAATTAGGGAACATATTATGGTATGCCACTTTTGGTCCTAGGCCCTCACAGTTGAGGTTATGTTATTTTGTATATGAGCATTAGATTGTTACAGTTAATTTAATATCACCAATTTTTTAAATAACCTTACACTGCTGTCAGATGTTCTCGATCTTCAGTTTCTTATTTTTGTAATTTTTGATTCGATATTTGTAGTTTAGAATTGAGATTCATAAAAATGTAAAGAACTAAAGTGTAGATTGAGAATTTTGGAAAATACTAAGAATTAACGTAAGAACAATTCTCAATATTTTGAGTTTAAACTTGCAATACCGAAAAACAAGAATAAAAAATCCTTAAAATTGTTGACTCGTTTAATTTAAATTCAAAATTTTAGAAAACAAAAATAAACATTGAAAGTCCAAAGTTAGATTTAAAAAATCCAAAAAAACAAATATAAAACTAGAATTTATGCAAAAGAAAAACATTTATAATCATTCGAATTGGGTATCCCTAACTGATGACATCTAATAAGATGGAAACCGGTGGTTGCTTCCCAAACTCTGAATCTTACAAATATTTAAACCAAATAGATGCATTTTAATCTAATTAATAATAATAAATACAATAAATAATATACATACAATAAAATAAAAACCAAACCATATAGTTTATGCAAGATGGAAAAAGTACAAAAGCGTGCCCAGATAAAGTGATAATTTTTCCATGTTTCAGACCTACGTGAAGAGGATTAGAATGGATGTTGTGCTCGAAGACGAGCTGATTCATCAGAGCGACAACGAGTCCAATGCGGATCATCAAGAGCAAGAAAACATAGATCATCTGTTTACTCCGGTGGACTCCACACAGCAAACAGCCCCAACACTAAGCGCAGAGCAGCTAGAGCGGATCAGATTAAACAGGGAAAAAGCCGAAGAAATTCGCCGGCAACGTCTTCGTAAGATTCAAGAGCAAGCCCGGGAGCACATGCCATCAGCAACTAATAGTCAGTCACAAGATGATGATGACATTGAAAGCAGATGGAACACGATCGTTAATAATTTGGGTCAAGGGGACTCAACTGGGGACACCCAAGATTCTAGTCCTATTGATACGGGACATAGTACCACTGATAAGGAATGTAATGTCACAGAGCAGGAATGTAGTCTCACAGAGCAGGAACACAGCAACACAGATTTTAATGAAATTAATACACCGGAAACGGTGGCTGATTCAGCTGCCGCCCGTGATGGGGACTTTGGCAAACAAATGGAAACAGATGAAGTGGATTTTGATGGAATTACTGATACTTTTCCTCCTGCGAATTTCGATGAGGAAAATGTATTAAGAACAACGGATGTTAAAAGTGTTGATTAAAACGAAAGTGTTAAAAGCACAAAATAATGTATTGATTTTTTTTATTGTAGTTACATGTTTGAAATACAAGTTTTATGTAATGAATGCTTATTAATAGATCACAAATTGCACTAAACTAACTCATATTTACAGAAAGCTTTACACAGCAATTTTTCAAAGAATGGATCAATTTTATATCAAAATGTATACACAGTTGCAAATATATCAAAAGTCTTGTGTACATATAAGAACCTCTATTTACATTCACATTTAATACACAAAGGATGTTGAGAATTAAAAGTTAGATGTTTTATATCTGGTCAACCGAGCACTTCATTTGCTTTTAAAAGTGAATCTGTGAGTAACAGAATAAGGATCATTTTAATTTGGGGTCAATGTTTTACAATTATACAATCTCCTCATGCATGCTCTGTCCCAAACAGATTAATTTTCACTGACTAGAAAAAAAAAAAGAGATAATTTTTATTAGTAAAACTACATCTACTAGTTTGAAATTTATTTATAAGCACAACGATGTAAAATCTCAAATCTATATACAAATTAAGCTACTTATTCAATTAGTTGTACGATCAAAGCATATTTCATTGTTACCTAGCCTACAATGTAATTTTTGCGCTACATTTAGGGAGCTCCAGATATAAAAGTGATAGATTTAGATCCTTTTTCTATTACGCAAACTTTTTTGGTGTTAAAAACTTTACTGCCTCATTTTAAGGCACTCCACTTGTCATCGATGATTAACTATTGATTGAACTTTTAGTTACATGTGCCATCATCGAGCCCCAATGTAACATAAAATGAGTTAAGAAGTTGTCCATGCACTGGTAGTTGCATAATACTTATGGTATCCCTTTAATCATAAATAACAAAGACACTTTGGTCCAAATTTCAAGTATTCCCAAGGAATATAACAATATCAATAAAAACTAAAACAATTACTTCTTTCTTTATGATTTTGAAAGTACAAAGCTGTCATAAAACTGAAGGATGATATGATACACTTAGTAAGTAGCCTCAATATCAATTACCCAACCTGATTTTCTCATCTTGTACCCTATTATTTGGCAAAACCTAGACAGCGTTCGGTATCTCAGGTAACAACGATGCGAAAAACGTCGTGAAAAACGTCCAAACGACCATCAGTCTCGAGGGCGCTTGCTCCTCTTGCGGCGCTGGATCCGCCGGTACCGTGTTATTATTATTATTGTTGTTATTATATGGTAATCTGAAGAATCCTATTTGATAGAGATAGAGCGTGACGCCGAGGAAGAGAACGAACGCGAAGCGAAGCAAACTAGAATAGAAATAAACGACGCTAAACAAAACCATCATCCGGCTGATGACATAGAAATTATCCAGCCAATCTCTTTCTGCGTTTTCCGGATCGCCTTCCACTGGCGCTGGCGCGGCCGCGGCCACCTCTTCGGCCGGATTGGCTTGCTGGCCGGCCGCTTGGGGCTGCTGGAGCAAGTTTGGCGGCATCTGGGGCGGGGTGATCAGCGGCACCGGCCCAGAGTATGTGTTTGAGGCCCTAAAACATCCAAATCAAATCGTATATTAATAGACGAAGGTTGAAAATGATCGTACTATACATTTTTAGTTGAAATTGAATTGAACTGAAAAAAAAAGTTAATTTTCAAAAATGTAGAATTTTCCAAGCAATATTCAAAAAATCAGTTGAATGAGTAAACATTTTAATTATGTTGCGAACGCTTCTTTAGCCGAAAATTGGACGAAATAAAAAAAATAAATAAATAAAACGTTCAATTATCGAATAGTTTAAAAATGTCATAGAATTTTTTTGAAACGATTGAAACATTTTTAAAAAAAAGTTCAAATTAAAAGAAAATTTGAATAGTCGTAATTTTGACAAAAATACAAAATTTTCAGAATCAAAAACTTCAATAGTCAAAAACTTCGATAGAAAGTCAAATTGCTGAAAAAGGTCTAAATTTTGAAAAGAAACGTTGAAAAAAACAAATGTTGAAAAATGTAGAAAATTTGAAAGGGGCAAAATTTTCAGAAAAAAAAAGTTGGAGACAAAATCGAAATTCTGAAGAGGTTTGAAATTTTCGGAAAAAAGAAATTTTGACAAAAATACGAAATACTGAGAATAAAAATTTGAATAAAAAGTCAAAAAACTTCGATAGAAAGTCAAATTGCTGGAAAAAGTCTAAATTTTGAAAAGAAAGTAGAAATTTTGAAAAAACAAATCTTAATAATTCGAAAATCTGAAAAGGGTTAAAATTTTGAAAAAAATCCAAAATATTGAAAAATGTAGAAAATTTGAAAGAGGCGAATTATTTAGAATAAAAAAAAAGTTGAAGAAAAAATTAAAATTCTGATAAGGTTCGAAATTTTTGGAAAAAAAAGTAAAAATTTTGACAAAAATACGAAATATTGAGAATAAAAATTTGAAGAAAAAGTCAAAAAACTTCGATATAAAGTCAAATTGCTGAAAAAGGTTGAAACTTTGAAAAGAAAGTAGAAACGTTGAAAAAAACAAATCTTGAAAAATTTGCAAATCTGAAAAAGGTGAAAATTTTGAAAAAAAAACCAAAATATTAAAAAATGTAGAAAATTTAAGAGGCGAAATTTTCAGAAAAAAAAAGGTTGGAAACAAAATCAAAATTCTGAAGAGGTTTGAAATTTTCGGAAAAAAGAAATTTTGGCAAAAATACGAAATATTGTGAATAAAAATTTGAATAAAAAGTCAAAAAACTTCGATATAAAGTCAAATTGCTGGAAAAGTTCGAAATTTTGAAAAGGAGAAATTTTGAAAGTAGAAATTTTGAAAAAAAGAAATTTTGAAAAGTTTCCAAATCTGAAAAAAGTCAAATTTTTGAGAAAAAAAAGCAAAATTTTGAAAAAAAAAGCAAAATTTTGAAAAAAAAAAGCAACATTTTGAAAAAAACCAAAAAAACCAAAATGATGAATAATGTAGATATTTAGAAAGAAGTGAAATTTTCAGAATAAAAAAATTTGGCGAAAAGTCAAAACTCTGAAAAAGATTTGAAATTTTGGAAAAAAAAGTAGAAATTTTGAATGAAATTCGAAATCTTAAAAAGTGGAGATTTCAAAAGGTAAATATTTTCAAAACAATTCGATGTTAAAAAACATCTAAAATTGAAAGTATACAATTTCGGATTATTTTTCGGATGAGATTACAATTAAAACTTTGGAAAAAAAAATCAATAGTAATATTTTCAAAGGTTCAATCAATATCAATATTTTGACTTCAACTATGAACGTTACGTTAAAATATCAAGATTTAACTTTAATGTCGACTTTCAGAATTTAATACCGAACTTAAACTTGATACTTTAAGCAAAAGAATAAAAGCTTTAAAATTATATAAAAAAAAGTTTAGCAAAGGCTAAATTTCTGGAAAAATAAAGTTTTGACGATTTGATTCTGTCTCTTTCAGCTAAAGTCAAAACTTCATTCACTACGACTTGTAATTTTGAGAGAAGAGAATTTATGAAATTTTATTTTTTAAAGTCAAAATTTCCAGTTTAAAATGAAAATTTTAACAAGCTGAACATTCAACAATTGTTTAAAATAAAATATAACCCTAAATGCCATAAATTTTCAGTGTTCGCCAAAGTTGTAACAGACAAAAAATCATTGAAATACCAACTACTTACAATTGCATATATTGATTCATGTACTGGATATAAGCCTGTTGCATGAAGGCCATATGGGCGGCGTACTGGGCCGGGTTGACGTTGGGAGCGTTCATCCACGGGGGGTTGAAATTAGGTGGTATGTTGTTGGTGTTGTTTGTGTCGTTTGGGGGCTGGCTTACTTGTACTGGGACTTCTGGGGTGTTCGCCATAGTTGGCGGTTTGAATCTAGCATATTCGTGTTTCTGTGTGCAAACTAGGTGAACCGTATGGGCCTCCTGCCCCTCGTACTGCCGAAGTACCTCCTTCAATGTGGCACTGTCTGTCAATAACTGGCCAGAGTATATCAGTTTTTGTTCATTTTTGGGCTACAAGATGTTTGACACTTAAATTTAGCTGAAATTGTATAATACCGTCAAAACTTACAGGTTTACTTGGATAAACTTCGGATAAGTGTTGTTTTAATCTATTTATTGTCCATGACAGTTCGCACTTGATTGTTTGATCATCAATTTGTTGGTTTGGAGCTTTAATAATAAGAGTGACTGAACTGTTATCCATATTTCACGTAAATTATAACAAAGAATATGCCAAACAAAAATATTACTCTACAAACTAGAACATTCTCTGTTTTATTTCTCTATTTTTGTCATGACAATTTATCAGAATTTATTTGTCGAATTCTTATTGGTTAAGGATATCATATCATAGATCACGTGAACAACTGCGCATTAGACCTACTATGGCTGATAATTAGGAAAAATTTGTCATGCAAATTAAACATACTTTTTTATGATCTATAATTTCAGAAGTATACGACTACTATTATCACAAAACAGGCTATTATCAGCTTGTTTCTAGGAGTTAAATCATGTGTGTGCTAACAATGCATTTACAACAAATATAAAGCTCCATTTATTAATATTAGATCATAGATTACCCATAGGGGAAATAATCCGATTATGAATCTGATCCTATTTATCCCCCGGGTTATTTTTGGTTTTGTCACATGTAGCTGCGAGCCTGCGGCTTTTAATTTGGTGTGATTAGTTAATTGAAATATTTTTGTGTTTGTATGGCAAAGTGTTTTTTGCTTATAATCAGAATTTAAATCCATAAGTTATTTACCACAAAACAATTTTCACGTACCATGCAAATCATCTTTTTTAATTTCATTGACATTTTTCCTGGTATGAATTCTACTATATTTTGTCAAAGAAGCAGCGAATTAGTTTAAGTACAAAGAAAAGTGATTCTTTTTCAGAAAACTAGCGTCCACTATAACAATAGGTATATTAAAACATTAAGTTAAGCATATATTACGTGAATGAATAAATATTAAATTTACGATAAATAAAATTTAAATATTACGACCGCCACGGCCATCTCTTGGACAATAGCGATACTAAGATATTACTTCGTTGGATCACAGAGTAATAAACCATTAGATCTACTTGTCATATGCCCATGTCCGTGTCATTTGCCATAAACGTCATACCGGTATTTTTGCTTTTATGTCGTAAAGTTTATTTCTTATATTTGTACATTCCAAGCCTTACCCCCATTTTCCTTAATCGCCTAGTTTAGTAACGGGGTCACGATTCTCTTCACTACAAGGTTTACTAACATCCGCTTTGGGTACCCTCTTCTCGCCCAAATAGGTTCTACTGTCTTTAACCACCCCAAGAGAAATTGTTCTGGTAAAAAGTACAATATTAATACAGTCAGGTAAACCAATTTCACACACTTTATAACAAACTACTTGGTTATTACTTTGGGCTTCAGCAGCTTGGAATTTTAAAACTTTTTTAGAATGAGTAGTGAAATGGACAAGAGCCATTACGTGCTCCCCCAAGATCAACCCGTTGTCGCCTTAGAAGTAGCCACTGCTTTCAACGGGTTAACACTGAAAGAAAAGCAATACGCTCACCACATAAGTAAAGCTTCATGGATCGGTGGCCTTATCACTATGATACAAACAAGCGTGGAATCCGCCCCGGCGTTTGTTTTCTTCCACAAGCTTTTCTCCGCCCAAAAGCCGGAAGATTTCAAAGCTGAGGCTCTCAAGAACGGTTTTACAGAAGACGAGGTGAAAGCCGTGCTTATTTACGTGTGTGGGTTGTTTAGTAATGCTGGTAATTACAAGGTATGGTTGCCCCCCTAGTCTGTTTTGAGTTTTACTTGTGTGTTGTTATAGAGTTTCGGTGATACGAAATTTGTACCAAATTTAGACGTTGAACGGTTAGAGGGGATGGTCAAGCTGAGTCCGGTGTGGCCTGAGCTTAAGAACATATGGGAGACTATTAAGGAGGCTTTGTACGATTTGGGGCCAGGGAGGACTTGCTTGGGGTATCCGCCGCACGGATGCACTACATACCTTTCCAAAAATTGCACTGAGAAGGATAATGAGATTGTGACCAATTGGCTGAAGACGCAAAATATTGAGGCCTATAACACCAGGCTGTTTAAAACTGAAGCAAATGGCAAAGTATGATACTGAAGATATGCTATTGATTCTTAAATATTGTGGTGTCCGCTTATAACGAACCTGAAGGGACCAAAGTAATTGATTCATTATAAGCAAGGTTCATATTAAATGATGAATAATAATGGGTACTTTAACCATCTGTATTGATTGGTTCGTTTTAAGTAGAAATTCATATTAAGCAAGTTAGTTATAAGTGAAAACCACTATTTGAACATTTTCTTTAATAACTTGTGTATTTTGAACCAAATTTCAATTTTAAACTTAAAACTTCGAGTTTTACTCTGTAATTTTATACTATTTATAGGTTTTTGCAAAGTTCCGTTTTTTCGATATTTTTAATTTTTGCATGAACTTTTAAGAAATAATTTTTCTATAAAACTTCAATTTGAAATTCAAAGTTTAAATTTTTTCTAAAAAAGATCTATTTACTTTAATCTCTCCACATTAAATTTACGGTATCAGAATTTCTATAAATTGAATTTTTGTCTAAATTTTGATTTCGATCAGATTTTTGCTTTTCTTATAATTTTAATTGTAAATTCATCATTTTGATTTATTTTACACATTTGTTCGTTTTTTTTTCAAAATTTGATTTTAAAATTTCAAATTTAAACTCGAAATTTCAAGTAAAAAGTGGAAATTTTAAGAAAAAAGTGAAAATTTCAAATTAAAGTTGAAATGCAAAAGATAAAACAGAAATTGATTATTATCTGAATAAAGTCAGTATTTCTAAATAAGGATTAAAATTAAAAGAAATTAAAATGTTAACTCAATTTTCTCAACGTTCTCAGCTAAACTCAGAATTTCAAGGAAAAATTAAAATCTCAAGATCAAAGCTCGAATTTTGGAAAACAAACACTACATGTATAAAGTCAAATTTAGAAAAATATTGCCAATAAACATTCTAGAAGAAGATTTAATTTTGAAAATGAAGTTTTGAGAGAATCACCTGATACCGAAAAAATGTAATTAAAAAGATATTCTTCAAAACTAGGATGAGTTCAAGAAATTAAGAGCTTAAATTTCAAAAGATAATAGTCAGTTTGTAAAAAATGTCAAAATGTTGAATTTAGAATCAAATTTGAGAAAAAACGAAAAAATATTAAATTCAACAATTTAGGAAAAAAAATCGTAAAATTCGGAATAAAATCGAAAATAGAAATAAAAAGTGTATTAAATAATAATCTAATGATTGCAATTTAAAGAAAGAAGTAGAAACTGTTGAAAAAATGTCGCTCGGGTTTAAAGTCTAAATTTGAATTTAAAATGTCAATTTTAAGGAAACATTCAGAATTTCGAACAAATTATGTATTTCTAAAAAAAATTATTTTAGGGTTTGTTCTACGCCTTTATGGTTAATTGATAATGAGAAGGATTTTCAGTTAAGTCAAACTATATTTCAGGTTGTGTATGAGGTGCGCTATGCTTCAGTCGATCGGGGTGAAATCAAGTGCGTTACCGAAGGGAACATAACTTACAAATTAACCTGCGGCGACTATTCCCCAATTATAGCGAAAGTCGCCCAATCTCTCAGGGAGGCCAAAGCGTTCGCGGCCAACGAAAAAGAAGAACAAATGCTCGAATATTACGCTCAGTCGTTCGTAACTGGTTCACTCGATGACCACAAGACTGGCTCTAGATACTGGATACAGGACAAGGGACCTGCGGTGGAAACTTACATCGGCTTCATCGAAACTTATAGGGACCCTGCTGGCGTCAGAGGGGAATTTGAAGGTTTCGTCGCCGCGGTAAATAGACCAATGTCGGCCAAATTCGCCACCCTAGTGGCCAAAGCCGAAGAATTTTTGGAAACGTTGCCTTGGCCCAAGGGATTCGAAAAAGACAAGTTTTTGAAACCTGATTTCACCTCCTTGGATGTTGTAACGTTCGCAGGCAGCGGAATACCCGCTGGAATCAATATTCCTAATTGTTTGTACCCCAGTTGTTCCTATTGAGTATTTTTTAAACTATTTTATCCTTAGATAATGATATTAAACAAACTGAAGGTTTCAAGAATGTTTCTTTGGGGAACGTGATACCCGCAAGCTATCAAATGACGGTGACGCCATTCTTAAGCCAAACTGACGAAGAACTACTCAAAAAGTATCGCGTGAGTGCTTTTGAATTACAGGTGAGTCTGTCGTATCTTGATCTAGTGTGATCTAATAATTTATAAAATCAGGTGGGGCTTCACGAGCTTTTAGGTCACGGTTCTGGTAAATTGCTTCACAAGGAGCAAGACGGTTCTTTCAACTTTTCGCAATCTTTGGTTGACCCTCTGTCTGGAAAAGCGCCGACCTCGTGGTATGAACCCGGTGATACCTACGATACGGTATTTGGCCCGTTGAGCTCATCTTATGAAGAGTGCAGAGCCGAGGCCGTCGGTCTCTACTTATGCACTGAGTCTAAAATCTTGGAAATTTTCGGGCATGAAGGCGAGGAAGCTGACAATATCGTCTATGTCAATTGGTTGTCCTTGATTTGGGCGGGCGCCGGCAGGGCTCTTGAAATGTGGGATCCCAACAGAGGCTGGCTGCAGGCTCATTCTCAGGTACGCTTTTATGCGTAATATCTACACCATTTTATACCATCGTTTACATCATGTGAATCTAAAGCATTGAACAACTCTGACTTAATAAAATCCAAAATAAAATATGCTTGCGAAGGTTAGTTCTGCCGGCGAAGTATGTCTGTAATTATAACTTATCAACTATAAACCTTGTGAAACGACACATCATGTCCTTTAGGATGATGTGAATGATTAAAAAATGTGAACGATTACAAAATGTGAACAATTACAAAATGTGAACGATTAAAAAATGTGAATGATTTCAAAATCTGAACGATTTCAAAAAGGGTGACTCTTAAAGTGTGAATGATTTCAAAAACCTTTGCTCTGGAAACGAAGCGGTTGTTGAATGGTTTAAAAAAATTATCTGTTGTAGGCAAGATACGTTTTGGCCAGGGTTCTAATAGAAGCGGGTGTCGTGGAGGTGACCCAGCCGAAACCCGATGATCTCATGGTTTAAAAAAATTATCTGTTGTAGGCAAGATACGTTTTGGCCAGGGTTCTAATAGAAGCGGGTGTCGTGGAGGTGACCCAGCCGAAACCCGATGATCTCTTAGTGACTGTGGACCGGGCGGCTATTCCCACGAAAGGTCGTCAGGCCATTGGCGAGTTTCTGCGGAAATTGCAGATTTATAAGTCGACTGCCAATATACATGCTGCCCAAGAAATGTATGATAAATATTCGGAAGTCAAGGGTGATTGGGTGAATTGGAGAGGAATCATTTTGGCCAATAAGCAGCCTAGGAAGATTTTCGTTCAAAGTAATACTTATTTGGATGATAATGAGGTCAAGTTGAAAACTTATGAAGCTTCGACGGAAGGATTAATCCATTCGTGGGTTGATAGGTTTGATGACGTGGAAAATATTTATTCGTCACTTTTGGACTTGAGCAAATCTGATGCTCCTTATTTTTAATATGAATTGAAAATAATATGAACAATTATAAAATGTGAACAATTATAAAATGTGAACAATTATAAAATGTGAACAATTATAAAATGTGAACAATTATAAAATGTGAACAATTATAAAATGTGAACAATTATAAAATGTGAACAATTATAAAATGTGAACAATTATAAAATGTGAACAATTATAAAATGTGAACAATTATAAAATGTGAACAATTATAAAATGTGAACAATTATAAAATGTGAACAATTATAAAATGTGAACAATTATAAAATGTGAACAATTATAAAATGTGAACAATTATAAAATGTGAACAATTATAAAATGTGAACAATTATAAAATGTGAACAATTATAAAATGTGAACAATTATAAAATGTGAACAATTATAAAATGTGAACAATTATAAAATGTGAACAATTATAAAATGTGAACAATTATAAAATGTGAACAATTATAAAATGTGAACAATTATAAAATGTGAACAATTATAAAATGTGAACAATTATAAAATGTGAACAATTATTTGTTTGTTGAAGCTTAACGCTTTAAAGAGAGATTTTGAAATCAATTCTACGCATTTTTTTTACACAATTCCTATTCTATGGTTTACATTTTTATTTTTATGAAAACGTTTGAATATAAAGTAGAAAACTAAGGAATTTTTTGACATGACTGAATTGTGGTTTTCTTTTGAGAAAATTCCATTTTATTCTCAAAAGAAGATTCTAGTTCTTACTTTTTTCCCAAATGTTTGATTATATTTCTTTTAGATTAAATTTTTTCTACAAATATGGGCTTGGTTTTCGAAACATTTTCGAAATTTTTCTAGACAGTTAACTTTTTGCTCCTTTTATCTCAACATGTATTTTTTCTGAAGCTCGCTATAAATGGTAATTCTAATTTTAAACTCTTGAATTATCGAAATTTTTATTAATTTTTCTTAAAATTTTGAATTTAAATATACTTCAAAAGTGAACAATTATAAAATGTGAACAATTATAAAATGTGAACAATTATAAAATGTGAACAATTATAAAATGTGAACAATTATAAAATGTGAACAATTATAAAATGTGAACAATTATAAAATGTGAACAATTATAAAATGTGAACAATTATAAAATGTGAACAATTATAAAATGTGAACAATTATAAAATGTGAACAATTATAAAATGTGAACAATTATAAAATGTGAACAATTATAAAATGTGAACAATTATAAAATGTGAACAATTATAAAATGTGAACAATTATAAAATGTGAACAATTATAAAATGTGAACAATTATAAAATGTGAACAATTATAAAATGTGAACAATTATAAAATGTGAACAATTATAAAATGTGAACAATTATAAAATGTGAACAATTATAAAATGTGAACAATTATAAAATGTGAACAATTATAAAATGTGAACAATTATAAAATGTGAACAATTATAAAATGTGAACAATTATAAAATGTGAACAATTCAAAACTTTAAGAAAATAAATGAATTGGGAAATTTCCAGAACTAAAAAATATCGAAACAATTCAAAATCCCTAGAAAAAGTCGCAGTTTTAAGTTTAAAGCCAAAATATAGGAAAAAAAATTAAATAAGTAACTACAGAACTCACAATTATGAAAAAGAAAAGGAATCGAAAAATTCGAACTAAATTTCTGAAATATTGAAGAAAATGGGAAACTTCGAGCTCAAAGTCAAAATTTTAGGGCAAGATATTGAAAAAAAAGTCGAAATTTTGAGAAAAGGTCGAAAATCGAAATTTTCAAGTCAAATTGGCCATATTAAAACGGGTTAACATTTTCAAAAAGTTAAAATTTCCTAAAGAAAAACATCTAAATTTTTAAATGTAAAAATTTTGTTAAACGGTGAATGTAGGATTTTTCAAAAAACTGGAATAAAGAAAAAGCTGGAATTTTTAGTAAAAGCGGTAGTAATGAATAAAATTAGTAATAAAGCTTCAGATTTAAAAAAAAAAGGTCAAAATTTTAAAGAAAAGAAAAATATTCATATTCAAGAAAAAGTCAAAATATTCCAAAGGGGCTAAAATTTTCAAAAAAGTCAAAATTTTTAATAGGTAAATAAAAGTCGCAAATAAAAAAAAATACTAGTTTTGAAAAAGACCAAAATGTTCCAAAACGCTTAAATTGTTGATAATAAATGAAAAAGGAAGCGAAATTAAAAAAAATGTCTCAATTTGTCCAAACAAAATGGAAATTTTAAAAAGGTGTAAATTTGATATTTGCTATCATGTGATTTAAATACAAAAGTGTAGCAACGTGTTAAGCTTAGAATCAAAATTGAAAAAGGAACAACTTTAAAATTTCTGAAATAAAGTCAACATTTCAAAAATAAAGTTAAAATATTTTTTAAAATGGAAAATGTTAAGTCTAAAGTTGAAATTTTGGGTAAAAGGTTAAAATTGCAAGTTTAAGCTAATCCGAGAAAAAAATGTAAATTACCGCCCCCCCTCCCAAAAAAAAACGAAATTTGACGTATGTTGAAAATTACAAAAATATATGGGGCGAGGCAAATTTGATTTCTACTACAGGAATCTTTGAAATGGTTTGTATTTTCTAACGTGGTGAACATGAAATTTAGTTCAGCCTGTATATGAAACTAGGTAAAAGTTAAATTTCGTAAAACAATTTTGAATTGAACTTGAAACTTCTTTAAAAAAGCAATATTTTCGAAGTCAAGTTTAGTTTCAAAGTCAGTTTCAGTCTAAAATTAAGAAATAATAAAAGAAACATTGAAATGTAGACCAAAAAACTAGGAAAATGGTCAATAAATGCCGAGACTAAAGGCGATAGAAGAAATTAGGGATTGGAAAATCTCCAGAAAAGTCAAAATTTCGAGTTTAAACTTGACTTTTTATCTAAAGCGAAAATTATACCGGTAAACCAAATTTTGAAAAAAAATCACTGTTATTTTCAACCAGCATGAATTTTCTATTAAATTTTTTTTCTAAATTCGAAATTCAAGTCTTACTTTTAACCTTAATGTTGACATTATAAGAAAAAACATAAGAAGACATTTTTGAGTGTAAAGTCGTAAATCGAAAAAAAAAAATCTTGATTAATCAAAATTTAAAATAAAAACAATATCTCTGGAACAAAATTATTTTGGAAAAAAGTTTATTGCTCAGAAATTTTAAGAGGAAAGCTCTAAGTTTCGATTTTAAAGTGGTAATTTAGAAAAAATATGAAAATTTCTAGAAAAACTAGGAATTTTATCAAAAAAAATTGTTGATTAATCAAAATTTAAAATAAAAACAATATCTCTGGAACAAAATTATTTTGGAAAAAAGTTTATTGCTCAGAAATTTGGAGAGGAAAGCTCTAAGTTTCGATTTTAAAGTGGTAATTTAGAAAAAATATGAAAATTTCTAGAAAAACTAGGAATTTTGTCAAAAAAAATTGTTGATTAATCAAAATTTAAAATAAATACAATATCTCTGGAACAAAATTATTTTGGAAAAAAGTTTATTGCTCGGAAATTTTGAGAGGAAAGCTCTAAGTTTCGATTTTAAAGTGGTAATTTAGAAAAAATATGAAAATTTCTAGAAAAACTAGGAATTTTGTCAAAAAAAATTGTTGATTAATCAAAATTTAAAATAAAAACAATATCTCTGGAACAAAATTATTTTGGAAAAAAGTTTATTGCTCAGAAATTTTGAGAGGAAAGCTCCAAGTTTCGATTTTAAAGTGGTAATTTAGAAAAAATATGAAAATTTCTAGAAAAACTAGGAATTTTGTCAAAAAAATTGTTGATTAATCAAAATTTAAAATAAAAACAATATCTCTGGAACAAAATTATTTTGGAAAAAAGTTTATTGTTCAGAAATTTTGAGACAAAAGCTCTAAGTTTCGGTTTAAGTAGTAATTTAGAAAAAATATGAAAATTTCTAGAAAAACTAGGAATTTTGTTAAAAAAAAGGTAAAATATTTAAGAAGCTTGAAATTTATAAATAAAAAAGTTACAAAATAGATCAATAAAGTGGAATACGCGCTAGAATATCCAGCGTTAAAAAGTAGTTAAAAAAATAAAACATTATAGTCGTAAATCAAAAGGGTAACTTTACCCTCCCATCAGGTTGGATGACCTAATTTCGTCCATGTACTTCATTGATAAGAGATCCTGCTGGTTTTTTTGGTGCGTTTAAATGTTTTTACATGATAGTAGCTGTAGCTAGCATTTTAGTTTGGTAATTTAGGCAAAACAACATTAAAATTTTCCCAAAAATGTAAAAACAAACAAAAAAAGTAAACAAGTAAAAAACAAGTAAATTAGACAAAATATAAAGAAGCCAAATTGGGAAAAATAGGTAGGCAATACGGATTTCCCTCACTATCTAGGTTTTAGTAATTATCACTAAAGTACGAATGTGATAAACAGATAAAATATTTCAAGAATATTTTTCGAGTTATGTAATAATTTCAAGCGAGTAAGAAGGTAGATACGTATCCATTGTTCTCTATTTTTTATTTGGATGTTTTTTATTACAGCATCTGTCAGGTATTGGATTTCCTTTAATAAAACCGTTATTTTAACAGGCCACTTTTGTAGCAAATTAGACCAAAGAAAATAAGAGTCAGAAAAGGAAAGGGAACGATTTTATAATGACCCCACGCGAGTCCCATTCAATACCACATTCAGTTTATCCCCAAGTAATTCGAAACCTGCGGTTGTTAGATACATTCATGGGCAACATAATCTAACAAACTCTCATCCTACATTCATATATCCGTGTTTCGTAATTCGATACACTCCGTGAATAACTGTTAGCTTGTCTGCCCAATTTAAAGACGAGGATTCCCCTAGAAAAACGAGAATACCTACCCTTGATTGGGGTGAATAACTTTGGCAAAAGGTGCGCTGTTTCTACGCCAGAAAAATCCTACTTTGTATGCTTTCGTTTTGCCCGAGGGAAAAGAATCCTTAAATATTTTGAAAGCGATGGTCGTAAACAAAAATTTTTATTGAGAGGCTATTAGAGTTAAGCCAAATCGCTTGCCACATTTCAAAACATAATAACCAACGATTTTTCCAAAAATTAGTTAAATTCCCCACAAATATTGAGTTGCTTTTACATCTTTGCACCTGGTATGCAGAACCAGGGCATCAGCAATACTTTCAAATGCCAATGTTTTTCTCTAAATGTTAATAAAAACAGAGTGTTTTGAAATTTGGCAGTCGAGATATTTATGCCGCACACGAGCTACGTGCAGGCATTTTGACATTATTTTTAGTATGAAACTGTGTTAAATAACGTTTCCATTCTTCAGCCCGTACAGCACCTAAATCAGAAAGATATCTTAAAGATATCATTACAGCGATAACTTTAAGAGCTACAGAAATGTTAACATTTAGATAACTTTTCTTAGTCGTCAGATTACGGACATCTAACAGATACCTATAAGATAATTTTAATAGATGTCTTATGATAACATAATATTAACTTTTTGACAATATTTTCCGATGTCAGACTCGAAAAAATGTTGACTGTAAGGGCTCTTTAAGAGAACTTATTGCTGAGTGGGAGTTTTTTGTGAACAGTTTCAAATTAGTTAAAGAATTTCAATATTTTTCATTAATTCTAGAGCGAAAACGTTATGTGACATTAATTAGCGTGTTGGAGTTTGTTCTTTTTCTAATCAGTTAAATTAGCGTTTATTGCAAGTTTTGTCATAAATTGATCAACTGTTTTAAACATTGATTGTTCCATTAATGTTTTTTTAACTTTTTCTTCGACATATACTTCTTCCACAATTCTAGATTTTCAGTAAACTTCTGTTAAGGCTTGTGGAAGGAGTAACAGGTGAAGAAAAGAAGCTTTTCCTCGCCAGTTACTCCTTCCTCAATTCTAGATTTTCAGTAATCTTCTTTTAAGGATTGTGGAAGGAGTAACAGGTGAAGAAAAGAAGCTTTTCCTCGCCAGTTACTTCTTCCTCAATTCTAGATTTTCAGTAATCTTCTTTTAAGGATTGTGGAAGGAGTAACAGGTGAAGAAAAAAAGCTTTTTTCTTATCAGTTACTCCTTCTACAATTCTAGGTTTTCAGTAATCTTCTGTTAAGGATTGTGTAAGGAGTAACAGGTGAAGAAAAAAAGCTTTTTTCTCGTCAGCTACTCTTTCCACAATTCTAGATTTTTAGTAATCTTCTGTTAAGGATTGTGGAAGGAGTAACAGGTGAAGAAAAAAAGCTTTCTTCTTATCAGTTACTCCTTCCACAATTCTAGATTTTCAGTAATCTTCTGTTAAGGATTGTGTAAGAAGTAACAGGTGAAGAAAAAAAGCTTTTTTCTCGTCAGTTACTCCTTCCACAATTCTAGATTCTAAGTAATCTTCTGTTAAGGATTATGAAAGGAGTAACAGGTAAAGAAAAAAAGCTTTTTTCTCGTCAGTTACTCCTTTCACAATTCTAGATTTTCAGTAATTTTCTGTTTAGGATTATGGAAGGAGTAACAGGTGAAGAAAACAAGCTTTTTTCTTGTCAGTTACTCCTTCCACAATTCTAGATTTTCAGTAATCTTCTGTTAAGGATTGTGTAAGGAGTAACAGGTGAAGAAAAAAACCTTTTTTCTCGTCAGTTACTCCTTCCACAATTCTAGATTTTCAGTAATCTTCTGTTAAGGATTGTGTAAGGAGTAACAGGTGAAGAAAAAAAGCTTTTTTCTTATCAGTTACTCCTTCCACAATTCTAGATTTTCAGTAATCTTTTGTTAAGGATTGTGTAAGGAGTAACAGGTGAAGAAAAAAACTTTTTTTTCGTCAGTTACTCCTTTCACAGTTCTAGATTTTTAGTAATCTTCTGTTAAGGATTGTGTAAGGAGTAACAGGTGAAGAAAAAAAGCTTTTTTCATATCAGTTACTCCTTCCACAATTCTAGATTTTCAGTAATCTTCTATTAAGGATTATGGAAGGAGTAACAGGTGAAGAAAACAAGCTTTTTATCGTCAGTTACTCCTTCCACAATTCTAGATTTTCAATAATCTTCTGTTAAGGATTGTGGAAGGAGTAACAGGTAAGGAAAAAAAAGCTTTTTTCTTATCAGTTACTCCTTCCACAATTCTAGATTTTCAGTAATCTTCTGTTAAGGATTGTGTAAGGAGTAACAGGTGAAGAAAACAAGCTTTTTTCTCGTCAGTTACTCCTTCCACAATTCTAGATTTTCAGTAATATTCTGTTAAGGATTGTGGAAGGAGTAACAAATGAAAAAAAAAAGCTTTTTTCTCATCAGTTACTCCTTTCACATTTGTAGATTTTCAGTAATCTTCTGTTAAGGATTGTGGAAGGAGTAACAGGTGAAGAAAAAAAGCTTTTTTTTATCAGTTACTCCTTCCACAATTTTAGATTTTAGTAATCTTCTGTTAAGGATTGTGTAAGGAGTAACAGGTGAAAAAAAAAAGCTTTTTTCTCGTCAGTTACTCCTTTCACAATTCTAGATTTTCAGTAATTTTCTGTTAAGGATTATGGAAGGAGTAACAGGTGAAGAAAACAAGCTTTTTTCTCGTCAGTTACTCCTTCTACAATTCTAGATTTTCAATAATCTTCTGTTAAGGATTGTGGAAGGAGTAACAGGTAAAGAAAAAAAGCTTTTTTCTTATCAGTTACTCCTTCCACAATTCTAGATTTTCAGTAATCTTCTGTTAAGGATTGTGTAAGGAATAACAGGTGAAGAAAACAAGCTTTTTTCTCGTCAGTTACTCCTTCCACAATTCTAGATTTTCAGTAATCATCTGTTAAGGATTGTGTAAGGAGTAACAGGTGAAGAAAAAAGCTTTTTTCTCGTCAGTTACTTCTTCCACAATTCTAGATTTTCAGTAATCTTCTGTCAAGGATTGTGGAAGGAGTAACAGGTGAAGAAAAAAAAGCTTTTTTCTTAACAGTTACTCCTTCCACAATTCTAGATTTTCAGTAATCTTCTGTTAAGCATTGTGTAAGGAGTAACAGGTGAAGAAAAAAAGAATTTTTCTCATCAGTTACTCCTTCCCACAATTCTAGATTTTCAGCGACTTTTTGCTAAGGATTATGGAAGGAGTAACTGGTGAAGAAACAGTCAATAAAACATGAATGAAAATAACACTACTTCCCAAAAAGATACAGAGAATTTTTGAAAATTGATATAGAAATTTTGTTCCCTGAAAACAAGAAAGATTAAAAAAACGCGTTTGAATAGCCAAGCTATCATTTTCAGAGAGTAGTATTCGTTTAACGATTATAGCTTGATTATGGAAACGCGTTAGAGGGATTGTTTTTGTGTTTTTTAATCTTTCTTGGTTTCAGGGAACAAGATTAGTGTATCAAGTTTTGAAGATAACCAAGGACCAGTCCGTTCCACAAAAAAAGCTGCTTTACCTATTTGGCCCCTCAAAAGATTTTACTTTTAAAAGCTAGGACTCGGATTAGGGTTTACTGAGGATAAAAACTAAGTCACAAATTAATAACAACTGGCTTCCTTCCATCGATAATTAATTAGCGGTTTCGGCGTGTACCCAAGAGAGGTTTCTGGAGATAATGCGGGATTAATATGGCAACAGTTGGCCGGCGAGGGAGTATGCCGGTCAAATTGAAGTGTCCTTGGAGAAGGGGTGTATATGATAAGCTTGCGTGAAGCCCCGACGAGATGCTATCAGCTTTTAGTATCAAAACCAACGGGAAACGGTAGCGTGGTGTCCGCGAGATACCTGACCGAATTAGGCGCGATGTTTTCAAGGGTGACGGGATAATTAGAAGGGATGTAGTCACGGGAATAGGCGACATGGTAGCCAATATGGTGTGGATGTGGTGAGTGATTATAAAAGAGGGAACTTTTTAGTTTGTTTCATCTCCAATTGTAATTAACTTTGGTTAGAATATCAATAAAATCTAGATATTCTTTGCATCTTTTTTGCTAAGTATTGGTATTTTATTGGTTTTTTTTCGCCAGTTACTTCTTTCACTGAAAATTCTTTTTACTGAACATTTATTGTGAAAGGAGTAACTAGCGAAGAAAAAGCCAATAATACATGAATAGAAATAAAAAACTAATAAAATTAGAAGATAGAATCTGCAGACCATCATCAAATATAGCTTGATAAATGTAGATATCATCGTTTGGATTTTGCAGATAAGTTATAAATACTTATAGAAATTTAGGTTTATTTTGACTGATATTCTTCTTGAATGTCTTCTCTTATTGGGTTTGGTTTCGGTTCCTATTAAATGTTCCGTAATGAAACAATGCGAACGTGCTAAAAGTTGAAAATATTTACAACTACAACCCTTAGACCGGTTTACGACTTTCTTGGCCTTATCAGTATGGCACGGTCATTGAAACACTTCCAATTTAAACTTATAAAAAATTAAAATATAAAATTTGTCCCCTGAAACCAAGAAAGATTAAAAAACACAACAAAGATTGCGTTTTTTAATCTTTCTTGGTTTCAGGGGACAATTTTTGAAGATAAGCAAGGACCAGTTCGTTCCACCAAAATTAAAGTTATAACACAACCATAGTACAGTTTAGACCTTTCCTGGCCTCATCAGTATGGTACGGCCGTTGGAAACACTTCCAATTTAAAGTTATAAAAAATTGAAATACAAAATTTGTCCCCTGAAACCAAGAAAGATTAAAAAACACAACAAAGGTTGCGTTTTTTAATCTTTCTTGGTTTCAGGGGATAATTTTTGAAGATAACCAAGGGCCAGTCCGTTCCACCAAAATTAAAGTTATAACACAACCACAGAACAGTTTAGACCTTTTTTGGCTTCATCAGAATGGTACAGCCATTGAAACCAAGAAAGATTAAAAAACACAACAAAGGTTGCGTTTTTTAATCTTTCTTGGTTTCAGGGGATACTTTTTGAAGATAACCAAGGGCCAGTCCGTTCCACCAAAATTAAAGTTATAACACAACCATAGAATAGTTTAGACTTTTCTTGGCCTCATCAGTATAGTACGGTCATTGTAAACACTTCCAACTTTTGACTATGACTTCTCATGTCAGCTACATAAGAAGTTAACAGATACCATCCATCACTGAATAACGTATCTCTTGACTGCATTTTATTACAAGTAACATTTTTGTTACATGCTAGTTGTCTTAGCATGTAAAAAGTCAACATTTAACTTCATATATAGAAATGTAGGACAGTTAGACATGATTTATCTTCAAATAGTTCCAATATTCTAACTTGTTACTGGTGTTGGGTTCGAGCTGCAACACTACATATTTCCTAGTTTTAAGTTTTCACTTCTGTCGGCAGTTTCCAATACTGCCTATTTTTTTCCGGAACGTAAACCGAAAACTGGAACGAAAACCTGAAATTAAGTAACGCGATAAACAATAGTTAAAATAAAGTTCCCAAGGCTCACGAACTATGATTACATCATTACTTTTAGAGTTATCATGGTAAAGTGCAGCTTAAAAACAATTCGGCTTGTATATTGTAGATAAAATGCACCATATATCATATCAACTTTATCTTTAGATAACACATGAGAACTATTTACACCTTCAAACCATAAACATCACACCTCTTTCAAGCTGTAGTAGAAAAAGCGACAAATTACGTTCGAATAAATCTTAGTTTTTATTAAAAAACAGTCTAGAAAAATTGCATTACAATGGTAGATACAGGCGTGCGACAGGTCGCCAACGATATTTTATTTAAATTAGATTTATTACCCACGGATATTCTAACAATTCACGAGCACACACAAGTCTTAGATGATTAAATAAAAGTATTTACCGAGCAAATAATTTATTATCACCTTTTTCCCATTGTCAATGAAAAATGACTTATAAATCATAATTGTTGTAATTATACAAATGCTTGGAAATTATAAGCAAATTATTGCAAGATAAATACTTGACATTTTTCCGCAGGAAAATAACGAAATACATATTCATCATAGATCACGTTGCTGACTCGATATCGAGAAAATTTAAAGCGTTTAAGTTATGCTGTAAATGTGTAGATTTTACACGCAGGTGTCCAAATCAATTTTTTTTTCTGTATTATTCTCTATTTTGCATTTCAGTCTAATCACCGCTTCAGTTGTGTTATTAAAATCACATCGAACGACTTTTGAAAGGTGCTCCTTAAAATCTCGTTAGGTTTCGACCTCAGAGCGATCCGTCTGCGCCTACGTCGGTTATTAATGGGAATGATGGGCTTACATCATATTAAGTACATAATTGAAGGTTTGTTGGGGGCATACGGGATTATGGGCTGTAGTTCCGTTGCTTTGTCAGCATCGGAAGTTTAGACGGACACCGCGGTAATTTCTGCGATTGCATTCGGTCTATTGTTTGTCGAGATGAGAGAATTTGATCTTTGGGGGCACCATTGCGGACGAACTTGAGTTCTTATTAAGAACAATACATTAGAATTGATTTTGGTGGTTAAACAGATGGCTAACTAACGGCTTGCGGTGTTGAAGTTACTTAGGAAGATTTTCCATTTAAGTAAATTTGCCATCATAGCGACACCGTTAATCTCGATTTAAAAAATGGGAATATTTTTTGAGTCACCTACGTACTAGGGATGTAACGAATGTTGGTTTTCCCACATTCGCTAATGCGAATGCAAATGTTGGCTTTTTTACTAGCATTTGAAAAATTTCAAACATTCATGAATGCGAATGCGAATGTTGGCTTTTTCAATAGCACTTGGAGAATTTTGTGAGAAAACTCGCACTTTCTAGAATAAAAATATTTCTCTTATAATTTATATTTTCATTTAAATTTTTTGACGATTTTGATATTTACAAGAAATAATTTTCTCTAAATTTCATAAAATTATTATTCTCAAAGAGTTTGTGTTTTTATTAAAATTTTAATCCAATTTTAAAAAAATAAGCGAATGTTGAGAGGAAGCCAAATTTTGGTTAGAAAGCTCAATTTTAATTAGAAATTTAGTCTTCGAGAATAAGACATATTTTAAGAAACAGGTTAACATTTGTTTGATGGAACGGACTGGTCCTTGGTTATCTTCAAAAATTGAAATACAGAACTTGTCCCCTGAAACCAAGAAAGATTAAAAAACACAACAAAGGTTGGGTTAGGTTAGGTTAAACTACTAGTTTTTCTCTGAAGATGACAGCTTGGCTGTCGAAACGCGTTAGAGCAACCTTTGTTGTGTTTTCTAATCTTTCTTGGTTTCAGGTTAACATTTCCAGACAGTCATAATTTCGAAAACATTTTTATTTTTCATGGTGGACTCTCTCGGAAAAATGCTGATATTTTTATAAATTATTCAAAATTTTAAGAGAAAAAACTAGAATTTTGACCATAAAATCGTAATTTAGAAAAGGACGAATTATCATTAAGAAAAATCCAGTTTTGGTATAGTCAGAATTTTCATTAAATCAAATTTAATATAAAAACCTGACTTTTTAAAAAAACTTACTTGAAAAATATCACAATTTTGAGAAAAAACCTTTTTTGAAATAAAATGTTCGAAAAAAATTTTTTTTCGAAAAAATAAATAAAAATAAAAGTTTTTAAACCCAAACAATTTTTGAAAAAAAATATCAAATTTTTGAGGAGAAGATCGACATTTTGAGAAAGAGATCGAAATTTTAAGAAAAAAGTCGAAATTTAGTAAAAAGTTAAAGTTTCTCAAAGTCAAATGTTGTCGAAGTTTCGAAAATAGGGCGAATTTTTGGGAAAATTCAGTCAATATTTATTGATTAAATATTTATTTTTTAACCCTGACCCACTGTAATATTAGAAAATATTCATAGTTGAGAAAAACGTCGAAATTTTGACACTTCAAATTTCTAGGAGTTTAGTCTTTTTATAAAAATTCAAATATTATTCTAATAATTTTTACTATTTTACCAAAAGCTCTAACAATTTCTGAGAAAAAGGCCAATTTTGTTAAATAAATTTTCAGAAAGATGAATTTAAACAAAAGTCGAAATATTCAAAAAAAGTCGAATTTTGAGAAATACTGAAATTTTAAAAAACAAAACGACGAATTTTAAGATAAAAATTCCAAATTTTAAGAATGACGCATTTTGATATAAGAAGTCGAATTTTTGAATGAATTCGTTCTAAAGAAAAAGAAAAATGTTGTGAAAAAATGCTGATTTTGAGAAAAAAAGTTGACATTTCGAGAAAATGTCAAAATTTCAAGGAAAGGACTAATTTTCAGAAAGAAAAAATTCTGAAAAAGGCTCCCGAATTTGGGAACATAAATTTTCTATTGGGTGCATTAACCAGGGGGGAGTAGGCGTCCCACCCTTCCATAATGTTGCTAGCTAATAGGAAAAGTACACAAGGAAATTTAAAAATACTTTTTATGAGGTGGGACTAAATAAATTACTGGATTAGTTATTACTACACAAATGTTATTAGGTACGCCTCCCATGGGCCCCCAATACTCATGATATGGGTCTCTCAAGGGTCCATGAACCCCAGTTAAGAAACCCTTAGCAGTTGCATTGTTATTTCATAAATAATAAAACGACGAATTTTGAGATAAAAATTCGAAATTTTAAGAAAGTCGGATTTTGATATAAGAAGTCGAATTTTAGAATGAATTCGAAATTTCTAAAGAAAAAGAGAAATTTTGTGAAAAAATGCTGATTTTGAGAAAAAAAAATCAAAATTTCGAGAAAATGTCGAAATCTCAAGGAAAGGACTAATTTTCAGAAAAAATAAAAATTTCTGAAAAAGGCTCCTGAATTTGGGAACATACATTTTCTGTTGGGTGTATGAACCAGGGCGGAGCAAGCGTCCCCCCTGCCATATTGTTGCTAGCTAATAGGAAAAGAACACAAGGAAATTTAAAAATACTTTTTATGAAGTGGGACTAAATAAATTACTGGATTAGTTATTATCTTCAAAAATGTTATTAGGTACGCTTCCCATGGGCCCCCAATACTCATGATATGAGTCTCTCAAGGGTCCAATGAACCCCAGTTAAGAAAACCCTTAAGCAGTTGCATTGTTATTTCATAAATAATAAAACGACGAAGTTTCAGATTAAAATTCGAAATTTTAAGAAAGTCGGATTTTGATATAAGAAGTCGAATTTTAGAATGAATTCAAAATTTCTAAAGAAAAAGAGAAATTTTGTGAAAAAATGTTGATTTTGAGAAAAAAAATCAAAATTTCGAGAAAATGTCGAAATCTTAAGAAAAGGCCTAATTTTCAAAAAAAAGAAAAGTTTCTGAAAAAGGCTCTCGAATTTGGGAACATAAATTTTCTATTGGGTGTATGAACTAGGGGGGAGCAAGCGTCCCACTCTGCCATATTTTAGCTAGCTAATAGGAAAAGGACACAAGGAAATTTGAAAATAATTTTTATGAAGTGGGACTAAATAAATTACTGGATTAGTTATTATCTTCAAAAATGTTATTAGGTACGCTTCCCATGGGCCCCCAATACTCATGATATGGGTCTCTCAAGGGTCCAAGAACCCCAGTTAAAAAACCCTTAACAGTTGCATTGTTATTTCATAAATAATAAAACGACGAAGTTTCAGATTAAAATTCGAAATTTTAAGAAAGTCGGATTTTGATATAAGAAGTCGAATTTTAGAATGAATTCGAAATTTCTAAAGAAAAAGAGAAATTTTGTGAAAAAATGCTGATTTTGAGAAAAAAGTTGAAATTTCGAGAAAATGTCGAAAGCTCAAGGAAAAGACTAATTTTCAGAAAAAAGAAAAAATTCTGAAAAAGGCTCTCGTATTTGGGAACATGAATTTTCTGTTGGGTGTATAAGCCAGGGGGGAGCAAGCGTCCCACCCTGCAATATTCTAGCTAGCTAATAGGAAAAGGACACAAGGAAATTTAAAAATACTTTTTATGAAGTGGGACTAAATAAATTACTGGATTAGTTATTACTTCAAAAATGTTATTAGGTACGCTTCCTATGGGCCCCCAATACTCATGATATGGGTCTCTCAAGGGTCCAAGAACCCCAGTTAAAAAACCCTTAGCAGTTGCATTGTTATTTCATAAATAATAAAACGACGAAGTTTCAGATTAAAATTCGAAATTTTAAGAAAGTCGGATTTTGATATAAGAAGTCGAATTTTAGAATGAATTCGAAATTTCTAAAGAAAAAGAGAAATTTTGTGAAAAAAATGCTGATTTTGAGAAAAAAAATCAAAATTTCGAGAAAATGTAGAAATCTCAAGGAAAGGACTAATTTTCAGAAAAAATAAGAATTTCTGAAAAAAGCTCCTGAATTTGGGAACATACATTTTCTGTTGGGTGTATGAAGCAGGGGGGAGCAAGCGTCCCCCCTGCCATATTGTTGCTAGCTAACAGGAAAAAAACCCAAAGAAATTTAAAAATACTTTTTATGAAGTGGGACTAAATAAATTACTGGATTAGTTATTATCTTCAAAAATGTTATTAGGTACGCTTCCCATGTACCCCCAATACTCATGATATGGGTCTCTCAAGGGTCCATGAACCCCAGTTAAAAAACCCTTAGCAGTTGCATTGTTATTTCATAAATAATAAAACGACGAAGTTTCAGACTAAAATTCGAAATTTTAAGAAAGTCGGATTTTGGTATAAGAAGTCGAATTTTAGAATGAATTCGAAATTTCTACAGAAAAAGAGAAATTTTGTGAAAAAAATGCTGATTTTGAGAAAAAAAAATCAAAATTTCGAGAAAATGTCGAAATCTCAAGGAAAGGACTAATTTTCAGAAAAAATAAGAATTTCTGAAAAAGGCTCCTGAATTTGGGAACATACATTTTCTGTTGGGTGTATGAACCAGGGGGGAGCAAGCGTCCCACCCTGTCATATTGTAGCTAGCTAATAGGAAAAGTACACAAGGAAATTTAAAAATACTTTTTATGAAACAGGACTAATAAATTACTGGATTAGTTATTATCTTCAAAAATGTTGTTAGGTACGCTTCCCATGGGCCCCCAATACTCATGATATGGGTCTCTCAAGGGTCCATGAACCCCAGTTAAAAAACCCTTAGCAGTTGCATTGTTATTTCATAAATAATAAAACGACGAATTTTGAGATAAAAATTCGAAATTTTAAGAAAGTCGGATTTTGATATAAGAAGTCGAATTTTAGAATGAATTCGAAATTTCTAAAGAAAAAGAGAAATTTTGTGAAAAAATGCTGATTTTGAGAAAAAAAAATCAAAATTTCGAGAAAATGTCGAAATCTCAAGGAAAGGACTAATTTTCAGAAAAAAGAAAAATTTCTGAAAAAGGCTCGCGAATTTGGGAGTATAAATTTTCTGGTTGGTGTATGAACCAGGGGGGAGCAAGCGTCCCACACTGTCATATTGTAGCTAGGTATTGTAGCTAAATATATGATGATATCCTTTTTTGAAAGTTTCGACCTTTCTGAAGAATTCAATTTATATTGAAAATTTTGACTTATTTCGAAAAGTTTGACAATAAAAACCCACTTTTTCACAAAGTCAATCTTTTCCCCTTCGACTTCCAAAATTTCGAAATTTTAACTTGATTTTGAAAACTTCGACTTTTTTCAAAATTTTGGTTTTTTGAATATTCCAAATTCCTCAAAATACTGTCTTATTAGGTTGATTTTGGTTTTTTTGAACATTTAACTTTTTTTAAAACTTTTGTCCTTGTTAAAGATTTTATTTTTTGAAAATTTCAAATTTTTTTGAATATTTTCAATTGATCTCGAAGTTTAAATGTTTGGCCTTATTTTTGTAAATATATAAATATAACCATTTCTGAAACTTCAGACTCGACATTTCAATTTTTTTGCAAATCTAACTAGTTTTAAATTCGATTTTTTCAAAACACATCAATTCTTTTTAAAATTTTGAATTTTTTCAAAGTTTTAACTTTATGTAAATATCGACTCTTTCGAGTATTTCTTTTTTTATTGAACGTTTTTTCAATTTTCACTTTTTCGCAAAATTCTGATTTTCTTAAAAATGATTACTTTTTGAAAAGTCTACCTTCGATTTTTATTGAACATTTTTTGACTTCTTTAAAGCATTTTATCTTTATATTTTAAAAACTTTAAAGTTCAAATGTTTTTTTATAGCTTCCACTTTTTTTAAATATTTATTTATTTTATTAATCGGTTTTTTTCAGGTTTGGTCTTTAATTTATTTTTCAAATTCTGAAATTTTTGAAAATGTTTACACATAATTTCTAACTTTTCTCAAAATTGTTATTTTAATTTAAAAATTTTGATTTTTTCTGCAAATTTAATGATGTTGAAAAACTGACTTTTAAAAACTTCTACTCTGTTTTTAAGTTTTCACCTTGGTCCAACTTTTGACAACTTTTGTCTCAAAGTTTTGATCTTTTTTGAAAATTATATTTTTTTTTAAATTTCTTCGACTTTTTCTCGAGGTTTCGGCTTTTATGTAGCAAAATGAACTTTTATTTAAAAAAATATATTTTCCTTTTATTTTTGTTTTTATGAAAAATTGAATTTTTCTCACAAATTCCACTTTTTTAATATTTTCGAATCTTTTTCAGGATTCAGACTTTTTTAAAAAAATGTCTACCTTTTATCCTTAAAATTTCGATTTTTTCTTGAAGCTTTTTCAGAATTTGATTTTTTTTGGAAAATTCCCCTTTTTTCAAAATTTTGACTTCTTTTAAAACATTTGAAACAAAGTTTTTCTCTCAAATTTTCGATTTTTTTCAAAATTTTGGTTTTTTATATGATTATGTTGAAACATTTTTTTTTTTTGAAAACCTTTATCTTGTTTTTGAAAATTTCCACTTTGACTCAAACTTTTTACTATTTCTCGAAGTTTTAACTTATTTTTTTGATAATTCCGACCTCTCCAGAAATTTTCAGTTTTTTGAAAAAATCGATTTTTTCAAAATGCAATTTTTTGAAATCTTTGAATTTTTTCAGGATTTTAATCTTTTTTGAAAATTTTTACCTTTTGGCATCAAAATTGGGACTTTTTTCGAAGTTGAGTATAGCTTCATTCAATTCAGTTTATTTTGAAGTTTTTTTCGAAATTTCCATTTTTTTCAAAAGTTCGACTTTTTGTGAAAACATTGAAATTTTTTCAAAATTCGTCCGTTCCAAGCTTTTTTTAATTTTTCTACAGAATCTAATTTTCCAAATTGAAATATTTCACTTTTTTCAGGATTTTAATTCATTTTGAAAATGTTTACCTTTTTTTCGAAGTTAAATACAGCTTCATTCAAAACTTAAAGTTTTTTCGAAATTTCCATTTTTTTTCAAAAGTTCGAGTTTTTGTGATAAATTCGACATTTTTTCAAAATTCGCCCCTTTCAGAAATTTTTTAATTTTACTGAAGAATCTAATTTTTCAATTTACCAATTTTTAAATTTTGAACGAATTCTACAAAACGAATTCAAGACTTAACTCAATGTCAATTTTAAAGCTGCCTAAATTTAAAACAATCTGAAAAAAAAATGGTAGCTTCGAGGCTAAAGTCGAAATTTTAAGAAAAAAGTCAAATATCGCATAAAGAAAACCAGATAAAAATTGGTTTAAATTAGACATTTTGTAACATGTCATTGTTTCAAGTTTAATGGAACGGTCTGGTCCTTGGTTATCTTCAAAAATTGAAACACAGAACTTGTCCCCTGAAACCAAGAAAAATTAAAAAACACAACAAAGGTTGCTCTAAGTTCTGTGTTTCAATCATTGTTTCAAGTTTACCTTGAAAATTTCGACTTTAATTTCAAGATCCCGGCTTTAAATTGGAATATAAGTGCTGTCTTTTTTTTCTCTTGAAATTTTGACTGAAATTCCCAATTTCTGGGAAAAATTAGAAATAGCGAGATTTTATCGGAAATTTTGAGAAAAAAGCCAAATCCTGAAATTTTGGGAAGTTTTAGGAAGTCGGCTTCGTAAAAAAAATCATTAAAATTTGTGATTTCGGGAAAACATTGGCATATTGAAATTAAAATGAAATTTTAAGGAAAAAATTGAAGAAAACTCGAAATTTTTATTAACAACTTTAAAAAATAAGGGTTTCAGATTATAAAAAGGGAAATCCAAGTTCAAGCAAAAAAAAAACCAATTTTGAGTGTTTATTCAGAAAAAAAAAGTTGGAAATTCTGGAAAAATTCGAATTTACAAATAAAACTGCCAGGAAACTGTGCTTCAATGAAAAATATTCCACTGCTTTGGTCCAAATTTACAATAGCACATAAAATGTTTATATTAGACTCGAAATTTTAGGAAAAGAATAGAAATATTTTGAGCAAAAAGTCCAAATTTCAAAAAAGGGCCGAAAATGTTGAAAAAGGAATATTCAAGTTATACAACTAAAAATGGCTTGAAATTGTATTACGGCAGGTAAGCGTTCCAGAAATTTCGGCAAACGATAAGCCTTATCTGCGACATTTTTCTGAAACTTGGAAGCCAAAACTATATAAAGAGCCCAGCTCTTCCTCGTGTAAGTTAGTTAGAATCGGTGTAGTTAAGTAGTGAGTTAGCAGTTAGAAGTCAATAATTGAGTTAATTGTTCAGTTATAGTGATCCGAGTTGTTTAAAAATAAGGTGGGTATTATTCAATTCACGTGTTAATCAATTCGAACTGATAAGCGGGTAACAATACAAATTTCCACATTTTCTTAGAAAGTGTGGAAATTGTAAGTTTCTAATCCAACATTAAAAAAAATGTTCTTTAAAGTAAACTCGTAATTTTGAGATGACAGTTGCATGAATTTGCGTAAAACCTTGAAAATAAAATTTCTAAAAAAATCCCAAACTTTAGGGTAAAGTAACAATTATTTTAAGAACAAACAAATTCAACGAACCGAAATAAACCGTTATTTTTCCGATTCTGTTCCGGTTTTCGTTACTACAAAAATAATGGTTTTTTTTCGGTTTCCGGTTTTCGGTTCAATTCCGGTTCGAAGCCCTGCTTTGAAGGCATAATGGGGTTGCTCTTTGCGCGTGGATTAACTTAAAAAAAAATTGTTTCAGTTGCATTGTAGTTATTTATTTAAGTTCGTCGAAGACTTCGCGGTTAACATCTAATCTGATAATAAATCAGCAAGCGTAGCATCAAACTCATTCGTTGAGATTTAAATCGACACACATTTTCGTGAGATAATCTTTCTGTACGAGATAAACATGCAACTCTTCTATACTCAAACACGGTTTATGATGCGGTCATGTAGCCTTAACAATCGTAAAAACTACGGCACGTATTTGATATAACATCAAACAAAAATCGTGTGTCGTTATTTATACGATGTGAATTCTCCAGAGAAAGTCGCATTACCTTATAAACGTAATAAATGTACCAATAAAACCTAATAGAGCAATAATACTGATGAAGTTCATCTTTAAATTGACTTAAATCAATGACAGACTTCATATTACCTCACGTTTTATAATGCGACTTGATGCGGCAAGAATTCTAAAAGAAAAGAGAAAATATGTGCCTCGTAAGAGCTTTCCGGATAGATCTTGGCGTGAAAATATTAATAAACGACTACGGCATGTCTAGGCAGCCGGTACACCATTGTTATCTCTGGTATTAACATAATAATCGAGGCGACACCCATAAATATATCTTAACGTGTACGTAAGTAGAGGCCTCTTACGCTGAAACATGAAAAAATCTCTTGTTCATGAGACTGCGACAAAGTAAAATCATTTGTCGTGTTGCTTCACCTCTATTACGTATATTTGCATCCAGGAAGCATTCCTATGTAGCAATTAGGGACCGTGCATCGCTTTTATGCAAAGATCATGAGATTCTATCCGCTAGAATGTGATTTGAACTAACAGCTGTTCCACCAAAATTATGGCTTCCCGATCTACAAAGCTAAAGATATCAATCTTCCCAGCTAAAGAAAAATTAGTTATACTTATTTTATGTCTAGTTATACTTATTTTATGTTTAATTATAGATACTTATTTTTGGAATAATCTAAAACCGATTAATAGTTTTGTAGATTTAGAAAAAAAGACGTGACTTAGTCCCTAAAAATGAATACTCAGTACAAAATTTGGATGACTCTCATCTCTGGATTAAGAGAAGGAGCGGAGAAACCACGAGATAGGTTTTCTTAAAAATTAATTAAAAACATTTCCTTATTTGTTGTGTCTTCAGTGCAAAGTTAATTAAGGACATAAGAACACTTGAAAGATGAAACTCTGTCTACTTATATTGGAAAAATGAAATAGAAAATATGAATCTAATAACTTAAAAATTTTCTTATTAATATCGATTGTTAATTGTGAAAGTTTTTTTTATCTATGTCGCTTGCGATATAAAAAATTGTTGCAAGACTACGATGGGGGAAGCTAAGCTGCATCACCCCTGATGTGTACTGAATAAAAAATTTTGAAAAAATCGAACTTTGTAGATATCAGTACAGATAAAAACGGAAAATATTTTTGGTAATACATACCAATTTTTGAATAAGTTTTGAAATTTTATTTAACACACCTCGGGAGCATAAGTAGCCGTACATATAGTGGGGTAGAATGGGACGCTTGAACCCTTCTAAAGAAAAAAAAAAGAAAATTTTGACCTTTCCATAAATATCCCTTTAGTTTGCGGAAGTCTTCAACATTCAAAACTATTGGGTTGGCAAGAAAGTAATTTCGGTTTTGTTGTATTAAAAAAACACATTTTTTTAAATACAAAAAGTAGACTTTAATCAATTAAATATTTTCCATTTTGTTGAATGACCTTTTGCCATCTTTCTTGCAGCTCATAGAATTTCTGATCCTTCTCAGAAAATAACTGAATCAAGTGCGATTTAAGGTCATCGTAATTGGGAAAATTTTTACTATTCGTAGAGTTCTGCAAACTACGAAATAAATGACAGATGGTGCTAGGTCAGGGCTGTATGGGGGATGCGACATCACTTCCCAACCAAGCTCCAATAATTTCCCACGAGTTATCAAAGATGTGTGATGCCTAATATTGTCATGGTGGAACACAATTCCTTTCCGATTTGCCAATTCTGGCCTTTTTCTTTGACTGCTTCATCCAGTTTAATTAGCTGTTGGCAGTACCAGAGGCGGCCTTTGGGGGTGGCGAGCAGGGCAACTGCCCAAGGCCTCGCTCTTGCAGGAGGCCTCGCTCACTCGCGCAATAGTACGAATTCTAATGTTCATTTGAATTTCGCGCCTTACGCCGCGCATTATAAAACTCGACTCGTTGCTCTCTTGCGTGGTAGTTATCGCTCTGATATCTGTCTCATTCGTTCGTTTCTTTTCTTTCACATTGACGAAATTTCGTACCAAGTGCTATCAACTGCAAGGGCTAAACAAAACCTGATAGTACTCCATTTTGTTCGTGTTTAAGATTCGGGGAATTCCCGTGTTTCATTTCACCTGTCAACTATCGTCGAGTTATGCTTTTATATTAGAGCAGTCGTCAACATTTCTAAATCCCTGATTCTTTAAAGACATAATGCACCTTAATTTATCATGATTAATAATTTGTTATCGTTGTGTTTATTAATTTTTCTTAATTTCCAGTAAACAATTTTAAAACTCTTAATTTATTTATTTATAACTTAGCATTTCTCGTCAAGCATCATCATTAAAACTCATGGGCGTCACCAGGATTTCGTTCAGGGAGGAGCAAGAATCATTTTGAAAGATTGATTAAAAAAAGAAATCCGGAAAACATTCCGGTTGAGTGTATGTATATTTTTATTTAACTACATGAAATGAGGAATCGAATTTTCAGATTAACTTTGAAACTTGGAAATAGAACCTAACCTTGCGAAAACAGTCAGTAAACTGAACCTAAAATAAAAACCGAACCTTTCGGAAAACTTCGAAATTTCGAAGATTTCGAAAAATAACGATTTTTGAAAAATATCGTTGAAATGTCGAGAAAAAGGTTGAAATCTCTCGAAGAAAAGTGAACATTTTCAAGAGAAACAGAGAGACGAATTTCAAGGAAAAAAAGAGTTTTGAAAGAAAGTTGGAATTTTTAAAAAATCGTGTTTAAAATAAAATCCTAATACTTCGAAAAATCTCAAAAAATGTTGAAAATTCGAAAAAAATATATTTTTAAAGGTGGAGTTTTGTGAAAAAAAGGCGTAATTTTCAGAAACAGTTGGAATTTTGAGAATAATTGTTCACTGTAAGTGGAGATTTCCAAAAACATCCCTATTTGAAATACGAGTCAAAGTTTTCAGAATAAGACAAAATTTGAACAACATAAAATATTCGGAAATAATAATATTCGAAATTTTTAATTTTTTATTCTAATTTTGATATAATATTGTTGCGGGCTTATCGCTTCGATTGATTAACACATGAATTGTAAAACACTTTATTTGTAAACTGAACTCGGAACACTACAATTGCAATTAAACTCACTAACACTCTTTACTTAACTAAGTTTACTGACTAACTGCACTGACTTCTGACTGACTCTCTAATTCGAGGGAAAGGCGACTGCCTTATATAGTTTTGGCTCCCAGGTTCTAGAAAAATCCCGCAGATAAGACTTATCGTTTGCCGAAATTTCTGGAACGCTTATCTGACGTTTGCTTCGTTATCTCGGCCGCTTTTCCCTTATCAGATCTTTCTAGAAAATTTTCTTAAGTACTAAATTCTCTAATTTACATTTCGTTACAATATTTAAATTTCAATAAAGAGATTGAATGTACAAGAAATCTTTTTCTCGAAATTACCAAAAAATATTTTTCTCAACACTTTTAATCTTAGATAATAGGGCGATTTAATTTAAATCAAACAGACAAATTTCGAGAAAATTGAAATTTAAAGGAAAAGAAAATTTTGAGAAAGGGATTCAGAAACTAAAACATCCCATTTTGAAATAGGTCAAAATTTCAAAAATAAGGCGAAATATGAAGTTGAAACTTCTGGATTCAAATTTAAAAAAGTCAACATTTAAAAAAAATACAAATATAATATAATAAAAAGTGGCAGAATTTTGATACAAAAAATGATTTTTGAAAGAAGAGTCCAAAAAGTAGAATTTTGAGAATAAAGTCAAAATTTCGAAAAAGGCGAATTTAAACTAATTTAAAGAGAAAAATTCAAAATTTTTAGCAAAGTTGAATCTCGAATTTTGATATAAAAATATCGAGAAAAAGGCAAATATTAAAAAATCTATCAAAATTTTTGAAAAATCAAATTTTAAAAGTTCTTCAGGAAAATCTGATGTTAATAAAAATAAAGGTATTTAAAAAAAAAGCGAAATCTCTGAAAAACAGTCTACGTTTCTAGAAAAACTACCAAATGAAGCATCAAAGATCGAAATTTTCCAGAAAAAATTAAAACTAAGAAAAAGTATAATTTTAAGAATAGTCGTTTATGAAAAAAACGAATCTTGAAAAAAGTCAAAATTTTAAGAAAGCTACGAATTACGAGAAAAAAAATTCAGATTTCCAGAAACATACAGGATGCGATTTTAGGATAAATCTTAAATTTGAAAAAAAAGGATTTTGAGAAAAATATCCAAGTTTCGATTTTTTTTAATTCGTTTTTTTTCTGAAAATTTCGATTTTTTTCCTTAAAAAAAGATCGAAATTTTGAGAAAACAATCGAAATTTAGTAAACACTAGAAATTTCAGAGAGAGTCAAAGTTTGTCGAAATTTTGGAACAAATTTTAAGGAAAATGTGAGTCTAGAATTTTTTCTTGACCGCTCGAATCAGAGGCAGACATGCGCCCTGGTCTGCCCCACCCTAAGTCAGAAAATGTCCAATATTGATATAAACGTCGAAATTTTGAGAAAAAAGTTGTATTTCAGTTACATATCATTCTAGCGAAAATTTTTTGTCTTTTTACAAAATTTCTAACAAAGTCATTATAACAATTTTCAGATAAATATTTTTATCAAAAAATCGATCAAATTGAGGAAAAAAAGTAAATCTTGATAAACAAGTCAAAATGTTCAGAAAATCAAAATTTAAGGAAAAGTCGAACTTTCCGGAAAAAACGATTTTTGAGAAATGGTAGAATTTCGAAAAATGAAACAATGAATTTTGAGATAAATTTTCGAAATTTTGACCAAAGTCGGATTCTGAAATTTGAAATTTCGAAAGAAATTTATGAAAACAGACGAATTTTGAAAAATAAGTCGAAATTTTGAGAAAATGTCAATAGCTTAAAGAAGGACGGCTTTTGTTGAATGAAAATTTTTTAGAGAAATCTTCTCAGTTGAAAATAAATTGTTGTTTCACTCCATGAGCCAGGGGGGGGGCAAGCGCCCTACCCTGACTCATTCTTGCTATGCCTATGTTAAAACTAATTCCACAAAGACAAGGGTCTTGCGAAGATCTACCCGCCCAGAGCCTCGCAATGGCCAAGGCCGCTCCTGGGCAGTACACATCCGAATTGATTGTCTGGTTCCTTGGAAGCAGCTCAAAATACACAACACTTTTATAATCCCACCAAATTGACAGCATGATCTTTTTTTGATGCAATTCAACTTTTGATGTGGTTTGTGGTGGTTCATCGTGCTTGGATCATGATCGTTTTCGAATGATGTTACTAGGTGACCCGTTTTTCATCACCAGTGATGATTCTTTTTGAGAAGGGATCATTTTTATTGCGCCTAAGATGCGTATCGCAAATATTGATTCGTTGTGTCAAATGAATAACTTTCAATTTATGCGGAACCTAAATATCGAGCTTTTTAACGAGTCCAAGACATTTTAAGTGATTCTCAATGATTGTGTGTGATACATTTAACCTCATCGAAATCTCTCGAACAGTTATATGACGATCCTCTTTTATAGCATTAATTTGATTATCAACTCTAGTAGGTCGACCAGAACGTTGGTCATCTTTCAGTAAAAAATCTCTAGAATGGAATTTCTTAAACCAATTCTGACAAGTGTTATGGAAACACCACAATAAACTTCTCATATTTCTTATGAGCCTCTGCAGATTTTCGTCTTTTACAGAAACAAAAAAGTAAAATATGTCGAAAATGTTCATTTTGCACTCCATGTTAAAATTGGCCCTCAACTATCAGCTACAAATAAAATCTCCCATTACGTGCTTCAAAATGTACCTCTCTCTCTCTGTCTGATATCAAATGTCAGAACGTAACACCCACAGAATTTGATAACGAAGGCTTCCACGGCCAGAGTCAGGACAGGATATACTTCTACCGGGATTGGATCGTGTCAAAGAACTACTAAAAGTGTTCGACGTTTCGCCCACCATCGTAGGGGGCTTCTTCAGGAACAAAGAAAAGAAACAATAAATAAAAAGAGGAATATATGCAAAAAAGTCAAAGAATGAAAAGGCCAATTTCAAAAGATCGGAGCAAGGTAACTCAGTATGTCCACCATACCAGAGGCGAAACTCTTCTGAATTGAAAATTGGTACAAAAGGATAAAAAAGTTTAGACAGAAGAGCGCGGTAACTCAGTATGTCCACCATACCACAGGCGAAACTCTCCTGAATTGAAAATCGGTACAAAGGATAAAAAAGTTTAGACAGAAGAGCACGGTAACTCAGTATGTCCACCATACCAGAGGCGAAACTCTTCTGAATTGAAAATTGGTGCAAAGGATAAAAAAGTTTAAACAGAAGAGCACGGTAACTCAGTATGTCCACCGTACCAGCGGCGAAAACTCTTCTGAATTGAAAATTGGTGCAAAGGATAAAAAAGTTTAGACAGAAGAGCGCGGTAACTCAGTATGTCCACCATACCAGAGGCGAAAACTCTTCTGAATTGAAAATTGATACAAAGGATAAAAAAGTTTAGACAGAAGAGCGCGGTAACTCAGTATGTCCACCATACCAGAGGCGAAAACTCTTCTGAATTGAAAATTGGTGCAAAGGATAAAAAAGTTTAGACAGAAGAGCGCGGTAACTCAGTATGTCCACCATACCAGAGGCGAAAACTCTTCTGAATTGAAAATTGGTGCAAAGGATAAAAAAGTTTAGACAGAAGAGCGCGGTAACTCAGTATGTCCACCATACCAGAGGCGAAAACTCTTCTGAATTGAAAATTGGTGCAAAGGATAAAAAAGTTTAGACAGAAGAGCGCGGTAACTCAGTATGTCCACCATACCAGAGGCGAAAACTCTTCTGAATTGAAAATTGATACAAAGGATAAAAAAGTTTAGACAGAAGAGCGCGGTAACTCAGTATGTCCACCATACCAGAGGCGAAAACTCTTCTGAATTGAAAATTGGTGCAAAGGATAAAAAAGTTTAGACAGAAGAGCGCGGTAACTCAGTATGTCCACCATACCAGAGGCGAAAACTCTTCTGAATTGAAAATTGATACAAAGGATAAAAAAGTTTAGACAGAAGAGCGCGGTAACTCAGTATGTCCACCATACCAGAGGCGAAAACTCTTCTGAATTGAAAATTGATACAAAGGATAAAAAAGTTTAGACAGAAGAGCGCGGTAACTCAGTATGTCCACCATACCAGAGGCGAAAACTCTTCTGAATTGAAAATTGATACAAAGGATAAAAAAGTTTAGACAGAAGAGCGCGGTAACTCAGTATGTCCACCATACCAGAGGCGAAAACTCTTCTGAATTGAAAATTGGTGCAAAGGATAAAAAAGTTTAGACAGAAGAGCGCGGTAACTCAGTATGTCCACCATACCAGAGGCGAAAACTCTTCTGAATTGAAAATTGATACAAAGGATAAAAAAGTTTAGACAGAAGAGCGCGGTAACTCAGTATGTCCACCATACCAGAGGCGAAAACTCTTCTGAATTGAAAATTGATACAAAGGATAAAAAAGTTTAGACAGAAGAGCGCGGTAACTCAGTATGTCCACCATACCAGAGGCGAAAACTCTTCTGAATTGAAAATTGGTGCAAAGGATAAAAAAGTTTAGACAGAAGAGCGCGGTAACTCAGTATGTCCACCATACCAGAGGCGAAAACTCTTCTGAATTGAAAATTGATACAAAGGATAAAAAAGTTTAGACAGAAGAGCGCGGTAACTCAGTATGTCCACCATACCAGAGGCGAAAACTCTTCTGAATTGAAAATTGGTGCAAAGGATAAAAAAGTTTAGACAGAAGAGCGCGGTAACTCAGTATGTCCACCATACCAGAGGCGAAAACTCTTCTGAATTGAAAATTGATACAAAGGATAAAAAAGTTTAGACAGAAGAGCGCGGTAACTCAGTATGTCCACCATACCAGAGGCGAAAACTCTTCTGAATTGAAAATTGGTGCAAAGGATAAAAAAGTTTAGACAGAAGAGCGCGGTAACTCAGTATGTCCACCATACCAGAGGCGAAAACTCTTCTGAATTGAAAATTGGTGCAAAGGATAAAAAAGTTTAGACAGAAGAGCGCGGTAACTCAGTATGTCCACCATACCAGAGGCGAAAACTCTTCTGAATTGAAAATTGGTGCAAAGGATAAAAAAGTTTAGACAGAAGAGCGCGGTAACTCAGTATGTCCACCATACCAGAGGCGAAAACTCTTCTGAATTGAAAATTGGTGCAAAGGATAAAAAAGTTTAGACAGAAGAGCGCGGTAACTCAGTATGTCCACCATACCAGAGGCGAAAACTCTTCTGAATTGAAAATTGGTGCAAAGGATAAAAAAGTTTAGACAGAAGAGCGCGGTAACTCAGTATGTCCACCATACCAGAGGCGAAAACTCTTCTGAATTGAAAATTGATACAAAGGATAAAAAAGTTTAGACAGAAGAGCGCGGTAACTCAGTATGTCCACCATACCAGAGGCGAAAACTCTTCTGAATTGAAAATTGATACAAAGGATAAAAAAGTTTAGACAGAAGAGCGCGGTAACTCAGTATGTCCACCATACCAGAGGCGAAAACTCTTCTGAATTGAAAATTGATACAAAGGATAAAAAAGTTTAGACAGAAGAGCGCGGTAACTCAGTATGTCCACCATACCAGAGGCGAAAACTCTTCTGAATTGAAAATTGATACAAAGGATAAAAAAGTTTAGACAGAAGAGCGCGGTAACTCAGTATGTCCACCATACCAGAGGCGAAAACTCTTCTGAATTGAAAATTGATACAAAGGATAAAAAAGTTTAGACAGAAGAGCGCGGTAACTCAGTATGTCCACCATACCAGAGGCGAAAACTCTTCTGAATTGAAAATTGATACAAAGGATAAAAAAGTTTAGACAGAAGAGCGCGGTAACTCAGTATGTCCACCATACCAGAGGCGAAAACTCTTCTGAATTGAAAATTGATACAAAGGATAAAAAAGTTTAGACAGAAGAGCGCGGTAACTCAGTATGTCCACCATACCAGAGGCGAAAACTCTTCTGAATTGAAAATTGATACAAAGGATAAAAAAGTTTAGACAGAAGAGCGCGGTAACTCAGTATGTCCACCATACCAGAGGCGAAAACTCTTCTGAATTGAAAATTGATACAAAGGATAAAAAAGTTTAGACAGAAGAGCGCGGTAACTCAGTATGTCCACCATACCAGAGGCGAAAACTCTTCTGAATTGAAAATTGATACAAAGGATAAAAAAGTTTAGACAGAAGAGCGCGGTAACTCAGTATGTCCACCATACCAGAGGCGAAAACTCTTCTGAATTGAAAATTGATACAAAGGATAAAAAAGTTTAGACAGAAGAGCGCGGTAACTCAGTATGTCCACCATACCAGAGGCGAAAACTCTTCTGAATTGAAAATTGGTGCAAAGGATAAAAAAGTTTAGACAGAAGAGCGCGGTAACTCAGTATGTCCACCATACCAGAGGCGAAAACTCTTCTGAATTGAAAATTGATACAAAGGATAAAAAAGTTTAGACAGAAGAGCGCGGTAACTCAGTATGTCCACCATACCAGAGGCGAAAACTCTTCTGAATTGAAAATTGATACAAAGGATAAAAAAGTTTAGACAGAAGAGCGCGGTAACTCAGTATGTCCACCATACCAGAGGCGAAAACTCTTCTGAATTGAAAATTGATACAAAGGATAAAAAAGTTTAGACAGAAGAGCGCGGTAACTCAGTATGTCCACCATACCAGAGGCGAAAACTCTTCTGAATTGAAAATTGGTGCAAAGGATAAAAAAGTTTAGACAGAAGAGCGCGGTAACTCAGTATGTCCACCATACCAGAGGCGAAAACTCTTCTGAATTGAAAATTGATACAAAGGATAAAAAAGTTTAGACAGAAGAGCGCGGTAACTCAGTATGTCCACCATACCAGAGGCGAAAACTCTTCTGAATTGAAAATTGGTGCAAAGGATAAAAAAGTTTAGACAGAAGAGCGCGGTAACTCAGTATGTCCACCATACCAGAGGCGAAAACTCTTCTGAATTGAAAATTGATACAAAGGATAAAAAAGTTTAGACAGAAGAGCGCGGTAACTCAGTATGTCCACCATACCAGAGGCGAAAACTCTTCTGAATTGAAAATTGGTGCAAAGGATAAAAAAGTTTAGACAGAAGAGCGCGGTAACTCAGTATGTCCACCATACCAGAGGCGAAAACTCTTCTGAATTGAAAATTGATACAAAGGATAAAAAAGTTTAGACAGAAGAGCGCGGTAACTCAGTATGTCCACCATACCAGAGGCGAAAACTCTTCTGAATTGAAAATTGATACAAAGGATAAAAAAGTTTAGACAGAAGAGCGCGGTAACTCAGTATGTCCACCATACCAGAGGCGAAAACTCTTCTGAATTGAAAATTGGTGCAAAGGATAAAAAAGTTTAGACAGAAGAGCGCGGTAACTCAGTATGTCCACCATACCAGAGGCGAAAACTCTTCTGAATTGAAAATTGGTGCAAAGGATAAAAAAGTTTAGACAGAAGAGCGCGGTAACTCAGTATGTCCACCATACCAGAGGCGAAAACTCTTCTGAATTGAAAATTGATACAAAGGATAAAAAAGTTTAGACAGAAGAGCGCGGTAACTCAGTATGTCCACCATACCAGAGGCGAAAACTCTTCTGAATTGAAAATTGGTGCAAAGGATAAAAAAGTTTAGACAGAAGAGCGCGGTAACTCAGTATGTCCACCATACCAGAGGCGAAAATTTGCGCAAATTGACTTACACGAGTCAAATATAAACTGAATTGTAATAAACACTTGTTCGTCAGTAAAATTGGTCTTATCATTGTGTGTGCAATTCTCAAAAATTGATCACGAAGACGAATTATTAGCATTAGCTGGTGTTTGTTTAATTAATAAATTAAAAGTGTTAAAAAATAAAAAACGAAGAAGATCACAAAAAATTTGGGTTGAAAAGAGGGCCACTTTTTCTCATATTAATTAAGGAACTAATAAATGAACCAAAGGATCATGGTAATTACTTGCGCATGGGTGGGGCAACCTAGCGACATTTATTAGGTTTAGTTGCGCCATTAATAAAAAGGAATGATACTGTTATAAAAAGTTCCATTACACCATACGAACGATTATCCGCTACTTTGAGGTTTTTGGCAACTAGAAGAACATACGAAGACCTTAAATTTTCTACTTGTATTTCCAAATCCGCTCTTAGCAAAATGATTCCTGAAACATATGCTGCCATTTACAGCTTATTAAAACGAGAATGTTTAAAAATAAGTAAAATATATATTATTTAAAATGTACTATATTTATTATATATAAATTATAATGTTGGAATCAAAACGACCAAATATTTGCAGTTAGTCCTTTCTTGGAGGCGAAAGCATGATATAGTCTATTATCAGTACTATTCAACTCAAAAAGCTATTGTATTGCTGCAACGCAACTTTCTCTCATCTGGACAAATATCGTCCTTTTCTTGAATTCGAGAATGACGACAAAAGCACAGATTTAGAAATCATAACAAAACGAGTTAAAATCACAAGAAATATTGATGCTGTAAAAGTACCACCAACAAAAGAATTCCAATAACCGTCTAAACAGAAACCTTTTTTTGTCGTAGAATGAATACTTATGGTCGTTGACTAAGTTCAATCAACTATATAGTATCCAATTCAATAAATAATTACACGATAAGTATTTCACTAGCAGAAATGTCACTTACAAGCGTACGAATCTAAAAAGATTAGCAAAAGATGCATCAACGTCATTTGCATTGAGATTCAAATGGATACTGCTATATAGGGTGTTACAAAAGTCCGGGCCGCTACTTCAGAAGCATATTCTACACATTAAAATATGAAAAATGTTGAAATACATTTTTTTCTTTAAATTGCCTCCTAACGGAGATATGACCATTTAAAGATGGCGCCCCTAAAGTGGTTTTTTTACTACAAAAAGTTAACGGTTAGTAGCAAAGTCATGAAATTGGGCAAGCAGTTAAAGAATTGGATTAGGCATATTCTCATGTAACATATTTTTTAAATAAGCAGTAGCGTGGTGTGTAGGGGGTTGCCCGCGATTATTTTTTGTCGTAACTTTTTTGTATTGCAATATTTCGACACAAAAGTGCCATAATCGTAAAAAGCAACATTTTTTATACAAAAAAGGTACTCTTTCTCAAAGTCGCTAAAAGTAACTGTTTCCGAGAAAAAGGCGTTTAAATAATCCTATCCCGTCTTCGAAATTCTAACTAATTTGTATAAGAAAAAATAAGTTGGTCATGCAAACTGATCGTAAAGAAAACAATTGTACTTGACAATATCTGCCAGAGATTGACGTTGTGTCACTGATAAAATTTGGTCGTAAGCTGTAAACTTTAGCAGTTTTTGTTGTCAATAGTAAGTGTAGTAGTTTTTTAACTTTTCATTATTTTGATAAAATGGACTATTCAAATCAAGAAATGGCCGATATGCATTTAATGTACGGGCTTGCAAATTGTAATCGTGCTGAAGCAAGACACGGCTTTATGCTGAACGTTTTCCTAATAGACACCTACCAGCAGAAAAATTGTTCCAGAAAATTCATGTTCGTTTATGTGAAACAGGAAATTTTGTTTTCAAAGGCGAACGTGTTGGAAGGCCAAACGCAGAAGTTGCTAATTTAGAGAAGCGTGTGCTTCAGCGAGTTGAAGAAGATCCATGTGTCAGCACTAGACAACTTGCTTTAGCCGAAGGAGTAAATCACGTAACTATCTGGCGAATTTTGAAATTTTACCAATTTTACCCCTATCATTTTCAAAGAGTGCAAGGGTTACTTGCTGCTGATTATCCTCCAAGAATAGAATTTTGCAACTGGCCTTTGCATAAGATCGCTGAAAATGAGAACTTTCCATCGCTCATATTATTTACGGACGAAGCGGGTTTTACCAGAAACGGGATACTTAACTTTCACAACATGCATCAGTGGCAAGTTGAAAATCCCAATGCAGTTATTCAGTCGAGACATCAGCAACATTTTTCACTTAACATTTGGGGAGGAATAATAGGGGACTCTATAATTGGACCGTTTTTTTTTACCTCATAGGTTAACAGGAGCATCATATAGACATTTTTTGCAAACAGAGTTACCCGTGTTACTTGAAAATGTTCCAATCATAACAAGACAGCGAATGTAAATAATGCACGATGGGGCACCTGCCCATTTTAGTGCAGTTGCTAGGGAATTTTTGAATAACAACTATCATCAACGATGGATAGGTCGAGGAGGTCCGATACCATGGCCAGCTAGGTCTCCTGACCTCAACCCACTCGATTTCTACTTATGGGGACATCTAAAGCAGATCGTCTACTCCACACCAGTTGACAATATCAATGATCTTCGTGAACGAATTGAAAATGGGTTCAACCAGATTCACAATACACCAGGCATTTGCGAAAGAGTAAGGAGTTCCCTTAGAAGACGAGCCGAGCAATGTATTGCTGCAGGGGGCAGTAATTTCGAACACTTGCTTTGATTTTTTTTTTCTTAATTTTGTACTATTTTTATATCAATGCAGTTAGTAGTGGATAAATTAGAAATTTGCAAAACGAATTATAATAAATGCAACAATTTTGTTTAAACGCTTTTTTCTCGGAAACGGTTACTTTTAGCGACTTTGAGAAAGAGTACCTTTTTATATATAAAAAATGTTGCTTTTTACGATTATGGCACTTTTGTGTCGAAATAATGCAATACAAAAAAGTTACGGCAAAAAATAATTGCGGGCAACCCCCTACACACCACGCTACTGCTTATTTAAAAAATATGTTACATGAGAATATGCCTAATCCAATTCTTTAACTGCTTGCATAATTTCATGACTTTGCTACTAATCGTTAACTTTTTGTAGTAAAAAAACCACTTTAGGGGCACCATCTTTAAATGGTCATATCTCCGTTAGGAGGCAATTTAAAGAAAAAAATGTATTTTAACATTTTTCATATTTTAATGTGTAGAATATGCTCCTGAAGTAGCGGCCCGGACTTTTGTAACACCCTGTATAGTGCTAAGATATAATTTGTATATTATAAAATACCGAAAATTACATACGAATTAGCACAACTAGCAATCTCAGCGCATGTGTCGAGTTTGTGTGTCGTTTACACGCTCATGCATTTGCGCCAACCACAAGCAAATTATCTGACCAGTCAGATTTTGCTCAAGCCAATTTTTTTGGCTTGTGCAAGTCAACGATTTCCGTGTTCACGCTCCAATTCACTTGCGCCAATTGGCTTGCACAAGGCAGTTGGCGCAAATTGCTTGAGCGTGAAAACGCACCATAAGGTATATAAGCAGGGCCGGATTAGGCCCCCAGACAATGCAAGTATCGGGGCCCCTCTCACCTTAAGATCTTTGGGTGGGTATGCAGCACCTTATGCCAACCACTTTTTCAAACTGTTCAATACAATTTACGTTGGTAATGCAAGCCTAAACAAAATTATTTATTGTTTAAAATTTAACGCAGTCGAACGTGTCGGGGAATGCTCCAATATTTTTCATGGAAAATAAAGAGTAAGCAACCAACACTTCCGAACAAAACCACTACAAAAAATTTAAAGTTCCAACTAAAAAGCTTAAAACCAAAGTCTAAAAGTTACTCAAAAAATATTTTAAAGAGTTAAAATTTTGAAAAAAACCGAAATAATTCAAGATTTAAGTCGAAATTCCCATTTTGACGTTGACTTTTTATTACAATTATAATTTTCAAGTTAAAACTAAACAGTTTCAGAAAAAAGTTGAAATTAAATAAAAAATTTCCAATGTTCTCAAATATCCAAGTTTAAAGTCTAAACAGGAAACTTTAAGAAGAAAGTCCAAATTTCGATAAAAGGTTTAAAATCATCATCAGGATTAAATTCTATCACGAAATATAGAGGAAAAGTTAAAATTTCCAGTTTCATTTCAACATTTCGAGGAAAATAGTTGACATTTTGAGAAATTATGCTAACGTGGCATAATTTCTAAAAAAAAATTTAAATTGCGAGTTTTATGTCAAGATTTTAGAAAAAATTAAAAAACAGATTTGAACTTGAATTTTAAAAAGCAACTATCTATTTCAAACAAAAAACAACTGGAAATTTATATTACAAACATTTTTAAAACTCTGAGTTTATTCTTGAATTATCAGCTTAATCTTGAAAATATAACTTCAATATTTAAATGTTCTTCAAAGTTTTCAGTTTTAAATGTAAGATTTGATTAAAGTTTAAGATTCGTAAAAAATGTTGCAATTTTGAAATTAAACCAAAAATTCGAAAAAAGCCAAAATTTCTGATTAAATCTAGAATTTTAAGATTTTTTTTTTACATAAGTTAAGGTTTTTCCGAAATTGTGGCGTTAATTATAAAATTTAAATGAAAATCATCTCGAATTTTCGAGTTTCAACCTAGTTTGAATACTTTTAGAGACAGAATTTCAGTATCTCTCTGAAGATGATAGCCAAATATTGATTTTTAATATTATTTTTAAAAATTTTGCCATTTATTTTAAAATTCTGTTTTTTAAAAACGTCGAAGTTTTGTCTAACAATTTGACATTCTAGTTATTTTGACCAGTTCGTCTTTTTATCAAAATTTGGCCTTTTGTAGCACAGTCATAGTGGGATAGGATGGGACGCTTGCTCCCCTTTGGCCAAGGGCGTACCCAGGGGAGGACATGGGTGCAATTGCCCCCCTACGTCCTTACAGCCCTAGAAATTTTACTAGCAATGTCTTATTTCAATGCTACAATTGAAAGGTCGTTCAGCACACTCAGACGCGTAAAAACGTGGCTAAGATCGACTATGATCACAGATAGATTAAATGGGATTTGTATGCCCACTGTATATAGAAAATTTGTTAACGCTATGGACGATTCTTTCGCGGAAAAAGTCATAAACCGTTTTGCTGAAAACCTTCGATAGTTACTTTAAAAGTAGCTATTGTATAATAAAAGAATTTGTGTAAAAAAATTACCTATTTTAATTTATGTTTATTTATTTGATTTTTTGACTAGGTGCTTATAAAAAATCTGATTTACTTTACCCCCCCCCCCTTAGCCTAGAACCTGGGTATGTCTATGCCTTTGGCTCATGTAGTCAAGCAAAAATATAGGGGTTCTCTATCGAAATGTCGAGTTCTATTTTCAAATTAGTGCGTGTCCCAGGATACCAGGATTAGAGGGATCCTAATTCTCATAAAAATAGAATCCTTCTTCAGTACTCAATCTTGGGACATACCGTTTAAAGGCAGAGTTAATTTCAGTTTATTACATGAAGCAATGAATGAACCGTCAAGTGAGAAACAGCCAGAAATTTTAAGGAAGTTATTTCATCATTTTAGTCACATATTTGCGTAGAAATTTGTTAAAAATTTGATTTTTTCAGTTATTTGTACCATTTATGTACTTAAATATGTTTAATGAAATTTCTTAATATTTTTTTTAAAAAGGTACTTGAAATATGTCCATTTTAGGTAGGCCTGACGAAAAGTGAAGAATTCGGATAAATTTTCTGACTCAGAGAGAGCATTCATAGAGGTCTGAGTATTGTATAAGTACAATAGGCACAGCAATTAACGAATTTAATAATGATCTGAAATTTTAGGCGATTTTCAAAAGGTTGTAACTCTGAAAAAGTGGTCATAGAGAAAAATAAGGAAATGTTAAAGCTCCAAATTCTAGTATTTAGATATCAAGCCCAACAGTTTTTGGCCTCGAAAACAAAAAATTCACTTTCGAGCCAAGAAAAAAAATCGCAACGCTGTGAAATTTCCAGGATTTTTATCCATTGACGTTGAAAAATTACAGTCAAATTCTTATTTCAACCATTATATGTAAAATTATGTCAAGTTGGGGCATATCCGTTTACTCGAGTTATTGATTAACAAATTAAAAAATGACTTTGCTTTGAACGAAACTAATGCAGTGAAAAAATAATCGTCGAGAGTTCAGAGTCAATTTAAAGAGAACTAAATTATTTAGCAGGGCTTTAATATGGAATCGTTAGAAAAAATATTGAAGTCCGTCGACCTTTTAAAGATAAAAAAAAATTGGAAAAGAATTCAACCTTTGGTTTCCTTACGATTAATTAAAAACTGCCTCTAACAAATTTTGGACTCAAGATTTGAAAACTAGCAGCTTGGAACCTTAATTGTGTTTTTAATTTTTATCTGTGACCGCTGTTATTTGAGTTACAGAATTTTGAAAATCATCTACACAACTGGAATTTTGTATAACCCTTAATACAATAAAATTGAGAATTACACTGACGATAAATTAAAAAAGGGGCTGCAGTCTCAGGTTATATACCAGTCCATTTAAAAAGTCCATAAGATGACAAATAGATGGCGTTACTAGAATTTTTTCCATATGATTTTTATTTAGTTCTTACCTTCAAACGATACGTGTATAAATTTGACAGCAATCTGACTATTAATTCGTGAGTTATAGCATTTTGTGTGAAGCAACTTTTGTTATTGAAAAAAAAATGGAAAAAAGCGAATTTCGAGTTTTGAAAAAGCATTGCTTTTTGATGAAAACAGTGGAAACCAAACAATCGGATAAACATTATCCGTCCTCTGCTCCATCGAGACAAATGGTAGAGAAGTGGATTGCTGCATCTAAACGTGGTCGTACCAGCACAAATGATGCAGAGCGCAGTGGACGCCCAAATGAGGCTGTTATTCCAGAAAACATCAAAAAAATCCACAAATTGGTTATGAACGATGGCAAATTGAAGGTGCACGAGCTAGCTGACATTGTAAAGATATCAATGGTAGTGTTTTTACCATTTTACATGAACATTTGGGTATGCGAAAGCTCTGTGCAAAGTGGGTGCTGCGTGAGCTCTCAGTCGACCACAAATAACAACGAATCGATGCTTCAGAAGAGTGTTTGGCGCTGTTAAATCGCAATAAAATGGAATTCTATCGTCAATATGTGACAATGGATGAGAGATGGCTTCATTATTACACACCAGAATCCAAAAGACAGTGAGCTGAGTGGACAGCAGTCGACGAACCAAAGCGAGCAAAGATGCAACAGCGGTCGGTAAGGCCATGGCTTCTGTATTTTGGGATGCGAACGGAATAATATTCATCGACTATCTCCAAAAAGGAACCACCATCAACAGCGACTATTACTGTGCCTTTTTGGATCGATGGAAAGCTGAAATCGCAAAGAAATGGCCACATTTTCAAAAGAAAAAAGTGTTGCTTCACCAAGACAATGCACCGTGTCACAAATCGATGAAAACGGTAGCAAAATTGAATGAATTGGGCTTCGAATTGCTTACCCACCCACCGCATTCTCCAGATTTAGCCCCCAGTGACATTTTCCTGTTTTCAGATCTAAAGAGAATGCTTGTTGGAAAGAAATTTAAGTCCAATGATGAACTGAGGCCTATTTTGATGAGAAAGAGAAATCGTACTATAAAAGTGGTATCGAAAAGTTGGAAAATCGCTATACTCGTTGTATCGCCCTCGAAGGCAACTATGTTGAATAGTAAAATCGAGTTTTGTCAAATTTTGTTTTTTCTTACTTATCCTACGGACTTTTTGAATTGGAAGATTCTCAAAAGGAGCAACTGTAAAAGAATACTTCTTTCAAGTAAAAATAGCCAAGAAAAAATCTCAATTTCGTCTTGTAATTTTCCTTAAAATGATTTTTTAGGTTCTTCTTCAGAAAATTGACTGTTGAGTCTTGTAAGGAAAAGCGAATTGTGTTATAAATTATCCACATACAAGGTACTGGGAAATTATATGACAGCAGCAACATTATTTAAAGTTATTATTGTTTTCGTTTAATAAATAATGACCACGTCAGTATACAGAACTTATGAAGTGTCAGAATAGTAATAGTGTTACACCTGGGATTATTATCGTTCGATTCATAAATAAATATCAGAAACTTTCAGTTGAAAGTGCAACGCAGCAATAAAATGGCGATGTTGGAATAATTTACCAACCAATTACGTTGCATTTAGCTTTACGGCGAGCAAATAGTGTAAATTAGCTATTTTTATTCATCAATGTAATATGTAAATGACATTTCAGCCAATGCCGATCATCTATGCTAAGTAAGAATAAATTTACTTGCATCATTTTATTGCGTTACATCGATAATTAGCCTCATTTAGGAAGCCACGAAATCTTCCAAAGTAATCATTCTGCGATGAAGTCTTGACAAGTTTTTAGCCTACTATTGAAGCAAACGGAATCTGCAAGTCAAAATATTTCATTATATAACATATTCTCCTCTAATTTGATACATTTATTACACTGAACCAGCAACGACTCTAGAGCATTCAAAAAAAAAACTTTTATCTATCTCTGCTAACCAGACCTCTGCAGCTTTTATAACCTCTTCAATGGAAAAACTTTTTTTAAAACTTTTTTTCAGTTGATAGATATGATAGTCAGACGGAGACAGATCTGGTGAATAAGGGGGGGCATTCCAGTAATTCGAATCCTTAATGAGACACCTTGAACAACACAGTTTCTCTCTGAAGATGACAGCTTGGCTGTCGAAACGCGTTAGAGTAACCTTTGTTGTGTTTTTTAATGTTTCTTGGTTTCAGGGGACAAGTTCTGTATTTCAACCTAGAACAAAATCGACGTTATTTGGTTCCCAAACTCTGAACCTGATAAATATATAAATCTGTTGATTTGTACATTAAAGTCAAAAAGTGGTGGAGCAAACTAGAAGAGATTTCCGCTTTTTGACAAAAATAATGTCCATAACTAATACGCTATTAACGATAAATACATCAATATAGTAAAAAAAGGAATGTTCAAGAATGTTGCTTTAATGATATCGAGATTTCTTTAAAACTTTGTTTCTTCTGCCAAGAAGTAGAGGCAGATGATCCAACTGTGCCTCATTGAAGTTCACATCACCTGTCTTTTTAGGAGGAAAAAAGTCCTTTTTTTATTGTACTCTGAGTTCCCCTTGAACACGGGTCGGCAAACTTTTAAGCCAAAAGAGCCATCCGCAATGAAAAAATTAGTTTTGTGAATTTCAAACAGTCACAAGTTTTTATTTCTGATTTCACATTTTATTTCACAGTTAAATCAGATAAATCAGACAAAATATGGGACAGGGAGAGACCCCTCTGACTCATGTAGTCAAATGAAAACATATCCAGCCCAAAAGACCTTTCATTTTCCATAATTTGAAGCTTTATTTCAGAATTTGCCTTTTTCTCCTAAATTCGACTTTTTTAACTCTTCTCTGTGTTCGTCTTTTTTTTTAACTATGTATTTAGACTTTTTTCCCTAAATCTTCCTCTCTTCTCAAAACTCGACAATCTGTGAAAATATTTACTTTTTTTTTAAATTCGACTTACACTGGAAGATTCGACTTATTTCTAAAAATTCATCTTTTGTTGATTTCGTAATGAAAAAATTGGTTTCGTGAATTTCAAAGAGCTACAAGTTTTTATTTCTGATTTCAGATTTTATTTCACAGTTAAATCAGATAAATCAGACAAAATATGGGACAGGGAGAAACCCCTCTGACTCATGTAGTCAAAAGAAAACATATTCAGCCCAAAAGACCTTTCATTTTTCATAATTTGAAGCTTTATTTCAAAATTTGCCTTTTTTTCCTAAATTCGACTAAAAGTCGAAGAGAAGAGTTAAAAATAACTCTTCTCTGTATTCGTCTTTTTTTTAACTATGTATTTAGACTTTTTCCCTAAATCTTCCTCTCTTCCCAAAGCTCGACAATCTGTGAAAAATTAACTTTTTTTTAAATTCGACTTACACTGGAAGATTCGACTTATTTCTAAAAATTCATCTTTTGTTGATTTCGTAATAAAAAAATTGATTTTGTGAATTTGAAAGAGCCACAAGTTTTTATTTCTGATTTCATATTTTATTTCACAGTTAAATCAGATAAATCAAACAAAACATGGGACAGGAAGAGACCCTTCTGACTCATGTAGTCAAAAGAAAACATGTTCAGCCCAAAAGACCTTTCATTTTCCATAATTTGAAGCTTTATTTCAGAATTTGCCTTTTTCTCCTAAATTCGACTTTTTTAACTCTTCTCTGTGTTCGTCTTTTTTTTTAACTATGTATTTAGACTTTTTTCCCTAAATCTTCCTCTCTTCTCAAAACTCGACAATCTGTGAAAATATTTACTTTTTTTTTAAATTCGACTTACACTGGAAGATTCGACTTATTTCTAAAAATTCATCTTTTGTTGATTTCGTAATGAAAAAATTGGTTTCGTGAATTTCAAAGAGCTACAAGTTTTTATTTCTGATTTCAGATTTTATTTCACAGTTAAATCAGATAAATCAGACAAAATATGGGACAGGGAGAGACCCCTCTGACTCATGTAGTCAAAACAAAACACATTCAGCCCAAAAGACCTTTCATTTTTCATAATTTGAAGCTTTATTTCAAAATTTGCCTTTTTCTCCTAAATTCGACTTTTTTAACTCTTCTCTGTATTCGTCTTTTTTTTAACTATGTATTTAGATTTTTTTCCCTAAATCTTCTTCTCTTCTCAAAGCTCGACAATCTATGAAAATATTTACTTTTTTTTTAAATTCGACTTACACTGGAAGATTCGACTTATTTCTAAAAATTCATCTTTTGTTGATTTCGTAATGAAAAAATTGGTTTCGTGAATTTCAAAGAGCTACAAGTTTTTATTTCTGATTTCAGATTTTATTTCACAGTTAAATCAGATAAATCAGACAAAATATGGGACAGGGAGACACCCCTCTGACTCATGTAGTCAAAAGAAAATATATTCAGCCCAAAAGACCTTTCATTTTTCATAATTTGAAGCTTTATTTCAAAATTTGCCTTTTTCTCGTAAACTCGACTTTTTTGAACTCTTCTCTATATTCGTCTTTTTTTTTAACTATGTATTTAGATTTTTTTCTTTAAATCTTCCTCTCTTCTCAAAACTCGACAATCTGAAAATGTTAACTTTTTTTTTTTTAATTCGACTTACCCTGAAAGACTCGACTTATTTCTCAAAAATTCATCTTTTGTTGATTTCGTAATAAAAAAAAAGTAAAAATTTGAAGTAATAATTTGAAAATGTTAAATAAAATAATTTTTCAAGATTTCGATCTTTTTATCAAATTTTCTTTTTTCGAAATTTAGATTTATTCTTAAATTTGACTTTTTTCCAAAATTATATTTCTTTAACTTTGTTCTAAATTGCGACTTTTTTCTCGAAATTTCTATTCTTTTTAAGTTACGTTCTTTTTTCAAATTTCACCATTTCCCTCAAATATGGACTTTTAATGAATATTTAAACTTTTATTTATTTTCTGGAAATTTCGCCCTGTTTCGCAAAATTAGGTGTTTCTCGAAATTCCAACTTTTAACTGAAAAATCTACATTTTATTATGTATCTGCAAGCTCCGATTTTATAACGAAATTCACCAGTTTTCGGAATGTTTGACTTTATTTAAAAATTTGATTTTGTTCTTAAAATTGACTTTCTCTGGGAAATTTTGACTTTTTTTTTAAAAATTCAACACTTTTCTCGAAACTTGAAGTTTTACCCACATTTCTTTTTATTTAGAAATTATTTTACCAATTTTCTCAAAACTCGAATTTTTCTGAAAATTGGAAGTTATTTTAATCGACTTGTTTTCGAAATTTGAAATTTATTCTCAAAATTTAACTTTCTCTGGAAAATTCCAAATTATTTATTTTCTTCTTCTCTGAAAAACTTCGACTTTTTAAAGTTTGACAATTTTTTCTAAGTTCTGAGTTTTTTACAATTTCTCTTTTCGAAATTTTACAATTTTTCACAAAATTAAAATCTGTCTAAAAATTTTAGGTTTTTAAATTTGTTCTGGGATTCAATCTAATATCAAAATTCGACTTTTTTTTTCTAAAATTTTGCTTTTTGGAGAATTTTTGACAAATTCATATTTTTCGAAATCTCTTTTTTTTAAATTTAATTTTTTTCCGGAAATATCAACTTTTATTTCGAACGAAATTCATTTATTTTCAAATCTCAAAATTTGATTTTTTTTCTTAAAATTTGACTTTCTCTGCGAAATTTTGACCTTTTTTTAAAGTTCAACACTTTCCAAAATTGGAAGTTTTATCAACATTCTCCTTTCTTTCGAAATTACTTTACCAATTTTTTCAAAATTCAATTTATCTGAAAATTTGGAATTTTTTTTAATTCGTCTTGTTTTCGAAATTTTAGATTTATTCTTAAAATTTAATTTTCTCTGAAAAATTGCAAATTTTTATCAAAATTTGAAACTTTTGTTGTTGACTTTTTCCTTGGAATTTTTCCTAAAATTTGACTTTTTTCTACTTCTCTGAAAAACTTCGACTTTTTTAAAGTCTGAAACTTTTTTAAGCTCCCAGTTTATTTTTACAATTTCTGTTTTATCTGAAAATTTCAAGTTTTTCAAATTTGTTTTGAGTATTAATCTATTGTGAAAATTCAACGTTTTTCTTTTCTGAAATGTTGCCCTTATTTGAGAACTTTGGAAAAATTCATTTTTTTAAAATCATTTTGCTCAATTTTTTTTCGAAATATCTTCCTTTTTCTTAAAATTCGGCTTTTTTTGGAAATTCTAACTTTTTTTAAAATTAAAAACCTTTCTCGAAATTTTCTTAGAACTTTCTTTCAAAATTATTTTACAAATGTTCTCAAAACTCGAATTTATCTGAAAATTTGGAATGTTTTAAATCGTCTTGTTCTCGAAATTTTAAATTTGTTCTCAAAATTTAACTGTCTCTGGAAAATTGTAAATTTTCTGTCGTAATTTCGAGCTTTTTTGTCAAAATTTTGAGCTTTTCTTAAGATTTTGACTTTTTCCTTAAAATTTTTCCTCAAATTTGACTTTTTTCTTCTTCTCTAAAAACTTTGACTTTAATAAATTTCAACAATTTCTTCTAAGCTTTAGGTTTATTTTTACAATTTTTCTTTTTGAAAATTTGCAATTTTTTAAAAAATTCAAAATTGTCAGGTTTTTAAATTTGTTTTGGGTTTCAATCTATTGTCGAAATTCCACTTTTTTTTCAAAAATTTTGCCTTTTTTGCCAACTTTCGATAAATTAATTTTCGAAATTTCTCCCTTTTTCCGAATTAGACAAATTCATTTTTTGATCTCATCATTTTTCCCAATTTTTTTCGAAATCTCTTCCTTTTCCTCAAAATTTGGCTTTTTCTGGAAAATTTTGACCTTTTTTTAATGTTCAACTCTTCTGAAAAATTTCTTTTTCTTTTTTAAGCTTCCAGTTTATTTTTTAATTTCTCTTTTATCCGAAAATGTTAAGTTTTTTTAATTTGCTTTGGGTTTCTATCTATTGCGGAAATTCGACGTTTTTTTTTCTGAAATTTTGCCCTTATTTGGGAACTTTGGACCAATTAATGTTTTTTAAAATCACTTTCCCAATTTTTTTAAATCTCTTCCCTTTTCTTAAAATTCGGCTTTTCCGGGGAAATTGCGACGTTTTTTTAAAGTTAAAAACTTCTTTCGAAATTTTCTTCAAATTTTCCTTTCAAATTATTTCACAAATGTTCTCAAAATTCGAATTGATCTGCAAATTTGGATTTTTTTTAAATCGCCTTGGTCTCGAAATTTCAAATTTATTCTCCAAATGTAACTTTACCTGGAAAATTGTAAATTTTTTGTCGAAATTTCGAGCTTTTATTAAAATTTTGACTTTTTCCTTGAAATTTTCCCTAAAATTCGACTTTTTTCTTCCTCTCTGAAAAACTTTGGCTTTTTTAAATTTCAACAATTTATTCTTACAATTTCTCTTTTCAAAATTCAGAAAATTTTCAAAAAATTCAATGTTGTCTAAAAATTTCAGGTTTTCAGGTTTGTTTTGAGTTTTAATCTATTGTCGAAATTCGACGTTTTTATTTTCTAAAATTTTGCCTTTTTTGAGAACTTTCGATAAATTCATTTTTTTCGAAATTTCTCCCTTTTTCCGAATTAGATAAATTCATTTTTTTAAATCTCTTTCTTTTTTCCCAGTTTTCTCGAAATCGCTTTCTTTTTTTCAAAATTTGGCTTTTTCTGGGAAATTTTAACCCATTTTTACAGTTCAACTCTTCTCGAAATTTTCTTGCAATTTTCTTATGAAATTATTTTACCGATTTTTTCAAAATTCGAATTTATCTGAAAATTTGGAGTTTTTTTCATTTGTCCTTTTCTTGAAATTGCAAATTTATTTTCAAAATTTGGCTTTCTCTGGAAAATTACAATTTTTTTTTCGAAACTTCGAGTTGTTCGAAACTTTTTCCATGAAATTCTTTCTAAAATTAAAGTTTTTTCTTCTTCACTGGAAAACTTTAACTTTTTTAGAGATCGACAATTTTTTCTAAGCTTTTAGATAATTTTTGCAATTTCTCTTTTTGAAATTTTACTATATTTCAAAAATTCAAAATTGTCTAAAAAATTTCAGGTTTTTAATTTGTCCTGGGTTCAATCCATTGTCGAAATTCTACGTTTTTTCTTTTCTAAAATTTTACCTTTTATTGAGAACTTTTGTTAATTTTTTTTTTCTCCGTTTTTTCAAAAATCTGTTCCTTTTTCTCAATTTTTTCGATGTCTCTTTCTTTATTTTAATTTTTTCGAAATCTTTTTTTCTCAAAATTCGGTTTTTTCTGGAAATTTCAGCTTTTATTTCAAACTTTGATGTTTGCCGTTTCTGAAAATTTAGATTTTTTTTGACACAAAAAGTAATATACCTTTTTTCACGAAATTCCAAGGTTTTAGAAAATTTACAAATAAAAAAATAAAAATCATGAAAAAAATATTTGTTAGAAATTTCGACTCCCCAAGTTGGTCTTTTGCTAGAAATTTCATATGTTTTTTCAAAATTTTAATACAAATCAATCAAAAATTTCGAAAAATTACTTCTTGAAATCGTAAGTTTTTGTCAAAATTTTAGTAAAACGTAAAAATTTCTAGAAAAGTGTTTTTGGAAATTTTGACTTCTGTAGGCCACTTGTTTAATGAGTGTATGAGTGTCTTTCCGCTCTAGATTTTATTTATTTATTTAATTAAGGGAATTTAAAGAGTCGCACTACTTTTTTGAAAGAGCCGCGAGCCGCGGGTTGCCGACCCCTGCCCTAGAAGAACGACCATGCACTGGACGCTCTTCATTTGGAAAATAAGTTGCTTTAGTTACGTTTTTTTTTTTTTTTTCTTAAGGTAGGGGAAAATGCTTTACGCACATCTGGGAAGATAACCCAGGTAGTGTCGGGCTTCCGCTCAAACTACGGGTACCGACTAAAAACCCCTACTTCTTCGGGCCGGGCCCTTGGCCCCCAATCCCTCCGTCGGAACACTACAATAGTGCTGAAGCACTGTTGTAAGCTGTTTTGCCTGAAACATAAGAACAAACAAAACAGAAAATTTTAACGATGAAAGTCTCAGCCTAGAGGACCATCCTTGGTCTCCTAATCCTGGTTGGGATGTCTGGATCGTAATCCACTGCCTGTCGAACTAGTTCGTTGGGATGCGTTTCCGCTCTCACCATCGCCCTGGAATTAATTTCCCTAAGAAAATCTCTTACCAAAGGCAGTTCAGCTTCTCTATGGAGCTGATTGTTTCTCGCAAACCATGGAGCGTCCATGACTTGTCTTAGAAAGACGTTCTGGAACACCTGGAGTTTCTTCATCTGATTATCCGTTGCTTGTGACCAAGCTACAGATGCGTAGGTCATCGCTGGTCTAATGATTGATTTGTATAGTAACACTTTAAGTCCAATGGACAGGTTACTATTTCTACCAATCATCGCTTGCAGCAGTCCCTTCAGCATTTTGGCTCTGGACACTGCATAATCGATGTGTGCCTGGAATGTTAGTCTTTTGTCTAGAATGACACCTAGATACTTTGCCTGAAGTCTCCAGTCGATGTTTTGCTTATGAACATTTACATGTCCATATGGTTGGAGTCTTTTCCGAGTGAAAAAGAGTGCTTGGGTCTTGTCTGCGTTGACTTGGATTCTCCATTGGCCAAAATAATCTAGTAGACTGTCTGTTGCCTCCTGAAGTCGTCTGGTGACCACCTCTGGACTCAAAGAGTACGCCACTAAAGCTGTGTTATCTGCGTAAGTTGCCAATAAGGTGTTGTCGGTTGTTGGATTGTTCTCGGAATGTCTGCTGTGAACAGAGACTACAGCAGAGGTGACAAGGCAGAACCTTGAGGCACTCCATACTGTAACCTAAACTGGTTTGATAGTTACTGTCCCACCTTTGCTCTAAAAGAGCGCTGGTCCAGGAACGAGCTTACCATTTGAACCATTGTTAGAGGTATTCCAAACTGGTGCCTCTTAAAGACTAATCCTTGGTGCCAAACTGTGTCAAATGCTTTGGAGATATCGAAGAAAATAGCTCCAACTACCTGGTTCCAGTTCATGCGTTGAGTGATTGTTTTAACCACTCTCAGCAGTTGGTCTGAGGTAGAGTGCATAGGTTGGAACCCAAATTGTTTCTTAGGAATGATGTCGCGATCGCTGATGATATTCTGCAGACGCTTCCTCAAAATCCTTTCCGCCACCTTACCCAGGTTGGATAAGAGGCTGATTGGCCTGTAATTTTGGGAGAATTTTCCATCCTTACCTGGCTTAGGAATGAAGATAACGTTTGCAGTCTTCCATCTGGTTGGAAAATACCGGAATTTAAACATGGAGTTGACTGTTGCTCCAAAGTATTTGACAGCTTGGTCCTGAAGAGACTTCAAAGCTTGGTTTGGAATTCCGTCTGGACCTGGAGACTTTTTGACATTTAACTTGCGCAGAAAGCTTTGGATTTCCTCCTCATTAGTTGGCTGGATGACGTCGCCTTCTTCTGGCACTTCCTCCTGAAGAATTTGAACCTCTTCTTCAACCTCATCTACGAAATCTAAGTCCACTTCTTCAAGTGTGGCCTGACAGTGTCGTTCAAAAGTCTCAGCAAAAGCTGCGGCCTTTTCCTGATCTGAGTAAGCCATTCCTTGAGGTCCGTGTATCGGAGGGAAATGTTTCCTAACTCCTCTTAGAGCTTTGGCTGTGCGCCAGAGATCTGATGAAGTTTCAAGGTTGCAACTTCTTAGGTGTTCCTGAAACTTAGAAATTTTGTGCTCTCTGAGTTCATACCTGAGCTCGTGGATTAGCCTGTTGACTTCCGCCTTATCTGCTTGCAGATTGGTCCGTCTTGCTCTTTTCCTGGCACGATTTTTCCTTCTAATCAGCTCCACCAAGTGATTTGGCAGTGGTTCCCTTCCTTCTATACGCCGGAAAGTTTTGGTCGCAGCCAGAATTGAATCTGTTATGGTGATTTCCAGTCTTTCCACCGCTGTGTTGATGTCATCGTTTGTATTGATCTCTCCAGGCTCTTCCAGGTTTGCTGCCAGATACTCCCTGAACTGTGTCCAGTTTGTTTATTTGCAGGTCTCTGGAGGCTTGGTTCCACGATCATCTCCAATGGTCATCATCACTGGGTTGTGATCCGAGCTGAGCTCACTAACTGATGTTAATTTAACACTGTATCGAACATCCTTCATCATTGCAACGTCTAGGACATCTGGTATTTCTGTGGCGAGATGATGATGTGTTGGTTCTTCTGGAGCCATTACATCGATTCCGTTCTGTGCTGTGAACCTTTGAAGTGTCCTCCCGTTTTTGTTGTTGACTCTGCTGCCCCAATCGACGTTTTTGGCATTAAGGTCTCCGGCTACAATAACATTGTTATTGTTTATTTCGAAGATGCGTGCCAAATCTGTCTCTGTGAGGGCGTTGGTTATGGAGTAACAAGACACCAGCGTCAGAGGTCCCTGCGCCATTTGAATTGTTACTCCAATTCCTTCCAGCTTTTCCAACTCCGGGGTGCCTGCAGCAAAATGCGTTAGCTTTCTACTTACGTAAATAGCTGTGCCTCCTCCTGGGCCAGTTGGTCTGTCTCTGCGGTGAAGAACATATCCTCGGATTTTTGGTTCCTTAGATCTGAACGTCATCCTGGTTTCGCTCAGCATCAGTACGTCCAAGTCGTTTTCCTTTGCGAAAACTTCGAGTTCGTTCCTGTTGCCTTGGAGTCCGTTGCAGTTTCAGAAAACTGCCTTGAGATGCTGTCGACGAGCAGGGTTTCCTTCGTTTACTCTCCTTTCTTGGCGTCTCTCCATTAACGTTTTAGGCTGAGAATCTTTGCAAGCATCATCATTATGAAGACAATGGCTTCTTGGCTGTTTCCAGCTTCGGAGACTGCTCTCACCAAGTCCAGTACAACTTGATTAGTTTCCTCCGAAAATTTTTTCTGGGTTTTGGCCTTTTTGGAGTTTCCTGCAAGAACTGAAGCGTAGGATTTTGTGTTTCCACTTAGCCTAGCACTGGGAGCTTCTGGTTTCGGCGAAACCTTCGTAGTTGCAGTTGTCGTCTTGGCTGTCGTAGGCTTTTCCTTTGAATTTGACGTTTTACTCTTGGGTTGTTCCTGAGTTTTCTTTTGTGTCGACTGTTGCTTTCTCGGCTGTGGGAAAGCGGGGCAACCTCTGTAGCAGGCTACATGTTCTCCCTCGTAGTTGGCACATTTCTTGGGCTTGTTCTTGGGACGCTTGCAGTCTTTGCTAAGGTGCTTTCCAGCACACTTAACGCAAACTGCTCCAGCATGGCAATTCCTCTGTCCATGGTTAAACCTCTGGCACCTGTGGCATTGCCTTACCTGTTTGCTCGATCTTGGAACTTCCACTTGAGTGTCCAGACCATTAACTTCTCAAGTTTGAAGATCTCCTCTTCACGGTGCTGAAGCTCCACAAACATCATATTGTGAAGCTTCTTTGTGAATGAATTCCTCATCCTTTTGACATTGATGGGTCTGAACCCATCTTCTTCAAGAGCGGCCTTGAAATCTTCCTCGGAAATGTCCCTTGGAATTCCTCGTACCACTGCCTTGACGCTCCTTTCCTCCGGAAGAGCAAATGAGTGATATTGAACTTTCTCCTTCTCTAGCAACCTTGTCAGGTCTCTAAAGTCGGTCACTGTAGCAGGTTGCACTCGCACTCCTTCGAAGATGCACTTGGCCTTTGTATAACCAATTTTTCTGGAACACATAATAGCATTTATATGTTTCCACTTACCTGCATCCCTGATGATAATAGGTGGAACTTTGGTGTCGGTGGCGGTATTCTTCTCAGTCTCATTTCCTTGAAACTTTGCTGGGGCTGCTTTTGACTCCTTCTTTAGAGTTGTCGTTCCCCTTTTCTTCTTTTCCTCCGTATTTGCATTCGAAGGTGTTGGAGTCCCGTCTCCCGACGTTTCTCCTTGGGTCAAAGGCTGCTTTGCTGCCTTCTTCCTTCTGACTTTCTTTTTCTTGACTTCCTGAAAGTCGTTAACTTCCTCCTCCTCGGAAGTAGATCGGGCGCGCTTACCAGTTGATTCCTCGCTCGGAGCCTCACTTATTACGCTAATTTCGCTCTCGAAATCGGTAATAGGTGGTGATTGATCCCTTTCTTCGTAGATTTGATCGATTCTACGACGTTCGACCTTAAGCTCTTCTTTCAATTCATGGAATATCCCCATGAACTTATTCAGTTGGGCGGAAATACTTTCCAAAGTCGCCGCCATGGTAATAATTTTGCTCTGCAATACAATTGCTCTTGCTGTACCTAAAATAAACTTCGCATACAATGTATAAATACAATATATGCGAATTAAAACACAAATAAAGATCGAATAATTTCGACTAGAAGTCGATCTCGTTGGTTATCGCGGCACCAACGATCCGAAGACCTGGACGCACACGATGTTAACAGTGCACTTCGAAAAACGCACTTTGCCGTAAACGACAAATCACTAACTTCGACGCACAATTTAGCTGAGCACGGTAACTCGGTGTGTTAACCACACTAGAGGCGAAACTCAATAGTTTTTAGTTACGTTTCAGTAAACTTTGGTTATATTTCAGGATTTGACTAAAGTAATCAACGATCAACGGTATCGGAAAACCAAGGAAATTACACTTGTGACTTACATAAATTTGGTTGGTTAATTTTATGTATTCAACTTGATTATTTTACTATGTTCATATAACAAGCGGCTCCCTCATGGTGACAACATTCTTAATGAAAACGGCATGATTTTCCAAACGTATCCCATGGTTTATTATCGTTTTAAATTACAACTAGTAATAGAGCCAGTTAAATGATTTAGATATAACTAGAAGAGTTATAGCTCGAGATTGAAAACGTTAATTATATTATTTTGCATAACACAAGATAATATCCAAGCAATTAAGAAATGTATTTAAATTGCAATAAAATCAAAGATTAATCAATTCCATGAAATAATTTATCCTTTAAATCAGAAATCAGATCAATATTCATGAGGCCAATTTTATTAAAACGAAAATGCCTCATGAAACACTTAAACCACACAAGTTATTGGATGACAAGTCTCCCGTTGTATTAACAATAAATAAAACATAGTTTTATTATACTTAAGTACAATATGCATACACTCACGAATAACCTAATAATAATTAGTCATCAAATAAAACTGTTCCTTTTAAAATATACGAGAATAAAAGAACTGCTATTCTTCTTTCCTCATCCTGCCCCTTTTCCTTATTTCCTTTTTTTTCTACTGTGATTTTTTCTTCTAATTATTAAAAACAAAGATAAAGGATTCTCTTCAGGCAAAAAATTCCGGACGTAAACTACCCTCCCTTTTGGATGCCCGGGTGGAGGGTGTACGAGGGAATCCGAAATCGACGGAAAATTTTAATGTACCACGGGCCAAGTTTCTTTCAAACAATTCATTCAAAATTCAATTCTGTAATATTCGGGGTCCAAACTCAAATCTAAACTCGGTTTATCAACACCTTCAAAATGAAAGACCTCATGTGCTGTCTCTGACAGAAACCCAAGTTTCCCCATCCATCAATACGGTCCATTTCCTTTGCCCTAACTACGATTTGCACACAAAATTTCGACAGAAGAGGGGAATTTGTACTTTTACGCGAAGCGACCTGTCCTGTCAACGAGAAGAAGCACTGGAATCTGCTGATCATGATGTGATTGGCTTGAAAATCTGCTCTAAAAGCGAAGTAATATTTATTTGTTTACTTTATCTCCAAACGATTCCTCATACAGACAGCTCTTCTCCTATCTCTCCGTAACCTTTGATCATCTACAGACGAATTATCCAAACGCTGAGGTTGTCTTTCTCGGTGACTTCAACGTACACAATATCCCCTGGTTAAGGTTTTCTTCCCGAACTGACGACGCGGAAAGGATGGCAGAGGCTTTCGCCATCACTTGTGGACTATCGCAATTAGTTAAGAAACCCACAAGAATCCCTGATGTAGATACCCATCAGCCTAACCTATTCGACCTTTTCCTTACAAATTTACCAAATTCGTATAAAATCTCTGTGACATTACCGCTTGGAAATTCGGATCACAAGCTTGTAGCAGCCTCTCGCTCGCTTCATACACCACCTCCTTCCCAGACGCAGTCCCGTCGGGTTTGGCACTTTAACTCAGCAAACTGGGAAGAATTAATATACTTCTTTACATCTTTTCCATGGCAGGAAAACTGCTTTAACTGAGACAACCCTTCCTTAGTCGCCGAATCCATCACGGAAATTTTCCTGATTGGTGTGGAATGCTCAATTTCCCACTCCCAAAAGAAGTTTGCCTCCAGTAAATCTTGGTTCAGTAAAAAATGTGCTCGGGCTGTCTTCTGCAAAAATAGCGCATATGGTCGTTGGCGAAATAATTCCTCAGTCGAGACTCGGACCATATTTGTAGATGCACGAAATTCTTGTAAACAGGTTATTGACGAGGCAAAAGGTGATTTCTATCGTAAAATGCGCCAGAGGCTTATCAACTGTCCTAACGGTTACAGGTCCTTTTGGGGATTTGCAAAGTCGATTGGAAAGAATTTTTCATCTTCAAAGTTTCCACCTTAACTTGATAAAAATAGCAATATTGCTACTACCTCCAAGCAAAAGGCTGACATGTTAGCCTTAATATTTGATGAAAATTCCAATCTTGATTCTCGAAACGCAGAATCTCCTATTCTTCCCAAGGTTGGCACTTCGATGCGGCTGAAGTTGTTTTCAGACGACGCACAATCAGAAAGATTCTTTTTTGAGCTGGCGACACCTCGAAAGCTTCTGGCCTTGATGGTATTCCCGCTAATGTTCTTAAGAAGTGCGCCCCAGAGTTGACTCCTGTCCTAAGCAAATTGTTCACACTCTTTTACAACAAAGGTGTATTCCTCAACATCTGGAAATCTGCTAGGGTGCAGCCTGTCCCTAAAAAGGGAAAAAAGAATCTGGCTAACAACTATCGCCCTATATCTTTGTTACCCGTTATATCTAAAGTGATGGAATAGGTTATCAACATCGAGATTCTCAAATATCTGGAGGAAAATAGAATCATCTCTTACAGACAATACGGCTTTAAACAACAACGTTCCACTGGCGATCTACTGGCATATGTTACTCATATCTGTAACTCAGCTATGGAAAAACATGGTGAGGCTAGAATTGTGGCATTGGATATTTCAAAGGCTTTCGATAGAGTCTGGCATTGATCTCTTCCCGCCAAATTAACATCTTATGGTCTTCCTCCTGGATTCTGTCATTTGATATCCAATTTTCTCGCTGTCAGATCTCTTCGTCGTCGATGGTATCTCATCCGAGAGACATTTGTGATTAACGCAGGGGTGCCTCAGGGGTCTGCTCTGTCTCCTACTCTATTTGTGTTACACATAAACCATCTCTTAGCTTCAACTTTCAATTCTATATACAGCTACGCAGATGATAGTAACCTTGTGTCATCTTTTTTCTCCGACAAACCTTTATCTATCGCTGCTTCAGATCGACTAAGGGAACAGCAGGTACAGACGATTAATCGGGATATCGAGATTATTCTGGAATGGGGTAAGAACAATTTGGTAGACTTCAACGCTTCAAAAACTCAGGCCGCGGTTTTCTCTAAGAAAACATCAAGGGATAATGCAACAAAAATACTAATGGACGGTAAAATCCTTCCGATAGAATCTAATCTATCTATCCTAGGAGTGAATGCAAGCACTAATTTCTCTTGGAACGATCATGTGCGCGCCATTGCCAAATCCATCTCTCAGACGCTAGGCTTTCTTTTTAGAGCTAAAAAGTACTTCACATCTCATCAGCCATTAACACTATACAAAGCTCAAGTTAGGTCAACACTAAAATACTGTTCTCATGTTTATAGTTCAGCCCCAAAACACACTTTAGCCCTCTTGGATTCAATTCAAAGAAGAGCGATTCGCCTAATTGATGACGAGAGTTTGACCGATTCTCTCGAAACACTAGAGCACAGGCGTATGGTTGGTTACTTGTCTCTTCTACAACTACTATCATGGAAGATGCTCGCAGGAACTTATAGGATTGATCTTCCCAAGGGCAAGATTCTTGAGGCATACTAGACAGTCGGAGACAGCAAATTCCTGTGGGGTCCAACTTGACATAGTGAGGACTTATGTCTATGGAGACTCTTTTTTTTCTGTAGAACTTCCAAGTTATGAAGCTTGTTACCGAAAGGAATTTTCCCTAAAAATTACAACCTATCCTCGTTTAAGAAGGCGGATCATCGCCATCTATCCTTGTTTCCGCATCCTACTCCCAACTCATTAGGCTTTGAAAGCATAATGAGTTTTCCCTTTGCGAGTTGATTAAACTTAAAAAAAAAACCTAATAATAATTAGTCATCAAATAAAACTGTTCCTTTTAAAATATACGAGAATAAAAGAACTTTGGCGATTGATACCAAAACTTTGAGATTTTTATAAATCTTAACTTTTCATCTTGAAATTTTTTACCTTTTTCTCGAAAATTCCATTTTGAATGGTTTGCGTATTAGCTATTTAGTGCTGTCACCATCTCGTCGTGGTGGGAAGGGGCTAAAAAAAATCATATTTGGACATACAGTGTGTGTTGTCTAAAAGATTCTGTAGGGAGAAATAACATAGAGCTAAGGACTTTTTTTGGTCATCAAAATACTAAAGCAATTGTCAATGTCGTGCTGTGATATTTTTTTGCTCGTTAAAAAATTCTTGGCAACATATCACATTTACTTAGCAACACAACACTGGCCCCATATCTCAAATAACTTAGGGCCTCATCAAAACTAAATAAATAATCCGGTCCTGGATTTGGTGACTCTTTTACAAATTTTTTCACAAGATAAGACTGACAGATGTGGTCTCCCAAGAACAACATTCCTAAGGTATATAAGCAGGGCCGGATTAAGCCGTGTAAAGCCCCTAGGCAATGCAAGTATCGGGGCCCCTCTCACCTTAGGATATTTGGGTAGGTATGCAGCAGCTTATGCCAACCACTTTTTCAAACTATTAAATATAATTTACGTTGGTAATGCAAGTCTGAACAAAATTATTTATTGTTTATAATTTAACCTAGTCAAACGTGTCAGGGATGCTGCAATATTTTTCATGGAAAATAAAGGGTAAACAACCAACACATCTAAACAAAACCACTATAAAAAATTTAAAGTTGGAATCAAAAAGCGTAGACCAAAGTCCATAACTTACTCAAAAATTATTTTAATTTAACGTAGTCGAACGTGTCAGGGAATGCTGCAATATTTTTCATGAGAAATAAAGGGTAAACAACCAACATATCCAAACAAAACCACTATAAAAAATTTAAAGTTGGAATCAAAAAGCGTAGACCAAAGTCCATAACTTACTCAAAAATTATTTTAAAGAGTTACAATTTTGAAAAAAAAAACCAAAATAATTCAAGATTTAAGCCGAAATTTCCATTTTGACGTTGAATTTTTCTTATAATTAATAAGTTTAAACTAAACAGTTTCAGAAAAAAATTAAAATTAAAGAACAATTTTCCAATTTATAATAGAAATGTTCTCGAATATCCAAGTTTAAAATCTAAACAGGAAATTTTAAGAAGAAAGCCCAAATTTTGATAAAAGGTTTACAATCATCATCAAGATTAAATTCTAGCACGAAATATAGCAAAAATTTAAAATTTCCAGTTTCATTTCAATATTTCGAGAAAAAATTTCTAGACTTCGAGATTAAATATTATTTTTTCGAAAAAATCTTCCACACTTTTCTTAAAAAGAGATTGATAATAAAATTTCAAGCTTTTAGACGAGTAACTGTTTTGTCCGCAATTTAGAGTTTTTTCTTGAAATTTAGAATTCAAGATTACATTCTATCATGAAATATAGAGGAAAAGTTAAAATTTCCAGTCTCATTTCAACATTTCGGGAAAAATAGTTGAAATTTTGAGAAATTATGCTAACGTGGCACAATTTTTAACAAAAAACTTTAAATATCGAGTTTTATGTCAAGAAAAAATTAAAAAATAGGTTTGAACTCAGAATTTTAAAAAGAAACTATATATTCCAAACAAAAAACAACCCGGAATTTATATTAAAAAAATTCTTAAAACTTTGAGTTTATTCTTGAATTATCAGTTTCATTTTGAAAATATAATTTAAATATTTAAATTTTCTTCAAAGTTTTTGCTTTTAAATGTAAGATTTGATTAAAGTTTAAGATTCATATAGAAAATGTTGCAATTTTGAAATTAAACCAAAAATTCGAAAAAAGCCAAAATTTCGGGTTATATCTAAAATTTTAAGAATTTTTTTACATAAGTTAAGGTTTTTCTAAAATCGTGGCTTAAGTCTTTTTCAATTTATTTAACATTTCTTCGGCCCAGTTTGGAAATATTTAAATTTTTTTATGGTTTGTTGACAATTTTCTAAACAGTTTTTGAAATGTGACTACGTGATATTTAAATTTATTGAAAACGTCACTTCATGACACTTCACAAATTAAGAGGTTATTTTATTTTACATAGAATAGGAATAATGAAAAATAGGAGACCAAAATTAGATATGGAAAAAATAAAAATTTTGTTTTTTTGATAAATTAGGAAAATCGTGGCTTAAATTATAAATTTTAAATGAAAATCATCTCGAATTTTCGAGTTTCAACCTAGTTTGAATACTTTTAGAGAGAGAATTTCTTGATGATAGCTTGACTGTCGAAACGCGTTAGAGCAACCTTTGTTGTATTTTTTAATCTTTCTTAGTTCCAGGGGACAGCTTTTGTATTTCAATTTTTACAGAATTTAAAAAAAAACTACAAATATTTATACGAAAAATAATGAATTTTCTACTTTAAACATTCAAATTTTACCCATTTCATAAGCTCAACCTTTCTAGAAAAGTCAAAATCTTGGAATCTAAATCGGAATAATTATTTCCAATAAATATAATAAAATAAATATTTTTTCAAATTTAACAACTTAACTAAAAAGTTAGACTTTTTCCAAAAAACTTACCTTTTTTTCCTGAAATTTAGAGTTTGTTCTAAATATAGAAATACAAATCTTGTCCCCTGAAAATATAATAAAAAAGTCAGGTTTGAATTTGAAATTTTGCGAAAGATGTAAATATTTGACAAAAAAATAACATTTTTTTCCAAGCTTCAAAAACGTCTAGAAAAATTTGGTAAAAGTTTTTCTTAATAGATTTGACACTTTCTAAAAAATCCTAATTTAAATTTGTAGTTTTCATAATTCTTTCCAGAATTCCGATTTCCAATTTTAGATTTAAACCTTTTTATTTAGAAATCATGGTGGTTTTTTTTAAGAATTCGGCTTTAGTTCCTAAATTTCGACTTTTTTTTCCAATTTCGAATTAAAATTCGAAATTAAATGGCTGAAAATCTAAAACTGTAACTAAAAATTTTGATAAAACCTCGAATATTCCATTTGCCTGAAGGTTCATAAGTTATTGATAAAATTCGAAAATTTAACTTAAAACTTGGGTTTTTTCAAAAAATGTTAACTTTTTTCTATTGATATTTGGAATAGGTTTGAATTTTGAGATTTTGAGAAAACAGTAAATATTGGCAAAAAAATCAAAATGTCTTTTCTGAATGTCAAAAATTTCGAAAAAAAATTCAAATTTTTGAAGTGTTCCTTAGTAGATTTGATACCTTTTGAAAATTCCCAATTTAAATTTGCAATCTTTATGTTTTGTTTTCAAGATTTCATTTTAAGACTTTTTTTTAGAAATAATAACGATTATCTTGATTTCCAATTAGGGATTTAAAGCTTTTTATTTTGAAATTATCACGGTTTTCTTGAGAATTCGACTTTAGTTCCTAAATTTCGACTTTAGTTCCTAAATTTCGACTTTTTTTTCCAATTTCGAATTAAAATTCGAAATTAAAAAGCTGAAAATCTAAAACTGTAACTAAAAATTTTGATAAAACCTCGAATATTCCATTTGCCTGAAGGTTCATAAATTATTGATAAAATTCGAAAATTTAACTTAAAACTTGGGTTTTTTCAAAAAAATGTTAACTTTTTTCTATTGATATTTGGAATAGGTTTGAATTTTGAGATTTTGAGAAAACAGTAAATATTGGCAAAAAAATCAAAATGTCTTTTCTGAATGTCAAAAATTTCTAAAAAAAATTCAAATTTTTGAAGTGTTCCTTAGTAGATTTGATACCTTTTGAAAATTCCCAATTTAAATTTGCAATCTTTATGTTTTGTTTCCAAAATTTCATTTTAAGACTTTTTTTAGAAATAATGACGATTATCTTGATTTCCAATTAGGGATTTAAAGCTTTTTATTTTGAAATTATGACGGTTTTCTTGAGAATTCGACTTTAGTTCCTAAATTTCGACTTTTTTTCCAATTTTGAATTAAAATTCGAAATTAAAAAACTGAAAATCTAAAACTGTAACTAAAAATTTTGATAAAACCTCAAATATTCTATTTGCTTGAAGGTTCATAAATTATTGATAAAATTCGAAAATTTAACTTAAAACTTGAGTTTTTTCAAAAAATGTTAACTTTTTTCTCTTGAAATTTGGAATAGGTTTGGATTTTGAGATTTTGATAAAACAGTAAATACTGGCAAAAAAATCAAAATGTCTTTTCTGAATGTCAAAAATTTCTAAAAAAATTCAAATTTTTGAAGTGTTCCTTAGTAGATTTGATACCTTTTGAAAATTCCCAATTTAAATTTGCAATCTTTATGTTTTGTTTCCAAGATTTCATTTTAAGACTTTTTTTTAGAAATAATGACGATTATCTTGATTTCCAATTAGGGATTTAAATCTTTTTATTTTGAAATTATGACGGTTTTCTTGAAAATTCGACTTAAGTTCCTAAATTTCGACTTTTTTTTCCAATTTTGAATTAAAATTCGAAATTAAAAAACTGAAAATCTAAAACTGTAATTGAAAATTTTGTTTTTTTCAATTTATTTAACATTTCTTCGGTCCAGTTTAGAAATATTTAAATTTTTTTGGTTTGTTGACAATTTTCTAAACAGTTTTTGAAATGCGACTACGTGATATTTAAATTTATTGAAAACGTCACTTCATGACAGTTAACAAATTAAGAGGTTATTTTATTTTACATAGAATAGGAATAATAAAAAATAGGAGACCAAAAATTGGATATGGAAAAAATAAAAATTTTGTTTTTTTAATAAATTAGGAAAATATAAAAAATACATAAAAAGGTTGTAGCACTGGACATCGATGTTTCGCTCTCATTTGAGCTCGTCAGCAGTGCAGTAACATGGAAAGGGAACAATGAGGAAGAAATACCTAAAAATAAATTTTTTTTTTAAAATATAAAAAAGAAAAATAAAGCAATTTTAACATGAATAGACTAGTAGATATATAGAGTTGATTTTCAAAATTCCCAATTTAAATTTGCAATTTTTACGTTTTGTTTCCAAGATTTTATTGTAAGACTTTTTTAAAAGAAATAATGACTTTTATCTTAATTCCCAATGAGATTTAGATTAGATTTTTATTAGATTTAAACCTTTTTATATAGAAATTATGACGGTTTTCCTAAGAATTCGATTTAAATTTCCAAATTCAGATTTTTTCTTCAATTGTGAGTTAAATTTCGAAATTAAGAGACTTAAAATCTCAAATTAAAACTAAACATTTTGATAAAACCTCGAATACTTCACTTTTTTCGAAGGTTCGAATATTGTAGAAAAATTTAAAAATCTAATTCAATATTTACATTTTTTCCAAAAAGGTTTACATTTTTCTCTTGATATTTAGACTCTTTTTAAATAAATTCATGGAATTTTGAGAAAAGAGTAAATTAGATTTGAATAAAAAAACCAAAATTTCTTTTCCAAATGTTAAAAATTTCTAAAAATAATCAAACCTTTGAAAATTTCTTTTATAGATCTGACATTTAGAATACCTAATTTAAATTCGTAATTTTTATATTTTTTATTTTAGTTTTCGATCCTAGTTTTCTTTAGTAGTCATGGCGTTCATCTTGAGCGTTGATTGAATTTAATTAACGTTTTGAAGAATAACTCTACATTTCAGGACCAATTTTTTAAAACTTTTGGTTTTTCTTGTAAATTTTTGACTTTTTCAAAATCTAAAGGTATTAATCGAATTTAAAACTTTACTTCAAACAACAATTTCCAGACTTCGAGATTAAATATTATTTTTTCAAAAAAAATTACCACACTTTTCTTAAAAAGAGACTGACATCAAAATTTCGAGCTTTTAAAAGAGTAACTGTTTTGTCTGCAATTTAGCGTTTTTTCTTGAAATTTAGAATTCAAGAATAAATTCGAAGTTTTGTTTTTAAAGCTAGGATGTAGGAAGTTCTTGAAAAAAAGCCTCAGTTTAGAACAAAGTCGAAAAAATTTAATTTTGAAAAAAAGTGAAATTTGAAAATAGATCTAAATTTCGAAAAAAGGAACCTTGAAAAAAGGGCGACATTCAAAAACTGTTTCACTTGACATCTCCAATTTTATTTATTTATTTATTTATTTATTTATTTATTTATTTATTTATTTATTTATTTATTTATTTATTTATTTATTTATTTATTTATTTATTTATTTATTTATTTATTTATTTATTTATTTATTTATTTATTTACCAGGAAAAAACAGAAAATACTCTGTCTACAGAGGTACACAATGTTACCTGTATGTAGTCCTGGTTTCCCTTAATCTAAACTTACCTCAAATGTTTAATTTTTTTAATTAAAAATCGGCAAAAGATGGATTTTGCAAAAATAAGTCGAATCTTTCAGTAAGTCGAATTAGAAAAAAGTAAACATTTTTACAAATTGTCTAGTTTTGAGAATAAAGAAAGATTTGGGGTAAAAGTCTAATTTTAGGAACAAAATAGATATTAAAAGAGAAGACTAGTATAGAGAAGAGTTAAAAAAAGTCGAAATTGCGAAGAAAAATATAATTTTGAAATAAAGGTGTAAATTTTGAGGAATAAAGAGTCTTTTGGCTGAATATATTTTTGTTTGACTACATGAGTCAGAGGGGTCTCTCACTGTCCCATATTTTGTCTGATTTATCTGATTTAATCTTGAAATAAAAGGTAAAATCAGAAATAAAAATTTGTGGCTCTTTGAAATTCACGAAATCAATTTTTTTATTGCGGCTGGCTCTTTCGGTTTAAAAGTTTGCCGACCCCTGGCCTAACTTAGCTTTTGGTATAGTGTGAGTAGCTGATGAGATGTGAGTACTTTTTAGCTCTAAAAAGGAAGTTGGGGACTTGGCAATGGCACGCACGTGATCGTCCCAAAAGAAATTCATGCTCGCATTTACTCCTACGATAGACAGATTAAATCCCATCGGGAGGATTTTATCGACCAAAATCGTGAATTTGGTCGAAGTTTTCGAGTGAAAGTTTGACACTTCGAAGTAGAAATATAAAGTTTGAGATTTGTATTACAACTGTTGTTTTCCCCAAAATTTTGAGTTTCTTTCAAAATGTTTAACATTTGCCTTCAATGTCAAGTTAAAGTTAGAGATTTTAGGTCTGAAACGTTAAAGAACGTGCTGAATTTTACCTCCAAAATCTTCTAAAATGAGCTACTGGAAGAAAATGAGCGCCTGAAGAAGGCGGTGGCCTTCCTTCAAACTAGTACTAAGAGAAACATCTTCATTTGGTATAGGCGTCCAGGATTAATGTGGAAGCAGGGCTAAATTTAATGAAACAAGAAAAAAAAAATAGAATTCTTCAGTAAGACAGCTCATTTTTGAGTATTTGTTTTATTACGTGCAAAAGTGCTAAACGAGAATTAAAAAAAATGGATAAATGCACTAGCACCAGTAATTTGACCGAACAGCTAAAAAATCGTTTGTTTGGCAAAATTCTTCGCAAGCTCACGAAATGCATAGACGAATGAATGAGCAATCGACATACTAATCGTTTGTATACATTAATATAGTACATAAGTAACAATTATCACCTACATGTTGTAACGTGGGGTAAGTGGGGTACGGCTCCTTTCTATTGGCCGGATCTCCAGGTACTGCAAGCAGGTGAGATAGACATTTGGAAAAGCAGCATCACTGACCGAGTACCGTCGGTCTCTGCGGACCCACAACTGTCCAACGATCAAACGGCCCGCGAAATCGAAAAAACGAGCCCCGTCAAGACGGAATCTCAGTTTTAAAAATACAAAACTTCACGGCTATGTTTAATATTGTCATAACTGAGTTAATATCAAGTCAAACAATGGTTTATTGCATCTCAAATAAACGCACTTGTATGTTAGCGTCGTAACATTTCAGATTAGTGACAGTTTTGGTAAACGTGCGAGAAAATCGACGTCGGTTATGTGGAAATGGCCCTTCGTGCGAGACTTGGGCCGATGCGCGATTCCAGTGATGTTTTGTGATCAAAGTGATCAAATGAAGTGGCCGGGAGTTCAGCATGCTCATTAGAGGTTTTCTTTGGAAAATCTTTGCACTTTTGGTGCCAGTGTTTCTGTCCATACAGTCGAACAGGTGAATACCAATTTTCTCCCTACAGAACGTCAGATTGAAGCATCCTTAAATTTTCAAAATTTAGTTTGCGGTTTTTAGAAGCTGCAGGAAGTTAAAGGGGCAGGATTCTGTTATAACATTTTAGAATGTTTTGGCATTAAAGGTGTCTGAAAATAATTTTTAATTTATAAGTTTTCTCGTTCCTTCCAAATATTGCTTGACCTAAGAACAAAATAAGCAATAATGTGGATAACGATAAATATTTAGTTGGTCAAAAGGTGTTGAAATTTAGAATCATTAAAAAAAAACTATTTGAGGATCCATAAAAATAGGCTTTGGTTTACCCATTTAGTAATTCGTTGCGTCCTGTTACTGAACAACAAAAAAAGCTTTAATTTGTTTTTTTTTTGGTAGAATGGACTGCTCCTTGGTTATCTTCAAAAATTGATACACAAATTTTGTCATCTGAAACCAATAAGGATTAAAAAACACAACAACAGTTGTTTTAATGCTTTTGGATAGCCAAGCTATCATCTTCAAAGAGATACTGTACTGTCCAGTATCACTCTGAAGATGACAGCTTGGCTAACGCGTTAAAGCAACTGTTGTGGTGTTTTTTAATCTATCTTGGTTTCAAGGGATAAGATTTGTGTATCAATTTTTAATTTGTAATAATCAAAAAGCTACCAGTTGGTTTTCTGAAACTAAAATTTGTGCACTTTGACTTTAACCTCAACGTTTAATATTTTAAGATCACAATTAAAATTTAAAGATACATCTTGACATTTCAAGTTTAAGAAATTTTCTTATAATGTAGTCTAGAATTGAGTGGAGATTAAGCACAGTCAGGCCCGTAACCAGGATTTTTTTTTTGGGGGTGGGGCTGCGATCCTTCTACTAAAACTACCTAGTCTTTGTTTCCGTTTAGGTTAGAGTTAAGAAGCCACGGTCCAATACTACTTTACTATTAATATTATTATTGTATAATATAAAAATATTAAAAAAATTCTTCTAAGATTTTGACAAAGTAATTTAACAACAATGTTGCCTATTTATCTTAATTTCATTTCTAAATAAAAACAGATTTGTGGGTAAGATGATAAAATCAATTAAAAGATGTTTCTTTTCTAAAATTTATCTTTGAACTGTTTTCTATAACTTTACTTGTGTATGCAAAATACCTCTAGAAAGTGCTCTATTTAAAAACATAGTTTGACGTCAGTTGGGGAGAAATCTTTTTTTTTTTACATTTTTTTCAAATTTTGATTAAATTCATAATTCTAACTTTTATCTCAAATTTAAAGTTTGCACCCAAACATTTAGAATTTGGATATTCTTTCTAAGATCTGAAAAATTAGATGTTTTTTTTTATATTTAAGTTTCTTCTTAGCGTCCAACTCTTTTTCTAACTGACAACAACTTCAATTCCTACGTTTTTTATTTTGGGCAATTTTGGGAGTTATTGTTGCTCTCTGAATTTGCAATGTCGAAATGTATTTGATTCTTCCGAACTTCAAAAAAAAGTTTTTGCTATAAAGTTATTTATCGTTTTTTTTAAAGTTTTACCTTTAATTTCAAAATTTCGAACTTTTTTAATATTTTCAATTTGAGTTAGATTTTTTGTTAAATGCAAAGTATGTTAATACTTTTACATTTTTTCTGAAAATTCAAAGTTTAAAATCTTGGTATTTACTTCAAACGCACCAATATTTTTTTAAACTTCGATTCTTTCTAGAAACCTGGAAGTTTTTGTAAAAAATATCAGATATCGAAATCGTGAACTTAATCTTCAATTTTTTTAATTTGGAATTTTAATTTGAAATGTCTATAAAAGTCTACATTTAGAGGGACAAACTCGTTTTAGAAAAAATTTAATTACGACCGCGTTTATACTTTAAAATAACCAGAATTCATTATTAAACATTTCTAAAAGTATTAATTTGTTTAGAAATTTTGAATTTCCTAACAAAAAGTAGGATATGTTAATTCTTAACAAATTTACTTGTTAGAACTCGGAGTTTTTTAAATTCGAGATTTTAAAAATAAGTTGACATTTAGAATTACTTTCTAAATCAGAAGAAAAAAGAAGCTATAATTTTCGAGAAAAAAAGGTTTGAGTCAAAAGTTTTTAAAAAAATCTGTAATTTCCAAAAGATAAAATCTATTAACAAGAACTAATAACACTCAACATTTTGTTTTAAAACAAAACTCAAAAAAAACTGATATTTCCTGAAACTTGAGTGTCTTCTCAAAAGGGCCAGGGGATTTTTTTATATATTTAATATAGAAAGAAAGTCAAAATATTGTAAAGAAGTCTGAATTTTGAACCAGTGCTAATGTAAAAATTTAAAAAAATAAACTAAAGTCATTAGCCTCATTTTTTTTTAATTTCGACTTTAATCTTGACATTTTTAAACTCGTCACGAAAAAATAAAAACATTTTATAAATCAATTGTTTCTAAAAATATGAATTTAAAGTTGAAATGTCGTGATTAAAAGTAAAAAAAAAATCCTAATTAAAGTTGAAATTTGATAATTAAGATAGAAATTTCAGTATATTTCGAAGCTTGTATGTCGAATTTTGGAGAAAAAAGTCGAATTTTCGAAATCGTACTCGAAATATAAACAAATCAACTTCATAACGAAAAAATTTCGAAATTTTTTATTATGAATTTAAAGTTAAAATGTTATGATTAAAAGTACAATAAGTTCTTAATTAAAGTTGAAATTTGATAACTAAGATAGAAATATCAATATTTTTTGGAAGTTTTCACTTGGAATTCAAACTTTGGAGAAAAAAGTCGAATTTTCGAAATCGTAATCGAATTATAAACAAATCAACTTCACAATAAATTAAAAAAAATTTAAATGTCGGTTTTGGTTTTGACCAAAATTTTAGAAAGAAAAAATCTTTCTAAGGTTGTGACCAATTTGAATTAAAATTAGAGAAACTCCATTTTTGGCCAAAACCAAAACGGAAACTTAAGCATTTAAAAATTTATATTATTCCCAACGCTTCAGTGTCGAACAAACAAAAAAATTGACTGTATTTTTTTAAATTATTTCGGCAGTTGCTTCGAAAAGGAAGTTGAAGGACATCAATATTATCCCCAAATGTAACTTTTTTTCCCACTGTTCGTTTCTCTTCACTTCCAAATTTCCGCTTTAAACTTTACAAGTTTTTTTAGTTTAATTTTCAATTTTCCAGCAAAAAACGGTCGAATTTTCGCAACCGAAATATAAATTTTGAATTAACGTTTTAGACAATAATTATATAACATTTTTTATGTTTGGTGGAACGGACTGGTCCTTGGTTATCTTCAAAAATTGAAATACGGAACTTGTGCGCTGAAACCAAAAAAGATTAATTATTTCTTGGTTTCAGGGGACAAGTTCTGTATTTCAACATTTTCTAAATTTTCAAAATCAATCAATCAATTTTTCAAAATCAAATCAAAGTTTGAACAAAAAGGACATAATTAATAAAAATATTGAAACTTAACAATTTAAAACAAATTGGAAAATGGAATTTTCGTTTTTAAAATCGATATTTTAGGGAAAAGATAAATATTTTTCGTTTAAATCTAAATTCAATATTTCGAGGAAAAATTCTAAATTTACTGAAAACAGTTTATCGGAAAAATTGGGTATTAAAAACTTAAGCATTTTAAAATTTATATTATTTCCAACGCTTCCGTGTCGAACAAACAAAAAAATTGACTATTTTTCTAAATTATTTCGGCAGTTGCTTCGAAAAGGAAGTTGAAGGACATCAATATTATCCCCAAATTTAACTTTTTTTTCCACAGTTCGTTTCTCTTCACTTCCAAATTTCCGCTTTAAACTTCACAAATTTTTTTGTTAATTTTCAAATTTCGCGCAAAAGGTAGTCCAATTTGAGAAATCGAATTATAAATTCTGAAATAAAAAGCAAGGAATCAACATTTTAGACAATAACTATGTAAAACTTTTTACATTTTCAGAATCAAATTAAACTTTGGAAAAAAGAACCTAATTAATAAAAATATATTCAACATTTTGTCTTTTTTTTAGAAATGTTAAGATTTCCAGAAAAATTTAACAAAACAATTGGAAATATTAATTCAAACGAAATCACTATTTTACCATTCGAGTGGACATTTTAAAAATGTTTATTTTATATAAATTTCAAGATCTTTCAAATTCTAGCTAAGTTTGTAAATGTATCTCTCTGAAGATGATAGCTTGGTTGTCGAAACGCGTTAGAGCAACCTTTGTTGTGTTTTTTAATCTTTCTTGGTTTCCGAAAACAAGATTTGTATTTCAATTTTTTAAAATAACAAAGGACCACTCCATTCCTTAAACTTAAACTCGAATTTGAAATTTAAACTCGAATATTTAAATTTATTCTCAAAGTTTCAACATGGAAGTTTAAAATTTCTATGAAAGTTTTAAATTTAGGGTTAAATATTTGAAAATTGAAACACAGAACTTGTCCCCTGAAACCAATAAAAATTAAAAAACACAACAAAGGTTGCTCTAACGCGTTTCGACAGCCAAGCTGTCATCTTCAGAGAGAAACTTCACAAATTTTTCAGTTTCTCTCTGAAGATGACAGCTTGGCTGTCGAAACGCGTTAGAGCAACCTTTGTTGTGTTTTTTAATTTTTCTTGGTTTCAGGGGACAATTTCTGTGTTTCAATTTTTGAAGATAACCAAGGACCAGTCCGTTCCATAAAAAAAAAAATTAAATATTTAAGAAAAAAAATCCAATACTTCGTGATCAAGCTTAAAATATTGAAAAATATTCATTAAATAAACTCAACAGTGAGTGATTAATGGATTATGCATTAATTGCATAAAGCATTCTGTGTTTAAAGGGTTGCCCGAGCTCTGCAATTTTCCCAAGATTCGAAATTTTTATTATGAAGTTCAAAATTTTTGACAAAATTAAATATTTCGATTTAAGCTGATGGGTTAAAGTTATTAAAAAATCCTAAATTTTTAAATTTAAAAATGCTCAACTTTTGTGTAAAACTCGGAATTTAAAAAAGAATCGACATTTTAGACATTTTTTTTAAAGTTCAGTGACCATGTTAGAAAAATTATAGAAGAAATTCATAAAAATAACTTATTAAAAATGTTTTCTCAAAATAATGGCTTATAAAAGATTTTGATTTTTTAGTAAAGGGCCTAATATTCAAAATTTTATTCAAATACCGAATTTAAATTTTTAAATTCCAAAACTGTAAAACTATTATCACAAAATCCATGTTTTTCTCAAAATTTGGTGTTAAATCTCAAAAATCACTTGTATAAATTTCGAGTTCTTCTCAAAATTTGATTTTTTTTTCAAAGGGGCTAAGCTTGAAAAACTTGCAAAATGCAACATTTTTTTAATAAAATTTAAAACGTAAGATTGAAATTCCAAATAAAAAAAAAGAAATTTCAAGAACAGTTTAAGTTTCGAAATCTCAGACTTGAATATCAAAATTCTGGAAAAAATTCGAATGAATTTAAGGTAAACATTTCAAGGTTTAGAGTGGAAATTCGACAATGAACTAGAAATTTTAGGAACTTCTTCGTTTGAAAACGTTATATTTTTTCCGAATATTCTGAGTAGAACCTAAAACCTATTTTTTTTTAATTTCGACTAACATTAAAAAATGTTTTTTTTTGTTAATTGCATGTTTTGGTCTGTTAATGCCTTTTTTAGGGTATTTTACCTTTTTGGTGCCTTCTTTAGCTTTTCGTTTTTGTCTAATTTAACATTTTGTTCACCTTTTTACCTTGCTTGACTGTGCTTAAAATGTGGTCTCTAATAATAAGTAATGGCGCCAAATTTGAAAAAAAAACATCCTTGCATTTCAGTTTTGGCCTGTTAATGCTTTTTTTTTGGAGTATTTTACCTTTTTGGCGCCTTCTCTTAGTTTTTGCCTCATTTAACATTTTGCTCACCTTTTCACGTTGCTTGATAGTGCTTAAAATCCGGTCTCTAATAATAAGTAATGGCGCCAAATTTGAAAAAAAAACATCCTTGCATTTCAGTTTTGGCCTGTTAATGCTTTTTTTTGGAGTATTTTACCTTTTTGGCGCCTTCTCTTAGTTTTTGCCTCATTTAACATTTTGCTCACCTTTTTACCTTGCTTGATAGTGCTTAAAATCCGGTCTCTAATAATATATAATGGCGCCAAATTTGAAAAAAAACCATCCTTGCATTTCAGTACGAAAACAAAATGATCCATTAAAAATGGTTTTTAAAAATGTTGGGTATCTGGAAAGTTTATTTCTATCTAGTGTGAAGCCAAAAAATTTCGGGGGGGCTGCAGCCCCCTAGCCTCCCTGGTTACGGGCCTGAGCAGAGTGTAGTATCAACATTTCGTTAATGGAGTTGAAAATTTAGTTAAAAGTTTAAATTTTATATTGATTTTGAAATATTAAATATTTCGGCTCTTTCCTTACGCAATTCTCGAGAAAATTACGAGAAAAAGTTGGAATTTGTCAAACAAACTTTGAAATGTCCAAATCAGGGTAACTGTCTGCTCGCGAGGTACATCATCGTGACGAGGTCGAATCCAACCCGCTGCATAAATGCATGGATCTAAATTTTTTTAGAAATTTCTACTTTTCCCAAAATTAAAAAATTTTAGTTTTTGAAACATCCAAATATTATGAATTCAAGCATGAAATAGAAGATGTATTACAGAGTTTGTGTACTTTTTTGAAAAAAGATTCTAAACAAGAAAAATCTTTAGAGTCTCATAAAAAAAGGAATTTGAAAAAATATCGAACGAAAAAGGTTGATATTTTTTATTTTGATTTAAAAATTTCGTGAACAACTTCAAAAACTTTGAAAACACAAATCAAAATTTCGAGAAAAAAGCTTAGATTTCGAGTTTCAGGTCAAAATGTTTACACATATAATAAAAAAATTCTTAAATTTCAAGGTTTTGTTGTAATTTTCACCTTTAAATTAGTAAATTTTGAACTGAAATATTCAAATTTTTTCTTCAGGTTTCGATATTTAAATTCTCGAAGCCTTAATTCCAAAATTCAAGATTAAAAAGACTGACATTTGTAAAACTTCAAATTAAAGTTTATATTTCGAACAAAAGACCTCGAAGATTTTTAGGTTTTGAAGGTGAAAGTTTGAAATAAAATTGCTAAAAATTTATTAATAACTTTTAGTCTATAGTGAATGTTGCCTGTGCATATTCGTATTTGTTTCTGAATATAATAATTTAAATAAATGTTCTTTCCCCTACTATATTTTTCCTTACCGCTTTTATGCATTTTGTGTTAAGAAAATGAATAAAATAAAATGTTTGTTAGAAATAAAACAATTGTAATTATTCACTTTAATAATATTTGAAGTTTTAACAAATTATTTCGACCCTACAAATATTAAAGTTGTTTAGCTATACAGATACGTATCTTGGGAAAATTGCAGAGCTCGGGCAATGCATAATCCATTAATCACTCACTGTTGAGTTTATTTAATGAATATTTTTCGATATTTTAAGCTTGATCACGAAGTATTGGATTTTTTTTCTTAAATATTTAATTTTTTTTTGATGGAACGAACTGGTCCTTGGTTATCTTCAAAAATTGAAACACAGAAATTGTCCCCTGAAACCAAGAAAAATTAAAAAACACAACAAAGGTTGCTCTAACGCGTTTCGACAGCCAAGCTGTCATCTTCAGAGAGAAACTGAAAAATTTGTGAAGTTTCTCTCTGAAGACAGCTTGGCTGTCGAAACGCGTTAGAGCAACCTTTGTTGTGTTTTTTAATTTTTCTTGGTTTCAGGGGACAAGTTCTGTGTTTCAATTTTCAAATATTTAACCCTAAATTTAAAACTTTCATAGAAATTTTAAACTTCAAGTTAAAACTTTGAGAATAAATTTGAATATTCGAGTTTAAAATTCAAATTCGAGTTTAAGTTTAAGGAATGGAGCGGTCCTTTGTTATTTTAAAAAATTAAAATACAAATCTTGTTCCCGGAAACCAAGAAAGATTAAAAAACACAACAAAGGTTGCTCTAACGCGTTTCGACAACCAAGCTATCATCTTCAGAGAGATACATTTACAAACTTAGCTAGAATTTGAAAGATCTTGAAATTTATATAAAATAAACATTTTTAAAATGTCCACTCGAATGGTAAAATAGTGATTTCGTTTGAATTAATATTTCCAATTGTTTTGTTAAATTTTTCTCGAAATCTTAAAATTTCTAAAAGAAAAACAAAATGTTGAAAATATTTTTATTAATTAAGTTCTTTTTTCGAAAGTTTAATTTGATTCTGAAAATGTAGAAAGTTTTACATAGTTATTGTCTAAAACGTTAATTCTTTGCTTCTATTTCAAAATTTATATTTCGATTTCGAAAATTCGACCGTTTTTTGCTCGAAAATTGAAAATTAAACTAAAAAAACTTGTAAAGTTTAAAGCGGAAATTTGGAAGTGAAGAGAAACGAACTGTGGGAAAAAAAGTTAAATTTGGGGATAATATTGATGTCCTTCAACTTCCTTTCGAAGTAACTGCCGAAATAATTTAGAAAAATAGAGTCAATTTTTTTGTTAGTTCGACACGGAAGCGTTGGAAATAATATAAATTTTAAAATGCTCAAGTTTTTAATACCCAATTTTTCCGATAAACTGTTTTCAGTAAATTTAGAATTTTTCCTCGAAATATTGAATTTAGATTTAAACGAAAAATATTTATCTTTTCCCTAAAATATCGACTTTAAAAACGAAAATTCCATTTTCCAATTTGTTTCAAATTGTTAAGTTTCAATATTTTTATTAATTATGTCCTTTTTGTTCAAACTTTGATTTGATTTTGAAAAATTGATTGATTGATTTTGAAAATTTAGAAAATGTTGAAATACAGAACTTGTCCCCTGAAACCAAGAAATAATTATTATTTTTTGGTTTCAGCGCACAAGTTCCGTATTTCAATTTTTGAAGATAACCAAGGACCAGTCCGTTCCACCAAACATAAAAAATGTTATATAATTATTGTCTAAAACGTTAATTCTTTGCTTTTATTTCAAAATTTATATTTCGATTTCGAAAATTCGACCGTTTTTTGCTCGAAAATTGAAAATTAAACTAAAAAAACTTGTAAAGTTTAAAGCGGAAATTTGGAAGTGAAGAGAAACGAACTGTGGGAAAAAAAGTTAAATTTGGGGATAATATTGATGTCCTTCAACTTCCTTTTCGAAGCAACTGCCGAAATAATTTAGAAAAATAGAGTCAATTTTTTTGTTTGTTCGACACGGAAGCGTTGGAAATAATATAAATTTTAAAATGCTTAAGTTTCCGTTTTGGTTTTGGCCAAAAATGGAGTTTCTCTAATTTTAATTCAAATTGGTCACAACTTTAGAAAGATTTTTTCTTTCTAAAATTTTGGTCAAAACCAAAACCGACATTTAGATTTTTTAAAATTTACATTTTTTCCAATGCTTCCGGCCCAAAACAAAATACAAAAGAAAAAATGACTCTTTATCTGCTTTTTTTACCGAGTTTTCTTATTAGTTACTTCGACCACGATATTAAAGCAAACCAATATTACCACAAAGTTTTTTTTTCTAAATTTTGTTTCGCTTCGGTTCCAAATTTCGTTTGCTTTAAACTTTACAAGTTTTTTAGTTTAATTTTCAATTTTCGAGCAAAAAACAGTCGAATTTTAGTAATCGAAATATAAATTTTGAAACAAAAGCAAAGAATTAACATTGTAGACAATAAGTATATAACATTTTCTATGTTTGGTGTTATTTCCAACGTTGTCAGTAGTTTTCCCGAATTTGTAGAGCTTAAACTTGAATATTCGAGCTGAGTTTTAACATGAAAGTAGAATTTTTTTTTGATGGAACGGACTGGTCCTTTGTTATCTTTAAAAATTGAAATACAGAACTTCTCCCCTGAAACCAAAAAATATTAATTATTTCTTGGTTTCAGGGGACAAGTTCTGTATTTAAACATTTTCTAAATTTTCAAAATCAATCAATCAATTTTTCAAAATCAAATCAAAGTTTGAACAAAAAGAACATAATTAATAAAAATATTAAAACTTAACAATTCGAAACAAATTGGAAAATGGAAATTTTGTTTTTAAAGTCGATTTTTTAGGGAAAAGATACATATTTCTCGTTTAAATCTAAATTCAATATTTCGAGGGAATATTCTAAATTTACTGAAAATCGGAAAAATTGGGTATTCAATTAAAATTTCGAAAAATGAATTAAAACCCCTGGAAAAAGTCGCAATTTTAATTTTGAAACCCAAAATTAAACAAGTGGAAACTAAAACTCAGAATTTTGGCCACAAAAAATCGAAATTTTTGCCAAAAACTATAGTTTTTTAAAAAAGAATTCGAGCCAAATTTTTAACATTATGAAAAAAAAAAAAAAAATACAAATCTTGTCCCCTAAAACCAAGAAAGATTAAAAAACATAACAGAGGTTGCTCTAGAAGATCTCACTTGCTTGAGGTCTTCTAGAGCAACCTCTGTTGTGTGTTTTAATCTTTTTTGGTTTCAGGGGAGAAGATTTGTATTTCAATTTTTGAAAATAACCAAGGACCAGTCCGTTCACCGCAATTATGAAAAAAAAATAAAGAATTTCGAGTGCAGGTCAAAAACGGTAAAATTGAAAATTGTGATAAATAGTGGAAATTTTGAAACATTTGGAATATTTAACATCTTTTGGAGTTCAAAGTCCAAATCGCATAAAAAAGGACATACTTCAAAAAAAGACAAAAAACCTTTACAACTTCTAAGAAATGCCGACACAGATTGAAAAAAAAAACCAAACGTTCGAGCTTCTATTGAGAATAATGTTTTGAAAAAGGGGCGACTGAAATTCGTAATTTCTAAATTAAAGTCAAAATTTTGGAAATAAAGTGGAACTCTCTCGAAAACGGCAAAATGCTTATAATAAGTCGAAATTTTGTGGTACAGGATATAAATTACAAGTTTAAACTGAAAACTTTCAGAAAAAATTAACACTTCTTGAAAAAGTCGAATTTTTTTTTATGTTGAAATTAAAAAAAATACAAATTGATAATATGGACTTAGAATTAACAAAAAAAGTTAAAATTAACGGGTAGGCATAAACCTTTCCAAATTTCTGCGATTGATGCTTTAAATTATGTCTGTGATAGTAGAAAAGGATCCAATAATGCGATGTGCAACGTAGTTATTGCTACATGGATTGATTGTACTAAAAAGTTAAAATTAAATAAATTTAACGCCGCCATTTCTAAACTATATGGAAATTCCTAAAACAAATCAAATTTCGTGAAAAATCCGAATATGAACCTGAAATTTCTTTAAAAAATCTGAATTTCTCAAATGAAAAATTTCAGTTTCGATCGAGAATTAAGAAACAAAAATGAAAATGGTAAATTTAAGATGAAGATTTAAAGACGAAACGAGGAAATGAAAATTTCTACAAATAGTGGAAATTTCGAGAATTTTATGAAAATAGTGAAAAATGCAAGCTGAAACTTAAAATTTTAAGAACATTTGGATTTTGAAACTATTTTTTCATAAATTTCAATTCATTTAAGAAATTGAAGTACAAATCTTGTCCCCTGAAACCAAGACAGATTTAAAAACACAACAAAGGTTGCTATAACGTGTTTCGCTAGCCAAGCTTTCATCTTCAGAGAGATTCATAATCGAATAAATCGCTTGGAATAATCGAATCATGATTCCAATGATCGATTATCAATGAAATGTTCCATTATAGGCTTGCCAAAAGTTCAAGATGTTATTTGTCATCTTCAGAGAGATACTAACACCTATTTTTTTTAAAGTAGGGGAAAATCCGTTACAGACATCTGGGAGGATGACTCAGATAGAGTCGGACTTCCGCACAAACTACGGGTACCGACCAAAAACCCCTACTTCTTCGGGCCGGGCCCTTGGCCCCCAATCCCTCCGTCGGAACAGTACAATGGTGCTGGAGCACTATTGTAAGCTGTTTTGCCTGAAACATAGGAAACAAACAAAACAGAAAATCTCCGAAATGATAGTCGTAGCCTAGAGGACCATCCTTGGTCTCCCAATCCTGGTTGGGACATTTGGATCGTAATCCACTGCCTATCGAACTAGTTCGTTGGGATGCGTTTCCGCTCTCACTATCGCCCTGGAATTAACTTCTCTAAGAAAATCTCTTATTAAAGGTAGTTCAGCTTCTCTATGGAGCTGGTTCTTTCTCACAAACCATGAAGCGCCCATAACTTGTCTTAGAAAGACGTTCTGGAACACCTGGAGTTTCTTCATCTGATTATCCGTCGCCTGTGACCAAGCTACAGATGCGTAGGTCATCGCTGGTCTTATGATTGATTTGTATAGTAACACTTTAAGTCCAATGGACAGGTTACTATTTCTACCAATCATCGCTTGCAGCAATCCCTTCAGCACTTTGGCTTTGGACACTGCATAATCGATGTGTGCCTGGAAAGTAAGTCTTTTGTCAAGAATTACACCTAGATACTTTGCCTGAAGTCTCCAGTTGACGTTTTGCCCATGAACATTTACATGTCCATACGGTTGAAGTCTTCTTCGTGTGAAAAAGACTGCTTGTCTGTGTTGAATTGGATTCTCCATTAACCGAAGTAATCTAGTAGACTGTCTGTTGCCTCCTGAAGTCGTCTGGTGACCAACTCTTGAATGTAAGAGTACACCACCAAAGCTGTGTCGTCTGCCTAAGTTGCCAAAAAGATGTGGTCGATTGTTGGATTGGTTCTCGGGATGTCTGCTGTGAACAGAGAATGCAGCAGAGGTAACAAGGCAGAGCCTTGAGGCACCCCATACTGTAGCCTTAATTGGTTTGATAGTTGCTCTGAATGAGCGCTGGTCCAGGAACGAGCTTACCGTTTGAACCTTTGTTAGAGGTATTCCAAACTGGTGCATCTTGTAGACTAATCCTTGGTGCCAAACTGTGTCAAATGCCTTGGAGATATCCAAGAAAATAGCTCCAAGTACCTAGTTCCAGTTCATGCGTTGAGTGATTGTTTCAATTCCTCTCAGCAGTTGATATGAGGCAGAGTGCATAGGTTGGAACCCAAATTGTTCCTTAGGAATGATGTCGCGATCACTGATGCTATTCTGCAGACGCTTCCTTAAAATTCTTTCCGCCACCTCACCCAAGTTGGATAAGAGGCTAATTGGCATGTAATTTTGGGAAAATTTCCCATCCTTACCTGGCTTAAGAATGAAGATAACGTTTGCAGTCTTCCATCTTGTTGGAAAATACCGGTATTTAAACATGGAATTGACTATTGCTCCAAAGTATTTGACAGCTTGGTCCGGAGGAGACTTCAGAGCTTGGTTTGGAATTCCGCCTGGACCTGTAGACTTTTTGACGTTTAGCTTGCGCAGAAATCTTTGGATTTCCTCCTCGTTAGTCGGTTGGATGACGTCGTCTTCTTCTGGCATTTTCTCCTGAAGAACTTAAATCTCTTCTTCCGCTTCATCTACGAAGTCTAAGTCCACTTCTTCAAGTGTGGTCTGCCAGTGCCGTTTAAAGGTCTCAGCGAAAGCTGCGGCCTTATCCTGATCTGAGTAAACCATTCCTTGAGGTCCGTGTATCGGGGGGATAGGTTTCCTATCTCCTTTGAGAGCTTTGGCTGTGCGCCAGAGATCTGATGGAGTTTCAAGGTTGCAACTTCTTAGGTGTTCCTGAAACTTAGAAATTTTGTGCTCTCGGAGCTATTACCTGAGCTCGTGGATGAGCCTGCTGACTTCCGCCTTATCTGCTTGCAGATTGGTCAATCTTGCTCTCTTCCTGGCACGATTTTTCCTTATAATCAGCTCCACCAAGTGATGTGGCAGTGGTTCCCTTCCTTCTATACGCCGGCAAGTTTTGGTTGCTGCCAGAATTGAATCTGTTATGGTGATTTCCAGTCTTTCTACCGCTGCGTTGATGTCATCGTTTGTGTTGATCTTTCCAGGCTCTTCCAAGTTTGCTGCTAGATACTCCCTGAACTGTGTCCAGTTTGTTTTCTTGCAGGTCTCTGGAGGCTTGGGTTCACGATCATCTCCGATGGCCATCATCACTGGGTTGTAGTCCGAGCTGAGCTCTAATTCTAAAATTAACCCTTATATACTAAGAATATTCACTTCGTGCATGATCGAGCGCATTCGAACGCGCATGCGCATCTAATCATACACATCGTAGTGTCACAATTCCTTATCTATCAACCTTAATTATTTTTGACAGAGATGAGTGGCCTAAAGACCCAGCGCAATCATTCAAGGACCAGTCCGTTCCACCAAAATTCAATTCATTTCTCAACAGTTTGGCTTTTTTCTAGACATCTTGTGCAAAACTTTAAATTTTACGTTTATACATTTTGAGTCTTGCAAAAAGTGAACTTTTTTCTTGAAACACGGCGTTATAACTTCAGATTGTTAACTAAAACAAGTTGTATATTTTTGTGATAAGTTTTCAATCTAAAATCAAAATTTTAAGTGTAAAAAAGTAAATGCAACAGTTTTTTTTTGGTGCAAGGACTGGTCCTTTGTTATGTTCAAAAATTGGAATACAAATCTTGTCGCTTGCAACCAAAAAAGATTAAAAAACACAACAAAGGTTGCTCTGACGCGTTTCGATAGTCAAGTTATTATTTTCAGGGAGATACTGGCCCAATAATTTAGGAATTTTGAAACCGAAAACAAAACTCTAGTCTCTACTCTGTGAGTTTAGATTCGTTAACCTTCATTCTAATGTATAATTTATGGCCTACTAGCTTTTAATAAATCATCCATCTTTTTAATTTAGGATGTGTGCCAAACAATAACAAACTTTCGTCTGTTTAATGGCAGTATTGCGTGACGATAGGCTCGACTGGCTTTCGACTGTCTTCTTGCACGTTTAAACTGTCCAATTATTTTTCCTAGCATAAAGGAAATTGGGAATGCTTTAAATAATATTAATTTGTTTTACAATATGAACATGGTAAAATAATTTGGTGCATTGAAGGATTTCCGGATCCACAATAATAAAAATTTGTTGTGTGTGGTACCAGGTCGTTCAACAAGTCCGTAGAATAAGTAGGAAAAAAACAAAATTTTGACAAAACTCGATTTTATTATTCAACGTAGTTGCCTTCGAGGGCGATGCAACGAGTATAGTGATTTTCCAACTTTTCGATACCACTTTTATAGTACGATTTCTCCTTCTCGTTAAAATAGGCCTCCGTTTCAGCGATTACTTCATCATTGGACTTAAATTTCTTTCCAACAAGCATTCTCTTGAGATCTGGAAACAGAAAATGGCGCTGGGAGCTAAATCTGGAGAATACGGTGGGTGGGTAAGCAATCGAACCCCAATTCATTCAATTTTGCCATCGTTTCATAGATTTGTGACACAGTGCATTGTCTTGATGAAACAACGCTTTTTTCTTTTGCAAATGTGGCCGTTTCTTTGCGATTTCAGCCTTCAATCGATCCAAAAGTGCACAATAATAGTCGATGTTGGTGGTTCCTTTTTGGAGATAGTCGATGAATATTATTCCGTTCGCAGCCCAAAATACAGAAGCCATCACCTTACCGGCCGACTGTTGCGTCTTTGCTCGCTTTGGATTCGGTTCGTCGACTGCTGTCTACTCAGCTGACTGTCTTTTGGATTCTGATGTGTAATAATGAAGCCATGTCTCATCCATTGTCACATATCGACGATGGAATTCCAATTTATTGCGGTTTAACAGCGCCAAACGCTCCTCTGAAGCATCGATTCGTTGTTATTTTTGGTCGACTGAGAGCTCACAACCACCCACTTTGCACAGAGCTTTCGCATACCCAAACATTCATGTAAAATGATAAAAACACTACCATTGATATCTTTACAATGTCAGCTAGCTCGTGCACCTTTAATTTGCCATCGTTCATAACCAATTTGTGGATTTTTTTTGATGTTTTCTGGAATAACAGCCTCATTTGGACGTCCACTGGGCTCTGCATCATTTGTGCTGGTACGACCACCTTTAAATTCAGCAATCCACTTCTCTACCATTTGTCTCGATGGAGCAGAGTTCGGATAATGTTTATCAAGCCATTGTTTGGTTTCCACTGTAATTTTTTTCATCAAAAAGCGATGCTTCATCAAAACGCGAAATTCACTTTTTTCCATTTTTTTTTCAATAACAAAGTTGCTTCACACAAAATGCTATAACTCAAGAATCAATAGTCAGATTGCTGTCAAATTTATACACGTTTCGCTTGAAGGTTAGTACCAAATAAAAATCATATGGAAAAAATTCTAGCAACGCTATCTATGTGTCATACCGTGGATTTTTTGAATGGACTGTTATTTGTCATAAAAGTTAGGTTATATTTATTGTTTTTGCACTTTATTTGAACAGTTTAAGGCGCCTATAAACAGATTCGGTTGTAAAACACGTAAATTCCATTTTCATCACAAAATGACCTTGAGTGAAAAATATGTTTTTTTAATTTCAAAATGTAACATACAACACACATTTTTATTGATGTGAATTCAGCTTAAGAGAGAAACTTTTTTATTTTGGCTTCAGTTAAATTAAATTTAGGGTTTCTTGATTAGTTTTCACTTTCACTAAGAATTTAAACCCTTTTAAAAAATATTGATTTTTTTGTCACAAAATTTAGACTCTTTTTTCTTAAAAAATAACAAGTTCAACTTTAAACTTGGAATTTTAATAATAGAAATAAAATTTCATAAAGAACCTTAAAATGTGTTGTATCTTTGTCAACTTCTTTTAATATTTAGAGGGATTAATTGAAACTTTTAGCTTCAGACTGAAGAAAAATGTCCACGATTTGAGATAAAACATGACTTTCTCAAAAAATCTTCTTCCACATATTTATCTTAAAAAGGGATTGAAATCAATTTCGAAATTTTAAAAAAGTAAATATTTGGTCCGTAGTTTAGAGTTTTTTTTCTAGAAATTTACGAGCTCCTAATTAAATTGGTAATTTTGTCTTCAAAGCTAAAATTTTGAATTCCACCAAAAAATTGAATTTCCGAGACTGAAATGAATATTCATTTAAATTGAAACAAAACTTAAGACTTGAACAAACTTGTGGAAGTTTCAAAGGATTTTGAACCCAGGTGATTCGACCAATAATGCCCCCCACAAAAAAAACAAAAATTTAAACATTTTTAAACAAATGTAGGATTGTCCAAAATTTAGTTTTTTTCTGAAAGTTTCGAATACAATCTTAAAATATTCGACCTTTTTTCTGAAATGTCAATCAAAAATTCTTAGTCTTTAAGTGTGGACAAGGAGTTGGGTTCTGTGATTTTTGAGAATCAATACATCTCGTGGGTGCCTGCGCCCCAGAGTCTCAGCAGATTCGAATTTAGTCACCAAAAGGCCGGTGTAAAAAGAAGTTGTGTATTTGGTGTATTTTGGGTAAGTTATGCCTATTCAAAACTCTAGCGGGGTCTGTGAGGCCCTATGTTTAATGTTCAAAGTCATTCTGTAAAAAATGCCAATAATTTTAGTAATAGAGTTCGATGGTTACATATTTTTTTAATAGTTTAGGTCAGAGGTCGGCAAACCGCGGCTCGCGAGCCGCATGCAGCTCTCTTAAAAAAGAGCGGCTCTTTAAATTCCCATAAAAAAATAAATAAATAAAAGCTAGACTGGACAGACACCCAGACGCTCATTAAACATGTTATCTCATAGATCTCACACTAGTGTCAGATCTATGTGTTATCTACAGAAGTCGAAATTTCCAAAAATACTTTTGTAGGAATTTTTACGTTTTACTTAATTTTGATAAAAAGTTATGATTTCAATAAGTATTTTTTCGAAATTTTTGATTGATTTGCATTAATATTTTAAAAAAACACATAAAATTTGAAATTTCTAGAAAAAGACCAACTTGGGGAGTCGAAATCTATAAAAAAAATGTTTCTCATGATTTTTACTATTTTAATTGTAGATTTTCTAAAACCTTGAGATTTCGTGAAAAAAAGGTGAATTGCGTTTTGTGAGAAAAAAAATCTAAATTTACTGAAACCGCAAAAATCAAAGTTGGAAATAAAAGCTGAAATTTTCAGAAAAAGCCAAATTTTGAGAAAAAGAGATTTCGAAAAAATTGAAAATAAGGAACAGAGTTCGAAAAAAATTGAAAAAAAGGAATTTATCAAAAGTTCTCAATGAAATCTAACATAAAAAAACGTAGAGTTTCGACAAGAGATTGAAACCCAGGACAAATTAAAAGGCTGAAATTTTTAGACAATTTTGAATTTTTTGAAATATAGCAAAATTTCAAAAAGAAAAACTGTAAAAATTGACTGGAGGCTAAGAAAAAATCGTCGATCTCTAAAAAAGTCGAAGTTTTTCAGTGAAGAAGAAAAAAGTTAAATTTAAGAAGAATTTCATGGAAAAAATTTAGAACAATTCTAAATTTCGATAAAAAATTATAATTTTACAGAGAAAGCTAAATTTTGAAAATAAATTTGTAATTTCGAGAACAAGACGAATTAAAAAAACTCCAAATTTTTAAATAAATTTGAATTTTGAGAAAATTTATAATGTCGAAAGAATATTCCAAGAAAATCTCGAGAAGAGTTGAACATTAAAAAAAGGTAAACATTTTCCAGAAAAAGCCAAATTTTGAGAAAAAGGAAAAAGTTTCGAAAAAAATAGGGAAAAATAAAAATATTAAAAAAATGAATTTGTCTAATTCGGAAAAAGGGAGAAATTTCGAAAATTAATTTATCGAAAGTTGGCAAAAAAGGCAAAATTTTTGAAAAAAAAGTGGAATTTCGACAATAGATTGAAACCCAAAACAAATTTAAAAACCTGACAATTTTGAATTTTTTAAAAAATTGCAAATTTTCAAAAAGGGAAATTGTAAGAATAAACTGAAAGCTTAGAAGAAATTGTTGAAATTTCAAAGTTTTCAGAGAAGAAGAAAAAAGTCAAATTTGAGGAAAATTTCAAGGATAAAGTCAAATCTTTAAGAAAAGCTCAACGTTTTGACAAAAAAAGCTCGAAATTTCAACAGAAAATTTACAATTTTACAAAGACAGTTAAATTTTGAGAACAAATTTGAAGTTTCGAGGACAAGACGATTTAAAAAATTCCAAATTTTCAGATAAATTCGAATTTTGAGAGCATTTGTAAAATAATTTTGAAAGAAAGTTCCAAGAAAATTTCGAGAATAATTTTTAACTTTAAAAAAAGTTAAAATTTACCAAAAAAAGCCAAACTTTAAGAAAAAGAAAGATATTTCGAAAAAAATTGAGCAAAATGATTTTAAAAAAATGAATATTTTCAAAGTTCTCAAATAAGAGCAACATTTCAGAAAAAAAACGTCGAATTTCCACAACAGGTCGAGACCCAAAACAAATTTGAAAAACGTGAAATTTTCAGATAAAACAGAAATTGTAAAAATAAATAGGAAGCTTCAAAAAGTGTTGGACTTTAAAAGAGTCGAAGTTTTTCAGAGAAGTAGAAAAAAGTCAAATATTAGGAAAAATGTCAAGGAAATCAACATTTTAAGAAAAGTTCCAAATTTCGATAAAAATTTGTAATTTTTCAGAGAAAATTAAATTTTGAGAATAAATTTGAAATTTCGAAAACAAGACGAATTAAAAAAAACTCCAATTTTCAGATAAATTGAATTTTGAGAAAATTGGTAAAATAATTTCGAAAGGAAAGGGAATGTTGGTAAAACTTTCAATTTTGAGAAGTGTTAAACCTTAAAAAGAAGCCTATAATGCATAGACCAATAGGTTTGAACATTTATTAGATTCGCCTGGAGGGCTGCATGAATTTGTAGTCTAGGTTGCATTCTTCTTGCATACTTAAAAAGAAGGTTAAATTTTAAGAAAAAAAAATCAAATTTTGAGATTTGAAAATAGATGAATTTCGTTCGAAATAAAAGTTGATATTTCTGAAAAAATTTAATTTTGAAAAAAAGAGATTTCGAAAAATATGAATTTGTCAAAAATTTTCAAAAAAGCTAAATTTTAGAAAAAAAAACGTTAAATTTTGACATTAGATTGAATTTCAGAACAAATTTAAAAACCTAAAATTTTTAGACAAATTTGAATTTTGTGAAAAATGGTAAAATTTCGAAAAGAGAAATTGTAAAAAATTCAGAGCTTAGAATAAATTGTCGAACTTTCAGGGAAGGCAAAAATAAATAATTTGCAGTTTTCCAGAGAAAGTTAAATTTTGAGAATAAATTTGAAATTTCTAGAACAAGATGAATAAAAAAAAACATCAAATTTTCAGAAAAATTTGAATTTTGCGAATATTGGTAAAATAGTTTCTAAATAAAAAGGAATGTGGATAAAACTTCCAGTTTCGAGAAAAGTGTTGAACTTTAAAAAAAAGTCAAAAGCTCTGAAACATGGAAAAACTTCCATTTTTCGAAAGTGAGTTTATCGCTTTTTTATAGAATTTCGTGGACGTAAAATCAGGGTCTGTAAACCAAATTGGGTTATGACTATCTCTTTATGAGATGCAAGCCTCTAAAGTTTCGATATTTTCAAATTTTTCCCAAATTTCCTAAAGTTAAAATTGAAAAATCATTATTTAGGATTTGAAAGTACTCTGTAATATAGATTTTGACCCGCAGACTAAGAATCCGAAAACCAAATTGAGCTACGACTTTTGGTTTGGAAGATATGAGAGTTTGAAGTTACGAAAAAAATTCGAAGGTTCCCCACTTCTACCAAAATATGCGAAAATCTGCATTTTTCGAAAGTGAGTTTGTGGCTTTTTTATAGTTTTCGGAACGTAGAATCAGAGTTTGGAAACTAAATTGGGCTATGACTATCCGTTAACGAGATACAAATTGTTATAAAAATCAAAATTTCGTGCGTCGAAATTTTCCAAAAAAAATCTAAAAAGCGTCGAAGTTTCGAAAAGAAGTCTTATTTTTGAAAAAATTCGAAATTTCCATAAGACGAAATTTCGAAAAAACACAACCCTTTAAAAAAGTTTAAATTAAAAAATGTAAAAGTCGAAATTTTAATAAAATGCCGAAATTTTCAAAAAAATTGGAAATAGTGAAAAACAGTCGAAAGTTTCAAATAAGCCAAAATTTTGAAAAAAATGCAACTTTTCAAACAAATTTAAAACTAAAGCAAATTTTATAAAAATCACAATTTCGTACAGAAGTCGAAATTTTCCAAAAAAAAAGAGTCAACATTTCGAAAAAAGCTCAAAGTTTCGAAAAGAAGTTATTTTTGAAAAGATTCGAAATTTTCACAAGACGAAACTTTAAAAAAACACAATCCTTCAAAAAAGTTAAAATAAGAAAAATATAGAAGTCGAAATCTTGATAAAGTGCTGAAATTTTCAAAAAATTGGCAACTCTGTTTCCGATCAAAAGTCAAAATTTTTGACAAAAGTCGATAATTTGAGAATAGGTTAAAGTTTCGAAGCCTTTAAAATTTCGAAAGTGAGATTATGGCTTTTTTATTGAGCTTTTGGGACGTAGAACTAGGGTCTGAAAACCAAATTGGTTCATAACAATCTGTTTACGAGATTTAGGCCTCCAAAGTTTCGAAATTTTCAAATTTTCCCCAAATTTCCGAGGGTCGAAATTGAAAAGTCTTTATTTAGGATTTGGAAGAAGTACCCTATCATATAGATTTTGACCCGTAGATTAGGAATCCGAAAACCAAATTGAGCTACGACTTTTGGTTTGGAAGATATGAGAGTTTGAAGTTACGAAAAAAATTCCAAGGTTCTTCTTCCAAAACATTCAATAATCCGCATTTTTCGAAAGTGAGTTTGTGGCTTTTTTATAGAGTTTTCGGAACGTAGAATCAGAGTTTGGAAACTAAATTGGGCTATGACTATCCGTTTACGGGATACAAATTGTTATAAAAATCGAAATTTCGTGCAGAAGTCGAAATTTTCCAAAAAAATCTAAAAAGCGTCGAAATTTCGAAAAGAAGTCTTATTTTTGAAAAAATTCGAAATTTCCATAAGACGAAATTTCGAAAAAACACAACCCTTTAAAAAAGTTTAAATTAAAAAATGTAAAAGTCGAAATTTTAATAAAATGCCGAAATTTAAAAAAAAAATGACCCTGTTCCCGACCGAAAGTCGAAATTTTGAAAAAAAGATTGCGGTTTTGAAAAGAAGTCGATATTTTAATAAAAAAAAAATCGAAATTTTGATGACAAAAGGTCGAAAAATTGGAAATTGAGAAAAACAGTCGACAGTTTCAAAAAAGCCAAAATTTGGAAAAAATGTAACTTTCAAAAAAATTGAAACTAAAGCAAATTTTATAAAAATTATAATTTCGTGCAGAAGTCGAAATTTTCCAAAAAAAGAGTCAAAATTTCGAAAAAAGGTCGAAGTTTCGAAAGGAAGTTATTTTTGAAAAGATTCGAAATTTTCACAAGACGAAATTTTGAAAAAACCCAATCCCTCAAAAAAGTTGAAATAAGAGAAATATAGAAGTCGAAATCTTGATAAAGTGTTGAAATTGGCAATTCTGTCCCCGAGCAAAAGTCGAAATTTTTGACAAAAGTCGATAATTTGAAAATATGTTACAGTTTTGAAGCCTCTAAAATTTCGAAAGTGGGATTGTGGCTTTTTTATTGAGCTTTTGGGACGTAGAATTAGGGTCTGAAAACCAAATTGGTCTATGACTATTCGTTTACGAGATTTAAGCCTCTAAAGTTTCGAAATTTTCAAATTTTCCCCAAATTTTCGTAACTGAATTTTTCGGAAGCCATTGAAATTGACAAATGTTTACCGCGACAAACTACACTGATGAATGAACAACTAGATCTTCCGAACAAATCTTCAATAGAAGCTGTAGCAATGAATTCAGATAAAACGGAATATTCGTATGAGTATGTGATCAATAAAATGATAATCTGCCAAACTCCTGATCCAGTCAGGGCGCTGTAAAACGAACGACGGTCAAAAAAACCTAAAATTTTATTGATATGTTATAAAATTTTCATGTTTACATGTTATAATTATTATTATTTTTTTGTGGAACGATTGGTCCTTGGTTATCTTCAAAAATTGAAATAAATTCAGTGGACAAGATTTGTATTATAATTATTATTGTTAAACAGAATCGATTATGAATAATTTGATAACAACAGCAACCCCTATCAAGCGTTTCACATTTATCCCTAACCCTAGTAACTAATGGACGAGTAAATCAGCGGTTCAAATCGCCCTAAAGCCTCTTTCGAGATGGTTTATTCAAAACACTTGCGGCGAAGGCTGAAGATGCTCGCCAAAGCTCTAAAGCTCGGCTTCATTGAAATCGAGAGCCGTTCGACGTCCTGAAAGACGGGGCACAATACTCGAGCATGTTTGATGCAGAAGCAACACCTATAATTTGCGGTCTAAGTCTTTCTTTACGGTTTCTTTGAAACCATTATATAAAGAAGCGCCCGGTCCTAAGGGGATGCAGATAAATCCGAATGGCACGAAATAGAAATGTCAGCAGCTCAGCGGGTGGCGAAAACCTTCACCTACAAGCACGCAATTGTTTTTAGCAAACATTCTCGACGTCATATTTGGAATTTATGGCAGTTCTGGCATCTAAAAAAGACGGTAAAAAAATATTGGTTTCGCTTTGGGTAAATATTAACTGAATTTATTGCTGTTTGACTAGTCGTAAAACAAAATTTATATTTGTAGGCAATTAAACAATGGATTATCTACGTTCGGTTTGAAATTGAGAAGGAAGTCTTCACAACTTTATATTTATGGACATCTTTTGTTGAGTTTAATTTAGATAATGCCTTTTAATGTGACAGGTCATTGACATATTTTAACGTTTTAATTGTTAAGATTAATGGAGAATGTTGGATTTAAAATAAAACGCCGATTTGAAGAGATGAAGAAGCAATAATTTTTCCGATATATTAAGTTGGCAACCAACCAGTTTCTGTCAGCGAATTAAACGACTTTATTTATGATTCTGTCCTCAAGTGTTAATTAAATTAATCTGACGAAATTAATAATAGATTTGCCGTTACTTTTATCGAGATTTACCAAAGTATTTGTAATTTTTTATCGATTTTAAGTTATGCAAAATGAAGATGTGTTGGTTCACAGCAGGCAATTAGCTAAGTTGACCTTGCCGACCATAATTTCAGGGGAAGATCTTTTTCTTGGTCATCCTTTCCTGTTAGGAGTATAATTTACGCGCCCTTGAGGCTATTCCTTGAAACATATTATAACGAGACTATTTTCAGAAACAGAAAGAATTTTTTCTGTGGAATTACACATAATTAATTAAGACGAATTTGATTTAGTCTTAATGACTAAGAAGTTTAAAAAAGTGAGTCAGTCAATTGTAAAGTTGAACCTTAACCCCGAAATGTCAACATGAAAGTTGAAACTCAAAAACAAATTAGTTATCTCAACTTCAAACTTATATAAATCTGAAAACATAAAAAAAATTGGCCTCAAAACAATGAAATTTTTTCTTTTTTAAATTCTCACCTTCTTCGAAAATACATTGTTTGATTAAAATATAGATTATTGTTTTATATTTCTGTTTTAGTTCGTTGTAAACATTTTTTTAAAGGGGCGCCATTCAAGTCGTTTGCTTAGGGCGCCAAATTTCCTCAGACCGACCCTGCGGACAATACTACAATAACAAGCACACGTCCAAGCATTTTTACGAATAAGAAATAAACTTACGGGAATTATTAATTTCCCGATGAATTTTCATCGAATTTATACTAAAATCCTTTTAATTGTTCGAATTAAGTAAACAAAACCGAAAAACCTAATTTTAATAAACTTCGCCATTTTGAATGGTAGATCGAAACAGAACTGTCAACCTAAATGTCAAATAGGGTATGGATTTTAAATGTATGGCAGCTTGCCATATATTTGAAGGTAAAATTACGTACATACGCAGTTAAAATTACCATATTTTCACAAAAAATTACCGTAGGTTATTTTATTACCTGTTACCCGTCTTAAACACTTTTATTTAGTGGCTAAACACGTTACACACGTATTAATAAATACACTACAAAACTTGAAAAAAGTTTATTTATTTTTTTTGAAGTAAAAATTACAAGAACGTAGAAAGGACATTAATTTGAAAAAAGTTTATTTACCTTTTTTGAAATAAAAATTACAGAAAGGACATTAATTTGAAAAAAGTTCATTTACTTTTTTGAAGCAAAAATTACAAGAGCGTAGAAAGCACAACAATTTGAAAAAAAATTAATCACGGAATGTTGTCTTTTTCTCCTCTAAATTCCGGGTTTAATGTCAAAATTTCGAAAAAAATTCATAATCTGAAGTTTAAAGTTGAAATTTCTAGAGAAAAGTTAAAATTTCAATCCTTAGATCGAAATTTAACGATTAAAGTCGAAATGTTACAAAGACGTAGAAAGGACATCGATTAAAAAAAATGTTATTTTAGAAATGTCGACTTTTTTCTCAAATTTTGACTTTTTTCTCAAAACTACGACTTTTTTTCTAAAGATTTCGACTTTTCTTCTGGAAATTTCGACTTTAATCTTGAAATGTAGCTTTTTTTCCCTAAATTTCGACTTTAATCTCGAAATTTAGACTTTTTTTTTTTAAATTTCGATTTTAAACTCGAAATTTAAACTTTTCTCTCGAAATTTCGAGTTTTTCTCAAATTTTGACTTTTTTTTGGAATTTTGATTTTTTTTTCTTGAAATTTTGACTTTATTCCTAAATATTGGCCTTAATATCGAAATTTCGACTTTAAATTAGGAATTTCGACTTTAAACTCAAAATTTCGACTTTTTTCGCAAATTTCGACATTTTTCTCAAAATTTTGACTTTTTTCTGGAAATTTTAACTTTTTCTTGAAAATTTCGACCTTAATCTCGAACTTTCGACTTTTTTTCTCAAATATCAATTTTAAACTTAAAATTTAAATTTTTCTCGTGAAATTTCGAATTGTTCTCAAATTTCGACTTGTTTTCTTAAAATTTTGACTTTTTACTCAAAATTTCGACTTTTTCTCTCAAAATTTCGACTTTTTTCGCAAATTTCGACTTTTTTCTCAAAATTTCCACTTTCTTTTGGAAATTTCGAATTTTTCCTGAAAATTTCGACCTTAATCTCTCGAAATTTCGACCCTTTTTCTTAAATTTTGCTTTTAAACTCGAACTTTTAACTTTTCTCCCAAAATTTCGGGTTTTTCTCAAATTTCGACTTGTTTTCTTAAAATTTCGACTTTTTTCTCAAAATTTTGACTTTTCTCTTAAAATTTCGACTTTTTTTGCAAATTTCGACTATTATCTCAAAATTTCGACTTTTTCTGAAAATTTTCACTTTTTCCTAAAAATTTCGACCTTAATTTCTCAAAATTTCGACCCTTTATCTTAAATTTTGATTTTAAACTCGAACTTTTAACTTTTTTCTCAAAATTTCGAGTTTTTCTCAAATTTCGACTTGTTTTCTTGAAATTTCGACTTTTGTTCTCAAAATTTTGACTTTTCTCTCAAATTTTGGTTTTGATATCGAAATTTTAACTTTAAACTCAAAATTTCGACTTTTTCTCCCAAAATTTCCACTTTTTTCGCAAATTTCGATTTTTTTCTCAAAATTTCGACTTTCTTCTGGAAATTTCGAATTTTTTCTGAAAATTTCGACTTTACTCTCGAAATTTCGACTTTTTTTTCTTTAATTTCGATTACAAAGTTGAAATTTAAACTTTTCTCTCGAAATTTCGAGTTTTTCTCAAATTTCGACTTTTTTTCTTGAAATATTGACTTTTTTTCTCGAAATTTTGAATTTTTTCTCAAATTTTGACCTTATTATAGAAATTTCGACTTTAAACCCGAAATTTCGACTTTTTTTTCTAGAAATTTCAACTTTTTTCTTAAATTTCGACTTTTTTTCTCGAAATTTCGACTTTTTTCTCAAAATTTCGATTTTCTTTTGAAATTTCGACTTTTTTCTTCGCAAATTTCGACTTTTTTCTCAAAGTTTCGACTTTTTGCTCAAATTTTGACTTTTTTCTGAAATTATTTCGAAATTTCGACTTTTTTCTCGAAATTTCAACATTTTTGTTTCGAAAATGCGGTTTTCTTTCTCAATTTTTGACTTTTTTTTCAAATATTGACTTTTTTCTCGAAAGTCTGTCTTTAATATCGAAATTTCGACATTTTTCTCGAAATTTCGACTTTTTTCTCAAAATTTCGACTTTATTTTGGAAATTTTGACTTTCTCCAGGAAATTTCGACCTTTTTCTCAAAACTTTGACCTTTTCCTCCAAATTTCGTTTTCAAATTCAAAATTTTAACTTTTTTCTCGAAATTTCGAGTTTTTCTTAAATTTCGAATTGTTTTCTTAAAATTTCTACTTTCTTCCGGAAATTTTAATCTTTTGCGTAAATATCGATTTTTTCTCGACATTTCGATCTTTTTCTCAAAATTTCGTTCTTTTTCTGAAGTTTCGTCTTTTTTTAATCAAATTTCGACTTTTTTATTTAAATTTTAACCTTAATATGAAAATTTCGACATTTTTTTCGAGATTTCGACTTTAAACTCAACATTTCGACTTTTTTTCTTAAAATTTGGACTTTTTTTTGCAAATTTTGACTTTTTTCTCGAAATTTCGACTTTTCTAGAGAAACTTCGACTTCTTTCCCAAATTTTGACATTTTTTTCTCGAAATTTCAACTTTTTTCTCAAAATTTCGACTTTTTCTTAAAATTTCGACTTTTTGCTCAAAATTAACTTTTTTCTCGAAATTTCGACTTTTCTAGCGAAACTTCGACTTTTTTCCCAAATTTTGACATTTTTTTCTCGATATTTCAACTTTTTTCTCAAAATTTCGACTTGTTCTTAAAATTTTGACTTTTTGCTCAAAATTAACTTTTTGCTCGAAATATCGGTTTTCTTTTTCAATTTTCGACTTTTTTCTCAAATATCGACTTTTTTCTAGAAGATTTTGACTTAAATATCGAAATTTTGATATTTTTCTCGAAATTTTGGCTTCAAACAAAAAATTTTCACTTTTTTTGAAATTTCGACTTTTTCTCTCGAATCTCGACTTTTTTTTCTCGAAATTTCAATTTTTTTTCTCGAAATTTCGTATTTTTTCTTGAAATTTCGATTTTTTTTTCAAATTTTGACTATTTCTCTCGAAATTTCGACATCTTTCTCAAAATTTCGACTTTTTGCTCAAATTTTGATTTTTTTCTCGAAATATTTCGAAATTTCGACTTTATTCTCGATATTTCGACGTTTTTCTCAAAATTCAAAATTCTTCTTTCTTTCTTTCTCAATTTTCGACTTTTTTCTTAAATATCGACTTTTTTCTCGAAATTTTGACTTTAATATCGAAATTTCGAAATTTTTCTCGAAATTTCGACTTTAAACTCAAAATCTCGACTTTAAATTCAAAATTTCGACTTTTTTTTTCAAAGTTTCAAATCTTTCTCAAATTTGACTTTTTCCTCGAAATTTCAACTTACGTTTTTCTCGAATTTCGACTTTTTTTTTGGAAATTTTGAGTTTATTCTCAAATCTTGACTTTTTTTCGAAATTTCGACTTTTTTATTGTAATTTAGACTCTTTTGTCGAAATATATTTCGAATTTTCGATTGTTTTCTAGAAATTTTGACGTTTTTCTCAAATTTAGGCTTTTTCCTCAACATTTTGGTTTTTTCTCAATTTTCGACCTTTTTCTCAAAAATCTACTTTTTTCTTGAAATTTTGACCTTAATATCGAAATTTCGACATTTTTCTCAAAATTTCGACTTTAAACTCTTTTTTCGAAGTTTCAACTCTTTCTCAAATTCGACTTTATTCTTGAAATTTCAACTTACGTTTTTCTCAAATTAAGACTTTTTTTTCAAAATTTTGAGTTTTTTCTTAAATTTGAACTTTTTTTTTCGAAATTTGGTCTTTTTTCTCGAAATTTCGACTTTTTTTCAAGTATCTACTTTTTTTTTCGAAATTTTGACCCTAATATTGAAATTTCGACATTTTTATCGAAATTTCGACTTTAAACTCAAAATTTTGACTTGTTTTCTCAAAATTTCGGCTCTTTCTCGAATTTAGACTTTTTTCTCAAAATTTCAACTTACGTTTTTCTTAAATTTCGACTTTTTTTCTCAAAATTTCGACTTTTTTCTCAAATTTCGACTTTTTTTCTTGAAATATCGACCTTAATCTCGAAATATCGACTTTTTTTCAAATTTTGACTTTTTTTTCTCAAAATTTCGACTTTTTTCTCGAAATTTCAACCTTAATCTCGACATTTCGGGAAAAAAGACGAAATTTTGGTAATTAAAAATACCAATTATTAAACGCACCCTACTACCAACTGTCAAGATTGTTGGGAAAGGGGAGTGATGGGACGAAACGTCATCTGCTTAATTTAACCATAGAGTATAGAAATTTCGACTTATTTTCGAAATTTCAAGAAAAAATGCGATATCAAAGTCGAAGTTTCCGAGATTAAACTTGAAATTTCAACTTTAATCTCGGAATTTTAAGAAAAAAGTAGAAATTTTGAGAAAAAAGTGAAATTTTTGAAAAAAAAAGTCGAAATTTTGAGTGTGAAGTCAAAATTTTGAGTTTAAAACCAAAATTTCGAAAAAAATTGATATTTCGAAAAAAAAGTCGAAATTTCTAAAAATATTTTTTCTAAATCAATATCCCTTCTACGCTTTTGTAAAATGTCGAAATTTCTAAGTAAATTTTTTTTAACCAATGTCCTTTCTACGCTTTCATAAAATGTCGAAATTTCTAAATATAATTTTTTTTATTCAATGTCCTTTCTATGCTTTTGTAAAATGTCGACTTTGAACTCGAAATTTCGACTTTTTTCTTAAAAATTCTGTTTAAATTTTGAAATGTCAAGAAAAAAGTCGAAATTTTGGGTAATCAAAAATTGAAATTACTGAACGCAACCTACTGCTGTGAATATTAAATTGTAAAGGGGTTGGCGCCTAGATTTTATTCTTATATTGTAAGGGTTGGTGGGGCGCCACTGGCATCTGCCTAACCTAGCCATAAAATTTCGTGAAACCAAAGTGAAATTTCGAGATTTAAGCCGAAATTTTGACTTTATCTATGAAATTTCCTTAACGAAAGTCGAAATTTGAAGAATAATTAGGAAATTTTCACTTAAACTTCATATTTCTAAATATATTTTTATAAATTATTGCCCTTTCTACATCTTCGTAAAAAAACTAAAAATACATAATAAAAAACAAAGCAAAAAATAAATATATGTATCGGATCTTTCTAATTAAGAATAAATAACTAAAATATAAATTTAACTGTTTAAAATACAAGAAAAACTTGCAAAATTAAACTAAAATATTTCTACTTATCACGAGATGGCACGGCGCAAATTTTTTACTTGGTTGTAAATTGTGGAACTGTTCGTAAAATAATATTGGTGAATTACATAACAAACTTGTTGTTATTAAATAGTAAAATGTAAATTACCATATTTTTTTGGTACGGTATTGGTATTTGGACCTTTGGTACGGTATTGGTATTTGGACCGTACACCGTACTTTTGTCAGAAATACCGTACATATACGGTAATTACAGTACTTATGGTAATACTGGTGTATGGCCTCATATTATCAAATTGAAAATGAGCCAATGGCGGGGTGTAATTTAACATCTGGTAAAATAAAATACTCTTCAAATTAAGCAGTTAATTTTATTTACTAAAGATTTATTTATTAAAGATGAATAAATAAGTTGTTTTATTTAAAATTCCGAGCTACATTATTAAATTAAACCAAAATATTAAAGCAATAGCAATAAATAGTATAAAGATGTCATGAGAACCGAAAAAAATACTGAACCAAATAAGGTTTTTTTTAAATTCCTTTCCGAGGACATTATAATTAGTCTTAGGTCAAGCTTCAACAGACATGGTATTAACTAGTATTTGGTCTAACTAGTAACCGATCTGGTCTGGATTTAGGGGCAGAATTGTTCCAGTTTTCTTGCAATTTTCTTGACAATTCAAACACAACTGTGTTTTCTTACACCAGCTGTAAGTAATAAATTGCTCAGGCTCTTGGCAAGTTCGATTTTAATACAACAAACTTGAAGAACACTAAAGGTCCATGACTAATAAATTTGAAATATAAATTGACAACCTTCAATATTCATAGATATTGTAACGTAAACTGTTCGAATTTGACGTTTCATTATTTAATGAATTTGGTTTCTGATATTTCTGAATTAATTACACTGGTCAACACTGATTTTGTCACACGAACTCTGGTAGGTAATTGTGTTTGGACTACCTACCCCTATCATGAAACCGAACTTAATTTTTTCCATCACCCCCAGTTTTCTTGTGGCAAAATAAAATTTTATTTTTGGAAATATAGTCTTCCCAAAGACTGTTCGCTTTTATTTAGGTGCATATATTATTTAAATCTTAAACAATTTTATCAGAAATAAAACATATCATGATTCTTCATTTGAAGTCTTTTTTATCATTAAAATTTGGGTGCTTTTTATTTGAATGGGACAGCAGGGATCGAAAAAATCACAATTAGGAAAAAGTTTGTCCTACACGTAGATCTTTAAATTGTAAATAGAAAACTGTAAAGCATTTACATTTGTAAAGCTCTCTGGTATACTCCTACCATCACTTCATATTAAATTAGGCTTACCAAAACTTTTACAGAGGGGATGGGTCCCAATATTTCATATTTTACAGAGAAATTCCCTAGAATGAGTGAAGTAGTAGTAGTAGAACCTCAAATTAAGAAAATTTATAAAATTACTCGTTGTTTGAAGAAAAATTAAATGTTTTGAAAAAATCAGCATGAAGATGCTTCAAAAATTTAATTGGAAATTTTTTGGTTTACCATAAATGACATCTATTTGGTTAAAAACTTTTATTGGAGTATAAAACTTTGGGTTGCAATATGGGGATCAAGATTCATTTTTTTGACCTTATTCCTACGAATTAGGGGGCTCTGGGGAGCTCTAAGTGATAAGAACTGATAACGGTTTCATGCGGACATTCCAATGATGGAAAAACTTTATTAGGGCAGATTAAACTCAAGGGTGTTGACTGACTACTACTGCTTGATTAAAAGGGGCCAATTAAAAGCTCAATAATCTAGAAAAACAAAGATTATAAGTTCCTAATGTACATTTTTTATGTTATATTTCTGGAGATGCATCATTTTTTAAACATTTAACAAACAAATGTCGTGGGTGATGAAAATTCAAATTTGCTTAATTTAAATGACAACAACTAACACTATTTTTAATACAAAAGCTCATGTGACATGACAAAACTTCTATTTTGTTGACCAGTGTAATAAACCAACACTTGAAAAGTATTTATTTTTTGTTTTTAAGAATAAAATTAACACAATGTACCTACCACGGGAAGTCGCATTAGAAAGAGTTCAACTCAAAACCAGAGTTATATTTTTACTGATGAATGAACCTCTGGCAATCCCTCGAAATTTATAGCATGAAGCATTTAATTGAAAAAAGAACTGATCAAAAAGACCATAACCAACATATCAGGCTTAGCAGCAATAAAAAAGTAAAAAAAACGAAGAGCAAAACCGTAAAGAATGTCGTCGCAAGCTATTACAAATGTTGGTATCTCCATAACTTGTCTAGTTGACATATTAACTGGGTGGTCTGGTTCCATTCACCCTCTTGCTTTACATGGAACCGTTGAGAAGGTAAATCAAAATTTTCAAAGAAAGACTGATTTAATCGCCATTATGTTTAATTAGGCAAACGATAGTTCGATGTTTTGAAACATCGATGTATCGTTTGTAAACATCGATGTTTTAACATCGATGGTAAAGAATAAAAAATATCGATGCATCGTTCAGTTTATAAACGATGTTTGAAAAATCGATGTATCGCTTCGCGATAGAAGTAGCGCCATCTCTTTGCATAGAATTGATGGGGCAAACGATCACACAATTTTTTAACTAGTCATTCGATGACAGCAATGTATATTTAACAAATAAATACTAAAATTGTATGCCGCAGGTATATAATATAATTATTTGAAAATTTATTTTTATTTCACAACCTATATAACAACCCAAATTTTGAAGGAAAAATTTTAAGAAAAGTTTTTCTTGTGCTAACTTCTAAAAACTAGAAAACATGAACTGAATTTTGTTAAAATTTCGATTTTGAATTTACTGTTATTTATTTAGTATCCATTATTTTAAATATTCGAGCAAACATATAGATCTTATCTTTATCAAAATTCCTAATTTGAACTTCAAATTTTCAATTCCTTTGGGACAACTTTTTTACATAAACTTTTTTCGAATTTTTAATTTTTTTAATTTCGTATTTTACTTCAAAACCTCTAGAAAAAAGTCGAAATTTTCAGAATACGTTTTTAGAAATAGACCAATTTTCGAGTTAAAAATAAAAAAATTCAAATAGAGCCAAAACACAATTTCCACATTTTCGATACGAATTTCCAAATAACAAATTTTTTAGTTGTCAATTTACGTATAAAGTCTGGATACGTGTATCGTGCTTTACTTGAGAATTGAATATTTTTGTAATTTCTGATTTTCCTCAATATCTCGAATTTTTTCCTAAAATTTTGCATTACACCGAATTTACAGATTTTATTTTTGTAAATTTCAGATTTTTCTCGAGAGTTTCCAAAATTCGGAGTGTAACCTAGAATTTTATAAACTCGAAAACTAAGAATTTGATATAAATATTTGATTTTATTATTTTTTTCTAAAAATATGTCGAAATTTCCAGAAAAAAAAAACATTTTTAAAAAAGTCCAATTTTTGAATCGACAGTACAATCAAAAGTTGTTTCAAAAGTACAATCAAAAGTAGTTTCAAAAGTACAATCAAAAGTAGTTTCAACAACAGAATTCTCAAAATTTTAAACCTAATTTCCAATTTTGAAATATTTAAAAAGTTGTCAATTTTTGAGTAAAAATTTTAATACCTATTACTAGAAATTCGAAATTTTTATTTAAATTGCACGCTTAAATTTAAAAATGACATACGTCTCTGTAAATCCAAAATATTTTGGAAATATCGAATCTGTCCTAAAATTTTCTGTTAAAACAGATTTTATTATTATAAACTGGTTTTTCTTCTAAAATTCCAGCATGTTTCCAAATTCGGAGTTTAACCTTGAATTTTTATCCAAAATGAAACTTTTTTGGTAAATATTTGAGATTAAAGTAGAAATTTTTAAAATTTTAAGTTTAAATTTTAAATGTTGAAGTTTTCCCTCAATGTAATATTAAGTTTTTCAAAAATTTAATTTCTTTTTAAAAATTTTGGCTTTTTTAAATATTTTGATATTTTTAAAATTTTGCTATTTTTTAAAATTCCAAAATAATTAATGAATATTTGATCCATCTTTTATGATTATAAGATTAAATTACCTTAGGGTTAACAGCGTAATTTTAAGAGTTCCTATCGAAAGAAGAGATTGCGACCTCGATGTTGGATTATAATTTATTTTAGGTGTAAAAGCTTAATTAGGTCTGTTCGACCTTTAAAATTGTACATGATCTGAGTTTAGACCGGCGTGAGCCAGGTCGGTTTCTATCTTTATATAAATAAAATATTTTAGTACGAAAGGACCAGATATTTCAAATTTCGTAAAAAAAATTGGTGGCTCGACTCCAAATCCTTATACTTTTCATTGGAAATGACCAGTTTTCACCCAACATTTTAACAGCAATCCCGAAATTTTTCTGAATCTTGACGTTGGGAGATTTTCTCGGATTGATTTTAAGACGTACCTTGGGAATTAAGTTCGACTTTAAACTCGTTTGCACTTGTCTTTTTAGACTATCGAGTCTTTAATCGAAATTTTTGGGTCAATCTTCAATGGCTTTTTTTTAGCAATTTCGACAAGCCCAAAAGTCAACATTCCGGGAATATGGGAGTCGACATTTTTGAAAATTTTGTCAATTTTTTTTAATCAACAATTTTAGAACCTGATTTTAGATATCATCTTTAAATGTGAAACTAATACATGCACACTCGACTTTTCAAGAGGTATATGATGCCAACAGAGCACATGTGTGCAAATGAATCGGTGTGGGATAAGACTTCTATAAATTGCAGAGGTGCATCCTATCTGATGGGCCTGGGAGGTTCTTAAAGGAGGAGATCCGGCTAATTAGAAAGTAAACAACCAACAATTAGCTGGCACTGTCTTCTTTATTTGTCGAGAACTTAATAGTCACCTTATTTATAACGTTGGTATTGCCATTTCAACTTGCAATTTAGCAATTTGCTCAACGAATTAGTATGCACTGATTTTTTTAACTACTAACGGTTTGCATTCTCGTTCCTTCAACGATACAACAGAAGCATTCATTCCAAAGCTTATCATTTGGTAAATTGCTGGACAAAAAAAATTGACCATTATAACTGTTAACTGAAATCCAGATACAGATACACAGCGAAATTTTTTGTATCTGTTTTGAATTGTACTCAAAATTTTTAGATTAAAACTGAAAATTTGCTTTTTTCATCATTTTTGGATAGTTTTCTTTATAAAAATTTAGTTCTATAATGTTACAAGATAAAGTTGGAATGGAAAAAACTTGATACTTCAAACAGCACATTTGAGTGTTCAATAGTTTAATTTAGTTTCAGTTTTTGCTCAAAATTTAGATTTTAAAGTTGAAGACATCTTAAACAACTTCATCTGGGAACCGCTGACAGAAGTGAAAACCTCTCAAATGTATTTGAGCTTCGTATTCTTGTGAACAGTCGTGTGGTTCAGTGGTCAAGGCGCTAGATTTTGTTTCATAGGACTGATAAATTGCGGCTTCGAATCCCACAATCGTCTACCCGTTTTTTAATTCCATTACACGTCTTACTCATAGCTATATAGTACTGTTAACATTAGAGTATGTCGGCAGAGCAAATTAGCGCGATGGTAACGGGAAATCGTGTTTTCCCCCTATTTAAAACCATCCAAAGCGCCTAAAGAAGTTTTTTCTTAAAAAAAATCTTCTAGTCTAGTAGTTACCAAAAGTTACGTGCACACTCTTTACAGAGACAAAAGCTGGAATAGTGCTTCCATGTACGTAGTTCGTTATCAAAACCCAATGACTCCGTTTAAAAACAAAAGATTCGTGCAATTGAAGAACAGATGCATTATTAGGCTAGAGTGGCCCAAAATGATCCCCTTAAGACAAAAATCAGCCTAAAGTGAAACACATAATTTTTAGGGAATTTATATATTCTTTATTACAATATGTATCTATTGTATATTAAAACTAGCATCAAATTTCTATATAGAAAAGTATGGTTTTATTTGAATTAATAATAATACAAAGGTCTGCAAAAGGATCATTTTACCCTTAGGGGTCGGGCAAAATGGTTTCCTCTGGTAGGGCGAAATGATCCTGTACGAAAAAATAGTACCTGTTTAAAAACTATACTTTTTTTGGAAATAAAACAAAATTAAAGACTATACTATGTTACTGTAAATACTAAAGAGATAAACGAACAAAAAAATAGTTATATGAGTTAACACAGCATTTTACGAATTTTACTAATCTTAATTCTTTCGATACAATCATCGCACTTATATACAGGGTGGACCATAAATAATGGTACATAGAGCAAGAGTAGATTTTTCGTATAAAAATAACGTAGTTTAGCCATATTTACCGTATACCAAAAGTTGATTTTAACAGAGATACAGGGTGTCAAAGTTGAAAAAAAAATTGATTTTTCGCATAACTGATGAACACATTTCACTATAGACAAAAAAATAATTGACATAAGGGGGATTCTTTGGTCAAGAAATTCTAATTTGGTAACAGATTTCTAGTAACTCATATGGGGCGCCACCTGCGCTACCTTGTATTATTCTAAAGCATCATAACTTTTTTGTGCCTTTCTGCAAACTTATTTTAAATACATGTTTTTATTTACCTACATTTTCTACGTAAAAAAGGTATACTTTTTAAATGTTGATACAACCAACCGTTTTCAAGATATTTGCCTTCAAAGTTTGCAGTACGTTTATTTTAAGTTATGTAAATGTGAACTCTTCGCAGTAGGTTTTAAAATAAAAGTAATAAAACTGACTCTAAAATAGTTTTTATCAAATATTACTCTACTGACATTATTATTACACATACTTTTTAAATTTCTAAAGCAAATTTAAATAAAATACCAAAACAAAATTTATTTTCAAAAATAAGTATGTGGGAAATGACTTTTTTCATATAAAGGGATTGTAAACAATTATAAATCTGGTTGTCTTTCATTTAAATTTATCTTTGAGTATCTGCTTTGACCACACAGATTATTAAAGTTTTCTTGTGGGACTCAGACATCATATCTCACACCTCTATGTTAGAAAATAAATTACGTCTCAATTTTTTGGATTTTCTTTATTGAGATTTTCAAAATTTAGGTAAAAATATTATCAGCAAAGTAATATTTGACATAAATAACTTTTACAGCTGTCTTATGATTACTTTTTTTTCAAGCCTAATTCGAAAATTTAATATCTTGGTAATTTAAAACCAAGGCACGTCAAGCTTTAAAGGCAAATATCTTGGAAACGGTTGCTCGTATCAACTTTTAGAAAGTACATCTTTTTTGCGTAAAAAATATGGGAAAATAAAATAAGCCATTTAAAATTAATATACGTGGGTGCACAAAAAAGTTATGATGATTTAGAATTGTGCAGGATAGCGCAGGTAGCGCCCCCTACCATCTATTGGTAATATGTTAGCAAATTAGAGTTTGTCGACTTAAGAAACCCCCTTGTTCCAAATTTCGTGCCTATATTACAATTCATTCCATAGTTATACGGAAAAATTGAAATTTTTTTTTCAACTTTGACACCCTGTATCTCTGTTAATATTAACTTTTGATATAAGGTAAATGTAGCTACACACATTATTTTTATTCGAAAAATCCACCATTGCTCTGTCATTACTTATGGTCCAACCTGTATAACGCAATAGTTCGTCTCAATACCAGTACAGGCATCATGCGCCGAACGTTTGCAGTCAAAACATTGCACCCATCCTTCTCCTGCGATGGATGTCAGAAATGTTTCAGAACAAATAAAACATTGTGCATCCTCGTCATTTACTTCTTCCGATCCTCCGTCTCCTTGATAATACTTCTTTTTTCTTTTGCGGTGCTTATCACACGTGAAACTTGCCTTCTTCTTTTTTTTTTCAACATATTCTTACTTTTTATCTTTAGAGTTTTCTTTTCCTCTGGTTCCTTTTTTTCTTTTGTTCATCCACCAGTTGGTCTTTATAAGGAATGCTGGTTAAAATAGCTGTTCCTACAGATTTTCTTGCTTTTACTTGTTTCGTTTTTGTGTCATTTTTGGAAATGGAACATCATTGGGTAAAACCTTAAACTCTATTGGAGACATTTGAATTTGAAGGGGTCTCAATATTGGCAAGATGTGTGACATCGTCAGGAACTGAAGAAGTGGATGGGTTTCCTTTTTGCTCGTCATGTTCCAAGTAAATCAAATCTGATTCTGATTAAACTGATTTAGGTGTTCTGACTGGGTGACTTGCAGCAGCTGCAAAGTCAAAGTCACAAACTAATTCTGTGTAATAAGGAACAATTCTAACTTTTCTAAAACCATTAATAGCATTCATTAGTGCACATGCTTTCGTATATGATTTGTTGAAAATCTTTGAAATTTGAAAAGCTCATCCAGCGTTATTAGTCAACCAATTTTCAAGATAGTGGGTACATAAAACTGAGATCAAGGGCCTCTAATTTGTGGGTATTATGAGGGGGAGACATAAAATGGCTACATAATTAGAACGAGCCTTTTCAATAATATTTAAATTCTTTGTATGTGAAAGGTGCCCATCAAGTAGCGAAAGGTGGCCATCAAGTATTAAAAGGACTGGGTCTTCCAATGTTGGTTTTGGATAATGTAAAAAATAATCAAACCAATCCGTAAAAACGTCAAATTTTATCCATTCTGAATTATTGCATTTAAGTACTGTTCCAAGAAGGGTTTCTCTTTTAGCTCTTCTTTCATCCTTTTTCTGAGGAAAATTAACATCGGTGGAACAAAGGAGTCGCCGGCTGACATACAAATTACATCAGTACTGGAAATACCTCGTTCAGGGGTTCAACCTGTTTTCGTCTTCTTTTTGCAAGAACTTTGCAGTTTTTACTTGAAACAGTACTCCAGATGTCTCATCTACATTAAAAATTTTATAGGGGCAAAAATGTGTTTTGTCTAATATGTCCTTAAGCAGCTTGAAAAGTTTTTCAATTACTAGTTTATTAAAAGCTCGAGCTCGAGCTGTAGATGTTGCCTCAGGTGATCGTAACGCGAGTTCAGGGAGCCGATGGCGAAAACCAGTAAACCAGTCTTTACCAGCAAGTTTTGTCTCTTTGGAGAATGGATGATCAATCCCTTTTTTTTTCTGCGGGATGATATGCCATCGATCTTACGTCTTTAGTGGTAAGGCCATATATTCTGACCTCCATGTCAACAATGTACTTTACAAGGTCTTTTTCTTGATCTTCGGTAAATACCTCAGTTTTGCTACCAAGTTTTTTAAATTGATTGGTGGCTAATTTGTTTTGCCCCTTACAACGTCTTTTTAAACTCATTAGCGGTACCTCGAAATGTCTCGCCGCTGTTTTATAAGGTAATCCATTTCTAACGCCTTCTATAGCTTGGTGCATCTTGTCCTCATCCCATGCTTGTCTTGAAGTCTTTCGGTTATATTTTTGAACCATTTTTATGTCTGTAAAGATTATCATAAAATAAAAAATACATATTTACATAACAAACGTACATGAGGGTACATGGCGTTTTCGATGTTGCTGATCTTCTGTGTTGCATTGTCCAAATCAAGAAGCTTGTTTTTGAATTCTTCTTTGACTTTTCCCATCTCTCCTTTGATTCTTGTAATTTCTACTTTCATTTTAGCAATGACTTTTTCTGTTAAATTTGCTAATGGACTACGCAATTCTTGTCGTCTCAGTTCTTCATCTTGTTCTTTTTTTGTCGTCTTCGTTCTTCATCTTGTCGTCTTTGTTCCTCATATTGTTGTTTTTCTTGTGATCTTCGTTCTGCATCCTGTCGTTTTTGTTCTTCATCTTGTTCTTTTTCTTGTCGTTCTCGCTTTTCCTCCTTTTCTTTTTTTGTCGCCTTCGTTCTTCATCTCGTTCTTTTTCTTGTCGTCTTTGTTCTTCATCTTGTTCTTTTTTTTGTCGTCTTCGTTCTTCATCTTGTCGTCTTCGTTCTTCTTCTTCTTATCTTGTTCTCTTTCTTGTCGCCTTCGTTTTTCATCTTGTCGTCTCCATTCTTTATCCCTTTCTTCTACGTCTTTCATCAATGCTATTATCGCTTGCAATTTGTCCAACCTTATAGGGGATCATCTTGCTCACAAGTACGCATTTGGTTTAAGATTAAGTTTACTACAAGTCCGTCTCATCTGAACATATCGCAATGGTACAAATTTTATCTGAAACACTGTGTTAAGTGATGCCTTATACAGAAATTGGATTCTTATCATAATTAAAATGTTACACACGTAGTTCTAATTGACTTACCTTACATCAAAACTTGAAAAAAATCCTTTTTCTGGAATATTTCACCACAATGTCTTTCTAAATGCACCGACTAAGGTTCAAATAATGGCGACATTATTATAGTAAAGTACTATAATCATTGATGCCATCGTCAGTATTAAAATATATGGATAGGGATCATTTTACCTGTAGGGATCATTTTGGGCCACTTTCCCCTATAATTTGATTCTCTTTTGTAGGATCTTTTATGGGAGGTGTTGGCTGTCATTCCTCAAGAGTTACTTTGTCAAGGCTTGCAAATTAGTAAGAATTAACCAACTATCAGCTTGCGACACAGCAAAAACATCGATCAATGAAAACTCTTTTTCGATAGTCTTTTAATTCTGGAACTCGTAATCGTGTGGGATTTTTTCTTTAAGTTTTTATAAAATGAATGCGACTGAATTTTACTTAGGAAATGCTTGAAGGTTTCGGCTCCTGGACGTTAAGTTATGTTAGGGTAAAAACATAGTGGAGCCGTTCATCTCGCCGTTCATCCCGACGTTCATCTCGCCGGGCAGCTTGCTGCGCATCGAACCTAGATGCTGGAGAACATAGTGAAGAAGTTCACTTGAAACTGATCTCTGTAGTCGTTAGTCAGTTTTATTGTAACTGAGTGGTAGTCAACATGTTCACAGATATGAATATGAATAAAATGTAGAAATATATAATTTAGTTGATGCTTTTCTACCACTTACTTTTATGGCATCTTCTCGTACTCCAGGAGAGGGTAATACTGGTCAACGAGAGAAAGGTATCCTTAAAGTTATAAAAATTTAATAGTTCTGTGAAGCTCATAAAAAAAGAAAGAAATTTGGATCAGGGGGCCGACAACCCAAGGGCCGGCCCTGAAACCGTGGTAGCAAATATATTGTCTCCTAGAATATTACTGGTAATTACAGAAGGGTTTGTACATAACATCATTTACAGAAATTAAGAACGATTATTGGCCTCAAACAGGTATAAACAACAAATAATTTTTAAATACAATTATCTCAAATAACTTGAATATATAAACATTGAGTGAAAATTATTATATATGAAATTTTATAAGATATTTATAACAAATAACAATAGAACTTGTTGTTGCATATCACGATAGTAAATATAGGGGCTGTAGCAGCGCCCCTTGGGCATATTACTCATAAATTGTTAATTAGGTAAATAATGAATTTATAAGTTACTTTTGGGCCCGACTGTATATCAAATCGTAGTTTGTTGACTAAAGAACAATTTTAATTTAAAATGTAATAATCATTTTTCGTAGAATGTTAATTTTGTTGCTTCTTTAAAAATTCAAAGGCAGCTTTTTATAACTGCTGGTCTACAAGACAACTGCTTAAAGCATTATACACTCGTGGCCGAAGTGTCTTCAGCGAACCAATCACAGAATGAGTTTCAGGCAACTGCATCCCCGAAAACAAACTATTTTGTTCGTCTAATAGTGGCGAGTTGCGCGGCGAGATGCGTGGCTTTGTGAACTGCCTGAGTATGTTTGTACTCATATAATTCTACAGAATTAAATTAACATCGCTGAGCGGCGAGATGAACGTCGAGATGCACGGCGAGATGAACGGCTCCACTATGTTTTTACCCTTAGGCAGAAAGAAAAAAGAGTACGTCCAAGCTATAATAAGTTTTTTCTTTGCCAGTAGATTGCACTAAAAAATCTAAGGGTACGTTTAGATTAGACACTTTATTCCGTACATTTCTCTCTGACATAAGTAACAACTATCCTGAAAGTAGCTATGCGAGACTTATCTACATAGCTGGAAGGAGATAGCTTCTCCCAGAATAGTTGACACTTATGTCAGAGAGTAAATATATTGTAACTAAATGTAAATTATAGAAATTAGTACGTAAGAAAATTTTCTAGAAAGGCCTGGTAAGGGGAAAGCGACCGCGAGACTTATCTACATAGCTGGAAGGAGATAGCTTCTCCCAGAATAGTTGACACTTATGTCAGAGAGTAAATATATTGTAACTAAATGTAAATTATAGAAATTAGTACGTAAGAAAATTTTCTAGAAAGACCTGATTAGGGAAAAGCTGCCGCGATAACGACGCAAACGGCAGATAAGCATTCCAGAAATTTCGGTAAACGATAAGCCTTATCTGCGGGATTTTTCTAGAAGCCGGGAGCCAAAACTATATAAGGCGGTCGCCTTTCCCTCGAGTCAGTCAGTTAGAGTCAGTCAGTGTAATTGGAAGAAAGCGGCCGCGATAACGAAGCAAACGGAAGATAAGCATTTCAGAAATTTTGGCGAACGATAAGCCTTGTCTGCGGGATTTTTCTAGAAGCCGGGAGCCAAAACTATACTAAACATAATTAACTCAGTTATTTACTTCTAACTACTAACTCACTAATTACACTGACTGACTCTAACTGGCTGACTCGAGGGTAAGGCGACCGCCTTATACAGGGTCCTGCAACAGTGCGTCGAGCATCTATAGGTCCTATAATAAAGAAGTTAGAAATTCCGTCTACATGCAGACCTTAACTCTGTACAAGAATGTATTTCAGGAAAATATAGTCACATGCATAGGGTATCTCCAAAAAGTGTGAGCCGCTGAGGGTGAATTTTTTTAAATAAAACCCCCTGTATTTTTTTACATTTTTGGGTTTCTTTCTGACAACTTTACATATTCCTAAGATATTGTTAAATTTGGTTAGATAGTTCCAGAGTAATAAATAAATAAAGAGAAAAAAAATATTTTGCAACATTTTCTTTAAAAATTCATTAAAAATACAAAAACGCCCCAAAATCAAAACTACGCTAGGTGTTTACTGTAGTGGGTCTCTAGTTACGTTGCTATAAATATCCTAAGTCTAACTTGTACAGGGTGTCCAAAATTCAATGCCAAATTGGCTAAAATATAAAGCAATTTTTCTTCGTTTTTTCAAATAAAACACCCTGTATATTTTTTTCTATGAGATACAAAATTAAAAAATGAACAGTTTTTGTACCTACAAAAATTTTGAAATTTTTAACGGTTAAGCAGATATTCGTCGGACTATTACATATGGCTCTTTCGACACTAAGATACAAGACAAAAAATCATAGATTGCTTTCTAATGCACAGACCAATAGGTTTGAACATTTATTAGATTCGAAGTTTGGAAACCAAAGACCGGTTTCGATCTTGTTAGATCTCGTCGTAACCGGTCTTTGGTTTCCAAACTTCAAATCTAATAAATGTTCAAACCTATTGATTTGTGCATTAGAATCCTTGTCTTCTGGGAAATTTTTCCTAGAGAGCAACCGCTTCGCTAGGTGGCAGTGTTTCAACTGTTGGTAGTTCAGCTACCTCGGATTCACTATACACGCCGCCTGGAGGGCTGCATGAATTTGTAGTCTAGGTTGCAGTCTGCTTGCATAGATTGCTTTGATAAAATTTTTTTATTAAACTTCAAAAATTACAACCATTTATTTTCAGTTTTAAGGCTTTACATTTTTTAAAAATCCCCAGTTTTTTAAAAGATTGAAATTTTTTACGATTTCATTTGAGAATTGGGACTCTTTCCAAAATTTGTCCTTTTCCAAGATTTTTGACTTTTTCTCAACTTTCGATGTTTTTCAGAATTTTCACTTTTTTAAAACATCATCTTTGATTTTTGAAATGTTCGATCTTTTCGAAAATTTCGACCTTTTTGGAAAATGTTGAAATTTCAGAAATTTAAGTTTTGTCGAAAATTTCGACTTTTTTTGAAAATTTCGATTTTTTTTTGAAAACCCCACCTTTATTGATAATTTCGACAACATTTTCTTTAAAAATTCATTAAAAATACAAAAACGCCTCAAAATCAAAACTACGCTAGGTGTTTACTGTAGTGGGTCTCTAGTTACTTTGCTATAAATATCTTAAGCCTAACTTGTACAGGGTGTCCAAAATTCAATGCCAAATTGGCTAAAATATAAAGCAATTTTTCTTCGTTTTTTCAAATAAAACACCCTGTATATTTTTTTTTCTATGAGATACAAAATTAAAAAATGAACATTTTTTGTACCTACAAATATTTCAAAATTTTTAATGGCTAAGCAGATATTCGTCGGATTATTACATATGGCTCTTTGGACACTAAGATACAAGACAAAAAATCATAGATGGCTTTGATAAAAATTAATTACCTTATTATTATTTTCTAAGTTAACTGCCAAACCAAGGACCAGTCCGTTCTACCAAAAGAAAATTCGTATAAATTTAAAAAGTAAAAATATTGCAAATGGTCAAAAAATTCAAAAAAGCGATTTTCGAAATAAGTAAAAATTAAAAAAAAAACTGAAAGACGAATAAATTGGGGAATTTCTAAAAATATTCCAAATTTAAGAAAATGTTCTAAAAAATATTTTTAAGAAAGCCAAATTTTCCAAAAAATTTAAAATTTGAAAACAAAGAAATTTAAAAAAAAATTTGAAAAATGTCGAAATTTTTATAAAAAGTTAAAATTTTGAAAAAAATCAGACGAAATTATGAAGAAAATTCGTAAACTGAAATACAGAACTTGTCCCCTGAAACCAAGAAAGATTCTTCTTCTTTCTTCTTTCTTGGTTTCAAGGGACTAGTTCTGTATTTCCATTTTTGAAGATAACCAAGGACCATTCTACCAAAAAAAAATTCGTATAAATTTAAAAAATAAAAATATTAAAAACGGTCAAAAAAGCGATTTTCAAAATAAGTCAAAATTTCCAAAAAAACTGAAAGACTGAATAAATTGGGGAATTTCTAAAAATACTCGAAATTAAAAAAAAAAAAAAATTTTCGAAGAAGTCAAAATTTGGAAAAATGGATAAATTTTAAAAAGGGATCGAAATTTGTAAAAGGCCATTTTAAAAAAGTTAAAACTTCGGAAAAAAGCGCGAAAATTTGAAAACAAAAGTCAAAATTGTGAAGAATTTCGAAATTTTAATATAAACATTTAAAATTTTCAAAAAGAATGAAGGTTTTCAAAATAAAAAGGATCAAATTTTAAAAAAAGTTGAAGCAAAGTTTAAAAAAAATCGAAATTTGCCCCTAAAGTTGACATTTATTTTAAAGTTTAACCAAAAAATGGAATATTGAAAAATCAGGATTTCCAAAGAAATTCGAAACTTTGAAAAAATTCGGGAATCGAAATAAACAATCGAAGATTTGAAAAAAATGTCGAAATTATCAATAAAGGTGAGGTTTTCAAAAAAAATCGAAATTTTCAAAAATTTCTCAAATGAGAGCGAAACATCGAAGTCCAGTGCTACAACCTTTTTTATGAATTTTCTTATATTTTCCGAATTTATCAAAAATACAAAATTTTTATTTTTTTCACATCTAATTTTTGTTCTCCTATTTTTCATTATTCCTATTCTATGTAAAATAAACTAACCTCTTAATTTGTAAACTGTCATGAAGTGACGTTTTCAATAAATTTAAATATCACGTAGTCGCATTTCAAAAATTGTTTAGAAAATTGTCAACAAACCATAAAAATTTAAATATTTCCAAACTGGGCCGAAGAAATGTTAAATAAATTGAAAAAAACATAAGAGTCCTAATTCTCAAATGAAATCGTAAAAAGTTTCAGTCTTTCAAAAAACTGAGGATTTTAAAAAAATGTAAAGCCTTATAACTGAAAATAAATAGTTGTTATTTTTGAAGTTTAATAAAAAAATTTTATCAAAGCAATCTATGCAAGCAGACTGCTACCTAGACTACAAATTCATGCAGCCCTCCAGGCGGCGAGTATAGTGAATCAGAGGTAGCTGAACTAGCAACAGTTGAAACACTGCCAGCTAGCGAAGCGGTTGCTCTCTAGGAAAAATTTCCCAGAAGACAAGGATTCTAATGCACAGACCAATAGGTTTGAACATTTATTAGACTTGAAGTTTGGAAACCAAAGACCGGTTACGACGAGATCTAACAAGATCGAAACCGGTCTTTGGTTTCCAAACTTCGCATCTAATAAATGTTCAAACCTATTGGTCTGTGCATTAGAAATCAATCTATGATTTTTTGTCTTGTACACTTCTCCACAAAATTAACGCACCACTATTCTTTTATCAAAAATCATGTACATGTGCAAATAATTTAAAATTTTCACATGCATGGACATTAGCATATCATGTTAGCATGTGATAAATGCTTCTACCTTTTTTTGTTGGTCCATTTTGCAGCTGGTACCAAGAAAAAAAAACAAAATAAGGTATAAACAACATAAAACAGGATTTTGTGTTGTTCCATTAGAGTTCTGTCTAATTGACTGTTTGAGGTTGTTTTGGCATTTTGGATTAAAAAACACTATTTTCAAAAGATGAACCGTGTCTCGCGCAATTTAAGTCGTGATGAGTGTGTCCAGGCTGTAACATTAGCCGGTGAAGGATTAAGTTACCGAAACATTGCCCAAAAACTTGGGGTATGCCATTCAACAATTTCTCGTGTCGTTCAAAGGTTCCGGGAAACAAATACGAATCAAAGAAGACCAGGACAAGGAAGGCCTAGCAAAACAATCGTTCTACAAAATCGTTTTTTGAGACTCCGTGCATTACGTGAGAGATTTACAACTTGTAGAAGTTTGCAAATTCAGCTTGCAACCACACATAATCTGCAAGTTAGCATAGAAACGGTTAGAAGGCGGCTTGCTGCTGACGAGTTGCACCCCAGAATTCCAGCCAGGGGTCCATTCTTAACGGCAGACCATCGCCGAATAAGACTACAATTTGCTAGAAATCACGTCAATTGGACCAACGCCGAATGGGCTCGTGTCTTATTCACAGACGAGTCCAGATTTTGTCTGTTTAACAATGACAGGCGTGTGAGAGGCTTTCGACGAAGAAACGAACGGTGTGCCCAATGCAACATAAGACCAGTCCAAGCTTTTGGTGGCGGATCAATAATGGTATGGGGTGGTATCTCTTCAATGGGTCACACAGGCTGCAGGTGATCAATCGAGGTTCATTGAATAGTCGACGATACATAACCGAAATTGTACAAGAACATGTCGTGCCGTATGGTCCCTATATTGGCGATGATTTTATTCTAATGCAAGATAAAGCGAAACCACACATTGCTAGAATAGTGAGAGAATACTTTGATGAAGTTGATATTCAGGTTATGGACTGGCCAGCAAGAAGTCCAGACCTGAATCCCATAGAAGATTTGTGGGACATTATTGGAAAGCGAGTCAAAGCTCTTATGCCCCCTCCAGCTACCCTTGGTGAGGTACAAGAAAGAATTCTAGAAATTTGGGATGGACTAGGTCAAAGGGAGATAACAAGTTTAATAGAGAGTCTGCCACGTCGGTGTGAAGCTGTTATCCGCAGTAGAGGGGGAAACACACGATATTAACCTTAAAAAAAAATTTGAAAAAATTAGAATTTTGCAATATTTTGTTAAGTATTGAATAAATCTTAAAAACTACTGTCATTAAATGACTGAGGAAAAAAAAGTCTTTTAATCCTTAAGGTGTTAAAGTTCTGAATATTAAATTTTATGATTTTAAGATAATTGTTTAGTTATCTCGAAATTTCCAAGTGATGCGTTAATTTTGTGGAGAAGTGTATCTTAGTGTCGAAAGAGCCATATGTAATAATCCGACGAATATCTGCTTAACCGTTAAAAATTTCGAAATATTTGTAGGTACAAAAAATGTTTATTTTTTAATTTTGTATCTCATAGAAAAAAATATACAGGGTGTTTTATTTGAAAAAACGAAGAAAAATTGCTTTATATTTTAGCCAATTTGGCATTGAATTTTGGACACCCTGTACAAGTTAGACTTAAGATATTTATAGCAAAGTAACTAGAGACCCACTACAGTAAACACCTAGCGTAGTTTTGATTTTGGGGCGTTTTTGTATTTTTAATGAATTTTTAAAGAAAATGTTGCAAAATATTTTTTTTCTCTTTATTTATTTATTACTCTGGAACTATTTAACCAAATTTAACAATATCTTAGGAATATGTAAAGTTGTCAGAAAGAAACCCAAAAATGTAAAAAAATACAGGGGGTTCTATTTAAAAAAAATTACCCTCAGCGGCTTACACTTTTTGGAGATGCCCTATTCATGTGACTATATTTTCCTGAAATACATTCTTGTACAGAGTTAAGGGCTGCATGTAGAAGGAATTCCTCACTTCTTTATTATAGGGCCTATAGATGCCCGACGCACTGTTTGCAGAACCTTGTATAAGGAGGTCGCCTTACCCTCGAGTCAGCCAGTTAGTCAGTCAGTGTAATTAGTGAGTTAGTAGTTAGAAGTAAATAACTGAGTTAATTATGAAGTTGTAGTGTTCCGAGTTTAGTTCAAAAATAAAGTGGGTATTATTCAATTCACGTGTTAATAATCAATTCGAACCGATAAGCCCGTAACAATATTTTATGTTATAGAGAAATATACGGAATAAATTATCTAGTGTAAACGCACCATAAGAATAAAGTAGATATATAAAACCCTAGATTACATGGAATAAATTATGATTTTTCTTCTTCTTTCGGTGCCGTGACTGTCTTCAAGCATGTTCTATCTGTATGACAGCGTTGAATCGTTTTCTATCTTTCGCCACTTGGAACAGTTGCTCTACTCCCAGTCCAGTCCAATTTCTGATGTTTCGTAGCCACGATAGCTTTTTGCGACCTATCCATCTTCTGCCCTCAACTTTTCCCCACATATTCAGGTGGAGAATGTGGCATTTGGTGCCTCGCGTTATATGACCAGAATAGCTAACCTTTCTTGATTTTATGGCGTTGAGGAAATCCCGATGAAAATATAGCTGTCTGAGAACTTCTTCATTACCCATAATTGTCCACAGCATATTTTTGAATTTCTCGCCTCCGTCTCAAATCAGCAAAACATCAAAAATAGAAAAAGGTATGTTGCCACGATCACCTTTTGATGCGGACGACATGCGCCGCCACATTTCAATTTCACGGGCGTTTGTTGAATGGCGACGGATAAACGGGGGGACATTAAGTGCATTTGAAATGACATTTTTACCTTCTCAATATTACGCTTTAAAAGTATAATTATTTGGTTCATAAAATCCAACAGTAGGCACTGACAGTGAGCGACAACAGAACTTAATTATATACCTTTCAAATCGACGGCAATTTATGGTGACATGTTTTACAGTATCTTTAAAATTATTATTGGCTTGACCTGAGCATTTCATTGATTTTAACTGCCTTCCTTTTCTTTATATTACATATACGACATTTCGCGTTAAGAGCTACATGTTTATTACAGCCGGAGGTACCTCGAGTAACTTAATGTTCTCCATTACCTAATGCAGATTTATGCGCCTAGAACTGTTCGAAATGAATACTTAAAATATCTTTGGTTGAATTTAAAAAGATGACTCGCCACCTTAAGAAGTCTCATGTCCCTGTTTATCATACATTCTCAGATTTTTACGGCCAAATAGGCGCTTGAAGATCAGGCGAGGGATCAAAGCACAAAGAAAAGTACCTCGTGTGTCTTCTGATTCAACTTGGCGAACATCGTCGACAATTTCTTTTTATACGGAGGAATAAATATGTAAGTTGACATTCCGTCCTCAAACCAGTTGGCGAATAGTTGTTTAAGCTTTTTGCGTCCTGCGATATATTTCTCCTGCGAAAGGTATTGAAAGATACGCGTTTCCGTGCTGGATTCAAAACATTGCCAGACCAGACGAGCCAAGATCTGTTGCGCCTCTAAAATTGAGCGACCAAATAAAATGCCTCGAGATAAAAACGACCAAAAGGCATTCGTTACGTCTTGTTATGTCTTGTATGAGCTTTATTAAATTTAGTTAGACTTACACGAAATTTACAGCAACTGAAGAAGACAGGACGAATTTTCAAAAAAAAAAAAAAATCAAAAATATGTTCACTCTTTTCTTAATTGGAAAAGAGTTTCCAGCATATAAATTCCAATAAATCATGTGATAAACACGCTGGATTTTCTTACATTTCAGCCACAATTGGTGAAATGTCGACTACAAGCGATACTATTAAGAATAATTCGTCTAACAAGGTGTATCGATACGTGAAGCAATCGTACAAATTACGTGATATTCTCAGTTCTGTAACGCGACCGTGTCACGCTAACGAATTAGATGAATATTTTGTTACATAATGCGGTCATTTTACGGAGGATAATCATGGACAGATAATACTTAACTTCCTACTAGCATTTCTGTGATATTACATACAGATAAAATCATTAATCTGTTTGAATCCAATAGAGTGAAAAGAAACCAGTCGGCCCGGAGGCAATTAATTTATATTAGGAGCAGATTACAGACTCGATTACATTTTTTAGATGTGTCGTCGTGCTTTCAAGCTACGTCTAATCCTTCAGCTAGGGCGTAATTACTTCATCCATTTGTTATTTTAATGGTCCTTAAAGGGACAATGCGCTCAGAATTACAGGATTTATTTTCAGTGGATTTTGATGACGAATAAAATCACTTGAACATAAAACCATTTTTTGTCATCAGAGATAATACAAGCAGTTGGAGTAGCCATCAGAAGACGATATCGAAGCACACAAAATCATTTTGTGATCATTTTCAGCATCAAAAAAGTAGAATTCAAGTAAAATCTAATCGCAGGGAGAGCATTGCGAGTACGAGAAGATGGTGATAAAACTCTGCTTTCAACTAGAGTAAATTAGAAAAACTCCTACACGCTAAACAATTCCAAAGTTAAAGATTCTGTGCTGCAGAAATTAGCTTACGTAGGTAGAAATTTTCACTATGCATGTCTGCATTGGGAAACCCGTTTTTGGAGGAATTGGAATTACCTGTACCTATGAACATCATCCATGGAAGAATCAAATAATAGAAATAAATCACCAACCAATAGCTGCATATCTAGAGAGACATTGTCACTTCAATACATAGACAGATGGCTGGGGCATTTATCAGATTCAGAGCTTGAGAATCAGAGACCACTTACGATCTTATTAGAGGTCGTCAAAAAAGATGAAGTTTATATTCAAGGTTTTAAAAAAATGTAAACTCGTAATGTTGAAAAGAAGATTTATAAAAAAATCTCGATATGAGATTAGGGATATAGAAATGATATTTCAAAAAATAAAAATCAAAATTTCTAGAAGTTAAAATTTTGAATTTAAAAGATGCAAAGAAGTGGAAATTTAAAGAAAAAAAGTAGTAACTTCTTGGTAGAAACTTGGCAGAAATAAAAACCATTCCAAAAAATTATAAACACATTTTTTCCAATTTGCAACTTTTTTCTTTAAATGGAATACTTTATTTTTGACCCAAATCTTCGGATTTTGACTTTTTGTCGATGTTTTGATTTTTTTAAGTTTAATTCACTCGCAAAGGCAACGCCACTATGCCTTTAAAGCACCGCGAGTAGGATGCGGAAACAAGGATAGATGGTGATGAACTGCCTTCTTAAACAATTATAGGTTGTAATTTTGGAACCGGAACACTACAATTGTAATCCACCTAACTGATCAACTAATTAACCCACTAACTTATTCATTGACTCCTAACTGACTCACTAACTAAAGGAAAGCCAACCATACTACCATTACAGATCCTGTTTCGGGTTCTAGAAGGAACGAGCAGATCGTTTGTCGAAAATTCTGGAGCGCTTATATGCCGTTTGATTTATTATCGCGGCCACTTCCCCTTATCAAGTTTTTTAGAAAATTCCCAACCGAATTTTATAATTACATTTTGTTATAAATCTTTTTTCGAAAATTTGAATTTATATTAGAAATTATATTTTTCCGAAAGTTTGATTTTAAACTTGAAATTTAGGCGTCCTCTATTAAATCTGAGAATGTTGACTCCAAGCTGCCAAGCTATCATCTTCAGTATTTCTCTGAAGATGACAGCTTGGTTGTCGAAATGTGTTAGAGCAACCTTTGTTGTGTTTTTTATTCTTTCTTGGTTTCAGGAGACAAGATTTGTGTTTCAATTTTTAAAGATAACCAAGAACCAGTCAGTTCTACCAGAAAAGAAGAAAAAACAAATGTTTCTGACCAATAAGAGTTTACCATGAAGAATTGTGCAACTAACAAAATAAGTAAACGCCTTAAAAAAGTGGAAGTAAAAAAATTGGGAAAATGTGAAATTTCAGGTTTTCAAAATATAATCAATCAATCAATCAATCAATCAGTCTCTATGTGTTTCTCTGTTTACAGTTTTTATAACAAAGAGTTTGTCATAGATCTAATTAGCTACATATAACATATTAAGCAGGCACGAAGCCTCCAACCAAAATACTGAAAACAAAGCTTTAAGGTTTTCAAAATATAAAGACGAAATGTTAAAAACATTTGAAATATTTAAAAATGCTGCCAAGATTTTCAAAAAAAATCGAAGTCAGACTTTTCAAAAAAGTCGTTATTGTCAGGAAGTCACAATTATAAAAAACCAAAATTTTTCAAAACGACTAAAAATTCGATCACTCCAGAGAGTCAATGTTTTCAAAATTCGAACCTTCCAAAAAACTGCTATTTTCAAAAGTGTTTTGAAAAAAATCAAATTGAGAAACAGTTAGCTTTGCAAAAAAATTGCAATTGCGAGCCGAATTTTCAAAAAAATCAACATTTTCAGTAATAAGGTCAAATATTTGAAAAAGTCGAAGTCTTCAAAAAACGTCAAAACTTTGTCAGAATATTCAAAAAACTTTGAAATATTGAAAAGGAAATGTTTAACAGAAATTTTAACAAAGACAAAAAATATAAAAAAGCAAGAAATTCAATCAAACTATACACGAGTAAGTCAGAATTTTAACAAAGTTGGGATTGCCAAAGGTCAAATTTTCGAACAAATTTCGAGAATACGATAACGAAGGCTTCCACGGCCAGACTCAGTACAGGATATACTTCTTCCGGGATTGGACCGTGTCAAAGAACTACTAAAAGTGTTCACTTCGAGAAAACGTTGGAATTTTGGGAGAAAAACTAGAAAAAGTCGACCTTGGGATAAAATGGGTATTTTAAAATGTCTAAATTTTCGAAACAATAAGAAATTCTCAGTAATCTTCTCTCAATATTCGGAATACACAAAAGAGTAACCGAAAACTTTTTTCTCTTCTTTCATGCAGGCGGGGGCACAATTCTATTCAATAAGGGTTACTAATATCAACTAGATATATGAAAAAAGTCCAAAGAAAGTAGAAATATGAAAAAAAAAAGAAAAATTACAATTAGGAACAGATGGAGGGAAATATGATTCGTAACCCAAATTGTGAGAATCGATTAATTTCAGTAAAATTTAATTTTCATAATGTTTGAATAAATGAGCTTCATAGAATTAAAACTAACTTATTTCCCATTATTAACAGATGTTAATTTGTCTTGGTTCTAACAGGCTTGATTTACGATGTTTCTTTTAAACAGTAATTTGTAGTCAAAGCTGCAAATAATTTTAAAATGTTGCAAAATAAAATTTAATTAATTGCATGACATACAATAAACCTGTAAAGTTTATGTTAGTTATAATCTTCGCTAATTTTCTATTTTTGTAATTTTGCTGAATATTAAAGACTATTGCATACATTTATTAATATTTTAATTATATTGGATTTGAAACGTACAGTTTTCTCTGTTAAATATTAATTAAATTGACAGAAACTGCAAAATTATGCTAATCTGTAGATACATCTTGCCACTGAAATATCATAATTGGTAAAATAATTTAAAATTTGAATATAAATTATATACTATACAAAATGACTAGAATATGTACCTATGAACTTAGTCTTTTACTGCTTCTAGAACTCCACATTTTCCATTTTTAGTCCCATTTCTATTGAGTGGCATTTTTTTCGACAGTTGCTTCTTCCATTTTTAGGTTAGTTAAGCAAGTGATTGTCTAACCTAAAAATGGTTTGGGTTGGTTAAGGTTCAAATGCACAGACCAATAAGTTTGAACATTTATTAGATTTGAAGTTTGGAAACCAAAGACTTTGGTTTCCAAACTTTGAATCTAATGAATGTTTAAACCTATTGGTCTGTGCATTAAAGTCCTTGTCTTCTGGGAACTTTCCTAGAAAGCAACCGCTTTGCTAGGTAGCAGTGTTTCAACTGTTGGTAGTTTGGCTACTTATGATTCACTATACACGCCTGGAGGGCTGCACGAATTTGCAGTCCAGGTTGCATTCTACTTGCATTGGCTTAGGTTAGTTATTCAAGTGAATAACTAACCTAAAAATGGAAGAAGCAGGTGTGAAAACTTAAAAGCATAACTTTGAATGTCAAAGTTCATAGTTTTATTTAAAGTAGTTGCATCTTCCAAACTTTCAGTTAGAAATAATTTGGATTTTAGACGAAGACTAAAAATGATTGAGTGATTGAGTGGCATTTTCTTATTCCATTTTTAGGTGAGTTAATCAAGTGATTGACTAATCTAAATGTGGTTTAGGTTGGCTTAGGTTTTAATGCACAGACCAATAGGTTTAAACATTTATTAGATTCGAAGATTGGAAACCAAAGACTTTGGTTTCCAAACTTCGAATCTAATAAAGGTTCGAACCTATTGGTCTGTGCATTAGAATCCTTGTCTTCTGGGAATTTTCCGAGAGAGCAACCGCTTCATTAGGTGGCATAGTTTTAACTGTTGGTAGTTAAGCTACCTATGATTCACTATACACGCCTGAAGGGCTGTATGAATTTGCAGTCTAGGTTACATTCTACTTCTACTTGCATTGACTTAGGTTAGTTAATCAAGTGATTAACTAATCTAAAAATGGAAGAAGCAGGTGTGAATACTTAAAAGCACAATTTTGAATCCGGGTTCATAGTTTTATTTAAAGTAGTTGCGCCTTCCAAACTTTCTGTTAGAAATAATTTGGATTTTAGAAGAAGACTAAAAATGGAAAAAACAAGGAACTTCAGCCCCATAGATTATGATCATTTGTGGGAGATCTATGACTGGTACGAGCTACTCAGACGAAGTTTTGGAACCACAGTGAATAGAGTTCCAAAGTTTATTCTGTAGCAAGATAATACCCTTCGACACTTGGCCAGAATAGGCTATGATGAATCAAACTGTCCACAGTCCAGACCCCAATTGAGGACGTTTGAGGTACTTCTGGCTTGCGCACCAGAAATCTAACAAAAGTTAACCAGAATATACAACAATCAGTTTATCAATCAACAAACGTAATCGCTTTGTTAAAAACAAAGGAGAGAAAGGTGGGATCTACATATACTTAAATTGTAATTAATCAAAATAGTTTATGTTATTTCATTGGTTTAGGTTAGTTAATCAAGTGATTAACTAACCTAAAAATGGAAGAAGCAGGTGTGAAAACTTGAAAGCATAAATTTGAATCAGGATTCATAGTTTTATTTAAAGTAGTTGCGTCTTCCAAACTTTCTGTTATAAATAATTTGAAGAAGAAGACTAAAAATGGAAAAACGTGAAACTTCAGCCCTATAGATTTTAATCATTTGTGGGAGATCTATGACTAGTACGAGCTACTCAGATGAAGTTCTGGTATCACAGTGAAAAGAGGTTCAGAGTTTATTCTGTAGCAAGATAATGCCCTTCGACACTTGGCCAGAATAGGCTACGATGAATCAAACTGTCGACAGTTCAGACCCCAATTGAGGACCTTTGAGAAGCTGCATCCCATTTCGATTAGGATAACTGCTGAAAGTATCCCAACTTTTTTTTTTTTGGTGGAACGGACTGGCCCTTGATTATATTCAAAAATTGCAATACAAATCTTCTCCTCTGAAACTAAGAAAGATTAAAAAACACAACAAAGGTTTCTCTAATGCGTTTCGACAGTCAAGCTACCAGCTTCAGAGGGATTAGATTAGTTTCGTGTTTCTCTTCGCCCACCGCGCACCTCAACCTAAGTGTGTATACCTTGATCTATGTAGTTTCCAGGTTCAAACTCTTGTAGAAGTTTATTATGGACCTGGGATTGAGTTTTTCCACCTCTAAGGGGTCTAAGGACGCCCATCCAAGTTGCACGTGCCTTTTGCGTGCAAGCGCATAGCACTTGCATAGCACATGTTCTGCAGTCTCCGCTGCTTCTGCGCAAAAGCGACATAAATCTGTTTCAGCCTGACCCATATTCTTGAGGTGGTACCTCATAGGGCAACGTATTGTTAAGAGGCCGGTTAGGATCCTCAATTCGGATTTGCCGAGTTCTAAGTAGACTTTTGTCTTTTCAAGCGTTCCAGATATGAATCTTTTCGCCTGCCGTAGTTTTGGATATAATCTTCAGTGGGAGATTCTTGACTTTGTTTCCCATTTTTTGGCCTCAGACTTTTAGAAAAACCAAAAGCCGGTTTAGGTCCAAGAAATGATAATGCAGATCCTTCTCTAGCGAGTTGGTTCGCAGCTTCATTTCCTTGTATTCCTTTGTGGCCTGCCAGGCTGATCCTGTTGTGTTTAGCCAGTTGCTTTAACGTTTGTTGACAGTCACAAACTTTTTGATTTGACAAGGCCGCTGCTGAGAGCCTTTATGCCGCTTAGCTGTCAGAGTTAATGTAGATCTTTGTTCCTTTCAGGCTTCTTCGAAGACACTCGTAGGCGCAGAGTTATGTTGCATGTATTTCAGTTTGAAAGACAGTTGGGTGTTTTCCCAAGACTTAAGAAAACCTATAGTTAGGGCCATAAATTTTCACTCCAGTCCTATGTGTTGTCTTTGATCCATCTGTAAACCAGATGGATAATTTGTGTTTTTCTTCAGGTATTGATTGAGCGCCAGTGTGGCTATCTGAGTTCACCCTCAAAGGAATGATCAAATTCGTACCTGGGGTGCATGTAATCAACCGATTTTGCTAAAATCACCGAGGTATATTCCTTGAGAATTTCCATGTGACCAGCGAAGTCTCCTTTAAAAGCTTCAGAGGGATACTGACCTTTCTGTTTACTGTTGGTGATAAGCTGATATTTTAAGATGGTACTTCTGGTTTGGGCACCAGAAATCTTGCGGAAATTAACCAGAATCTACAACAATCAGTTTAACCATCAACGAACGTAATCGCTTTGTTAAAAACGAAAGAGAGAGATGGTATCTACATATACTTAAATTATAATTGGACAAAATGTTTTATGTTATTGGGTTTAATCATGCGGATATCATTATCCAACACGGCACCAATTTAGATAAAAATTACATAAAAGCGTGCCCATTAAAATCACATAAATAGATTTATTGGGTGCGGACGTCAATTATTATTTATTATCGATTCAGAAACGGAACCGCTTGGATATAAGCTCGATTTACATGCGGACGATTGGTTTTTTAGACACAATTACGCGGCTAAAGTATGGTTTACGAGCTGTAAGAGTATCAAAGGCGGATCCGGAACACTCCGGTATCCAGATAGCTTTACATATGCATAGATGAGACGCTTACGTAAAATTTGTAAGATGTATATTCGTAACGCGTTCCGATAGAAGCAAACGGATTCGATCGGGTATAATGATAAAATATTGTGTAATAACTCGTGAGAATAACATGGATTTATGACAGAACCATTCATCAGCTTTATAAAGAAAACCGAGTTTGTCGAATAAATTAATTTTATTGGGTGATTAAAGCAGCATTTATAATTATTTAGTCGCTTTGGTTAGATCCAAATTCCTCAAATTAATTGACATTTTAAACCCTTTTGTAGAAAAATTGTGGAATTTATAATATCTTTTGTTGTACTTATCGTTAATAGAGTTTAATAGTTATGAATCCTTAAATTAAGTTTAGTAGAAAAAAATTGAAATACAAATCTTGCCCCCCTAAAACCAAGAAAGACTAAAAAACACAACAATGGTTGCTCTAGAGCAACTATTATTGTGTTTTTTAATCTTTCTTGGTTTCAGGGGACAAGATTTGTATTTCAATTTTCGAAGATAACCAAGGACCAGTCTGTTCCACCAAAAAGGAAAACGTTTGATAGAAATCAAGAAAACCTTTTTTTAATGTAGATGTTACAAAAAATAATCAAAAATGCATATTTCAAGGAGCGCCGCATTGTGGAAAAGCGAAATTTAATGCTAACCATTAACTCACGTTAATGAACATATGGTCCGCAATATATCCTAATACCGGTTTAACATCTTATGCTCGTTAAAATCAATATAATTGCATGACAGCCTTTGGTTTGATAGAAATCAGTAATAGAACCAGTACCTTAAAATATTAGGGTTTTTGCGTCTTTAAAAAGTTTCAGGTAGTCGAAACGATAAGCTGGAGGCAGGCGATAAACTTTCACAAAACAAAAACCTTATCCATATGAACCCCTTTCTTAGTAAAATTAATATTATCGACACCAAGGGCTGTACTCTCCCGCATAAAACGGTACCTGTTACGCTAACGTGATGATCGACCACAAAAAATTAAAAAAAAATTGTCCCCCATCTTAATTCCTACCATTCGAAGACCTGAATTTCCTTAAACAAAGCCAACACACTAAACATGAAAAAGCACATTTGAAATCGACCTAAAAAAATAGCACATTCGAGTTAAAAAAAGTGTGTCATTGAGTTGAAATTGTGTCATTGAAAGTCTTGAAAACAACCCAACGATTCACATCATTTAAAACGTCAAATAAACGTTCTCGTCCCAATATCTTCATTCGATTTGTTCGAGCGCAACAATGGCCTTAACAAAAATTATCATTCGGGCGAATTTACATATTTCTCTTAGGCCTAAAATACGACGTGCCCGAATCCGAATTAATCCCGTTAACCTTCACAATATTTGTCACCGATATTGTAGTTCAGGATTATTTGTTGGCGCTGACCGTTTAAAATATCCCGGGCGACAATAAGTTTGAAATTTATGTAAATATTCCGATAACGCTTCTAATAATGGTGTCAAGTCATTTACATAAATTTCCTGGCCGGATCCCGGTGTGAAAGTGGCTTAAATGGATTAACATGTTCGGCTGCAGGTGATTCTGTAATTGTTAAATTTATCTGATTTGGGGGGTGACTTTACCTGTCTTAGCACTTATGCGGCGTCGTCATGAGCTTATCAGTTCGGATAAGTGCGGGGTATGGGGACATTATGGCGAACCGTGTAAGTGTATCGGGTCGTCATTAATCGATTTTAGGTGTATTTTAGATGCAAACAAGGGTGGCACTTTCATAAAACGTATATTTTATTTCCTTGTTGACTGGGTCCGCTTTATTTCAGCATAGAACCGTCAATTTTTCGGTTTGTTCGAAGCTGCAACGTGCACGCTATCTATAAAACAAAAGAAGATATATTTTTTAATATTACAAATTGTAGAAAACTGTTAAAATTTGCATTTCGTTATTTGATAATAGCATAATAATGTAATTGAATCGTTGCCATATTCTAAAAAATTGTCCCCTGAAACCAAGAAAGTATCTCTCTGAAGATGATAGCTTGGCTATCGAGACGCATTAAAGCAACATTTGTTGGGTTTTTTAATCTTTCTTGATATCAGGGGACAAGATTTGTATTTCAATTTTTGAAGATAACCAAGGACCAGCCCATTCCATCAAAATATTTGCGTTTGAAAATTCAAGTTTATTTATGTTTCACATTTTTATTAATTTACTTTTTTGTTTGTCGGTTTGTCGGATGCAAGCGATTTTGAACTAAATTTCCGATGATTTAGAAACTTGAAACTTTAAACGTAGTTCAGAACTGATTGATAATGCAATCTTTTAGTTAAATCATTACAATTATGGTTTTTGAATTAATTTTTTTGTTGCTGATGAAATAATAGCGAGCTTTTAATAACTCCTGCAGTTAACACACTGTTATTTCCCAGTTTTAAGTTTTCACATCTTTTGGCAGTCCCATGTTCACCTAATTTTTTTACTCTCGACGTTAACTTTTATAAATATTCGTCGTAAAAAGTGGGCTGCTTTTTTTGAATTTTTATGGTAGATTTTTTTATTTATATAACTGAATTTAATTGCATGCTCTGGGCGCTAAAAAATATTAAAGTGTTCTAACAAATAGACGTTATTAATTTTAGTTGCATGGAGCAGAATGTTACGGTCGCAAGTCCAGCACCAAGAAATAATGGAGCTGATAATGCATCTATAATTTCTTGATTTATGTTGATCTAACTTGTTATTCCGAGCAAATTTTATTTGCATAATTAGTATTTGTCTAGAATAATAATATCTGTCATAAATAACGATATATAAATCTTGATAATAATTGTTAAAGTTACCTACACGTGCCATTTATGTTTTTTTTTTTAAATTTGCATACCTGGTAAAATAATGAAAGACTAATAGAAGAAAATATAGGAGGCGGATCTGCCCTTGATCGTATACTTAATCAGCTGTTGATTAAGAAAATTGGGTTGCTAGGGTATTTATCTTACCAAGGATAGAAGTTGCTTGTGGCTTAAAGAGAGTATATTCGAAGACATTTTTGTCTTCGTGTCAAAGGATTCTACCACCTACATTTGGTAGATTTTTCTTTAATCACCCTTCGGGAGTATATTGTATTTTTTTTGGTTCTTGGTTATCTTCAATAATTGAAATACAAATTTTGTCCCCTGAAACCAAGAACGATTAAAAAACAAGGGTTAATTTTAAGATTAGGTACTAGTATCTCTCTGAAGATGATAGCTTGGCTATTAAAACGCGTTAGAGTAACCTTTGTTGTGTTTTTTTAATCTTTCTTGGTTTCAGGGGACAATATTTGTATTTCAATTTTTGTGGATTGTATTAACAAAAAATAATAACATAGTTTATGGGGGTCAATAAGGCCATGTCAGTATCCTCGATTCCGGTTTCTTATTTTCTCTTCCACAAGTTTGTTCAAGATTTAGTCAGCATTCAATATCCTGGCATTCACAGCCAAGATCAACATCTGACCTATACTCATCGCTCCCAAATTTTTAATACTTTTTTGTCATCCGAATCTGGCAAGGTTTGAACAATGCAAACACAGATACTGTGTAGGTTGGTTTCTTTTTGAATCTTAGAAGCTAAACGGGAAAATTTTTATCTGCTAAGGCACCCTAGTTATTTAATTTAACTTTGTAAAGATGCGTTTTACATGAGTAAAGATTAAATAGAAATTTTAAAGGACGTCGCCTATCATTAATTTTTTTTTATTGGACTAGAATGTCTACTAACAACATAGTAAGCGTATTCAATCTCCTTGGTGGCCACCATACCTTAATTCTATAAGTTTATGGCTGGAGTAGCCATAATTTCTGATGATAAATTTATAATTATATGTCATTGAGTCGAAAACCAATCGAATTATTAAAATGAATAGCACACATTTATTTTGCAGCTTCAAGCTTATTAAAAAGATCATAATTTATTATAGTTGTCATATAACTCCTAGTTGTTCGCTGTGGTATTCCAATAAATATCAATTGTTGGCCGTAAAAGAGTTTAAATTAACGATTCTCGATGATTTTACATAAGTTTTCAAGCTTCATTAATTTATTTAATAACTTGCGTTATTCTCATAACGAAGCTGAAAATTTATAACCAAAGCTGTCCCCAGTAAGGTATTTTGATGCTAATTTTTTGCTTTATAGATTTGAACGACGATGCTTCCAAATCTACCGTCGCCAAATAGGAACGTGGATTTGCGAACAAGCATAAATCATCGTGGATTGTGGATGTTAGCTAAAGAAGCCATTTAGGCCGAACCATATAACTGTCTCGTATGGAGGCTGGAAACACTTGCAAATGAAATATAATTCAGTCACCCTGCATAAAACATGCATAACAATGACCGTGTTGTCGCACCTTCACGCAAGAGTTATCACAATATTGATGAATCATTTGATTCCAATTCACACAAACAACACAGAGGATGGACATGACCTATTATCAAACTATAATAGGACGCGTCATGTCATCAGACTCTTCTTCATTGTAATTTTGATGGGAACACCTTTCTCTTTACATTTGAACTAACTTGAACAAGTTGGAACTAGCAACCGATAATTAAACCAAGTTGTTAAATTGAAATATTATCTACTACCAATAAGTCCATAAAAAGTTTTACCCCTTTACCACATCGACAATTAAACAAATAATTAATAAAGGAGCAAAACCTTAATCACTTAATCATAAACCACAGTATGTTCACTGATCTAGTGACTACCAATAAATTTACTGGAAGCGAAAAACTGAGTTGGTTGTTTTCAGAGACTAGTTGTTTCAATTGTAATGGTGACACGTCAAATAAATTACGTTCTAATGAATCGATGACCAAATATTTAGAGATGTATAAGCAGATATCGTGTCAAAGAGGGTGCTATCTAAATGAAATCGGTAGTTGGCACGTCACAAGGTGCAGTAATAAACCGAAGGAAAGGTACAACGGTCAGAAGCAGCCCACTCGCCTCTGACATCAGATAATTAAATCAGTTTGAGCTAAGAGATGCTCACTCCTGGTTGACATTACGACGCCACACGTAATAATTCTGCGTGTCTATAACATAATTTTTGGTGGACGCCCTTACCCGTTCATAATTTAAAATTAATCTCTTCATCGAAACTTTATGTGGTTTGATTATACTCTAGTCACATAAATGGTTATCCTATAATAAAATCGGTATTTTAAGGTGATTTTCAAAAGACTGTAACTCAGGATAACTACTATATAGAAAAATAAAAAAAGTAAATTAAAGTTCCCAGTTTCTAATTTTCAGATCTTGAGTTCAAAATGATTAGTGCCACTGATTTTTCAATAAATAATTTCGAAGTTTTCCCAAAGAGGTCGAATTTTTGACAAAATTTTAAATTTTTCCCACCATCTGCAATTTTCCCAAAATTACGAACAATTCCAAATTTACAAATAGTTTTCAAAATTTCGCATTTTCATTCAAATTTCACATTTTTCTCAAAACTTCGAAGTTTTCCCTAACAAGTCAAATTTTTGACAAATTTTCAATTTTCCCAAGATTTGCAACTTTTCCAAAATTACGAATAATTCCCAAAATTACAAATAATTCCCAAAATTACGAATATTTCCCAAAATATCGAATTTTTTTCCAAATTTCACATTTTTCTCAAAATTTCGAAGTTTTCCCCAAGAAGTCTATTTTTTGACAAAATTTTGAATGTTTGCCAGAATCTGTAATTTTTCCAAAATTAGGAATAATTCCAAAATTGTAAATAGTTTCCAAAATTTCTCATTTTCATTCAAATTTCACATTTTTCTCAAAATTTCGAAGATTTCCTTAACAAGTCAAATTTTTGACAAATTTTTAATTTTCCCAAGATTTGCAATTTTTCCAAAATGACGAATAATTCCCAAAATTACAAATAATTCCCAAAATTACGAATATTTCCCAAAATATCGAATTTTTCTCCAAATTCCATAATGTTCTCAAAATTTTGAAGTTTTCCCCAAGAAGTCTATTTTTTGACAAAATTTTGGATGTTTGCCAACATCTGTAACTTTTCCAAAATTAGGAATAATTCCAAAATTTCAAATAGTTTCCAAAATTTTGAATTTTTATTCAAATTTTGCATTTTTCTCAAAATTTCGAAGTTTTTCTTAACAAGTCAAAATTTTGACAACATTTTGAATTTTCGCAAGATTTGCCTTTTTGCCAAAATTGCGAATAATTCCCAAAATTACAAATAATTGCCAAAATTACGAATATTTCCCGAAATATCGAATTTTTCTCCAAATTTCACAATTTTCTCAAAATTTCGAAGTTTTCTCCAAGAAGTTTATTTTTTGACAAAATTTTGAATGTTTGCCAACGTCTGTAATTTTTTCGAAATTAAGAATAATTCCAAAATTGCAAATAGTTTCTAAAATTTCGAATTTTCATTCAAATTTCACATTTTTCTTATAATTTCAAAGTTTTCTTTAAAAAGTCAAATTTTTGACAAAATTTTAAATTTTCCCAAGATTTGTAATTTTTCCAAAATTGCGAATAATTTTCAAATTACAAATAATTCCCAAAATTACGAATATTTTCCAAAATATCGAATTTTTCTCAAAATTTCACAATTTTCTCAAAATTTCGAAGTTTTCCCCAAAAAGTCTATTTTTCGACAAAATTTTGAATGTTTGCCAAAATCTGTAATTTTACCAAAATTGAGAATAATTTCAAAATTGTAAATAGTTTACAAAATTTCGCATTTCCATTCAAATTTCACATTTTTCTCAAAATTTCGAAGTTTTCCTTAACAAGTCGAATTTTTGATAAAATTTTGAATTTCTTCCAACATTTGCAATTTTTCCAAAATTACGAATTATTCCCAAAATTACAAATAATTCCCAGAATTCGAATATTTCCCAAAATATCGAATTTTTCTCTAAATTTCACAATTTTCTCAAAATTTGGAAGTTTTCCCCAAAAAGTCTATTTTTCGACAAAATTTTGAATGTTTGCCAAAATATGTAATTTTCTCAAAATTAAGAATAATTCCAAAATTGCAAATAGTTTCCAAAATTTCGCATTTCCATTTAAATTTCACAATTTTCTCAAAATTTTGAAGTTTTCCTTAACAAGTCGAATTCTTGACAAAATTTTGAATTTTTTCCAACTTTTGGAAATTTTCCAAAATTACGAATTATTCCCAAAATTACAAATAATTCCCAGAATTCTAATATTTCCCAAAATACCGAATTTTTCTCTAAATTTCACAATTTTCTCAAAATTTCGAAGTTTTCAATAAATAATGTCCTATAAGTCTGTTATTTTACGATAACCACCCTATTTTGAGATACATTAAATGAAAAATAATACCCTAGGGCCCTAGGGCATTATGAATATTTATAACGCCCTAAAGTATTTTAAATTTATAACAGTTTTTTATCTCTCTGAAGATGATAGCTTGGCTGTCGAAACGCGTTAGAGTAACCTTTGTTGTGTTTTTAAATCTTTGTTGGTTTCAGAGGGCAAGTTTTGTATTTTAATTTATAAAACGTTACCATCTTTGCACGTTGCTATGCAATGGCATTCTGAACATGTTAGAAGTCAAATTAATAAATGAAAATGTCAAAAAAAATCGAATTAAGTAACAAACTTCTAGCACATTAAACGTTGAAAGCACCACAGGTGTTACAGGATAATAACGCCCTCGATCGATGTACATTCCCCGGGACAGACGTCCTCGGGAAGTACACTGTCGATCTTGGTGCGTTATTATCCTTATAACATCCCTGGTACCTTAATAACTAGAAAAAAAACCATAAGTCAACAGTTCTTTTAGAAGATTTATCTTAAAAAGGTCCTCACACTTTAAATTAATCAATAAATAAATCAAAACGTCGAAAAAATTGAATTAAGTAACAGACTCTTAGTACATTAAACGTTAAAGGCATCACGGGTGTTACAGGATAATAACGCGCTAGATCGACGCATATCCCTCAGGCCAGAGGTCCTTGGGAAGTACACTGTCGTTCTTGGTGCGTTATAATCCTTATAATATTCCTGGTACCTCAATAACTAGAAAAGAAACCTAAGTCAAAAATTTTTCCAAATGGTTTATCCTAAAAAAGATCCTCTTACTGTAAAATAATAAATCAATAAATCAAAATGTCAAAAAAATCGAATTAAATAACAGACTTCGAGCACATTAAACGTTAAAGGCACCAAGGGTGTTACAGGATAATAACGCCCTCGATCGAAGTACATCCTTGGTAAAAGAGGTCCTCGGAAAGTACACTGTCGATTTTGGTGTGTTATTATCCTTATAATAGCCCTGGTACCTAAATAACTAGAAAAGAAAATTAAGTCAAAAATTTTTCCAAATGGTTTATCCTAAAAAATGATCCTCACACTTTAAATTAAGAAATCAATAAGCCAAAATGTTAAAAAAATTGAATTAAGTAACAGACGTTTAGCACATTAAACATTAAACGTTAAAGGCACCACGGGTGTTACAGGATAATAACACCCTCGATCGATGTACATCCCTCGAGCCATAGGTCTTTGGGAAGTACACTGTCAATCTTTGTGCGTTATTATCCTTATAAGAGTCCTGGTACCTTAATAACTAGAAAAGAAACCTAAGTCAAACATTTTTCTAAATGGTTTATCCTAAAAAAAATCCTCACACTTTACATTAATAAAGCGATAAATCAAAATGTCAAAAAAATTGAATTAAATACCAGATTTCTAGCGCATTAAACGTTGAAGGCACCACGGGTGTTACAGGATAATAACGACCTCGATCGACGTACATCCCTTGGGCCAGAGGTCCTCGGGAAGTACACTGTCGATCTTGGTGTGTTATTATCCTTATAACAGCCCTGGTACCTTAATAACCAGAAAAGAAACCTAAGTCGAAAATGTTTCCAAATGATTTATCCTAAAAAAATCTTCACACTTCAAATTAACAAATCAAAATGTCAACAAAAAAATCGAATTAACTAACAGACTTCTAGCACATTAACTGTTGAAGGCACCACGGGTGTTACAGGATAATAACGCCCTCGATCGATGTACATCCCTCGGCCAGAGGTCCTCAGGAAGTACACTGTCGATCTTGGTGCGTTATTATCCTTATAACACTCTTGGTACCTAAATAACTAGAAAAGAAACCTAAGTCAAAAATTTTTCTAATTGGTTTATCCTAAAAATAGATCCTCGGGAAGTACAGTGTCGATCTTGGTGCGTTATTATCCTTATAATACCTCTGGTACCTTAATAACTAAAAAAAGCGATAAGTCAACAATTTTTTCAAATGGTCAATCCTAAAAAAGATCCTCACACTTCAAATTAATAAATCAAAATGTCAACAAAAAAATTGAATTAACTAACAGACTTCTAGCAAATTAATCGTTGAATGCACCACGGGTGTTACAGGATAATAACGCCCTCGATCGAAGTACATTCTTGGGGAAAGAGGTCCTCGGTAAGTACACTGTCGATCTTGGTGCGTTATTATCCTTATCAAACCCCTGGTACCTTAATAACTAGGAAATATACCATAAGTCAACAATTTTTCTAAATGGTTTATCCTAAAAAAGATCCTCTTACTGTAAAATAATAAATCAATAAATCATCATCCTCACACTTCAAATTAATAAATCAAAATGTCAACAAAAAATCGAATTAAGTAACAGACTTCTAGCACATTAAACGTTGAAGGCACCACGGGTGTTACAGGATAATAACGCCCTCGATCGACGTACATTCCTCGGGCCAGAGGTCCTCGGGAAGTACACTGTCGATCTTGGTGCGTTATTATCCTTACAACATCCCTGGTACCTTAATAACTAGAAAAGAAACCATAAGTCAAAAATTTTTCCAAATGGTTTATCCTAAAAAAGATCCTCTTACTTTAAAATAACAAATCATTAAATCAAAAATGTTAAAAAAAAATTGAATTAAATAACAGACTTCCAGCACATTAAACGTTGAAGGCACCACGGGTGTTACAGGATAATAACCCCCTCGATCGACGTATATCCTTGGGGAAAGATGTCCTCGGGAAGTACACTGTCGATTTTGGTGCGTTATTATCCTTATAACATCCCTGGTACCTTAATAACTAGAAAAAACCATAAGTCAAAATTTTTCAAAGGTTTATCCTAAAAAAGATCCTCACACTTCACAAATTAAATATATCAAATGTCAACAAAAAATCGAATTAAATACAGACTTCTAGCACATAAACGTTAAGGTTTTTTTGAAGTTTATTCAGAATTTTCACGTTTTCTGAAAATTTCGACCTTTTACCATCAAAACTTTGGCTTTTTTCCAAGTTTTGCCTAAAATACCGATATTTTCTGAAAATTTTGTTTTTTCTCTGGAAATATCGAAATTTTTAGAAGAATCTGAAGAATACGAATTTAAAGCTGGCATTTGAAAAAGACGTATTTTTTCAAGTTTAAACTGAAAAGTCTTAAACGAACCGATGTTTAAACTAATTGTAAGTAGAAATCCGAAAAAAATAAGGTTTTTGAAAAAAGTCTAAATTTGGAAAAAAGTCAATTGAGAAATTCAGCTTTTTTTGGGGTTCATTCAGAATTTCCACTCTTTTTAAAAATTTTGACCTTTTATCATCAGAATTTTGATTTTGAAAACGTCAAAGTTTTCGAAAAAAGTCTAAATTTCGAAAAAAGTCTAAATTTTCAAAAAAGGCAACTGAAAAATTTGGCTTTTTTAGAAGTTTATTCGGAATTTTTACGTTCTCTAAAAATTTCGATCTTTTACCATCAAAATTTCGACTTTTTTTTTTTTTCAACATTTTTCTAGGTTAAATTTGTCTTTCTCTGCAAATATCAAACTGTTTTAAAAAATCTAAGGTTTTAAATTACGAATTTAAAGCTGCCATTTTAAAAAGTAGTATTTTTCAAGTTTAAACTGAAAACAAAGGCGATGTTTAAACTAATTGTAAGTAGAAATTTGAAAACATTCAAGTTTTCAAACAAAGCCTAAATTAAAAAAAAATAAATTGAAAATTTCGGTTTTTTAAAGTTTTTTCAGGATTTTTACAATTTCTGAAAATTTCGACCATTTACCGTCAACATTTCTACTCTTTTTCAAAACCTTTTTGAAATTTCCAGGTTCTTTTGAAAATGTTGATTTTTGTTGTCAAAATTCTGACTTTTTTAATAAATTTTTCTTTTTTCAAAATACCCAATTGTTTTTTTCTGAAAATATCGACATTTTTTGAAGAATCTGTGCTTTTAAATTGTGAATTTAAGGCTGGTAGTTTAAAAAGAAGTGTTCTCCAAGTTTAAACCGAAAAGTCTCAAAGAAAAGCCGATGTTTAAACTAATTGTAACCAGAAATTTGAAAACGTCAAAGTTTTCGAAAAATGTCTAAATTTTGATAAAAGTAAATTAAAAACTTGGGCTTTTTTTTGAAGTTTATTCAGAATTTTTACGTTTTCTGAAAGTTTCGACCTTCTATCATCAAAATTTTGACTTTTTTCAAAAGTTTTTTCATATTTTTTACGTTTTTCAAAAATGTTGACTTTTATTATCAACACTTTGACTTTTACTCAAAATTTTGCCTCTTTTCAAAATACTGATTGTTTTTTTGAAAAATTTACCTCCTGAAAAATCCCATTTTATAAAAAAGTACTTTTTAAGTTTAAACTAAAGGGTCTCAAAAAACCGAAGTTTACCTTAAGTAGAAATTTAAAAACGTCTAAGTTTTTTAAAAAGTTAAGTTTTGAAAAAAGTCAATTGAAAAACTCGAGTTTTTAGAAGTTTATTTAGAATTTCCTCGTTTTCTGAAAATTTCGACCTTTGGTCATCAAAATTTTAAATTTTCTTCGAAGTTTAAGCTTTTTTCAAAATACCGACATTTTTTAAAAATTTTATATTCTTTTGAAAATCACTAGCCTTTTTTAAAAATTTAGACTTTTTCAAAAATTACAGTTATTTCTAGAATATCAATACTTTAAAAATCTCGATTATTTTCAAGATTTCAACTTTCAAATTTTCCAGTTCTATTAAACTTGCACATTTTCCAAGGTTTCATTTTCATATTTTTTTCATAGTGTCGATTTTTATGTAAATTTGATTTCTTTTCCAAAAATTCTACTTTGTTTTTAAACATTTCGACTTCTATCAACTTTTTTTAAAACATTCACCTTTTTGAAAATTTTAACCATTTATCATCAAAATTGTTTTAACATTTTTCAAAATTCTATTTTTTTAAAATTGCTTTTTCCAGAAAATATCGAAAATTTTAAAGAATTTGAAGCTTTAATTACGAATATTAAGCTGGCATTTTAAAAAGGAGTATGTTTCACCCTTAAAGAGAAAAGTCTCAAAAACAGTTTTGTAGAATTTTCACGTTTTCTGTAAATTTTGACCTTTATCATCAACATTTTGACTTTTCGCCAAAGTTTTGACTTTTTTGAAAATGCCGACATTTTTTCAAAATTTCGACTACTTTTGAATTGAAAACTTTGACCTTTTTTTAAATTTCGACTTTTTTTTAAAAGGTCAAACTTCTTTCAACATTTGGACCTTTTCTCGAATCTTTGAATTTTGGACATTTTGAAAAATTCGTCTTCTGAAAATTTCGAAATCTTTCGATTAAAATTTGACGTTTTAAATTGCGAATTTTAAGACGACTGGTATTTTAGAAGTATTTTTTCAAGCTGAAAAATTGCCAAAAGAAGGTCGAAAAATTAAATTCAAAGATTGAATATTTATAAAGAGGGCACTTTCCAATAAAAATTAAAGTTACATAAAAAGCTTGATTTTTAATACCAAATTTCGAGAAAAAAAAGGCTTCAGACATATTTGTAATTCACGAACTATTAAAAGGTTAGTAGTTCATCGGGCCCTCATGAAGCATGTGTCCCAGGAAATTTGCCCCCTTTGGCCCCTTTCTCAGCCGGCCTGGATCTTTGAGTCCCTAAACGATGATTTTTTGCTGTATTGTTGTGGTTCAACACAAAGAGATCAGTTTTGTCTTTGGTAATCGCCGGCTTGAAAAATAATTAATGTACAAAAAAATGCAAAAAGGCTTTTGGAAACGGCAAACTATTCGCTATAAATCCTGGTTATTGGTTTTTAGTGAAAATCTTTTTCTAGAACGAGGAAGTACGTGGACTTTTTAAAGATAAAAATTTGGAAAATTTTTGGTCCATAGTTCTCTTATGAGAACGAAATATTTTTTAGGTTAAAAAAATTTAAACTAAATATGTGAATAACTATTAAACTTTATTAACGATTAAAATAACATCAGATGTTAAAAATTCCAGGATTTTGTTATTTTAATCGTTAGAAAAGTTTAATAGTTTTTAATATTGAAGAATTTTACAAAGCAAGGGGAAGAAATGTCAATTATTTAGATATATGAAAACTAAACACTGGGCGTTAATTTTCTTACTTTTATTTTATTTTTCTCTATGAGCATGTTACTTTGAGTTACATTTTTTTGAAAATCGCCTAAAAATTTGAAGTTTTTACTCCTCAATTGAGGAGTCCAATGCAAAAGCAATCAAGTCCAATTGTTGTCAAAAAATATGTACAGGCGTCCGGAAAGTAATGGGAACCAGCTTAGATACAGCTTCCTGTAATCAAATAGAGCCAATTTAGACAAACTTAGCTTAGTCTAAAAGTTTGATCCGTTTGACCAGTCATCAAGATATTTATATTTTAGTTATCATTTCATCAATCACGTTCCGACTGAAAAGAAGCAGCCAAATCTAGAATTTGGTTTAATTTTCTAGACATCTTTTATGCAGTGTTATTTAAAACTTTGTTTAAGAAGTATTTTCTAATAAAATAAAAAACATTCTAAGAAAAAACTGCAACAATTTGAATAACTATAATGAAAAATATCTTTTTAAGCCAAAAAATACATCTACAGGTTTTTTTCTTAAAAATATTCAAATGATTTCTGTATTAGCTGTATCCATATAAGAGCATTCTAAATAAACTCACTTTAAATCTTCAAGAAATGTCTTTATTTATCCGATTAACATATTTTAAACAATTTTTTCCGAATTTACTGTGTAAAAACTGGGCAAGCCCAACAAATTTTACTTCTTAAATAAAAACAAATTAGCCTACACAAGCTAGGTTAGAGGCAATTTTATTTTTAGGACGATTTTTATACATTCATGTCACTAAAATCGTCATCAAAGTTAAAACATGTCTTTCAAACAATTTTGCATTTTTTGTAAAATGAGCAGCAGTGGTTTGGTTCTTTCATTGGCCCCTTAATTTCTGTGCCTAGTGTATATTTAATGAACATTAAAAAATCCACTTTTAGTGGTGATTGTACGCAGGGCTTGGAATTTTGTGGTAACTCTATCAGGTGAAGCATCTTCATTACGGCCATAAAGAATACTGTAGTTACTATGTTAATTGCACCAAAATTGATGGTAATAAACCGCATTAGGAATACATCAATTTCCATCTAAAGTGGCCCGATATCGCGTTGTCGGCAATAAACTCTCTCCCCAATAAAATCCGGGCAGTAAAATGAATGGTAGCCTTAATGTAACCATCGACGTTTACTGTTATATATTTTATTAAACAAAATGTAATTCTCCGTCAGTCGAGCATGTAGGCAGGCTTTAATGGTCCAAATATAAATAAGATAATCAAAGAAGTCTGACTTTAGAGCAGGCGGCCTTCTTATTACTAACAAATATCTCATGTCAATTAATGCATGCCTGCGTTTTCTCAGGACAAAACTTAAATAAAAGCTTCAACTGATATTCTCGTTTCGCAGCAACAACGTATGCCTTTGAAGAATGGCGTTTGTATGCCAGTGGCCTGCAGATTTATCAGATAATTTTCCGCCCGTTTCGAGATATATACGACTGCAACGAGAACTTCGTTGGGGTATACATGATACTTAGTTTTATATAATAAATAACTTTCTCTTTTATATAAATGTTACTCGCGTCGTATTTGTTTTATTAGTTGCACATTCGCGTATGTTGTTTAGTGCGCTGTCTTGGGTGGCCAGAGAAGACGACTTGATTGCCCGCGGATTGGCACAACAAAGGCAAATTGGGGCCATTCCTCAACAACAACACCACTAATAGCAACAAAAAAAACAAAATGAATTTTAAAGACCAGAGAATTGAAGGTAGAGATTTGGCAGTCATAAATATTCTCTATATTCCTCCCCTGAAGGGTTATTAGTGCCAAAAACTTGTAAAAATCAGAGGTTATTTTATTCCTACACAGTTGTTGGTATGGCCACAATTGGTAATCAAATTTTTTGTTTGGAAACAGTTTCTGTGGGAAGCTTTTACAGTCGAAGTTTTCAGTTCAGCTATAATTTTGATGGAACGGGCTGATCCTTGATTAGCTTCAAAAACTGACCTAGAAATCTTGTTTCCTAAAACCAAGAAAGATTTAAAATCACAAAAACAGTTTTAGTTGTGTTTTAAAACCTTTCTTGGCTTCAAGGAACAAACAAGATCTATATATCAATTTCCTTCAGAGTTGTTGGTATGGGCACAATTGGTAATCAAATTTTTTGTTTGGTAAACAGTTACCTACAGTTTCTGTGAAAAGCTTTGGCAGTGTCGAAGTTTTCAGTTCAGCCATAATTTTGGTGCAACGGGCTGGACCTTGATTATCTTCAAAAATTGATATACAGATCTTGTCCCCTGAAGTCAAGAAAGATTGAAAATCACAACAAGAGTAGAGCCACTTTTGTTGTGTTTTTTAATTTTTCTTGACTTCAGGGAACAAGATCTATATATCAATTTCCTTCAGAGTTGTTGGTATGGCGACAATTCGTAATAACATTTTTTGTTTGGCAACAGTTACCTACAGTTTTTGTAAAAAGCTTTGGCAGTCGATATTTTCAGTTCAATCATAATTTTGGTAGAACGGACTGATCCTTGACTGTCCTTAAAAATTTATATGCAGATCTTGTTCTCTGAAATCAAAAAAGATTGAAAATCGCAAAAACAGTAGAGCAACTTTTTTTGTATTTTTTAATCCTTCTTGGCTTCAGGGGACAAAATGTGTATATCAATTTCTTTGAGAGTTGTTGGTATGGTCATAGTTGGTAATAACATTTTTTGTTTGGCAACAGTTACCTACAGTTTCTGTGGAAAGCTTTGGCCTTTGAGGTTTTTAGTTCAGCCATAATGTTGGTAGAACGGACTGATCCTTGATTATCTTTAAAAACTAATATACAGATCTTATTTTCTGAAAACAAGACGGATTAAAAAACACAACAACAGCAGAGCAACCTTTGTTGTGTTTTTCAATCTTTCTTGGTTTCAGGGGACAAGATTCGTATATCAGTTTCAGTTGACAACAACGTTCTTCAAATTGTAACTTGATATTTGCTAATGGCAAATTTCTGTGAGAGCTTTGGAGAATTCAGAAAAAAAATTGATAAAGCAAATGCATTTAAGATTAGAACAAAACTTTGGCAGTCGAATTTTTCAGTCGAGAGCAATGTTCTCCAACTAGTAACCTGGTATTTGCCAGTGGTAAATCTCTGTGAGAGCCTTAGATGTGTTTATTGTTTCAGGGTGGTTGTTGGTGTGATAACGCTTGGCGCCGAAATATTTTGCAGTCGGATTCCCGGTCTCACTAGTCGACAGAGAGAAATGTGTAAATCTTCGCCGGATGCCATGGTGGCAGTCGGTGATGGCATACGTTTGGCAACAAATGAATGTAAATATCAATTTAGGAACAACAGATGGAACTGTACAGGAATAGAAAATCCCACATCGTTTGGGCACGTGGTCATCGTGGGTAAGTAAATAATTTTCCCACTCCGCTATGTAAATAGAATTAAAAAAATTAAAACCTTAAAGTTAAAAAGGTACAATTTTAAGAAAGTAATAAGATTTATAATCTAATTGAAAATTTTCTAAGGAAAATTAAAATTTTCGGAAATGCTTGAAATCAAAATATTTGGAAACTGCAAGAACCGAAATTTTGCAATTTTGAAAAAGGTTGAAATTTCGAACAAAATTATATATGCATCGCCAGATTCAATGTCGTCGCGGGCCGACCCGGTTGTTGTCCACCCTTGAGCCAGACGATAAAATATATTTAAGTCATTTCCTGCAAAGTACGTCTTTGTTTTTTGAATTTTTCAGTATGAATGTAGCCTTCCCTGAAACAAATTCTATCTACGCCCCTAAAGAGATCAGTTATAATTTTCAGGAACACAAACAACTTTCGGGTTCTAACTCGATAGTCTGCAATTTTTTTGGAAATTCTATATTTCGAGGAACGTTGAGAAGAGTCCTAATTTTAAAAGAAATATTAAAGTGTTAACTGAGAATTTAAGAAAAAATGTTAACACTTCGAACTTAAAAATAAAATTAAAAACAAATTCCAAAAAATTTGGAGCAAAACATAGACGATCAAGATTAATATCAAAACTTAACCAACAGCAATCAACATTTCCAGAAAAAATCTTCTGGTTTAGAGTCAACATTTGAGGAAAATGCAAGACATTTTGAGAAACTTCTATATAATTTATGTAAAAAATCAAAGAATTAATTTTGTTTCACTTTTCAAAACCATGTTTGGTTAAAAATGGACCAGATTGGACTACATCCATTTTGCAACAAAATTGCCCCAACGCAGTTTGTGGGTAACCAAACATGACCATAACAGTGTCGCGCTAAAAGTGACACATATACAGGATGTTAATAATTTTCTGTAGTAAAATAATAAAGACATTCTGGCAAAACGTGGGTGGATCGCGGTGGTTTATCCATGCAAATGACTTAAGTCGTCGATAATAAATCGTTTGATTGCACATTGTGGGTTCGTGTAATTCTAAACCGTGAACGAGAGTTACATCAATCTGACGCCTTTGCAGGACACATACACACATCATGCGCAAGGTTCTACTAATTAATGGTGATTGTTAAAAGCGAAGAGAAAATCGTGAACTTCCTTTTGGCAATTTGTCTTGCTTTTAAATTATCGAACCAATGATTGAGAGGCAACCACCAGTGATCAAAGTCGTAATACGTCTCACTAAGAAGAAGACAGTTGAACAAATATGTGTTTGTCAGGACCATTGTTTATGATAAAAACACGTAGAATGTAGGATTATGTAAATTCGTAAGTAGATTAACTTTTTGCAGAAGTAAATCTGAACGTTCATCCCAAATGACCGAAGGTTGCACGATGTGGCCCAGAGATAAAGGATGAGTAATATGCCTTCTGTGAATCTTTAAGCGTTTTACATATTTACAAGACGTCATTACAGGGAATTTAGAGGCTTAGATATTTATATCGGAGGTCGCGTGGGTTCCTAACAAGATGATTACTGATTTTAGATAGCTGAAGAGCTACCGTCTGGGGCACATCGTTACATTCGCCAAAGATGGTGCCTTCTCACGCGCGCTGAATTCTGATTCGATCGTGGGTGAAAATTTTCGTCTTTTCCCACGATGTAGTTCGTCACTAAAAATAACAAAAATAACTAGACCATGTTAAATAAATCCTACGTTAGTAAAAATAGGATCAATTGCAAACATAATGAACAATTCATTTTTAGCGAAGAATGTTTAAGAATTTGATAGATTTAAATAAAGTTTATAATAGGAAATTTATCTGGAACAATTTTTCAGTAAACATGCACATCTGAAAAATCCTGCAAAGTGAAATAAGTAGCGATAAACCAAATCGATTTCCGACACGTTGGAATAGAAGATTGGTGGCTTTCCTTCCTCATCCGCCCACGCGCTTATGCTGGTAGTGCATCCGCAGGTGTCTACGAACCTCCCACGCTCTTTGATTCCGCTCAAAAGAACAATGTAAACACACGGCGACAAGAGACATTATTATGAACATTTGCCAACGTTACGACTCGATGTCCGGTTTTCGGACAATTTATTTCCATGCCGGATAGTTTTCGCGTGTTCCCATCGTAAAGGGTAATTTATGGAGGCGAATTTTAATATATTCGCCGACGATCGTTTTTTTCGTGATGATATTAATATCGGGATTGATGACAGGTTGTGGCATAATAATACGTTTATGCTGAAGTGGGTGGTCAGTCAATATAAATTCAAATCATGGCCAAACATCCTCTGGAATCTCGCTCGACGATTTGCAGCTAAATTAGAAATGGGTTCTCGGCCTCCCATGTCGCTCGAGTTTAAACTCGAAATAGCTTTTTGGTATTTTGACATTAAAATCAAAATTTCGACTTTTACACAAGGGTCACTTTTTCTTAAACATTTTGACCCTGTTATTTTTGGAAAGAGGGAGTCGAAATTTTGCTGCAGATGTTTGGAAATGGAGAAATTTAATAAAAATTATTTTTTTTTAGATAGACTTCTTAATAGAAGAGTTTTGTAAATAATGTATGGTCCATAAAATAAAAAAATTATTATTATTGATTTTTTTGAGGCATAAATAGTGAAAAAAGTATATAGAACGAATCGTTTTTGCCTAAAATTTAACAAGTTGCTGGTTATTTTGTTGACGTATTTATTTTTTAGTTCAAAAATAGTTGTCGAAACTGATTAAGATGAAGATTGCATGTAAAATGGTAATGCACAACCTTACACAACCAAAAAATCTGAGAAAAATGGCCAAACTACCAAATTAACAGAACAATGATTATCATGGATATCGTTAAGTTCTAGGGGAGTCTATCGGAGCTTCAGATATTTTGACACCTTTACTTTAAACTTTACACACGAGGGGGAAATTTAGAAATTCACATTTTAAATTTTAATCTTTCTAAACCGAATGAGTTTATGTTTATTTGCTAAGCCAATTGGTTCATCGCTATTGTTCATTATAATTAACAACCTAACATAGTTACAATTCTAAAATTACAATTTTTAAACTATGGTAGATTTGTAAAAAAATGTAAAACCTGTTTAATTTTATGTAGAAATTCTTGTACATTCTATAGGAATAACAAAAGTTTCATAAATATGTCTGAAAATGCCCACAAAGTCGGTTTTTTTCAGGAACCTTTAACGTTAGATTAAGAGGAAAACCCTCAGACAAAATGTTTCTTAGGGTTTCTTCCTTGCTAGGTTTCACTAGTGTGTAGCTCAAAAGTTGAAGTGTTCAATTCTTATCATGATAAATTCAATAACAACAGATTATCAAAAAACAGTCAAACCAAAGTCGAAATAATGTTACATCAGAATCAATCCAATTCAGTTCAATTTTAATTTTTCTAAATTATAATACCTCGACGGGTTTAGGATTATCAAAAGACACTAAACCAATATTGAAGACATTGCACATCAGAACGGACCAACATAGCTTACAATTCTAAAATTAGAATTATCAAATTTCGGTAAAATTTTAAATTTCCATCCGCAAAATGAAAGTTGTAAAACCTGTTTAATTTTATGTGGAAATTCCTGTATATTCCATGGGTTTAACAGGACCTTTATGGATATGTCTGAAAATGCCCACAAAGTCGGTTTTTTTCAGGAACCTTTAACGTTAGATTAAGAGGGAAACCCTCAGACAAAATGTTTCTTAGAGTTTCTTCCTTGCTAGGTTTCACTAGTGTGTAGCTCAAAAGTTGAAATGTTCAATTCTTATCATGATAAATTTATTAACAAAAGATTTTTAAAAAACAGTCAAACCAAAGTTGAAATAATGTTACATCAGAATCAATTCAATTCAGTTCAATTTTAATCTTTCAAAACTATAATACCTCGATGGGTTTAGGATTATTAAAAGATAGTAAACCAATATTAAAGACCTTGCACATCAGAACAGACCAACATAGTTTACAATTCTAAAATTACAATTTTCAAACTTGGGTAAAATTGTAAATTTCCACCCGTAAAATAAAAGTTGCAAAATCTGTCTAATTTTATGTAAAATTTTCTGTATATTTCATGGGTTTAACAGGACCTTTATGGATATGCCTGAAAATGCCTACAATGTCGGTTTTTCCAGGAACCTTTAACGTTAGATTAAGAGGGAAACCATCAGATAAAATGTTTTTAAGGTTTTTTCCTTGCTAGTTTTCACTAGTGTGTAGCTCAAAAAATGATATTTTTGATTCTTACTCTGATGAATTTAACAACTTATTATCAAAAAAGAGTCAAACCAAAGTCGCAATAATGTTACATCAGAATCAATTCAATTCAGTTCGATTTTAATCTTTCTAAATCGGATGACAACTTGAAGAGTTTAAGATTATCAAAAGACGATAAACTAATGTTGAAAATGAAGACATTGCATATCAAAACAGTCCAACATTGTTTACAAATCCAAAATTACAATTTTCTAACTTTGGTAAATTTGTAAAGTTTCGTCTGCGAAACAAAAGTTGTAAAACCTGCTTACTTTTATTTGGAAATTTTTGTTTATTTTATAGGAATAACAGGAGCATTAACAATATGTCTGAAAATGCTCGCAAAGTCGATTTTTTTCAGGAACCTTCAACGTTAGTTTAAGAGGGAAACCCTCAAACATTTTGTTTGAGGATTTTTTTCCTTGCTATTTTCACTGATGTGTAGCGTGTAACTCAAAAGTTAAAATGTTTAATTTTAATCATGTCAAATTTGATAAAAATAGTTTTAAAAAAAAGTCAAACCAAAGTCAAAATAATGTTACATCAGAATCAATTCAATTCAGTTCAATTTAAATCTTTCTAAATCGGATGACTTAATCAGTTTAAGATTATTAAAAGGCGATAACAATATTCAAGACATTTTATATCAGAACAACCCAACATCGTTACAAATCTAAACATTTCAATTTTTAAACTTCGGTAAAATTATATATTTTTGTGTGCAAAGTTTGTAAAACATGTTTAATTTTCTTTGGAAATTCTTGTATATTATACGAGAATGGCAGGAAAGTTGCTAATGTGTCTAGAAATACTCGCAAAATCGATTTTTTTCAGGAACCTTCAACGTTAGATTAGGCGGAAAGCCCACAGGAAAATTGCTTTTAAGGCTTTTTTCTTGCTAGTATTTCACCGAAGTGTTACTGACAAGTTAAAATGTTTAATTCTAATCCTGTTTAATCTGATAAGAGCATCATAATTAAACTTAAGGTTGTCAAACAAACCAAAGTGGAAGTAATGTTACATCAAAATAGGATCAAATTTTTAATTTTAATACTTCTAAACTCGCTAAGAACTAGGTAAGGTTGAAATTATCAAATTAGGATAAACCAGTACCGAAGACATTGTACATCGAAAGGGCTAAAAAATTCTAAAATTACATTTTCAGGGTTCGGTAAATTTATACATTTCGATCTGCAAAACCAAAGTTGTAAAACCTGTTTACTTTTTTTTGGAAATTCTTGTCATCTTATAAGAATAACAGGGGCGTTACCAATGTGTCTGAAAATATTTGCAAAGTCGATTTTTTCAGGAACCTTCAACGTTAGGTTAAGAGGGAAACCCTCAAACAAAATGTTTTGTAAGGTTTCTCCTTGCTGGTTTTCAATGATGTGTAAGTTGTAACTCAAAAGTTAAAATGTTTAATTTTAATCATGCTTAATTTAATAAAACATATTATAAGAAAAAGTCAAACCAAAGACGAAATATGGTTACATCAGAATTAATTCAATTCAGTTCAATTTTAGTCATTCTAAATCGGATGATAATTCGATAAGTTTAAGATTATCGAAAAACGTTAAATTAATATTGAAGGCATTGCATATCAGAACAACCCAACATCGTTACAATTCTAAAAATTTTAATTTTTGATCTTCAGTAAAGTTGTAAATTTTTCCGTACAACAGTTGTAAAACCTATTTACTTTTCTTTGGAAATTCTTGTGCATTGTGAGAGAAAAACAAGAACGTGATTAATATGTCTAGAAATATTCGCAAAATCGATTTTTTTCAGGAACCTTCAACGTTAGATTAAGAGAAAAGCCCTCAAGCTAACTGCTTTTAAGGCTTTTTCTCTGCTATTTTTTCACTAGAGTGTACTTAACTAAAAAGTTAAAATGTTTAATTGTAATCCGGCGAAACCTGATAAAAGCAGCAACGTATTTAGCTTCAGATTGTGAAAAACCAAAGACTATATCAGAATAAGAAACTCACATTTTCAATTTTAATCTGTCTATGCTGGGATGAGAACTCCAAGATTAGAAATATCAAGACGATAAATCAATATTATAGATATTCTATATCAGAAGAGTCCAACATAGTTACAATTCTAGAATTACAATTTTCAAACTTCGCTAATTTTGTAAATTTTTATTTAGGAAATAAGTTGTAAAACCTGTTTACTTTTATTTCAAAATTTTTGTACTTCTCTAAGAATAACAGGGGCGTTACCAATGTGTCTGAAAATATTCAGCAAATCGATTTTTTTCAGGAACCTTCAACGTTAGATCAAGAGGGAAGCTCTCAGGCAAAGTGCTTTAAAGGCCTTTTCCTTGCTAGTTTTTCACTAGCGTGTACTTTAAAAGTTAAAATGTTTAATTATAATCCTGCTTAATTTGATAAAAGCAACATGTTTCGTTTCAGATTGTGAAAAAAACTAAATGTTACATAAGAATAGAAGTTTACATTTAAATTTTACTTTTTCTAAACCGGATGAGAACTCGATAACATTAAAAATATTAAAGACAATAAATCAGTATTAAAAACATTGCATTAAAACAGCCCAAAGTAGTTACAATTCTAGAATTACAATTTTCAAACTTCGGTAAATTTGTAAATTTCTATCTAAAAAACGAGTTGTAAAATCTGTTTACTTTTATTTGCAAATTCTCATACATTGTATAAGAATAACAGTAATGTTTCCAATGTGCCTGAAAATACTCGTCAAAAGGATTTTTTTCAGGAACTTTCATTGTTAGATTAAGCCTGAAGCCCACAGACAATACGTTTTTAAGGCTTTTTTTATTCCTATTTTTTTGTTAGTGTATGTTTAAAAAGTTGCAGTGTCCAATTCTAATTTTGCTAAATCTGCTAAAAGCAATAAGTTCAGATTGTCAAAAAACCAAAGTCGAAATAATTTTGCAATGGAATAAGAGGTTCATATTTTCAATTTTAATCTTTCTGAATCGGATGATAACTCGATAAGTTTAAGATTACCAAAAGGCGATAAACCAATATTGAAGATAGTGCGCAACAGTAGAGCCCAACATAGTGGCAATTCTAAAATTTCAATTTTCAAACTTTGGTAAATTTGTATATTTTTATCTGCAAAACAAAACTGATAAAATCTGTTTAATTTCATGGGGAAATTCATGTACATTGTATAAGAATAGGAAAATCGTTACTAATGCGTCTAAAAATAGTCGTAAAATCGAGTTTTTTCAGGAACCTTCAACATTAGATTAAGAGGGAAGCTCTCAAGCAAAATGCCTTTAAGGCTTTGTCCTTACTAGTTTTTTAATAATGTGTAATTCAAAGGTTAAAAACTTTGACAATAACCCTTTTAAATCTGATAAAAGCAATATGTTTAGTTTCAGATTGTGAAAAAAACCAAATCTTACATCAGCATAAGAAGTTCACATTTTTAATTTTACATTTTATCCTTCTCAAACCGTAAGAGAACTCGATAAGATTAGAAATATCAAAAACAATAAATCAGCATTAAAGAAATTGTACATCAGAACAGCCGAACGTAGTTACAATTCTAAAATTACAATTTTTAAACTATGGTAGATTTGTAAACTATCTGGAAAACAAGTTGTAAAACCATTTGCTTTTATTTGGAACTTATTGTACATTATATAAGGATAACAGGGGCGTTACCAATGTGTCTGAAAATATTCGCCAAATCGATTTTTTTCAGGAACCTTCAATGTTAGATTAAGCGGGAAGCCCACAGCCAAAATGTCTTTAAGAGTTTTTCCTTCCTAGTTTTTCGCTAGTATCTGTGTTAAAAACTGCAATGTTTAATTCTGATCCTGCTAAATCTGATAGGAGCAATAAGTTCAGATTATCAAAAAACCAAAATCGAAGTTGTTCAAACCTGAATTTTAGTTTTATCTATTTTCCCTTTTTTTTGTGTTTGTATGGCAAAACACGTCTCTTATAGAAAAAAAAATGTAAAACACATTTTTAGGCGATAAAATTGCACATTGCGGTAGAGTGAGTTGCATAGTATCCGAGCGCAGTGGCGGTCGGTCGTGAACGGCAATTTTAAACGACTTTTCGAGTTTGGCTGTGTCTTCTCAATTTGGGGCTTACTCCATCCTGTGGAAACACGAGAGCGCTCTCTGACAACAACTCAACCACCCGGGATAAGTACTATCAAAACTGTAATGTGTGGTAACGTTTCTTTTTCAATATTTATTTAATAATACAGTCTACTTTCAATCAAATTCTGTAGACGAACAGAAGTAATATTACATCAGCATAAAAGGCTTTCAATTTTAATCTTTCTAAACCGGATGGGAACTCAATTATTAAAAGACGATAAATCAGTTTTGAAGACATTACATATCAGAACGATCCAAGGTAGTTACAATTATAAAATTACAATTTTCAAACTTCGATAAAGTTGTAAAACTCTAGATGGAAAATAAGTTGCAAAACCTGTTTACTTTTCTTTGCAAATTCTCATTCTTTCAATAAAAATATCAGGAACGTTGCCAATGTGTCTGAAAATACTTGCAAAATCGATTTTTTTCAGGAACCTTCAACATTAGATTAAGAGGGAAGCCCACAGACAAACTTTTGTTAAGGTCTTTTCCCTCCTAGTTTGTTTCTAGTGTGTGACCTAAAAGTCACAATGTTCAATTCTTATCTTGCTAACTCTAACAAGAACAAGATATTATGCTTGAGATTATCAAAAAAAGCCGATCAAATAAAGTTGAAAAAATGTGACATCAGAAACATTCAACGCAGTGCAAGTTATAAAACCTTTTTTTTTACAATGTTTGTACGTAATTTAAGAATAATTTAGCGTTTTCAATAGGTCTAATTACCGCTAAACAGTTGATTTTTTTCAGGAACTATCAACGTTCGGTTAGGAGTGAAGCCCACTTATAAATCGTTTAACGGTTTTGTTCTGCTTAGAGAACGTAGCTTTAAAGTGAATAGTTCCTGAAACAGTTTAACAATCATTGGCTTTTCATTTGCTCTTCAATTGTTCTTATCCAATTTATAAAGCGATTAACATTAAAATGAGATTGTCACGATATCTAATGCATTAAATCTATAAAATTTCATAATGCGATGGTAGATACATTTAAATGTAAATTTCCTTCGGTGATGGTGTTTTAACGGATGGTCTAATAATAGTATTCAAATGATGGAGTAATGTTCATCGGGCAGATATAATGATTTCGATAAAATCAATTAAATCTAATCACGTGGGCAACATTTTAAATGAGGCGTGGGCGTGCTCAATAAAAATAAATAATACCATGGGGCCTTAATCGCCTACAACTGCGGGGATATAAATACATTCACGAAGATTCTCGCCATGCAACGTATAATTTTAATTTGGCCATCGTAAAATTAATTAGATTTCTATCGGACGCGTACGGCGGCCAATAACTTACTTTTGAAAGCTGCGAAGTTTCGCGCGACACGTAATATATTGATTCTAAAAACTTACCGAATTTCATTCTAATTGTTAGATTCATTATATTTATTGGATAGAATTTTAGCTGATGGTGATAATGACTCAATTTTTTAACGTTTTTGCTCTTGGTTGTGCGTGATCAACTAAATGTAACATTAGAGGCGTTTCAAATTCACTTTACCATTTATTTAATCTTCTTTTGGCAGTTAAGATGTTTATGGTTTTGAGCTGAGAAACAATTAAAAATTTGGGGAAATAGGGAATAAAACGTATTATCTGTACTATAAAAGCAAAGTTAATCATGATGAAATTAATTTTGCAAGTTAATTCCCGAATGAAACCGGTTTTATATAGAGAAAACTCGCAAAATTTTGAACCATACTGGAAATTTTTCGTAAACAATGTATTTTGGTCAAATCGAAATGAGCATTTAACGAGGACTAAAGCTGAGTTAAAAGCTCTGCAAGTTGTTCAAAATTTGCAGCAACACAAATCAACTTGTGTGCAATATCGACTTCTTCACCATTTAATTTTATAAAAAAAGTCTGCTTGAACAACTGATGATGAATTGTGATGAATGATGATTAATGTAGATGAATAATGATAAATGTAGATAGAAAATTCCTATTAGGCCAAAGCAAACTTGGCACTTATCAGCTTAAATCAGAAAATTGAAAGTAAACGTAGAAAAATTTTTATAAATTGGATTTAACTCATATTTGCTTTTTGATTAACTACACAAAGTTTTCGATAAATTTTAAATAAATCAGTATCTGTGCTAGCAATTTTTGTAAAACAATTTCAGATAAATTTATTCTGTTTTGAGACCTAAGTGGGGGAATAAACAGCGTACATAATTTATCTAGTTGTAAATTAATATTATGTCAAATGATAATGCTGATGTAGGATCTTATATAATCATTAAAAGTTGTAGATTGTTGACTTATAAAACGTTGAATGTAAATCATATTAAATTATGAATAGGATAAGTACTTTAATAAAATGCGTGGAAGTACGGGCTGTGAATGTATGGATTCTGCAGTTAAAGAGACAGGCAACATGCGATTATAGCATATTAATAAATAATTGCCATCCAAGTTTATTATTTGCGGATAGTCTGTATGTGCAAGGGAATTATGACCGGAAAAATGACCATGGATCCTTTCGAAGTATCTTACAAAATTGCAAGTAGTTAGATAGGACGCTTTTGACACACAGTAATTCCGCAAATAAATATGACACATAAATTGTCTCATTTTATATTCACCAGGTCAACAGCTCTTTGCCAACTTCTTCTAATGTTTCAATTTTTAAGAAATTCATGTGGAGGGAAAATGGACCAAAATTTAAATTCAAAATTGATTCAGATTTCTACAATGGGTAAGTAGGTTAAGTAAAAAGTTGGGCGAGTAAATAAAGTATCATTTACCAGTTTTTGTGACTTACTTAAAGTTTTATTAAATTAAATTTGCCCCCTTATAAGACGATATTGATACAACTGACCTCTATTTATAAATATAAGCTTAGACACGAGTGTCAATAGTTCCAACTTCAAAGTTAGCAAACATTCAAACACATTTTTATTATTTATTTAACAACTTAAGCTGAATTCTTAAAAAATATTTTTTCAGGCTTACCTATGTCTTATAATGAACTGTGCCAAATTTTGTGCTTCTAGACCCACTGGTTTAGATTGTAAGTTGAATGTCATTCAGTGTTTGGAATTTTATCAAGTAGAAATTTACGATCGTCTTGGACGTTCACCTATAGGTTTTTACAAAGCTTGACGAGCTTAAATAAAATAAATTTTCTCCCCCACAGTTGGCCAAATTAAATTTTCCGAGAAGTTGTTCATTGTCACTTTATTTGCTAAAAATTTAAATACAAATCTTCTTCCCTAGAAACAAGAAAGATTAAAAAACACACAATGGTTGTGTTTTTAACAGACAATAGTTGTGTTTTCAATAGAACCATGGTTTCCAAATAAAAGTAAACAGGTTTTACAACTTTTTTTTTGCAGGTGGAAATGTATAAATATACCGAATCCTGAAAATGTAATTTTAGAATTGTTTAGCCCTTTCGATGTACAATGTCTTCAGTACTGGTTTATCCTGATTTAATAATGTCAACTTTACCTAGTTCTCAGAGAGTTTAGAAGGATTCAAATTGAAAATTTGATCTTATTTTGATGTAACATTACTTCCACTTTGGTTTGTTTGACAACCTAAAGTTTAATTATGATGCTCTTATTAGATTTAACAGGATTAGAATTAAACATTTTAACTTGTCAGTAACATTTTGCCGAAATACTAGCAAGAAAAAAGCCTTAAGAGCAATTTTCCTGTGGGCTTTCCTCCTAATCTAACGTTGAAGGTTCCTGAAAAAAATCGATTTTTCGAGTATTTCTAGACACATTAGTAACTGTCCTACCATTCTCATACTATGTACAAGAATTTCCAAAGAAAACTAAACATGTTTTACAACTTTTGCACACAAAAATTTACAATTTTACAGAAGTTTAAAAATTAACATTTTTTGATTTGTAACGATGTTGGGTTGTTCTTATAGGAGATGTCTTCAATATTGGTCAAATACTAGCAAGAAAAAGCCTTAAAAGCAGTTAGCCTGAGGGCTTTTCTCCTAATCTAACGTTGAAGGTTCCTGAAAAAAATCGATTTTTCGAGTATTTCTAGACACATTAGTAACTGTCCTACCATTCTCATACTATGTACAAGAATTTCCAAAGAAAACTAAACATGTTTTACAACTTTTGCACACAAAAATTTACAATTTTACAGAAGTTTTAAAATTAACATTTTTAGATTTGTAATGACTGTTGGGTTGTTCTTATAGGAGAATGTCTTCAATATTGGTCAATCACTAGCAAGAAAAAGCCTTAAAAGCAGTTAGCCTGAGGGCTTTTCTCCTAATCTAACGTTGAAGGTTCCTGAAAAAAATCGATTTTTAGAGTATTTCTAGACACATTAGTAACTGTCCTACCATTCTCATACTATGTACAAGAATTTCCAAAGAAAACTAAACATGTTTTACAACTTTTGCACTCAAAAATTTACAAATTTACCGAAGTTTAAAAATTGAAATTTTTAGATTTGTAATGACGTTGGGTTGTTCTGATAGAAAATGTCTTCAATATTGGTGAATCACTAGCAAGAAAAAGCCTTAAAAGCAGTTTGCCTGAGGGCTTTTCTCCTAATCTAACGTTGAAGGTTCCTGAAAAAAATCGATTTTTCGAGTATTTCTAGACACATTAGTAACTTTCCTGTCTTTTTCATACAAGGTAAAAGAATTTCCAAAGGAAATTAAACATGTTTTACAACTTTTGCACACAAAAATTTACAAATTTACCGAAGTTTAAAAATTGAAATTTTTAGATTTGTAACGATGTTGGGTTGTTATGATATAAAATGTCTTCAATATTAGTTTATCGCCTTTTGATAATCCTAAACTCATTGAGTTATCCGATTTAGAAAGATTAAAACTGAACTGAATTGAATTGATTCTAATGTAACATTATTTCTATGGTTGTGTTTTTTAATCTTTCTCTTCTGAGACAAGATTTGTATTTCAATTTTTAAAGATAACCAAGGACCAGTTCGTTACACCAAAAATGTATTGATTTAAAAATTATTTAATTTCTGGTATATTTCCTCAGTTTGTTCTAATTTTTTTCAAAATGCCTGTGATTCGAAAGAAATGATTATTTTTTGCTCAATTAAGTAACGAACATGGATAAAAAACTAATGTTAAAGAAATTTATTAAAAAAACTCGCCTAATTTACAAAATAGTTTACATCAGAAATATTTGCAACATGTTTTTGGGTTCACTAAAAGCTTTCTCAACTTTGTTCAGAGCTTGTGCTTAAATTTAGTCTTATAATTGTGCATAATCAAGTTAACTTCAATAAATTCCATTTGTCAGAACCATGAGTAGATTTGAGAAAATGTCAAGGAAGTAATTCATGCGAACGTCTTGATTTGTTTCTGTTGCTTAGAAGTTGACAAGTGATATTTAACGCTTATCTTAATATGCAGTCGATTGAACATTTATACATTTGCTGAGGAATAAGTGAAGAAACCTCGATTGCGATAACAGTGAGTTATCGTCGAGTTTAACTACTTTTTTCATTGTCGAGCCATCAACGTTATTAAGCAAAAAGAGCTACATCGAGCGCTGCTTCAACTGATGTGTATTGCTGTTTTTCCTCTCATTTATTAATACACCTTGACACGTTAATGAGTGTAATATTGACGTGTAAATGACCACGATATTGACGTATTAATCCTTAAAAACCTCATGCTGAGTTGTGAACGGAATTTAAACTTTTAACTCCACAAGTTAATATTTTTGTAAAATATTTGGTTCAAAAGTTGAAATTATAAAGCCATTAATTTAGAAATGAACTAGAAACTTGACAAAAAGTCAACATTTTTAAATAGTCATGTGTTTGGTTTACAGGTGAACATTAAATAGCAAGAAAAATTATAACTTAAGCTTGAAATTGTCAGAAAACCATCAATTTGTTAAGAAAAAGGACGTTAGTTTTTTTGCTCAATCCACTCGAAAAAGGCAACCCCATTATGTCTTGAAAGCACTGCGAGTATGATGTGGAAACAAGGAAAGGTGGCGATGAATCGCCTTATTAGACGTTTCTCTCAAAAATTTTACTTTTATCTTGCAAATTTTATTTTTGAAATTTTGAGTTTAAAAGTCTAATTCGGTAAAACAGCAAAATCTAGAGTTTTCTTAAAGTTTGGGGATTTTGTTACCATTTGAATTTACATCTCAACATTTCGATTTATTTACCTCGTCAAGTTCAAATACAAAGCGTTTTTTTAAATAAATTTGGGGTTTTACTTGAAATTTAATTATTTTGCCACAATTTTATTTAACTGATATTTCTAATCCTTGCTACGTAGAATTCTTCAATATTGATAATAATTTAACTATATTAATGATTAAAACAACAACAGATATCAAAAAAAAAGTCCAAGCTATTTCTACAAATATTTGCTATTACCGGACCTGGTATAACCACAGATGATGCTGAAAAGCGAAACCAGGTCCGATCTTAGTAAATATTTCTAGAAACATCGTGGAATTTTTAATATATGTTGTTGTTTTAGTCGTTAAAATAGTTCAATAATTATGAATATTGATAATTTTACGCTATTTCTATAAATATTACTATGACTGGATCTGGTATAACTATCCATGATGTTGAAATGCGAAACCAGGTCTGGTTGTAGCAAATATTTAGAGAAACATCGTGAAATTTTTAATATTTGTTGTTGTTTTACTTGTTAATATAGTTTAATAATTATGAATATTGAAAATTCCACAATGTTTCTATAAATATTTGCTATGACTGGACCTGGTACAACCACTCATGATACTGAAATGCGAAAACAAATCTAGTCGTAGCAAAGATTTATGAAAATATCATGGAATTATTAATATTTGTCGTTGTTATGTATTTTATTTAAACTTTATTTAAACTTAAAACGTGCAATTTAAAAAAAAATGTTTGCTCTCGCCTCGAAACTTTGAGAAGATGCATTTTATATATATTTTTAATTTTGACTTGACAATTTATCTAAAATGTTTGAGTGAAGTTTCAACTTTAAAATCAAAATTTCGACTTTTTTTGCTTAAAATTTTGACTTGCTCAAAATTTGGAATCAACATTTGAATATTTTTTATAAATTTCAAGTTTTCTTTGATACATATTTTTATTTTCGTGACTATTTTCCAAAAATGTCCGATTTAAAATTAGATTATTTAACTTTCTATTTCGATTTTTAATTTCAAATTTTTTTCTCTAGTTTCTATAAATATTTTGTACGACTGGACCTGGTATAACTACCCATGATGCTGAAAAGCGAAACCAGGTCTGGTCAGAGCAAATATTTAGAGAAACATCGTGGAATTTTGTATTTTATTTAAATTTTATTTAAACTGAAAAAAAATGTTTGCCTTTGCCTCAAAATTTCGAGAAGATGCATTTTATATATATATATTTTTAATTTTGACTTGAGAATTTATGTAAAATTTTTGAGTAAAGCTTTAACTTTAAAATTAAAATTTCGATTATTTTGGCTCAAAATTTTTACTTGCTCAAAACTTGGAATCAAAATTTAAATATTTTTTATGAATTTCAAGTTTTCTTTGATACATATTTTCATTTTCGTGTCTATTTTTCACAAATGTCATATTTAAAATTAGATTATTTAACTTTCTAATTCGATTTTTAATTTAAAATTTTACCTCTTTGTGTCAATTTTGTTTGGTTCTAAAATTTTAAGGTTAAAGTCTAAATTTCGAGTAAAAAATCGTAGACAGAATTTTGAATTTAAACTTAAAGTTTTCAAGTTTTTACAAAATTTTTGCTTCAATCTTGAAATTAAAAAAAAATTATACTCAACAAATTTTTATTCTTTTTTAAATTTTGATTTTGACAGTTTCAAAATATAACTCTTAATTTTAAAGATGAATTTCAATCTTTTTCTTTAAATATTGAGTTTTTCTAGAAACTATGAATTAAAATTTAAATAATTGTTATTAATATTCAAGTTTTTTTGTTACGTATTTTGTTTTTGTTAACTTTTTTTCTAAAATTGTTTAATCTAAAGTTAGAATATTTGAACCTTTTTTTTATTAAAATTTTTAATTTTAAATTTAAACCTCTTTGTGCAGAATTTGTTTAGCTTCGAGAATATTAAGGTTAAAGTCCAAATTTTGATTAAATATATAAAAGTCTAAAAAGTCTAACTCTTCAGTTTCGAATTCTAGAGAATATCTGAGCTTAAAAATTTGTAATTTTAAAAAATAAGTCAAGATTTCGAAAGAAAAACTCTACAGTTAACATACTTTTTTTAAGAAACTTTAACTGTTACCCTGAAAGTGTAAATTTTTTCTTAAAATTTAAAGTTAACAAAGCAATTATACCAACTAAAAACAATTTTTAATTATCTCTGAATTAAAAATAAAATTCAAACGACTACTTTGCACCTCGTTGATGAGCTTATTAAAAAATTTAAATGTTTTAAATGTAGCCAAAGAATATAAAATTATTAGATAACTTTCTAGGCTTCAAATGCGCCTGATTTCTGATTTTCTAGTGAATTTGGAATTTGAAATCCTAAGTACTTCTTCAATGTCCATCTGATCCCCGAAAAAAAAGAAGAAAAAAGATAAATAAACAGTTTTAAACTAAATACATTTTGGTTTTAAGTTAAATATAAAAGCTACAAGTCATAAATCTTCCCTTTAAGATACGATTGTCATTTGAAGATTTATGTTGGGGGCCAAAGGACGTTTACGAGGTGATTCAACTAAATTTTTATCTTGGCTTCTCACATCGATCCATTCATAATCGATTTACTGCTTCCAGTTGACCTAGCTCTTAGGGTACAATTAAATATTTTCCCAAATGGAGGGCATTAATAGCCTATTAGGTCTACATTCTTCTCTAATCTAAAAGCTCATGATAAATTCGAATTGTTTGATACTCACGTCCGAGCTTCATCCGTATTCTCAACGCGGGACGACGAGTTTTTATAAAATCTCGAATACCGGGGCCCCATTGTTCTCCAATAAGGTACATCAAACCATCAACCATAAATTCATCCTCGCTAATTAGACGAAAATGCGTAATATTGAAATACATTCAACATTCGTCACAAATACGAGTTATAAATCTGTCCCACGCTCTTACAACTCGCCTCATTTGAATAATAATTGGGATTAAAAAATTGAAAATATGTCATCCCTGAGAAGTTAGTGTTGAGTATTAGGTACACCATAAATTAGTATTGGGTACCTTGACCGACGATCGTGGTTTGCTCTTTATCTACTAACGTGCTAGACTCGAATTTACGCGAAAAAACTAATGACGTTTCGGGTAATTTTCAGTGACATGTTCTTCATGGAAGTCAAGGAAGGATAGCCTCCATTGAAGAATAAAAAGGGGCGCTTTGGTACTCCTAGACGAGCATTTTTTTCTACAAACTTTATTTCTCTCTTTCAAAAACTTACCTTTTTCTTGTTTTTCCAAAACGAAATTTCTGAAACTTTGGAACTACGACATTGATTGAGTTTCAAGTTAATCTGAAAATTTTTACTTTTTATATATAAAATTGCAACTCGTTTTTTAAAATCTTGATTTATATTTGGAAATCGGAAGTTTTCTATATTTTGACTAGTCAAAATTCAGTTCTTTTCTAGAATTTTTTGGTTCGTTTTTTTCATCATTTAAATCAAAAGTTGTTAATTATCTAAAAATTCTACGTCGCAATCAAAAGTTCGACTAATTTTTCTAAATATTCCGCATTGTTCACAATTTCATACTAACTTCTGCCGTTCGTAACTATCGGCTAATTTTCGTGCGAAAATGCGAGTCATGCAACGACTTCCTTTGAGGTTCTCGGAGCTGAAAGTAACACTTTTTTATGTTTTTATCTGTCAGGTTCAACCTAAACAAGGTTTTGTTTTTATCAATTCCCGATTGCAAGTTGTGATGCAGCTGTCGCGTTATCCAGTGATGACAAAGAGGCTTAGAGTCAAGGACGAATCGAATGAATTCGGCGCCCCAGGCGAAGTATAAGCAAATATTGTACTATTTTATACTCGATATCACAAACTTTCTTAACAAATTTAAATTTTTGTATTGGAATTTTTCTTTTATAAAAAAATATTTCTTAGGTGAAATTTCGTTTTTTCTGCTGTCGATAAAATTTTCGCCTGTCAAAAAATTTCGTAATTTTTGTGACATTCACTGTTTTCTCTGGAGTTTGCGGGTTTACGAAATTTCGACTTTTTTCTCGAAATGCCGTTTTTTTCACATTATATTTTTCTCGCGACAATTTAATTACAGAAATCCCGTTTCCTATTTCAAAACTTCGACATTTTTAACAAAATTTTGACTTGAGGTTTCAACTCGCCCTTTCGTATTGAAATTTTTCTAAAAATCCTGAAGTTTCATACTATTTTTAAATTTTCGATCCTTTTTTTAATTGTTCTTTGGAAAAGTCAAATTATTGACGTATTTTGTTAAGAAATTTTTAAATTTAAGAAAATATGTTGACATTTCGAAATTGAAGTAAAAAAGAGGAAAAAATCAACGTAAAAGGGTCAAAATTTCCGAAAATAACAAATAAACATTTTGAGCAAAAAAAAGAAAACAAAACAGATAAAAAATCGAAATTTGAATATTAAAGTTGAGACTTCGAGAAATCGGCTAAAATTAAAAAAATAACTGTTGGGGAATTCTAATTTTGAAAAAAACTCGAAATTTTGGAAAAGTCAAAATTTTGAGAAAAATATCAATGTTTTTATAACATTTTAAGACAAAATGAAAATTTTAGGAAAAAAATCGAAACTAAGAAAAAAATCGTAATTTTAATAAAATGTAGAAATTTTGAGAAGTAAATCAATGTATTTTGTTAGAATATCAAAATGTTGGAAAATATTTGAAATTTCCAAAAGAAATTGAAATTTTTAGAAAAATATCGAAGCTTTAGAGAAAAAATTAAAATTTTTAGCTTTAGAGAAAAAAAATGAAAATTTCAAGAATAAAATTTCGAGAAAAGTCAAGTTTTTAAGGAAAGACTCGAAATTTTGAGAAAAAGGAAATCTCAAAGTCCTAATTTTAGGAAAAAATCAAAGAATTTTTCAAACATTTCGACGTTTTTTATAACATTTTATTTTCGAAAATCACGTTTTTTATCTTGTAATATCGACATCTTTCCCAAAATTTCGACTTTTTTCGTAGAGGTTCAACTGTTTCGACTTTCGTATTCCAATATTGAAATACAAAACTTGTCCCCTGAAACCAAGAAAGATTAAAAAACACAACAAAGGTTGCTCTAACGCGTTTTGACAGCCAAGCTATCATCTTCAGAGAGATAATCGTATTGAAATTTATCTTAAAATTCTGAATTTTCATATTCTCGAATTTCCGTTCCTTTTTTTTTGGTGAAATTTCTAAAAAATCAATTTTTAGTCGACTTATTTTGTTAGAAATGTGGAAATTTTGAAAAACATATTAAAATTTCAAAAATGTTGAAATTTCGAAAAGGAAGAAAAAAGTCAAAATTTTGAAAAATAATAAATAGAAATTTTGAACAAGAAACATAAAAAAAGTCAAATTTGAACAGTAAAGTTCAGAATTAGAGAATGTGAAAATTTTGAAAAAAAATGTTGAGAAATTACAAACTTCTAATTTTGAAAAAAGTCAAAATTTTGAAAAAGTCGAAATTTTCGAAAAGTCGAAATTTTGGAAAAGTCGAAATTTGAAGAAAAATATCAATGTTTTTATATTTCGAGATAAAAATTGAAAAAATGAAAATTTTGAGAAGAAAATTGGAACTAGGGAAAAATCGTAATTTTAAGAAAATGTGGATATTTTCAGAAAAGAATCAATTATTTTGTTACAAAATCAAGATTTCTGGAAATATATTTTGAAAATTAAAAAGTAGCCAAAAAAAAAAAAAAATAGCCGAAAATGTGAAAAACGTCGACATTTTATAAAGTGTCTCCATTTCAAAAAATTGAAATTTTGCGAAAATAGTTGAAATTTGGAAACAGTCAAAATAATTAAAAATCGAAATTTTCAATAAAAATATTATAATTTTCCAAAAAAACTGAAATGATAAAATTTTGAAATTTTAAAAAAAATCGAAAATTTAAAAAGTCTAAAGTGAGTTTAAGGTCATATAGGTTTAAGGTTATATGAGCTCAAGGTTACGTCAGCTCAAGGTTACCTGACTTCAAGGTTACATAAGCTGAGAGTCATTGCAGTTCAGGATTACATTAGCTCAAAATCGCGTGTGTTCAATGTCACGTAATCTTAAAATCACGGGACTATTCAAGGTTTTGCTAGCTCAAGGTAACGTGAGTTTAAGATCATGTGGGTTGAAGATGACGTGAACTCAAGGCAATTCTATCCTAGTCACATGAATTCAGGGTCAAGTAGATTTCAGATCACGTGAGCTTAAAGTCAGGAAAGTTCAAGTTCACGTAAGTTCAAGGTCATGTAGGTTTAAGGTTATGTAAGCCCAAGGCTACACAAGCTCAAGGTTACCTGACTTCAAGGTCACGTAAGCTGAGGGTCATCGTAGTTCAGGATTACATTAGCTCAAAGTCGCGTGTGTTTAATGTCACGTTATCTTAAAATCACGGGAGTGTTCAAGGTTATGCTAGCTCAAGGTGACGTGAGTTTAAGATCATGTAGGTCGAAGATCACGTAAACTCAAGGCAATACTATCTTAGTCACGTGAAGTCAGGGGAACGTAGATTTCAGATCACTTGAGTTTAAGGTCAGGAAAGTTCGAGTTCACGTGAGTTCAAGGTCATATAGGTTTAAGGTTATGTAAGTTTAACGTTACGCAAGCTCAAGGTTACGTGACTTCAAGGTCACCTAAGTTGAGGGTCATCGTAGTTCAGGATTACATTAACTCAAAGTCGCGTGGGTTCATTGTTACGTTACCTTAAAATCATGGGACTATTCAAGGTTTTGCTAGCTCAAGGTGACGTGAATTTAAGATTATGTGAGTTGAAGATCACGTGAACTCAAGGCAATACTATATTAGTCACGTGAATTCAGGATGACGTAGATTTCAGATCACGTGAGCTTAAGACAGGAAAGTTCGAGTTCACGTGAGTTCAAGGTCATGTAGGTTCAAGGTTATGTAATCTCAAGGTTACGACAGCTCAAGGTTACCTGACTTCAAGGTCACGTAAGCTGAGGGTCGTCATAGTAGTTCAGGATTACATCAGCTCAAAGTCGCGTGTGTTCAATGTCACGTTATCTTGAAGTCACGGGAGTGTTCAAAGTTATGCTAGCTCAAGGTGACGTGAGTTCAAGATGAAGTCAGTTGAAGATCACGATGAAGTTAGTTGAAGATCACGATGAAGTTAGTTGAAGATCACGTGCATTTAAGGTAATATTATCTTAGTCACGTCAATTGAAGGTCAAGTAGATTTTAGGTCACGTGAGTTTAAGATCACGAAAGTTCGAGTTCACATGAGTTCAAGGTCATACAGGTTTAAGGTTATGTGAGCTCAAGGTTACGACAGCTCAAGGTTACCTGAACTTAAAGTTTAAATATTTTCGAAAATGTATTTCTAAAAGAGTATACACAGTCAGTACAGATTTTCGGCAAAGTCAGTACCTAAAAATAAAATAAAGTTGAAATCATAAGAAAAAAGTCTAAATTTTGGAATACAATCGAAATTTGGAAAAAATCCAGTCTTTCAAAAAAAGCGACATTATTCAAAAATTTTCATTGTCAAGTTTTCTAAGAAATCTAAAATTTTCGAAAAGTTACATTTTGAAAATGTTGAATTTGTTAGTTTAAATTTTAAAAAGTTCAAATTTTGAAGAAATCGACGTTTTGGATCAAACATAAAACGTTAAACATTGTCGCAGCACCCCCATTAGTTTTAGCTACGAACCGCCAGTGATGATAATAGAAAAATTCATTAAAAATTCGACATTCTGATTTATCCAGGAAAGTTGAAATTTCAGAAATTTTAAATTAAAAACATTGAAATGTTTGAATGATAAAATGTTTCAAAAAGGTGAACTATTCGACTCGTTGAATAACAGTCAAAAAAATTAAAATTTTCAGTAGAGTGAAGTGGGCAAAATTTTGTAAAAAGTTGAAATTGTCGGAAAATCGAAAGTTTGAGAAGAGGCAAATTTAGAACGTTGAAACTTTGAAGAAAGTCGCAAGTTCAGAAAAAGGTTTATTTTAAGGAGGAAGAGGTTTCAAAAAAAGTGATATTTAAAATATCGATTTATTTAAACAAATTAAATTAAGTGGGGCGTTGAAATAGTGAATGGAATCAGGTGACATATTAGCTGGTCCCGAGATAAATTTTAACCGTCGAAAAAGTAAGATTTTTTGAACCTATTGCACCAATTGATACATCCAAAAAATATATCGATACCGTCGATACATCGAAACAAAAGTATCGATACAAAAATATCGAATATTAAAACGAAAACATCGAAGTTTTTGATACATCGAAGTATCGTGTGCACCCCTAATCCAGACCAGTTTTTTTTTACTGAAAATTTTTAACATTTATGGAATTTTTGAGTGTGAAAATTTCAAGCTTAAGACTTGAATTTAAAAAGCAGTTCTCCAGATTTTTTACACATTTTTATTAAAAGACGAACGTCGCTTGTTAAGAACTATAGACAGTGTGAAACATTATTATCGATAGCTTTCGATAGTCAAAACTATCGATAGTTTCTATCGATTTAGTGAACACTGCCATGTCATTTTTGAATACAAACTTCTCTGATGACAAAAAATGCCGTCCCCACAATTTAAGCGTCCTAGACGATTGCTTAGTTAACCAATATGCAGCGTCCCTACTTAAAGTCAGAAAAATGACTGAAAATTATTTCTTCAGGCGCCCATTTAACATTTTTTTAATCACGAATTCTTTTTTCTCTGCCTTCTTTTAAAATCATTGACATTATGACCGTATTAATTGAATGTTAGTACTTGTAATAGTTAGATTGATTCTACGTTTCCTTTAAGTGTTATTGTTGATTTGTTGACTGTATTCAATCAAGTCAAGTAGTTCATTCAAGTAGTAATTTAATGTGCAACGGCAAAGCTCAAGAGAAAGCTCGCGGTTGATTATAGATTAACTTAAAAATAGTTTAGGTGTTGGCATGTCATTTGTATCATAATTACGTTTTAATGCACGGAGATGGCATTCATCTTCTGAAGTGTTATAAAGTGAAAGCTTATTTTATTAGCTATGATTTATTTCAGGTACAAAAGCTGTTCTATACATAAAGTAATATCTTAGGAGTCGAATCAGCGTAAATTTCCCGTGGAAAAATGGGCGTACGTAGGAAGCTACATAACTTTACTGGCGTAGAAACTGGGAACAAAACGGCCAATGTGTGAATACGATTCTATAAAGTAGCAAAGAAAACAAGTAGGCAGACCATGATGTATGGCACTAAGTTATTATAGACAAGTTAGCTGTGAGTAACGTAAGTGTAAGTGAAGGAATGAAGGAATCTTTTAAAAAGCTGTCCATTATTTATGGTAGCAGAGGCACAGTATTTCAATGCCGGCGGACGTTCGTAATAAATACGGTGGATAATGAGACTAATTTATAGTGGAGATGCGAATTTGCATGCATCGCGGGCACCGGACCCAGGGAACGGGTGTAATTGGTAAGAAGACGTGCATTGCATCGGCGAGTTATTACTCTCGCGAGATAATAGGACTGACTGTCTCTTCCTCCTCCCAACGTACATATGCCTGGATGAAGACAATCAAATCTCACCTCGTCAAACCATGCCGTATTTCTCCTTAATTGGAAGAAGTTAACGTCACCAAAGGAATTTTATTACGAAACCAGGAGTTGCACAAATAAATGACAGATTTGAGGATATCAGTTGGTACAGCTTAAAACATATTAATTTCCTGTAACGTGCAATCAAAAACCGTAAGCTAAAAGCTACCACCTATGTCGTAGTTTTTTAAAGTTTTTTAAAGTGTAAATCTTGACACAATCTTTCCTTTCAATCATCAGTAATTTTTTGAGAATCTCATAATTTTGGTGGAACGGACTGATCCATGGTTATCTTCAAAAACTGAAATACAAATCTTGTCCCCTGAAACCAAAAAAGATTAAAAAACACAACAGAGGTTGCTCTAACGCATTTCGGTAGCCAAGTTATCATCTTCAGAGAGATACTGAGGTACTGCATTAGCAACTTCTGTTGTGTTCTTTAATCTTTCTTGGTTTCAAGGGATAAGATTTGTATTTCAGTTTTTGAGAATCTCATAATACAGTCATACTTTGGTTAACGTTACCTCTTTGAGGAAAGTTTGATTTTCTGTAAAATATATAAAATTTGATGTTAAAGAAGAAACATTGAGAAAACAGTCAAAAACTTGTCTGAATTAGGGCTACACACGATACTTCGATGTATCAAAAACATCGATGTTTTCGTTTTGATATTCAATATTTTTGAATCGATACTTTCGTTCCGATGTATCGACGGTATCGATATATTTTTTCGATGTATCAATTAGTGCAATAAATTCAAAAAATCTTACTTTTTTGACGGTTAAAATTTCTCAGGACCAGCTAATATGTCTCCTAATCCCATTAACTATTTCACAGCCCCACTTTATTTAATTTGTTTAAATACATCGATTTTTTAAATATCGCTTTTTTTGAAACTTCCACCTCTTTAAATTAAGCCTTTTTCTGAACTTTCGACTTTTATTAAAGTTTCAACGTTCAAAATTTTGCCTCTTTTCAAACTTTCGATTTTTCCGAAAATTTCAACTTTTCACAAAACTTTGCTCACTTCACTCTACTGAAAATTTTGATATTTTTTTACTGTTATTCAACGAGTCGAATAGTTCATCTATTTAAAAAATTTTACCGTTCAAATATTTCAATGTTTTTAATTTAAAATTTCTGAAATTTCAACTTTCCTGGAAAAATCAGAATGTCAAGTTCTTAATGAATTTTTCTATTATTATCACTGGCCAAAACTAATAGGAGTGCTGCGACAATGTTCAACGTTTTATGTTTGATCCAAAACGTCGATTTCTTCAAAATTTTAACTTTTTAAAATCTCAACTGAAAATTTCAACTTTTTCAAAATGTAACTTTTCGAAAATTTTAGATTTCTTAAAATACTTGACAACAAAATTTTTTGAATAGTGACGCTTTTTTTAAAAGACTGGATTTTTTTCCAAATTTCAATTTTATTGCAAAATTTAGGCTTTTTTCTGATGATTTCAACTTTATTTTATTTTTAGGTACCGACTTTTCCAGAAATCTGTGTATAATTTTTTATAAATATTTCCATTTTCGAACATGTTTAAACTTTTCGGTTTTTTGTGTTTTTGCATTTTTTTTTGTAAATTAGGTACATTTTTTCAAAATTTTTACAGTTTGAAAATTTTTACGTTTTCAAATTTCAAATTTCACAAATGTCAAATTTTGAAAAAGTGGACTTTAGATTCTTTAAATTTTCGATCTTTTTAAAATTTCAAAATTTTATCACTTCTTTTTTTTGAGAAATTAAAATATTTTTATTGAAAATTTTGATTGTTAATAATTTTGACTGTTTTTTAGTATTAGCCATTTTTAAAAATTTCGACTATTTTCGAAAAATTTCAGTTTTTTGAAATGGAGAGACTATAAAATGTCGACTTTTTTTACATTTTCGGCTATTTTTGTTTTTTTTTAATTTTTTTACTTTTTAATTTTCAAAATTATTTCAAAATTTCGATTTTTCTTTAAATCTTGATGTTTTATGAAAAGTTAAACATTTTTTCAAAATTTTAATTTTGTTGACCTAACGTTTCAATGTTTAAAAAAAATCTTCTACTTCAAAATTTTAACTACCAAAAATTTTAACTTTTTAAAATTTCAACTAAAAATTTCAACATTTTTAAAATGTAACTTTTCGAAAATGTTAGATTTCTTAGAAAACTTGACAATGAAAATTTTTGAATAATGTCGCTTTTTTTGAAAGATTGGATTTTTTCCAAATTGCGATTGTATTCCAAAATGTGGACTTTTTTCTCATGATTTCAACTTTATTTTATTTTTAGGTACTGACTTTTACGAAAATCTGTGTATACTCTTTTAAAAATATCTCCATTTTCGAAAATATTTAAACTTTTCGGTGTTTTGTTTATTTGGATCCTTTTTTTTGTAAATTAAGTCCATTTTTTCAATATTTCACCGTTTGAAAATTTTTACGTTTTTTACAAATGTCATATTTTGAAAAACTGGACTTTAGACTTTTTAAATCTTCGATCTTTTTTAAAATTACAAAATTTTAACATTTCTTTTTTTTTTGAGAAATTATAATATTTTTATTGAAAATTTCGACTGTTTTTTAGTCTCAACCATTTTTCAAAATTTCGACTATTTTCGCAAAATTTCAATATTTTGAAATGGAAACACTTTATAAAATATCGCCTTTTTTCACATTTTCGGCTATTTTTGTTGTTTTTTAAATTTGTCTACTCTTTAATTTTCAAAATTATTTCAAAATTTCGATTTTTCTTTGAAGTTAAAGTGTAACATTTTTTTCAAAATTTTAATTTTGTTGACCTAACGTTTCAATTTTTTTAAAAAAAATCTTCAACTAAAGTTAAAGTTTAACATTTTTTTCAAAATTTTAATTTTGTTGACCTAACGTTTCAATTTTTTAAAAAAAATCTTCAACTTTGGATTGAAAATTTTAACTACCAAAAATTTTAACTTTTTAAAATTTCAACTAAAAATTTTAACATTTTCAAAATATAATTTTTTGAAAATTTTAGATTTCTTAAAAAACTTAATGAAAATTTTTGAATAATGTCGCTTTTTTTGAAAGACCGGATTTTTTTCCAAATTTCGATTGTATTCCAAAATTTGGACTTTTTTCTTATGATTTCAACTTTATTTTATTTTTAGGTACTGACTTTTCCAAAAATCTGTGTATACTCTTTTAAAAATATCTCCATTTTCGAAAATATTTAAATTTTTCGGTTTTTTTTTTGTATTTTTTTTTTGTAAATTAGGTACACTTTTTCAAAATTTTCACCGTTTGAAAATTTTTATGTTTTCAAATTTCAAATTTCCCGAATGTTAAATTTTGGAAAACTGGACTTTAGATTTTTAAATTTTCGATCTTTTTTAAAATCAAATCGATCATTTTTGTTGTTGAGAAATTATAATATTTTTATTGAAAATTTCGATTCTTAATTATTTAGACTTTTTTAGTATCAACCATTTTTTTAAAATTTCGACTATTTTCGCGAAATTTCAATTTTTTGAAATAAGGACACTTTACAAAATGTCGACTTTTTTTTGCATTTTCGGCTATTTTTGTTTTTTTTAAGTTTGGCTACTTTTTAGTTTTCAAAATTATTTCAAAATTTCGATTTTTCTTTAAATCTTGACGTTTTATGAAAAGTTTAACATTTTTTCAAAATTTTAATTTTGTTGACCAAACATTTCAATTTTTTTTTTAAATCTTGAACTTTGGGTTCAAAATTTTAACTACCAAAAATTTTAATTTTTTTCAAACTTTCAACTTCTCAATATTTGGAATTTTGAAAACCCTGATCTGTTTAATTTTTGACTTGTTTTCAATATTCCGGCTTTGAAAATTTTAATTTTTATTGATAATTTGAATGAAAATTTTCCAATTATTTAAAATTTAAAGTTTTTAAAATTTTGAATTATTTTAAAAACTCGATAATAATTCTCAGTTTTTTTTAATGTGTCTACTTTTTCACAGTTTTGATATTTCTTTTAATTTCGACTATAAAATATTGACCTATTTGTTTGAAAATTTCTTCATTTTCAAAATTTTGACTTCTTTTAGAAAATTGAAAGTTTTTAAAAATGTTTGCCTTATCCTTAAATTTTTTTCATATTTCGTATATTCCTCAAAATTTAGAAAGATCAACGTGTCAAAAAATTTCGGCCTCTTCTTGAAAATTTTAGCCTTTACTTAAATCTGCACTTTTCTAAAATTTTCCACCTTTTTTTAATTCCCAATGTCGTATGCAAGAAGAATGGAACCTAGACTACAAATTCATGCAGCCCTCCAAGTTGCATTCTTCTTGCATACGACACTGTTGGCGATGGCCATAGTTTCTCTATGGACCAATAGGTGGTAGTACTAAAAGTCACTCGCTTGACGTCTGTAAATGTTTTAGTACTTACTTATCGGAACATTTGTTAGCATTCGAGTTGGATATACCAAACTGACGAGATTTAACAAGATCGAAACCGGTATTTGGTTTCCAAACTTCGAATCTAATAAATGTTCAAACCTATAGGTCTGTGCATTATAGAAACAAAATAAGACAAATTGCAAATTTGTTTTGTTGTGTTTTTAATTCTTTCTTGGTTTCAGGGGACACGATTTGTAGTTCAATATTTGAAGATAAGCAAGGACTAGTCCGTTCAACCCAAAAAAAAATTACGTTCCTGAAATTAAACAACTATTAAAATCCGTTGCAAACTCTAGAAACTCTCATTTCTGATCCCTAAAATTGAGTTTAAAAGTTTCCTGCTTTGGTGGATTTTTTAAGAAGCAAAGGGATAATTTACCTGTGCTGTTTGTAAATACCCAATATAATTTCCAAATTTCTTCTTTTTTTCTTTTTCTACTAAAATTTCCATACAAATTCCAAAATATGTAGTTCAATATTTGAAGATAAGCAAGGACTAGTCCGTTCAACCCAAAAAAAAAATACGTTCCTGAAATTAAACAACTATTAAAATCCGTTGCAAACTCTAGAAACTCTCATTTCTGATCCCTAAAATCCAGTTCAAAAGTTTCCTGCTTTGGTGGATTTTTTAAGAAACAAAGGGATAATTTACCTGTGCTGTTTGTAAATACCCAATTTAATTTCCAAATTTCTTCTTTTTTTTTTCTTTTTCTACTAAAATTTCCATACAAATTCCAAAATAAGGAAACGTTAGTAAAATGAATTTCGAAATTCCAATTTTGTATTCAAATTTTTGAAAAACTGAGATTTTTGGAAAGCTCTGCTGTACTTTAAGTTTATGTTTTTAATTTCTTATGTTTTCCTAAGAGTCCGATGACAAATTCAGAAGATTGGGCTTGATTACGATTTTTTTTTCTCGAAATTTTGGAATTAAAATAAAATAATGATTCTGAATTTTTCTCGAAATATTGGGCTTCTCTTGGCGAGCCAAGTTATCACTCTCAGTACTTTTGACCAAAACACACTTCATCTTCAGAATTTGAGATTTATATATGAATTTCGAAAATTGAAACACAAATATTGTCCCCTAAAACCAAGAAAGATTAAAAAATACAACAAAGGTTGAGCGAGATATCTCTCTGACGATGATTGCTTGGCTATGGAAACGCGTTAGAGCAAACTTTGTTGTGTTTTTAAATCTTTCCTTTATTTTCTTTAATCTTCAGGGAACAAGATTTGTTCAAACCTATTGGTCTGTGCATTATGAATTTTGAGAAATGTCTAAATTTTTAAAAAAAGAAAAATTTCCAAAACACATAGTCAGTCGATATTCTAAAAAAAAATCGTATGAATTTAAAAAAATCAAAATATTGAAAAATGCTCAAAAAACTCAAAAAAGCGATTTTTGAAATAAATCAAAATGTTCAAAAAAAAATTGAATAATAGATATATGGGGTAATTTTCAAAAATACTCAAAATTAAAAAAATGTTTTAAAAAACACTGTATTTTGTCAAGTTTCAAATTTTCGAAAAGTCAAATTTTGGAAAAATAGGTCGACAATTTAAAAAGGTATTTTTAAATAAAACTTAAAATTTTAGAAATAAGTGCAAACATTTGAAAATGAGTCAGCATTTTGAAATTTGAATACAGACATTTAAAATTTTCAAAAATAACGAAAGTTTTGAAAAAAGTAACAAGTTTCAAAATAAGCTTAAAAAAATCGAAATTTGTGAAAAAAATCGACACTTTCTTTAAAACCTAATCAAGAAATGGAATTTTGAGAAATCAAGATTTTCGAAGAAATTCTAAACTTTAAAAACTCGGAAATTAAAAAAAACAATCGAAGATTTGAAAAAGAAACGGCGAAATTACCAATCAAGTCGAGATTTTGAAAACACATTGAATTTTTCGAAGAAATTGAAATTTCATAAATTTTAAAATAAAAAAGTCAAAACTTTCGACAAGATCTAACCTTTTAAAAATTGGAGTCGACATTTTAAAAAAGTAATTATTTTGTAAAATATCGAAATTTGAGAAAAAAGTGCAAATTCTGGAAAGAGGTCCTAATTCTGGAATAAAATCGTAAAAAATCAACTTTTTAAACTTTAGAACTTTAGGAAAACAAACAAATATTTAACATTAACATTTCAAGAAAAATCAACATTTTAAGGAACGAGCCGAAATTTTGAGAAAATGGAAATTTGGAAGTAACATTCGTTACATCCCTAGAAATGCCATGCTGTTTTGACCATGTTATCTTTTGTGGTTATCGCTGGGAAAGAAGCAAAAGCTTCCTACTGTTACATGCTGTGAATCGATCCAACCCCGTGAAGCGCACAATCAACACTCTTGCGTGACAACAATAATTTAACGATACGAAAAAATGCTAAGTCTGAGAATCAGATCGCTGAATGATTTTAACCGAAAAGTGTCCTATTCCAGCATTTATTTTGAAGTTCACAATTCGAACATTGTGATTATAAAGTGGACATTATGATTACAGGTAGGCTACTTAAATATTCAATCGCCCACTCGGATGTTTAGCTCCCAGATACATGCTTTGATGGCACATAAAATATATCAACAAAAGCACTTACAACTTCTATTATATAACGCGACGATTCCTAACAGTCCTCTGACATAAATCATCGATAAATATCATCTAGAAGCAAGGTGTAATTTGAGTAAGTTCTTAACATCTTTAGTAATCAATGTCATCATTAGCGAGTTGCGTATAGAGTTGTGAGTGTCATTAGACAAACGGTTGATTAACCAGAGAACTTTTAAGTGCGTGCAGTCGTACATATGTTTAACGACATGCAGATCTCAAGGTGATAGAGATCTAGCTAATGAGATGATTTAGTCAGAAATGTTAGTTATCGGTTCCGGAAACTGCAGACAAGATAATTTACTAGAGAGACAGACGTTCTCCACACTGACGCTTTCAGTTACCACTTTTGTTCAACGTTTTGTCGCCACGTTTTTCCACAATCATAACGGCAACTACTTAGCCTCAAATGAGAAAAAATACAGCAGCTGAGGTAGCCACATTTTTTAGGAAATTTTTAGAGCCATATAGACAATTTTATTAATTTTTTTGTAATGTGATGGCAATTCAATCCAAATATTATTTCGTCAATGTGAGTCAACTAACTTACAAGCGAAATTTTAAAATCTGAAAGGCAGAAAACCAAGAATAAAACGCCCCAACAAAGCGACGTGTATCATCTGTTAATTAATAATCCAGCGGACTTATTACATTGATCAACATAAATAATGATAGTTGAACCCACACCGACATTAATTACACCCAGAATAGGAGATAATTAATTAAAAGAAAAGAGTAATTTATGGGATGCGCTCATCTCTGTCTGCACATTAATAATTCATAATAATTTCCATTAAAAAAATCCGTAACATCACCATAAAAACAAGTCTTTATCGCGAAAGATCCCGAGTAAATATTGAATTAAATGATGGTGATTTATTTCGGAGGCCGTAAATAATATCAAAGGTGTCAACTTTGGGATTATTTCGTTATCCTCGTAATCCTGACAAGAGGCAATAAAATACAGAATTAAAGTTGGGCCCAACTGACCGGCTGGCTCGCACGAACGCTCCCGAAGAACAGACCACATTCTCATCCTTTAATGACGTTTGATATAGTATCTGTAAACATCCATACGTCAGTTGAAAATCATCAATGGTTTATTGTCGATCACAATAATCCCAAAGCATCGATAAAATATCGATTTCTAAATTTGATGTTTTGATCTAACGTCAGCATTGGAAAATTAAGCGGCTGCATGCATAATTATGAGAAAGAAATTGCTGCGAATCAAAATTTAGTGTTGATTAAAACTAAAAATAAAGGAGTATTGCGAGTAGGCACCTAGAAAACATACGAAAACTTCTTCATGGCACCATGATCACTTACGCGTGCTTTGGCAATCGATGAGTGAAGGAGCGGTAGCAAAGGCGATGGGTTGTAGGCGGTTCTTTAACAACCATCAGGCAATAACTTTTACGAAAGAAAATGTCATATATATTAACCTCTTGTAGGTGGTGACCCTTTCTTAATAGAATCGGCGTTACGGACACCAAGGGCTGTACTCTTGCGCCTAAAAACGGTACCTGCCTTATTTAATGATGAGAAAAAAAGTCAACTATCCATCGCTTGTCTCCATTGCTACCATTTGAACACCTCTACGACCGGCAGATAACTAAATGAATCGAATATAATTAATAAGTGACATCAAGATGCGTAATCTTCTAAAAATTTTAGGTTTCGTAACAAATTTTCTTCTTTTATCAAAGTGTACAGATTTTTGTGAATTAAAATTTTATGAAAATTCAACTTTTTGAAAATTTTGATTTTCTTTTTATTTTCAATTTAAGTCGTTTTTGAAAAACTAATTTTAAAAAATAATTTTGGCTTTTTCTCCTAGTTTTAAATATGTTTCTAATTTAAAATTTTTTCAAAATTGTGATATATTTTTTTGAATTTTATTTTCTTCGATAACTTTGAAGCTTCTAATTTTGGTAAATTTTGATCCTTTTTTGAAATATTCAAAATTTCTTAATTGAAAACTTTAAAATGTTTTAAAAATTACGCTTTTAAAAAATGTTAAATAACTGAAGATTTTGATTTCGCTTAAAATATCATCTCTCAAAACTTTGCTTTTTTAACGTTTTGACTGCTCTTGCAAATTATAACATATCAAAGCTTCGACTTTCAAAATTTTGATTTTTTTTTGGAAATTTTGAACCCAAAATTTTTATTCTAGTTTTGAAATTTTGAACCCAAAATTATGATTTTTTTTTTAAATTTGAAACGCTCTCAAGAAATTTAGAACGTTCTCAAAATATTCGATTTGTCGTTAGAAGTGGCTTTACTCTAAAAAATTTTTACTTTATTGGAAACTTGCTTTTTTTGATTTTTTTAATTTTTGACCTAAAAATTTTGAGTTTTTGAAGTTTTTAATTTATTTTTTCAAATCTTCGACCCTCAAAAAATTTTCTTTTTAGAATGGATTTTTTGTCTCGAAATTTCAGTTTTCTGTAAAATCCATTTTAAAAAATTTGACTGAAAATTTTGGGCTTTAAAATTTTTGGAAATATATAGGTTTTTAAACATTTTTCACTTTTTCTCATTTTTTGAATTTTAGGTTCTTTTTAAATTTTAAATTTTTCTGGAATTTAAATTTAAAAAAAAAATATTTTGAAGAGGTTAGGTTAGGTTAGATTAGGTTAGGTTAGGTTAGGTTAGGATAGGTTAGGTTAGGTTAGGTTAGGTTAGGTTAGGTTAGGTTAGATTAGGTTAGGTTAGGTTAGGTTAGGTTAGGTTAGGTTAGGTTAGGTTAGGTTAGGTTAGGTTAGGTTAGATTAGGTTAGGTTAGGTTAGGTTAGGTAGGTTAGGTTAGTTAGGTTAGGTTAGGTTAGTTAGGTTAGGTTAGGTTAGGTTAGATTAGATTAGGTTAGGTTAGGTTAGGTGAGGTGAGGTGAGGTGAGGTTAGGTTAGGTTAGGTTAGGTAAGGTAAGGTAAGGTTAGGTTAGGTTAGGTTAGGTTAGGTTAGGTTAGGTTAGGTTAGGTTAGGTTAGGTTAGGTTAGATTAGGTTTTTAATTTAATGAAAAGGTCTGCTTTTAAAAATTGCTTTTTATAGATTTAAGAACTTCGACACTTTCAACATTTCGACACTTTTTCAACCTTTTGACTACTAAAAAATCCACCTTTTACGATTTTAGCCAAGCAGGACAAAATTTTAAAAATTCGAAAACCTCAGGAAAAAGTCAAATTTTTGAAGAACCGTCGAAATTTTCAAAAAAGGCGAAATGTCAATAAAAGTTCGATTTATTTAAAAAAAAGATTCAAGTTTTTAAAACTAACTGAAATTTTTGAAAGAAAAATCGAATATTTCAAAAAAGTTTAAATTAACAGAAAAAGCTGAAATTTTAAAAAAGACTTAACCTTCAAAAAATGAAACTCCAAGAATAATGAAAAGTGGTTGAAACCTACAAAAAAAGCAAAAGATCGAAAGTCAATATTGAAAAATCAGAAATTTACAAAAGCCCTCAATATACAAGAAAAAATTAAAAATCGAAAAAAGGCAAGATTTTGAAAAAAGTTTGAAAATTCAAAAAAAAAACAAGCTTCTGAAAAAATCCAAACCCAACAAGGCAAAATTTTAAAAAAACTTCGTGACTTCGACACTTTTAACATTTCGACACTTTTTCAACCTTTTGACTACTAAAAATTCCACCTTTTAACTAAGCAAGGCAAAATTTTAAAAATTCGAAAACCTCAAGAATTAGTCAGATTTTTGAAGAACCGTCAAAATTTCCAAAAAAGGCGAAATTTTAGTAAAGGTTCGATTTATTTCAAAAGAGACAAACTTTTAAAAAATGTTTAAGTTTTTAAAATTAACTGAAATTTTTGAAAAAAAAATCAAATATTTTAACAAAGTTTAAATTAACAAAAAAAGCTTAAACTTTAAAAAAGACGTAACCTTCAAATCAAAACCTCAAGAAAAAGTCAAAATAATGAAAAGTGGTTAAAACCTACAAAAAAAAGTAAAAGATTGAAAGTCAATATTAAAAAAAATCAGAAATTTAATAAAAGCCCTCAATATACAAGAAAAAATTAAAAATCGAAAAAAAACAAGATTTTGAAAAAAGTTTGAAAATTCAAATAAAACAAACTTCTGAAAAAATCCAAATCTAACAAGGCAAAATTTTAAAAATTCGAAAACTTCGTGACTTCGTGACTTCGACATTTTAACATTTCGACACTTTTTCAACCTTTTGACTACTGAAAATTCCACCGTTTACGATTTTAGCCAAGCAAGGCAAAATTTTAAAAATTCGAAAACCTCAAGAATTAGTCAAATTTTTGAAGAACCGTCAAAATATTCAAAAAAGGCAACATTTTAATAAAAGTTCGATTTATCCAAAAAAAGACGAACTTTTAAAACATGTTCAAGTTTTTAAAAGTAACCGAAATTTTCAAAAGAATAATCGAATATTTCGAAAAAGTTTAAATTAATAAAAAAAAGCTGAAACTTCAAAAAAGACATAACCTTCAAAAACGCCAAAACCCCAAGAAATGTTAAAATAATGAAAATTGGTTGAAACCTACAAAAAAAGTGAAAGTATTTGAAAAAAAAATTGAAATTTCAAAATAAAACAAATTTCTGAAAAAAATCAAACTTACAGATTCAAAATTCTGAAAAAGTCAAAGAGTAAATACGTTTAAAAGGGTGGAACGTTTAAAAAACCGGATTTTTCAGAATGTTAGGTTTTGATACTTTAAGAATAAAGTTATCAACTAAGTTAAACTTTAACTTTAACTTCAAATTTTTTAACGAATTGAAAAATTTCAGAATAATCCGAATTTAAAAAAATAAAGTGAAAATTTCGACGAAAAGACAAAATTCTGAACAAAAGGCGAAACTTAAAAACAAACAGAATCCTGAAAAAGGACAAAATTTTGAAAAATTCGAACTGCAGAAAAGTAAACATCTTTAATGAAGACGAAATTTTCCAAAAAAAGAGTACAATTTTTCAATAAGGTCAGTTTAATTTAGAAGATTTAAAAAAAATTTAAATTCACAAAAAAAAACAAAATTTTGAGAAAAAGGCGAAGTACTGAAAAAGTCCAAATTTTTAAGTCGAGATTCTTTAAAAAATTTGCATTGAAATGTTCAAAAAAGTTAAAATCCTTTAATGAAATTATATAGGAAAATTTTTAATCGAAATTCCTAACAGAAATTTTTTCAATAATCAAAATTTACAAAAAAAGAAATAAATTTCAAGAAAAAGTTAAATTGCTGAAAAAAGTTAAAACTGGCAAGAGTAAGATTTGGAAAAAGTCAAAATTTGCAAAAACCAAAGACTTGAAAGAAGTCTAAATTGTGAAACGATCAAAATTTTAAAAGTCAAAATTCTGAAACGATCAAAATTTTAAAAGTCAAAATTCTGAAACGATCAAAATTTTAAAAGTCAAAATTCTGAAACGATTAAAATTTTAAAAGTCAAAACTTTGAGAAAAAGCCAAAATTTAAAAACGCGGAGACTTTGCAATGTGACTTTTTGAAAATTAAGGCAACATTTTCAAAAAAAAACTAAATTTTCAGGAAAGGTCAAATTAAAAAAGTAAAAAGATAAATTTTGGGGAAAAAATTTAAATTCCGCAAAAGCCGATAGCTTAAAAAACGTCGAAAACTTCCAATAAGTAAAAATTTTCAAAAGAGGTAGAATTTTTCAAAAAAGTTAAAACTTCCAAACACGTGGCGGTTTAAAAGGGGTCTAAGTAAAATATATCTAATCGAACATAATGGAAATGTTTTTACTTCAACAAGAATGAATTTTAAGTGGCATTCGCTTTACATAATTCCCTATAAATATACAGTGAAGCACTAAGATTTTATATTTTTATTTGTCTAAATGAACATCTCAATAAACTGTAAATATTAAATATTTATTGCTAACCTTTGTTACTTAGACATGTTCAAATGTCAGTAAAAGCTAAATGTTAATAAATAATGACCACATAATATGTCTAAGCATGGAAAATAAAAATTGCAAACACTGTATTCTGAAGTAGATTTTTTTTACAACAACAACCTGAAATTTTCTAGTTGTTTATAACGATGGGAGTGGATTTTGATTACCAAAATTTGAGTGTCAAGTGCCTACGACATTCCTTAAAAAAGTTTAAACTAAATCATAACATACTCTCTAAAAGTTTATTCAAGACTAGCCACTTCGTCTAGGTGAAAGAAGAGAAAGAATTTGTAGAGGATCGTTTTGAAAATTCCCGCTTGTTTTGAAGTCTTTAAACTAACTGGTTTATTTTAATATATTATAAGAGGAAGAATCTTTGGGGCACTTTTTGACAATTCCCACTTGTTTTGAAGAGATTGGGTACCACTGAAAATTTCGACTTATTTCAAAAAATTTCGACATTTTTAAATATGCAGAATTTTTAAAATGTCGACCTTTTCCCCTTTGACTTCCAAAGTTTCAACTTTTTCGCAACATTTTGACCTAATTTTGAACATTTCGATTTTTTTCGAAATTTTGACCAACTTGGAAATTTTGGCTTATTTGAATATATTACAAGAGAAATAATCCTTGGGGCACCTTTTCGATATTTTCCACTTGTTTTGAAGTTTCAGTTTTATTGAAAATTTTGACTTATTTCCAAAAATTTCGACATTTTAAAATATGCAGATTTTTCACAATGTCGACCTTTTCTCCTTTGACTCCCAAAGTTTCAAATTTTTCGCAACATTTTGACCTAATTTTGAAAATTTCGATTTTTTTCGAAATTTTGACTAACTTTGAAATTCTGGCTTATTTGAATATATTATAAGAGAAAGAATCCTTGGGGCACCTTTTTGACAATTCCCCCTTAATTTAAAGAGCTCGAGTTTTATTAGAAATTTCGACTTATTTCGAAAATTTCGACATTTTAAAATATGCAGATTTTTCATAATGTCGACCTTTTCTCCTTTGACTCCCAAAGTTTTTCGCAACATTTTGACCTAATTCTGAAAATTTCTTTTTTTTCGAAATTTCGACTAACTTTGAATTTCTGGCTTATTTGAATATATTATAAGAGAAAGAATCCTTGTGGCACCCTTTTGACAATTCCCACTTATTTTGAAACTATCATTTCTATCATTAAAAAGGTACAATTGTTCAAAGCAAATACTTTTTAACAAAATAAAAAATTTTGGAATAGGGGGGATTCTCAAAAAAAGTGGAAATTTCAAGGAAAAGGCAAAATTCTGACCAAAAGTCGAAATTTAGAAAAAACCAATCCTGAAAAAATTTTAGAAGATGCGAACTTTAAAAAAGTAAACATCTTTAATAAAGTTAAAATTAAAAAAAATAGAGAACAGGTCAAAATTTTGAGAAAAAGCCAAAACTTTAAAAAAGCGGAAATATTGAAATGTAACATTTTTAAAAGCAACTCAAAATTCTCAAAAAATCGAAGTTATTAGAAAAGATCCCACTTCAAGAAAGGTCAGAATTTGGAGAAAACATTGAAATCTTAAAAAAGCAAAACGTTGAAAGACATCGAAAACTTCAAATAAGTAAAAATCTTTAAAAAAAGTAAAATTTTTAAAAAAAGTTAAAACTTTCAAACACGTCGATTGGAAATTTTTATTATTGCTGAAATAATAAAAAAAATGAAAGTTATTAATTCCGAAATGGGCGGGATTTTCAAAAAAAAGTGCAAATTTCAAACACGTCGATTGGAATTTTTTTTATTGTTGAAATTAAAAAAAAATGAAAGTTATTAAAAAAGTACAATTGTCCAAAGCCAACATTTTTTAATAAAATGAAAAATTCCGGAATGGGCGGGATTCTCAAAAAAAGTGGAAATTTCAAGGAAAAGACAAAATTCTGAACAAAAGTCGAAATTTACAAAAAAAAACAATGCTGAAAAAATTATAAAGGATGCTAACTTTAAAAAAAGTAAACACCTTTAATAAAGTCAAAATTAAAAAAAATAAGAGTACAATTTTTTAATTAACTCAATTTAATAAATAAATAAATAAATAAATAAAAATTTGAAAGAGTCAACATTTTGAAAATTATTCAAACGAACCATTCGACATTTACAAGAAAGACTAAACTCTTGAGAATTAGAAGAAATTCTTAAAAAAAGTCGAAAATTTTTAGGTCAAAATCTTAAAAAAATGTACATCAAAATTTTCAAAAAAAAAATTTTCAACAAAAAATTCTTCGAAAATCAAAATATACAAAAAGATAAATTTTGAAAAAAAGTAAATTTGTTGAAAAACGTTAACATTTGCAAGTCAAATAAAATTAATAAACAAGAGTGAAAGCTTCAACAAAAGCCAAGATTTTAAATTGATCAAACTTTTAAGAGTCAAAAGTTTCAGAAAAAGCCAAAATTTAGAAAAAAGTGGAAATTTTGAAATGACATTTTTTGAAGAAAGTTACTATTTTTAAAAAAGTCGAAATTATCAGAAAATGTTCAATTAAAAAAAAGTCTGGTAAAAAAGTCGAAGTTTTGAAAAAAGTCAAAATTTGCTAGTCAAAGATTTAATAAAACGTTACAATTTGGAATGACCTTTGTTTCTTCTCACCAATTGCTTCGATTACTGAATTACAAATCTTGTCCCCTGAAATCAAGAAAGATTAAAAAACACAACAAAGGTTGCTCCAATTTCTTCGTTCGTTTCAAAACCTAGTTTCTTTTACCAGATTTGATTAGAAATTGCTGAGGGGCGTTGTTACATTGGCTGTTAACGTCGCTGTTGTCGAGATTACTCTGTCGTCCGTTACAATCTCAAAAGAATTGACAGCAACTTGAGATACCTCGACGTGAGCTCTTATTACCGTGACGGTAAAACGCCGCTATTTAATTATTTTGATTAACACCATCCACATATCAATGACGGCCCACGTGTCAACATCAGGTTATGATTCACCGAGAAGAGACGTTCCGTGGGCCGAAGGGACGCTAATATGCCATTTAATTATTCTCTTCTTTGCCGAGCCGCGATTTTTTATTGTTCCTATTACACCATCCCGTTCGCACCTCCCAAATTATAGCGCCAGGACGATCATTTATGCACATAATAAAGTCGACTTATGTAGAGCGAAGGACAATAAATTTCTTCCCACTGCAGTGGGTCGAAATTTTCAGAAATTGATTACAATTTAAAATGAGTTGCACTTTGTTGAAGACGAAACAAATTAGCGAGCATTAAGAAATGTTGTAGCGCTGTCATTCCAAGGCTTTTTGACAATTATAGTAGTATTTTTTTTCAAACAGAAAACCTTATTTAGTCGAAGGATAGATTGCAGATAAAATTTGTCTTTTGCACTATTTTATTTAAATGACTATTTTCGGAGTTAGCACTAGTTTATTAAATTGGACACAACGCAGTAATTACCGTTGGAATGGAACATTTTAGCGCGATCCAAGGCGATCTCATAAACTGTGTTAGTCATCGACTTATGACAAATTGCGAATGAATGCTTTTGATTTGAGACATTATCATTAGAGTTATCAGTTCCATAAATAGTTGGATTAATTGTAGAAAAAAATGTGTATATCTAAAAATAGACATTCTTTTTATTATTCCATTATAACCATTGGCGGCTCGCAGCCAAAACTAATGGGGGTGCTGCGACAATGTTTAGCGTTTTATGTTTAATCCAAAATGTCAATTTCTTCAAAATTTTAACTTTTTAAAATATCGACTAAAAATTTCGACATTTTCAAAATGTAACTTTTCGAAAATTTTAGATTTTTTAGAACACTTAACAATGAAAATGTTTAATAATGTCACGTTTTTTGAAAGACTAAATTTTTTCCAAATTTCCATTGTCTTTCAAAATTTAGACTTTTTTCTTGTAATTTCAACTTTATTTTATTTTTACATATTGACTTTTCCGAAAATCTGTGTATACTCTTTTAAAAATATCCCCATTTTCGAAAATATTTCAACTTTTCGGTGTTTTGTTTTTTTTATATTTTTTTTTCTGAAAATTAAGTAAATTTTTTCAAAATTTTTACCCTTTAAAAATTTTTACTTTTTCTGAAAATGTAATTTTTCTAAAACCGGACTTTTGAATTTTTAAATTTTCGATCCGTTTCAAAATTTTAAAATTAATTATCGATCTTTTTCAAAATTTTCGATCTTTTTCAAAATTTCATTATTTTCTTTTGAAAAATTATAATATTTTTATTGAAAATTTTTGATTCTTAATAATTTCGACTGTTTTTTTAATGTCAACCATTTTTCAAAATTTCGACCTTTGTGCAAAGTTTCGATTTTTTGAAAGGGAGACATTTTATAAAATGTCGACTTTTTTCACATTTTCGACTATTTTTGTTTTTTTTTTAATTTGGCTACTTTTCAATTTTCAAAATTCTTTCAAAATTTCAATTTTTTTAAATCTTGACGTTTTACACGTTTACAGGATGAAATGAAATCCCTTTTGGTTCGCTTTTACTCATACAAACCAACAAAGCAAGCAACATTTTTTCAAAATTTTAGTTTTGTTGACATAAAATTTCAATCTTTTTAAAAAAAATCTTCAACTTTGGTTCAAAATTTTAACCACAAAAAATATAATCTTTTAACTTCTCAATATTTCGACTCGATCTATCTGATAATTTTTGACTCGTTTTCAATATTCCAACTTCGAAAATTTTAGTTTTTATTGATAATTTGGGTGAAAATTTCCAAATTATTCAAAATTTAAACTTTTTTAAAGTTTTCAATTATTTTAAAAACTCCATAAGATCTTTTGAATAGGTCTACTTTTTTAAAGTTTTAATATTTTTTTTAATTTCGACCAATTTGAAAATTTTTTCATTTTTAAAATTTTAAGTTCTTTTGGAAATTTAAAAGTTTTTAAAAATGTTTGCCTTATACTTATTTTTTTTATATTTCGGATATTTCTCAAAATTTAGAAAAATCAAAGTATCATAAAATTTCGACTTTTTTCTTAATTTTCTTAAATCTGCACTTTTCTAAAATTTTCGACCCTTTCTTGATTCCCATTTTGTTGAAAATTTTGGTTTTTTCAAATGATCGAATTTTTAAAAATTTTAGCCCTTTTTCAAAATTAAAAATTCTTGAAAAAATTCAAAATTTCAACTATTTTTTTAATTTAAACTATTTTCAAAATTTTGACATTCTTTGCAAACTGACGATATTTTATTTCAAAATTTTGCTTTTTCTCTTACGTGAGACATTTCTTAAAAACGTATTTTGAAATTTTCGACTAATTCGTAAAATTTCGAATTTTTCTAAAAGTTTCTACTCCATTTCAAAACGTCGACTTTTTGTTCAGAATTTGGACTCTTTTTGAAAACTTGACTTTTTTTGAAAGGTTCGAACGTTTTTCAAACTATTATTTATAATTTTTTTTGAACATTCCCAATTAAATCTTCAACTTTAAAAAAAAGTGAATTTTTATTTTAAATTTCGACTTTTTTCTTAATTTTCTTAAATCTGCACTTATTTTTTTTATATTTCGGATATTTCTCAAAATTTAGAAAAATCAAAGTATCATAAAATTTCGACTTTTTTCTTAATTTTCTTAAATCTGCACTTTTCTAAAATTTTCGACCATTTGTTGATTCCCATTTTGTTGAAAATTTTGGTTTTTTGAAATGTTCGAATTTTTTAAAATTTTAACCCTTTTTCGAAATTAAAAATTCTTGAAAAAAAATCAAAATTTCAACTATATTTTTAATTTAAACTATTTTCAAAATTTTGACATTCTTTGCAAACTGACGATATATTATTTCAAAATTTTGCTTTTTCTCTTACGTGAGACATTTCTTAAGAACGTATTTTGAAATTTTCGACTAATTCGTAAAATTTCGAATTTTTCTAAAAGTTTCTATTCCATTTCAAAACGTCGTCAAAAAGTGAATTTTTATTTTAAATTTCGACTTTTTCCAAAATTTTACCTTTTCAAAATTTCAACCTTCTTAATAATTACGAATTTTTAGATTATTTTGGGTTTTCCCTATATTTAAAAATTCAGCTTCCTTGAAAATTTAATTAAAAATATTGCAATTTATTTTAAATGTCGATATTTTTCCAAAATTTTACTTTTTCCCATTCACAAAATTATTGAAAATGTCGACTATTTTAAAAATTTAATGTTTTTTTTAAAATAGGAACTGTTTTCGAAATTCTTATATTCTTTTGGAAATTTGACTTTGGGAAAATTACGAAAATTTTACAAATTCCCCTTTTTCCAAAATTTCGGCTTTTCCGATAAATTTGGCTTTATTTTTTATAACTGATAATTATTTTTCTTTTAAATTTAAGTTGTTTTAGCATTATTATTATTATTATATTTATTATATTATTATATTAAAAAAAAATAATAATTAACATTTTAATGCTTGAAGTCAATATTTTTAGATTAAAATTTAAATTTTGACAATTTATTTATACATAAATTGTAAGTTTTTTTTCGAAATTCGTCTTAGAGCTTCGCACAATTTTAAAAGTCGAAATTTTTGTTATTTGGAGTAATATTTATTATTTATTTATTATTATATTAAAATAAATATTACTCCAAATAACAAAAATTTCGACTTTTAAAATTGTGCGAAGCTCTAAAACAAATTTCGAAAAAAGACTTACAATTTATGTATAAATAAATTGTCAAAATTTAAATTTTAATCTAAAAATATTGACTTCAAGCATTAAAATGTTAATTATTATTTTTTGCGACATTTTGATTATTTTTAATTTCGAAATTTTGAGACTTTCCTTAAAGTGTTGACTCTTTTTCTCGAAAATTTCAATAATTTCCACTTTAAAAGTCAAAATTTTAAAAATATTTTTGACAATTAATCTACTTTTAAAAATTGCCTTTTTTTATTTGATTTTTAAATTGCTACTTTATTTCAAGAATTTTGTATACAAATAAGAAATTTCAACTTTTCCTAGAAATATTGTCTGCTTTTTCTTCAAAATTTGCTCCTAATTTTTAAATTAGAACTCGAGAATTTCAAGAATAAATTTAACATTTTTAGAAAAATTGTAAATTTCGATTCAGAATTTTCTTTAGTCTTACAGTAGTAGTAATTTTTTTTAGAGAAAATCGAATTGCAAAAAATGTTCAAATTTACAAGATTCATTTCTTCTTGAAGTTTCAATATTTTTCTGACAGTTTTCTTGTTTTTATGCAATTTTGGAGTTTATTTTTTCTAAATTTATCTCTACACAAAAAACAAAGTGGTGTTAGACTATTTATAACTCCAGAACGGCTGAACGGATTTTTATGTTCTTTGCTTTGTTGGATTTCTCTCGTCCTCGAATAGCAGAATAAAGGCTTAAATATTGAAAACAATTACATATTTTATAAGAAATCCGTGTATAGCACGGAACATCACAAAAATGTACTGCAACCTAAACTAACCGTAAATGTGTTGTAATCAATTTCCAGTAGATGGCACTCTATCTGTTTTGATTATGACCCATTTTTAGCGTAGGGTTCACCTGGAAATGGGCGAGCGTATTAAATATTTTAATGTAAAATTTAATTCAGCTTATTCTGAGGTGGTACGAAATTCGCCACTTAATAAATTTCAGTTTCCTATCAAACTTACAAAATAAAAGGAGCTATAAAATATTAACCTTTCGCGAAAAACTTTAACATTTCTAAAATTAGAGAAATCAAAATTTTTACAAGGAAAAATATTTTAAAGACAAAATCTCCAGCTAAAGTCAAAATTCTAAAAAAATTGAAAATAAAATTTTTTCCTAAAATTTCTTTGTTTTTTCCAAAATGTTGACATTTTTATTGAAATTTTAGGGTTTTTTGCTAAACATTTTTATCAAAATTAGAAAATACAATGAACAATGAAATGTTTTGTTCAATTTATTTAACATTTCTTCGGCCCAGTTTGGAAATATTTAAATTTTTATGGTTTGTTGACAATTTTATAAACAGTTTTTGAAATGCGACTACGTGATATTTAAATTTGAAAAAAACATAATATTTCCGGTCAATAAGGGTCTACCATGAAGAATGAACAATGAAATGTCAAAGTCTAGTGAAAAAACTTGACATTTTTAAAGCAGGAACAAAAAATCTGGAGAAGTTGAAATTTCCATAAATGTTAAGAATAAAATTTTCAAAAAAAATAGGAGTTTATGAGAAATTTCTTTTTATAAAATATTTAGAAAAAAATGGAAATTTCGCAGAAAAAATTAAAATTTTCTTAAATAAATCGAAATATCTAGAAGAAACTCAAAATTTGTTATACAAAAAAGTTGAAATTGAGATTTCAGGTAAAAACTCGAATATTTGCTATAAATTTTTTTTTAGAGAAATATTCAAATATTACTAAAATTAGAAAAAAAAATTAAAATAGATTTTAAAATCCAGTAACTTCGTAAAAGAAACTTGACATTTCTATAAAAAGAAATCAGAGAAAATTTAAAATCTCTACAAGGTAAAGTCTTCGGAAAATGTTGAGAAAAAACTCGTAAGCGAAATTAGGGGTGCTACAGTGCTTATACGCGAGCCGCGAGATTATAACATAAACAAATTTATAGAAAATTTCAAATTCATACATAAGTAAAAATGATTTATTTCCGTCTATTCTGTTTACTGTAATAATTGATACGAAACCTAAATGTGCCAGCCCGACCCACTTTTATCTGGTGTAAAAACTTTGCTTTCCTTACAAGGAACCCCCCAAAAAAGAGGAAAAATTGCTGGAATGACTATGATAAGGTGAGAAAATGTCTCCTGCGTTTTTTCTCACTTAGGATCAAACAAAATGAGATGTTGACACCTCATGATGTTTCGCCATGAGCACATATGAGTCGTAAAGTCACGCAATCGACTATTAATTGGCACTTAGCGGCTAAATTGAAGCGTATCAGGCAATCGTGGGAGTCGTTAAATCATTAGCTAATTCTGATTTATATTAAAACACTTTACGATGAAATTTACCCTCTGACGGGGCTCCCTATTTGGACCATTATTTATTTATTTATTTATTTATTTATTTATTTACTCGTTCCAACAGACTTAAGTCTATAGTGGAAAAATACCTACATACTTAAAAATATAGCATGATAAAAATAAGAACCTAATAATTTAAATGGTATTACATAAAAGAAGAAAATGTATAACAAATAAAGAATCCTAATAAATAAAAATAACAGAAATAAAAATAAAATAAAAGGAATCCAATAATTTGGTGTACAGAATTAATATTAATTTATTGAATAACAATACTACGTAACTCTAAGTAACTGTCTTTTTATACGCGGAGAACTTAAATTGTCAAGAAATATATCTATGTTTTGCGGAAGGCTATTAGACAAGCGAATGCATCGAAACAATGGGCTGTTATAATGGTGCAAAGTGGATGGGGTAATATGAGAAAATGCCATGGGATAGCGTGTGTTAGGTCGCGGAACATGAAAGTCAATTTGTCGCAACAAATCCTCAGACCTTATTTTACCAGTAACAATTCTTTGAAAAAGTATTAAGCAGTGCATATTTCTGCGGCTGGTTAAAGGTACTTCATTGACCATATTTAGCAGCCACCAATAATCACAGTTCCGCTCTGGATAATTTCCATACATTTTAAGAAATACATATTTTGCAAATTTCCTATTAATTCCTTCCAGCAGATTGTTGTAATTTTCATAGTAATGACTCCAGACCTGACAACAGTACTCGAGTTTAGACCTTACTAGCGAATAATATAATGTTTTTATACAGTGAATGCTTGTGAATCCTCTCGTGTTTTTAAATACAAAACCTAATACTTTTGTGGCTTGCCTCCAAACTTGTAAAATATGAGGTATAAATGTGAGCTGCGCATCCATAATAACTCCCAAATCAGTCATTTGGGTGCATCTGTCAATAACTTGGCCCTCGATCAAATAATGACAATTTATAGGATTCTGAATCCTGGAGAAGGTTAATATTTTACATTTCTTTTTATTGAGTGCCAGTCCATTACAGTCACACCAACTTTGCAGAGAATCTAAATCATCTTGCAAAATAGAGCAATCATTTACGTTCGTTATTATTTTAGCAATTTTTAGGTCATCCGCGTATATAAAAGTTCTACATTTTAAACCTACAACTACATCATTAAAGAAGATATTAAACAATAATGGACCAAGGTTGGAACCTTGTCCTACTCCGCTGGTTGGAAAGTAAGGGTTAGATCTAAATCCACCGTATGACACAATTTGTTGTTTATTGGTTATAGTCGATTTTATTAAATTAACTAACGAGCTACTTAAACCAAATAGACGCAATTTCTTTAACAGTATACAATGATGAACTTTATCGAATGCTTTCGACAAATCTGTGGATATCGCATCAACTTGTAATCGCTTATCAAGAGCATTCGATACATATTGCGTAAATTCCATTAAGTTTGTAGTAGTCGATTTGCCGATTACGAATCCATGTTGTTCTGCTGTTAAATTAGAAAGACTTGGATGATTTAATGCATCATATATAACACACTCAAAAAGTTTAGCGACATTCGACATCAATGCCACTGGTCTATAATTTTTTATATCCGCTCTATCGCCAGATTTGTGTATGAGTATGATGTATAAAGTTTTCCATTGGGTGGGAACCAAACAAGAATTTAAAATTAGATTAAAAATATGTTTCAATGGTAAGATCAGGAAATTGATGCAATCGACAATCAAAAAAGCCGGTAAATTATCGGTCCCAGTAACATTATTAGGTTTAATACGTTTAACAGCTTTTAAGATATCTACTTCACATATTGTATTCAAGCTTAGATTAAGATTGTTAGCTATCTCGACATCAACATTAAGAGATGGACAGCAATTTTGCAGACAGTACTCACACCGGATTGTACCAAGATCAACACACCCACTATCACACGAATGATTGGGTCCTTGCGCAAAGGTTGAAGAAAAATAATCCGCAAAACCATTAACGATGTCTTGCTCAGCTGTCAGTATCCTATCATCATAAAACATGAGTCCAGGCATGGTAGCGCCTTTCCTTTTTTGGTTAATGAATGACCAGAATTTTTTGGGATGAGCCTGTAAAGTATTTTCAGAATTCTGGATAAACTGCTGAAATTCGATTCGACATTCATATTTAATTTCTCTTCTTAATTGCTTCAATAAATTAAGGTGGTATAGAGATTTCGATTTTCTGTAAATATTCCAGTGTTTATTCTTATTATGGATTTTCTGAATTATGCTTTTGGTGAACCAAACTGGATAATTTTTCTGACGACCTTTTTTCGAACATAACGGTACGTGCTGCACGAATATATCATGTAATTTGTTAAAAAACTGATCGCTTGCAATTTGAGGATCAGATATATCTAAAATTGATGTCCAGTTTATATTCGCTATAGATAGGTAGAGATCAACTAAATTCGCTTTATAAAAATTAAACCTTGGTAATGTTTCATTATTTATAAACCGCCTATCTGAGGTATCACTAACGTGTACCGTGACTTGTAAAGTTGGGTGATGTATGTCTTCTGCTACTAGTGGATATTCGCCTTTATTCGTAGTCACTTTTAGATTTTCCGCAGTAATAATTAGGTCCAATAATCTCTGGTTAGTATTCAGAATATTGTTATGTTGACAAAGATTATTTAGGGTAATAAACTGCAAGTAAGAATTATAAAGATTAGTAGTTCTGCCTTCAGATGTACATTCATACAATTCAGGAATATTGAAGTCTCCAATAATACATATATGCGAAGTAAAGTCAAGAGAAGTTTCCAGATAATCGAAAATTGTATTATATTCATTGATACCTAGCGAAGGAGGAATGTATAAAGCTATAATGCTGACTGAGAAACTATGATACTGCGCTTTAATCCCTACGAGTTCTATTGCTTGCACTGGAGATTCAATATCTAGCCTTGTAACAAAGGACTGATTTCTTAAAGCAATTAATACCCCTCCTCCTCGACCAAATTTCCTGTCTGCACGGAATACTTGAAATTGTGAGGAAAATAATTCCTCGGATAAGACATCATCTTTTAACCACGTTTCTGCAAGTATTACAATGTCAGCATCACAACTGGAACAATTAACAGAAAATTCATTGATTTTAGAATTTAAACCTCTCACATTTTGGTATATCATGATTATTTCAGAGTTAGATATTTTCGTACTTGATCGTTTTTTATAGTCACAATTTTCACAATTAAAGAAGGTAGTGGTTTTATTGCAGATGCTACTGGTATTTTGATAATATACATTCGAATACGTACTGTTGGATCCTATCAGTTTAAATCTTTCAGTTTGTTTACAACAATGCGGGGTACACCATGAATATATTTAATAGTATATTATCAAAATAAAACGAAATTTAAAAATGCCGCTGACAAATCGACGATTGTATTGAATTCCATGGAAATAACTATCTTTAATTAAGGAGATCTCAAAGAGCGAGTGTAATTAAATCTTCGATTTATTTTGCTTAAAGTGCGATGAAGGTAATAAATTTTCGTAATAGGTTACGTCAAAAATAAGCGAATAAATAATGTTTTGTATAAACGGCCAAGAAGGAAATCCGCCTACTCGCCATATCTTTTTATAGCTGCCTGTTTATAGAATTAATTACATTTGGTTTGTTATTGCGGTTTCTTAATTAGCGGTAACAGACTTTTTGCGCAATTTTTATAGAACGGTAGAATTAACAGACATTGCCTACGTTTGGTGACACGTAATCATCAGTATAAATTCAATCTGATGAACTACTGAGCACTGACCAATCACGTCTTCACACTTATCTGTGACAACGAAGATCTGGGAAAACCGATTACTGAAGCAAAGCATACTGCAGGTCCGTAACCAGGGAGGGGGCTGAAATTTTTTGGCTTCACACTAGATAGAACTGAATTTTCCAGATGTGCGACCTTTTTAAAAATCATTTTTAATGGATCATTTTGTTTTCGTACTGAAATGCAGGGATGTTTTTTTTTCAAATTTGGCGCCATTTCTATTTATTAGAGACCGGATTTTAATCAAGCAAGGTAAAAAGGGAGCAACATGTTAAATGAGGCAAAAACAAAAAGCTAAAGAAGGCACCAAAAAGGTAAAATACTCTTAAAAAAAAGGCATTAACAGGCCAAAACTCTCTTGATTCAGGGGACAAGTTTTGTATTTCAGTTTTTGAAATCCTGGCTTGGGACATTTTAAATAATATCAGGCCCGTAACCAGGGAAGCTAGGGGGCTCCAGCCTCGCCTCCCACGAAATTTTTTGGCTTCACACTAGATAGAACTAAATTTTCCAGATGTGCGACCTTTTAAAAACCATTTTTAATGGATCATTTTGTTTTCGTACTGAAATGTGAGGGTGTTTTTTTTTCAAACTTGGCGCCATTTATTTTTATTAGAGACCGGATTTAAAGCATAATCAAGCAAGGTAAAAAGGTGAAAAAAATATTAAATTTGGCAACAACGAAAAGCTAGAGAAAGCACTAAAAAGGTAAAATACTCTTAAAAAAAGGCTTTAACAGGCCAAAACTCACAATTAACAAAAAAAAAACATTTTAATATCTCAGTGGAAATTAAAAAAAATAATAGATTTTAGGTTATACTCAGGATATTCAGAAGGAGTATGACATTTTCAAACAAAGAAGTTCTCAAAATTTCGAGTTGATTTTCGAATTTTCGCCCTAAATTTTAAAATTTTTACCTTAAACTTATTCGAATCTTTTCAAAAATTTTGACATTTAAATATGAGATTTCGTTTCTAGAAAAATTTAAAGTTTTCTTGAAATTTTTTTTTTATATTTGAAATCTCAATTTTACGTTTTGAATTTTATTCGAACTTTATTCAGAATTTCAGAATTTTCACTGTTTTCTTAGAAAACCTTTATCTTTTCCAAGATATCCACTTATTTTTAAAAATTTGCTTTTAACTACTTCTCAAAGTTTTCACTTTTTCCAAAAATTTCGACTTTTTCCAAAAATTTCGAATTTTTTTCGAAATTTCGACCTTTATATAGTGAATTAGACTTTTATTTCAATCATCGAAAAATTCGACTTTTTTTCGAAATTCTTGGTTTTAAAAAATTTCATTTTAAAAAAATTTTTACTTGAAATTTTAGAATTTTTTCAGAATTATCATTGTTTTTTTTCAGTCTTTATAGTCACTTTTTTTTTGAAAATTTGCAACCCTGTTAAAATTTTTGAATATTTCTGGAAGTTTTGTCTGTTCTTTTTTAAATTTCGACTTTTCTAAAAGTTTTGACCTTTATGCAGTAAACTGAACCTTTGTTTGAAAAACTGAAACATTAGACTCTTTTTTGAAAATTCTGGTGTATTGAAAAATTGGATTTTTAAAAAAATTTCGACTTTTGAAATTTTGGACCTTTTTTCAGAAGTGTCAGTGTTTTTTTTTGTTTTTGGAAACCTTCACCTTTTTCAAGATATCCACTTTTTAAAAAATTTCCACCCTTGATCAAATTTTTGATTATTTGTAGAATTTAGGATTTTTCGTTAAAACTACGATCTTTTTTTCAAATATTTCCACTTTTTCTTAAAGTTTTGACCTTTATGTAATAAACTGGACTTTTATTTCAAAAACTAAAAAAAAATCGACTTTATTGAAAATTAACATTTTTTTAAAAAATGCATTTTTTTAAACTTGGATTTTTTTTTCAAAATTTTTACTTTTCTTCCCTTTTTTTAAGATACTGATGTTTTTTTGAAAATTTGCATCTTTGTTCAAGTATTTAAGTACTTTTGGAAGTTCTGACCTGTTTTTGAAAATTTTGACTTTTTTCCGAAAATTTCGACCTTTTTTAGACCTTTCCGTAATAAACTGGGCTTTTATTTGAAAAACTGAAAAATTCAACTTCTTTGTAAAGTTTCAATTTCTTGAAAAGTTGTATTTTTCAAAATTTCCACTTCTGAAATTTTCAAATATTTTTCAGGATTTTCAGTGTTTTTTTAAACCTCTTCCTTTTTCAAGATACCTTTTTTTGATGGATTTTTGATTTTTGATGGAACGGACTGGTCCTTGGTTATCTTCAAAAATTGAAATACAGAACTTGTCCCCTGAAACCAAGAAAAATTAAAAAACACAACAAAGGTTGCTCTTTCAAAGGTACCTTTCTTGAACATTTGTATCGTTCACATTTTTGAGTATTTCTGGAAGTTTTGATTCGAAAAATTCGACGTTTTTTTTTAATTTTTACTTTTTTTCGAATTTTCGACCTTTTAAGTATGTAGTAAATTGGAATTTTATTTGAAAAATTGAAAAATTCGACTTTTTTCAAAAATTCCTTCTTTTAAAAAAAATAATATTTTGCAAAATTTTGACTTAAAATTTGCGCACTTCAGAATTTTCACTTTTTTTTAATATTTTTATTATTCAATTATTTTTTCAAAATTTCCCTAGTTTTTGCATGGGCGGGTTATTTATTTTCATATTTCTTTCGATTAATCAATTTTTATCGACCAGAAAAAAAAAGAAAAGAACAAAGGTCCTCAGGTCTTCAATTTATATTTTCGTATTTCCCTCAAGCAATTTTTGTCGACCAAGAAAAAGTCCTCAATTTATCTATATATTTTCATGTTTCGATGAATCAATTTTTGTCGACGACCAAAAAAGAATCTTCGATTTCTATTTTCCTATTTCGGCCAATTAATCCTAGTTGACCAAAAGTAAAGAAAAAGATCCTTTCCTATTTCGCCAGAGCATTTTGTGTACACCAAAAAATATACCTCTAATTACCTCTAAAATTTCACATTTTTCTTGAAACGTTGACATTTTTTAAAAGTCGATATTTTTAAAAATGTTTAATTTTTCGTAAATTTGAATTTCTTTTCGAAAAATTCAGTTTTTTGGAAGATTTGCAATTTTTTTTAGAAATTTAAATTCTTTTGAATGCGTGAATAAATTTTCAAAATTTCACTTTTTTCCTGAAACGTTAAACTTCCTTAAAAATTTTGATATTTTTGAAAATTAGGCGTTTTAAAAAAATCAATTTTTCTTAAACATTTCCTATATTTGTTAAAATTTTAACCTTTTATAAAGATTTTGACTTTTTGAAAACTCTGTTTTTTTATTTTGACGCTTTTGAAATGTCGACGTTACCGAAAATGTTGACAATTTTTGAAAATGTCAATATTTTCATAATTTGAACTCTTTTTTTAGAAATTCAATTTTGTTGAAAGATTTTAGTTATTTTACAGAAATTTGTATCATTTTAACTTTTCCTTGAAATGGTAAAATTCTCTGCAAATTTTGATTTTAATAAAAATTTGAAGTTTTTATATTTTGATTTTTTCTTAAAGATTTCAAATTTTGCATCAAATTTTGGCTTTTTATAAAGATTTTGTTACTTATTAAAACTGTAGCTTTTTTAAAAGAAAATTTAAACTCCTTTTCGAAATGTCGATTTTTTTGAAAATGTTGACTATTTTTGAAAATGTTCACTATTTCGTAAATTTGAACGTTTTTTGGAAAAACTCCATTTTTTGGAAAATTTTCATTTTTTTTTATAAACCAGAATTATTTTGAATACTTTAATTATTTCCAAGATTTCACTTTTTACTTAAAACTTTGAACTTCTTTGAAAATGTTGATATTTTTAAAAATTTGACGTTTTAAAAAATGTCGATTTGTTTTACAGATTTCAAATTTTGTTCAAATTTTAACTTTTTATAAAGATTCTCAAAATTTTCAGAACGGTTTTTGTTTAATTTTGACTCTTTTGAATTGTCGACTTTAATGAAAATGTTGACTATTTTTGAAAATGTCAACGTTTTCAAAATTTGAACTTTTTTTTTAAGAATCAATTTATTTTGGAAAATTTTTGCCATTTTACAAAAATGTGTATCATTTTAATTTTTCCTTGAAGTGTTAAAATTCTCTGCAAATTTTGATTTTAATAAAAATTTGAAGTTTTTATATTTTGATTTTTTCTTAAAGATTTCAAATTTTGCATCAAATTTTGGCTTTTTATAAAGATTTTGTTACTTATTAAAACTGTAGCTTTTTTAAAAGAAAATTTAAACTCCTTTTCGAAATGTCGATTTTTTTAAAAATCTTGACTATTTTTGAAAATGTTCACTATTTCGTAAATTTGAACGTTTTTTGGAAAAACTCAATTTTTTGGAAAATTTTCATTTTTTTTATAAACCAGTATTATTTTGAATACTTTAATTATTTCCAAGATTTTACTTTTTACTTAAAACATTAATTTAAAAATGTTGATATTTTTGAAAATTTGACATTTTAAAAAATTTCGACTTTTTTAAGATTTTAAATATTTGTTGAAATTTTAACCTTTCATAAAGATTTTCAAATTTTTCAAAACTGTTTTTTTTTTTCAAATTTTGACTCTTTTGAATTGTCGACTCTACTGAAAATGTTGACTATTTTTGAAAATGTCAACGTTTTCATAATTTGAACTTTTTTTTTAAAATCAATTTATTTTGGAAAATTTTTGCCATTTTACAGAAATGTGTATCATTTTAATTTTTCCTTGAAATGTTAAAATTCTCTGCAAATTTTGATTTTATTAAAAATTTGAAGTTTTTATAATATTTTGATTTTTTCTTAAAGATTTCAAATTTTGCATCAAATTTTGACTTTTTATAAAGATTTTGTTACTTATTAAAACTGTAGCTTTTTTAAAAGAAAATTTAAACTCCTTTTCAAAATGTCGATTTTTTTGAAAATGTTGACTATTTTTAAAAATGTTCACTATTTCGTAAATTTGAACGTTTTTGGGAAAAACTCAATTTTTTGGAAAATTTTTTTTTTATAAACCAGAATTATTTTGAATATGTTAATTATTTCCAAAATTTCACGTTTTACCTAAAACATTTGAAAACGTTGATATTTTTGAAAATTTGACATTTTACAAAATTTCGATTTTTTAAAGATTTTAAATGTTGAAATTTTAACCTTTTATAAAGATTCTCAAAATTTTCAGAACGGTTTTTGTTTAATTTTGACTCTTTTGAATTGTCGACTTTAATGAAAATGTTGACTATTTTTGAAAATGTCAACGTTTTCAAAATTTGAACTTTTTTTTTAAGAATCAATTTATTTTGGAAAATTTTTGCCATTTTACAAAAATGTGTATCATTTTAGTTTTTCCTTGAAATGTTAAAATTCTTTGCAAATTTTTATTTCATTAAAAATTTGAAATTTTTAAAATATTTTGAATTTTTCTTAATGATTTCAAATTGTGCATGACTTTCCGGCTTTTTATAATGATTTTGATACTTTTGAAAACTGTAGCTTTTAAAAAAAAATCGACTTTTTTTCGGAATGTCGATTTTTCTGATAATTTTGACTATTTTTGAAAATGTTCACTATTTCGTAAATTGAACTTTTTTTTGGAAAAATTTAATTTTTTGGAAGATTTACGTTATTTTTAGAAAATCGAATTGTTTTCAATATGTTAATTATTTCCAAGATTTCACTTTTTTCTTGAAACGTTGAACATTTTAGAAAATTTTGCAATTTTTGAAAATTTGACATTTTAAAAATTTTTGATTTTTTATTAAAGATTTCAAATTTTGTTGAAATTTTAACCTACAGAAGTTTTCACTTTAAAAAATTATTCGAAGATAATTCAACACAAAAGTAATATAAAATTAGTAAAACAATTGTTTTTTTTTCCAGCAATAGTCTGTCAGTGTTTGAAGTCTAAAACTCTAGTGTTTTATTATGCATATTTATTTAGAGAAGTAATTTTGGTGGAACGGACTGGTCCTTGGTTATCTTCAAAAATTAAAATACAAATCTTGTCCCCTAAAATCAAGAAAACAGAGGTTACTCTAACGCGTTTCGCTAGCCAAGCTATCATCTCTCTGAAGATGATAGTTTGGCTATCGAAACGCATTACAGCAAGCTCTGCTGTGTTTTTTGGTTTTGGTTTCAGCGGAAAAGATTTTTATTTTAATTTTTATTTAGAGAAGACTTCTCTCATTTGATAAAACCTGGAACTTGTTCCGGAATCCTCTCGAAGCTGCGCCACCTTTGTACTCATCTCAATAACTCGTGGAATTTCAAAGAGGCTTCTTTGTTGCAGGCTCCAGAGAGGCAGCTTTCACTTATGCCATATCCAGTGCGGGCGTCGCTTATGCCGTAACTGCGGCATGCGCCCGCGGCAACATATCGTCGTGTGGATGCGCCCCCGGCCCCAAACCGAGGGAACCTGGACCGTCCGGGTGGAAATGGGGTGGATGTAGCGTAGATATAAACTTCGGCATGCGTTTCGCTAGAAAGTTTATGGATGCCAGAGAACTCGAGGGAGACGAAAGAAGTCTGATGAATCTACACAACAACAAAGCGGGACGCAAGGTAAAGAAGCCAAACTTAAATCATATTAAATTGTTGTTTGGGTAATTTTTCTCCAATTGATTACAGTTTGATCCATCCTTCTCCCCAAAATTTTAAGAAAACTTGTGTATACTTTTTCTTTATTTTGATTTCGATCTAAAAAATTTGATGGTGGCAAAAGTTTGATGAAGCTCACATAAAATGTCGAGATTTAACTCGAAATTTAATCTTCTTTTAAATAATCAGGGGCTACTCCCGAAATTTTGGTTTTAATTTTTTTTAATTGAACACTTAGTATCAGATTAAATTCGAAATGTAGCATTTTTACTCAAGTTATAATTTGATTTTGGTTGAACTGATCCTTGGTTATCTTCAAAAATCGAAATTTTTATTTCGATTTTTGAAGATAACCATAATCTTGTTCCCTGTAACCAAGAAAGACACAAGAGCAACATTTGTTGTGTTTTATAATTTTTCTTGGTTTCAGGCCCAAGCAACACTGAATGGTATATAAACGTTTTTTAAAGTTAAAATAAACGCAATTTTAATTTAATAAACGTTTATTATACTAATCAATGTTGCTTGGGGGGGGGGTCAAATTTTCTATTTCGATAATTTGATTCGTTCTATAAATTTTGACAGTTTTTCGAAAATTTGACTGTTTCCAATATTTGTGTTCAAATGGCCAACATTTTGAGTATAATTTAGTAGAATTTTAATAAAAATTTTGGTATTTAATTACGTTGAATTCATTTTAACTAACCGAGCCCAATTTGTAAAATATGTAAAGTATTATAAATAAACGAAATTGTTTACTTTTGAAAACATTTTTGCCACACGATTATAAGCTATTTAAAATTCCTAAAACGTCGCCCCATCAAATCTGACAAGATAGGTCGATAAGGATCCAAAAATGAAAAAAAAAATTGATATTTAAGTCGAGATTTACATTACTGAGAATAAATATTATGGTACTTTTGGAAAAAAAAGTAGACACGTTCAGACATTTCTCTTCTTTCTAGAATTTTGAAGCCAACAGTAAAAATCTTTAATTCAAAATTAAAATGTCAAAAAAAGTCGTTTCAAGTGTAAGCTATAAAATCGTTCTCTGTTTTATTTCTAGTTTTATCAAAGATATTTTTTGATAAGAGACAAATATTTTTCTTTTCGTTTAATGAACTAATTCCAAGGTATATTTTTTAAAAAGTCGATACGTTTGAAATGAAATGAAAAATGTATCCTGCTTCCTGCAATGAAAACTTGAACATTACATGTAAATGGAAAAAAATCTCCAAAGAAATCTGCCCAAATCGTTAAAAATTATGATAAAACCTAAAAAATCTTTGAATATTATTCATATTTATAAAACAAACTAATCACTTGATTAATTTTTGTTGACCTTTAAGTAGTTTATATCTTAGTTTAACGCAATTGGATTAAAGAGCCTGAAGGCTACCGTAATCACCAACCGATTTATTACTTTCAAGTTGGCTGTATATTTATGGTAAACACGATGTACAACGCCCGTTCTATGGAGGTTTTACTAAGACGAAGTGTTAAATTACCTTAATCGCAAATGATTGCTGCCCTCCGCTTTATAACAATCTGATGAAGTTGTATTATTTGCCCAAAGCGGTGCACACTGCGAGAGATTTCTCTAAAACTACTCATCTACCAGCATTACTGGCAATTATTTTTCCTGATGTTGAGCAATTTCATCCTCCCATGGGGTAAACATTTACAAGATTGTATGATTAAATTGCAAGAATTTCCGCCTGAGCTGTTGCATTCGAATTTTTCACAAATTGATATTCGAACGTTAGACTTCCAATGCATGAGAAATCGATGTAATATATCTCTCCTTCCAATCATATGAATGTTTATATTGTAACAAAACGTAGTTATAAAATTTTGAAAAATTGTATTATGTAAGGAATTTTGTAGAAACATTTGATAATGGGAAATGGACGCGATAATGAATCATACGGCAGATAAGTCGGAGACAGCAAATTCCTGTGCGGTCCAGCTTGACAGTGAGAACTTCTATCTACGGAGACTCCTTTTTCTATAGAACTTCCAAGTTATGGAACTTGTTACCGAAAGGAATTTTCCCCAAAAATTACAACCTATCCTTTTTTAAGAAGGCGATTCATCGCCATCTATCCTCGTTTCCGCATCCTACTCGCAGTGTTTTGAAAGCATAATGGGTTACCCTTTGCGAGTGGATTAAACTAAAAAGAAGCACTTCAGACGTTTCCGTACGCGATAATCTTATCTGTTGCGTTGTAGAAAACCGAAAGGGTATGAATACGCGATCGTCTTTCTCTCCGTCAGTTAATTAAACAGTAAGTTAGTTGGTTGGTTGGTCAGTTAATTAGTCCGCCGGTCAGTTAGTTGAGTGAATTTTAATTGTAGTGTTCCGAAATCAGGGTGGAAATAAAGTGGTTACAGTTCACGAAGTATTAATTCTCGAATCGATAACACGCAACAATATCAATTTTGAGATTGTCTTCTAAATATGGACTCGTTTTTTTAACAAAATTCTGAATCTAGGCAGGTTTATTTTTTTTAACCTAGAACCATCGACTCTTTTGGATTTTTTCTGGAAATTTTAATTTTCGTATTAAAATTTAAAATCTCTCAAAAAATTTAAGACTTTTAAAGCTAATTTTGCCAGAAACTTCGATAAGATTTAAAATGTTTACAGCTTTTTTTAAAATGTTGGCTCTTGAACTTCTTTCGAGATAATCGTTAGTTTTATGCAAGTAGAATGCAATCTAGACTACAAATTCATGCAGCCCTTCAGGCGTGTATAGTGAATCATAGGTAGCAGAACTACCAACAGTTGAAACACTGCCACCTAGCGAAGCTGTTGCTCTTTAGGAAAAATTTGCCGGAAGACAAGGATTCTAATGCACATTGCTGTGCATTAGAATCGTTAGTTTATTTATTTATTTTTTGTCAGTTGACAGTATGGAACGTGGAAACTTAACCCAGTAAAATTTTTTCCCATTAAAAACTTACAAAGATGTTCTCTTTAGCTAAGAAATGATTACTCGTGAGTTTATAAAATTAAAAGTTTTTTCTTGAAATTGCAACATTAATTTAAAAATTTTAACTTTGTTTCTCACAATCTCGACCTCTACATTTCAAAAAATAGTAAAAATTTAGATTTGAAAGTCCAACAGTGAAAATCTAATTTTGAGAAATTTGACACTTTTTCTAAAAATGCTGAATTTGGCTTCTTATCTGAGATCGTTTAACGTTTTATGGTTAAACAAGCGAACGTGCTCAAAGCAACATTTTCAACCAACAGCCATCGAAGTTTTAAATTTTAATTCAAAATCACGAGACAAGAAATATAGTATATGCATCGAGAGTCTAAATTTTTAGAAAAGGACAAATTCATTTTATAAAAACGTGCTTTAATTGGTAAGACATGTTATTTATTAAGGTCCTGGGCATCGCTATCTTTTGCTGAAATGCGAATTGTTGTATCTAACATTGCGTGAATGAAGGAGCTTCAGTTCAAGATAACAATTGGAGAGGAATTGTCGAGCTATCGCTCAGCATCTGTCAATTAGGGCATCTCCGTTAAGAAAACATCCGAGATTGACATGGGAACGTGGCTTCGTATACTCGAGCTTAAAATGTCGTGCCTGCATTCAATTATCTTGATAATTGCGTGGCGACTTCGAGGATACTCGTTTTGGTCAGATCATTAAACTTAAAAAAAAATGTTAATAACTGGCGCCTTGTGTTGCCACAACAACAAAAAATTAGTCACTGGAATTAACCAAAATTAAAAATATTTGATCCACTAGTGAACAATGGTCAATGGTAATAAGAAGACATCTTGTAAGTAGAGTCACCCACAATTAAGCACACTTGAACTGATTGTTGAAAACTTCTAGAATAGTACGATGTAATTTTCTTCTCGAGCTTGAAATCTCTTGTATTCAATGTTTTTTACGTAGAAACACTAAAAAGTTTTATGATAGAAATATACAAAGCAGTATTTCCTAAAAGCAGTATTTCCCAAAAGCAGTATTTCCCAAAAGTAGTATTTCCCAAAAGTAGTATTTCCCAAAAGCAGTATTTCCCAAAAATTTTCAAGTCAGAAGTAGGATGAAACCTAAAATTTTCAGAGGCCTCTCTGTGGGGTAACTTAATTCTTGTATTATGGGTTTACATCATAGCATCATACTAGCTCCCTCGGCGTGAATAGCGTTTAGGTATATTAAATTTAACAAATAAAATCAATTAAATGTTCTGTATACTGAAACAGTCGAACTTGCTAAAAGTATTTAATCGAGTTTGCTATGAAGCAGACCCATAATAAAAGAATTAAAAGTTACCTCAAATAGTGACCTTTGTAACCTTCAAATTGCATCGTGTTTCTGGTTGTAATTCTTGCCAATAATTGGTTCCATTAGCATGTAATCTTCTTCGTAAGATACAGTCGAATGTCAATTGCACCTCACTCAATGGAATTAACGTCCATTTTAGTATGCAATGTGGCAGATTAGTGGTTACAGGACTGAAATATCTGCATCAAGTTGACAATACTGATGAAGCCAAGAATGGCCTAAACTGGTCTATGATTTAGGCCATTTCAACTTTAACAAGTTCATACTTTAACAAGTTCATACTTTAACAAGTTCGACTGTTTCATCACAGAACACTTAATTAAGGGACTGTTGAAATTTGCTGGCTCAAGTTATCTACATTCTTTGTTCTCAATCCCATACTTCGTGAAGACCAAAAATAGTTCTATCACTAAGGATGCGTTCGCACTGGACACTTTATTCCGTACTGTCTCTGAGATAAGTATCAACTATCCTGGGAGTCCGAGACTATTTGAGACTTATTTACACAACTGAGAGTCTTGGATAGCTTCTTTCACGATGCCTTTATACTAAACACTTTATTTCGTACATTTTACTCTGACGTAAAATGTATTTTCTCTTTGACATAAGGGTCAACTATCCTGAGAGAAGCTATCTCCTCCTATCTGTGTAGCTAAATCTCGGATAGCTTCTCTCAGGATCAGTGGCGGCTCGTAGCCAAAACTAATGGGGGTGCTGCGACAATGTTTAGTGTTTTACATTTGATCCAAAATGTCAATTTCTTCAAAATTTCGACTAAAAATTTCGACTTTTTCAAAATGTCACTTTTCGAAAATTTTAGATTTCTTAGAAAACTTGACAATGAAAATTTTTGAATAATGTCGCGTTTTTTGAAAGACATGATTTTTTCCAAATTTCGGTTGTATTCCAAAATTTAGACTCTTCTTGTAATTTCAACTTTATTTTATTTTTAAATATTGACTTTTCCGAAAATTTGTATGTACACTTTTAAAAATATCTTCATTTTCGAAAATATTTAAACTTTTCGGTGTTTCGGTTTTTCTGAAAATTAAGTACATTTTTTTTTAATTTTTACCGTTTGAAAATTTTTCCTTTTTCTGAAAATTTGCATTTATGACTTTTGACTTTTCTTGAACTGGTCTTTTGACTTTTTAAATTTTCGACCTTTTTCAAAGTGTTATCATTTTTTTTTGAAAAATTATATTTTTATTAAAAATTTCGATTCCTAATAATTTCGACTGTTTTTTAAATGTCGACCATTTTTCAAAATTTCGGCTATTTTTGCAAAGTTTTGATTTTTTGAAGATGGAGACCTTTCATAAAATTTCAATCTTTTTTAAAAAATCTGTAACCTTGGTTTAAAATTTTAAGTACCAAAAATTTAAACTTTTTTAAAATTTTAACTTCTTAGTATTTCGACTTTTGAAAACCTCGATCTATTTGATAATTTTTGACTTGTTTTCAATATTCCGGCTTCGAAAATTTTGGTTTTTATTGAGTGAAAGTTTCCAATTATTCAAAATTTAAACTTTGTTAAGATTTCTAATTTTTCTAAAATCTTGATAATAATTCTCAGATCTATTGAACGTGACTACTTTTTCAAAGTTTTGATATTTTTTTTTAATTTGGACTATACAATTTCGACCTATTTGTTTGAAAATTTCTTCATTTTCAAAATTTTGACTTCTTTTGGAAATTTGAAAGTTTTTGAAAAATTTTTGGATTATCCTTAAATTTTTTATACATTTTACATATTTCTCAAAATTTAGAAAGTTCAAAGTGTTAAAAAATTTTGACTTTTTTTTGAAAATTTTAAGCTTTTCTTAAATCTGCACTTTTTTGGTTTTTTTAAATGTTCGAATTTTTCAAAATTTTAGCCATTTTTCAAAATGAAAAATTTTTGAAACACTTAAAAATTTCGACTAATTTTTTAATTTCAACTATTTTCAAAATTTCAACATTCTTTGCAAACTGTCGATCCTTTAGTTAAAAATTTTGATTTTTCTTTTAAGTGAGATATTTCTTAAAAACTCATTTTGAACTTTTCGACCAATTCTAAAAATTTCGACTACATTTCAAAACGTCGACTTTTTTTTCAAAATTTCGATTCTTTATGAAAACGTGACTTTTTTTAAAGGTTCGAACTTTTTTTAAAAATTTTTTCGAACATTTTCAATTAAATCTTCAGCTTTAAAAAAATGAGTTTTGATTTTAAATTTTTTCAATTTTAAATTTGAACTACTCAAAATTTCGACTTTTTCCATAATCTTACCTTTTCAAAATTTCAACCTTTTTGATAATTACGAATTTTTTGATTATTTTGAGTTTTCTCCAATATTCAAAAATTCATCTTCTTTGAAAATTTAATTAAAAATTCTGCAATTTATTTTAAAGTCGATATTTTTCCAAAATTTTGCCTTTTTCGATTCGCAAAATTATTTAAAATGTCGACTTTTTTAAAAATTATTTTTTTTAAATATTTTCTCAAAATCCTTATTTTTCTTTGGAAATTTGACTTTCTAGGTTTTTAAAAATTCCACTTTTTTCCAAATGTTGGCTTTTCTGATAACTTTGGCTTTATTTTTTATAATTGGTATTTTTTTTTCTTTTTAAATTTAAACTTTTTGGTATTACTATTATATTTGTTATTTATTTATTACTATATTAAAATAAATATTACTCCTAGTAACAAAAATTTCGATTTTTAAAATTGTGCGAAACTTTAAAACAAATTTTGGTTTGGTGGAACGGGCTGGTCCTTGGTTATCTTTAAAAACTGAAGTACAGAACTTGTCCCCTGAAACCAATAAAGATTAAAAAACACAAGAAAGGTTGCTCTAACGCGTTTCGACAGCCAAGCTGTCATCTTCAGAGAGAAACTGAACAAATTTTGAAAAAAAACTTGTAGTTTATGTACAAATAAATTGTCAAAATTTAAATTTTTATCTCAAAATATTGACTTCAAGCATGAAATTGTTGATTAATTTTTTTTGCAATATTTCGATTGTTTTTATTTTCTAAATTTTGAGAGTTTTCTTGAAATGTTGACTCTTTTTCGCAAAAATTTCAATAATTCCCACTTTAAAAGTCGAAATTTTAGGAATATTTTTGACAATTAATTTATTTTTAAAAATTGTTTTTTTTTCTTTGATTCCTAAATTGTTCTTTATTTGAAAAATTTTGTATACAAATAAGAAATTTCAACTTTTCCTTGAACTATGACCTGTTTTTTAAAATAAATATTACTCCTAGTAACAAAAATTTTGATTTTTAAAATTGTGCGAAACTTTAAAACAAATTTTGGTTTGGTGGAACGGGCTGGTCCTTGGTTATCTTTAAAAACTGAAGTACAGAACTTGTCCCCTGAAACCAATAAAGATTAAAAACACAAGAAAGGTTGCTCTAACGCGTTTCAACAGCCAAACTGTCATCTTCAGAGAGAAACTGAACAAATTTTGAAAAAAAACTTGTAGTTTATGTACAAATAAATTGTCAAAATTTAAATTTTTATCTCAAAATATTGACTTCAAGCATGAAATTGTTGATTAATTTTTTTTGCAATATTTCGATTGTTTTTATTTTCTACATTTTGAGAGTTTTCTTGAAATGTTGACTCTTTTTCGCAAAAATTTCAATAATTCCCACTTTAAAAGTCGAAATTTTAGGAATATTTTTAACAATTAATTTATTTTTAAAAATTGTTTTTTTTCTTTGATTCCTAAATTGTTCTTTATTTGAAAAATTTCGTATACAAATAAGAAATTTCAACTTTTCCTTGAAATATGATCTGTTTTTTCTTCAAAATTTGCTCTTAAAGAAATTTGAACTTGAGAATTTTAAGAATAAATTTAACATTTTTAGAAAAATTGGAAATTTCGATTCATAATTTTCTTTGGTCCTACAGTAGTAGTAATTTTTTTTAGAGAAAATTAAATTTCAAAAAATGTCGAAATTTACAAGGTTCATTTTTTCTTGAATTTTCAATATTTTTTTTGAATGTTTAATATTTTTCTCAAAGTTTTCTTATTTTTATGCAAATTTGGAGTTTATTTTCTCTAAATTTATCTAGATACATAAAACAAAGTCGTGTTATTACACCATTTATAAGTCCAGAACGGCTAAACAGATTTTTAAGTTCTTTAGCAGAATAAAGACTAAAATATTGAAAAAATTCACATGTTTTATAAGAAATCCAGAGACTAAAAAGAAATCCGTGTACAGCGCGATCTATAATTCATAACAGGAACATGACAGAAGGGTACCGCAACCTACACTAACCGAAAATGTGTTATAATTAGTTTCCAATAGATGGCACTGTATCTGTTTTGATTATGGCCCGTTTTTAGCGGTTTTTCGCGTAGGATTCACCTGGAAACGGGTGAGGGTATTAAATATTTTAATTTAATTAGGCTAATGAGTTAAAAGTTTGATGGAACGGACTGGTCCTTGGTTATCTTCAAAAATTGAAACACAGAACTTGTCCCCTGAAACCAAGAAAAATTAAAAAACACAACTGGCTGTCGAAACGCGTTAGAGCAACCTTTGTTGTGTTTTTTAATTTTTTTTGGTTTCAGGGGACAAGTTCTGTGTTTCAATTTTTAATGAGTTAACACAATATTTATTAATTTTAAAGTGGAACGAAGTTCGCCAGGGTCAGTTAGTACTTAATAATTTTCAGAGTTTCTTATCAAAATTGCAAAATAAAAGATAAGTTAAAAGATTAACATTTCTGAAAAACTTTAACATTTCTACAAGTTAGAGAAATCCAAATTGTTACAAGGAAAAATATTTTAAAGACAAAATCTCTAGCAAAAGTCGAAATTCTAAAAAAATTCCTTTGTATAAAATGTTTAGAGAAAAACACAAATTCCATGGAAAAAAAATTAAAATTTCTTAAAGAAAATCGAAATTTGAGAAAAAATTTGAAATATCTTTACAAAAAGATTGACATTTACGAAAATAATCCAAGACTCGGTTATTTCATTTTAAAAAATTATCGAAATGCGAAAGGAGTTGAAAATTAATTTATTTTTAAAAGTCTTCCTTTTTTCTAAAATGTAGACATTTTTATAGTAATTTTAGGGTTTTTTTGCTAAACATTTTTATCAAAATTAGAAAATAAAATGAACTATGAAATCTCAAAGTCTAGTGAAAAAACTTTAAAAAGAAAGAAAAAAGAAAAAGTTTTAAAGCAAATTAGAGGAACAGGAAAAATTGAGATTGAAATTTCCAGAAGAAATTTTAGGAACAAAATTTTCAGAAAAAATAGGAATTTATAAAAATTTTCTTTTTATAAAATATTGAGGAAAACTGGAAACTTCACAGAAAAAAATTGAAATTTCCCTAAATGAATTGAAATATCTAGAAGAAACAACATTTTTATACAAAAAAAATTGAAATTGAGATTTCAGGCAAAGACTCGAATATTCGCTATTAATTTCTTTTTTTTAAGAGAAATATTAAAATGCAAAAAGAGTTGGATTTAGATTTTATTTTCAAATTTTAATTATTTTCTCAAAATGTTTACGAACATTAGAAAAACAATTAAAATAGATTTTTAAATCCCGTAACTTCGTAAAAGAAACTTAACATTTCTATAAAAAGAAATCAGAGAAGATTTAAAATCTCTACAAAAATTTGTTTAAGGAAAAGTCTTCGGAAAATTTTGAGAAAAAATTCGTAAGCGAAAGTGGGGGTGCTGCAGTTCCACAGTGCCTATACGCGAGCCGCCACTGCTCCGGATAGTTGACACTTATGTCAGAGAGACTTATCTACACAAGTCCTCCCAGCTGTGTAGTAAGTCTCGGATAGCTTCTCTGAGAATAGTTGACACTTATATCAGAGAGACTTATTTACACAGCTCCTTTCAGTTGTGTAGATAAGTCTCGGATAGCTTCTCTTAGGATAGTTGACACTTCAGAGAGACCTATCTGCACAACTCCTACCAGCTGTGTAGGTAAGTCTGGGATAACTTCTCCCAGAATAGTTGAGAGTTATGTCAGAGAGCCTTATCTACACAGTTCTCCCAGCTGGGTAGGTAAGTCTCGGATAACTTCTCTGAGAATAGTTGACACTTTGGAGAGACCTATCTACACAACTGCTTCTAGCTGTGTAGGTAAGTCTTGGATAACTTTTCTCAGGATAGTTGACACTTATATCAGAGAGCCTTATCTACACAAATCCTCCCAGCTGTGTAGGTAAGTCTCGGATAGCTTCTCTGAGAATAGTTGACACTTATATCAGAGAGACTTATCTACACAGCTCCTCCCAGCTGTGTAGATAAGTCTCGGATAGCTTCTCTTAGGATAGTTGACACTTCAGAGAGACTTATCTACACAACTTCTCCCAGTTGCGCAGGTAAGTCTTGCATAACTTCTCTCAGGATAGTTGACACTTATATCAGAGAGACTTATCTACACAGCTTCTCCCAGCAGTGTAGATAAGTCTCGAATAGCTTCTCTGAGGATAGTTGACACTTATATCAGAGAGACTTACCTACACAGCTCCTTCCAGCTGTGTAGAATAAGTCTCGGGTAGCTTCTCTTAGGATAGTTGACACTTATGTCAGAGAGACTTATTTACACAACTCCTTCCAGCTGTGTAGGTAAGTCTCGGACAGCTGCTCTCAGGATAGTTGACACTTATGTCAGAGAGACTTATCTACACAAGTCCTCCCAGCTCTGTAGGTAAGTCTCGGATAGCTTCTCCTCCTAGCCGTGTAGTTAAGTCTCGGATAGCTTCTTTCAGGATAGTTGACACTTATGTCAGAGAGCCTTATCTACACAAGTCTTCCCAGCTGCGTAGGTAAGTTTCGGATAGCTTCTCTGAGAATAGTTGACACTTATATCAGAGAGCCCTATCTACACAAGTTCTCCCAGCTGTGTAGGTAAGTCTCGGATAGCTTCTCTGAGAATAGTTGACACTTATATCAGAGAGACTTATCTACACAGCTCCTCCCAGCTGTGTAGATAGCTCCTCCCAGCTGTGTAGATAAGTCTCGGATAGCTTCTCTTAGCATAGTTGACACTTCAGAGAGACTTATCTACACAACTTCTCCCAGTTGCGTAGGTAAGTCTTAGATAACTTCTCTCAGGATAGTTGACACTTATGTCAGAGCGACTTATCTACACAACTCCTCCCAGCTTTGTAGGTAAGTCTCGGATAGCTTCTCTCATGGCAGTTGATACTTATGGGGAAATGTACGAAATAAAAAATAAAGTATCTAACCTAAACGCACCCTCAGGATAGTTGACATTTTAATATGCTTTATGTCAGAGAGAAATGTACAAAATAAAGTGTCCAGCGTAAACGCACCATAAGAGGGCGTAATGGGATCACAAACAAAGGCCAATATGCTGGCTTAATCTTAGACAAACCCAACTCTAAATCCAGAAGTCCATCACAACAATATTCATGGCTCGATTCCAAATTCATTTTTTTTTTCAGGCAGTCAAGATTCACCTCCTGACAGAATGCAAATGCCACGGGGTATCCGGCAGTTGCACCATGAAAACCTGCTGGAAAACGCTCCCCACGTTTAGACAGATAGGCGACAGCCTCATGAAGAAGTACTACAGGGCAAGAGCGGTGGCATCCAGTTCGTCTTCGCCTGGTCCACGTGGGGTCGACCATCCAAGGAGATCCAGAAAGATCCATTTGGTGCTGAAGAAGGGCAAAATGCCGATAAAAAAGACACCGAAAAAGTCAGATCTTGTGTACTTGCAGACGTCCCCGAACTACTGCGAGAAAGACCTGACGGCGGGATCTCTAGGGACCATTGGAAGATCCTGCAATCGTACCTCTAGAGGTAAGGCGTTGGTTGATAACGAGAGAGGTGTTTATGGTTGTCTATTATTGTCTTGATGAAACAAGATTTTCTTGTGACCGTTTTTCTGCCTTCAGCTTATCGAGTAATCATGCGTAGTATGCTCCTGTAATTGATTTTCCTGTTTGAAGACAGTCAATTAAGATAACTCCATGACTCCATTCCAAAAAACAGTCGCCATCACTTTCCCAGCCGAAGAAACAGTTTTTGCTCTTTTTGGAGCCGATTCTCCCTTCAAAGTCCACTGTTTTGACTGTATTTTTATTTCTAGCATACAACGGTGGATCCAGGTTTCATCCTCAGTAATTATTCGGCGCCAAAACTCTGATTTATTGCGCCTAAACTGCGGCAATAGAGCCTTGGAAATGTTCATTCGAACACGTTTTTGGTCTAACGTGAGCGGCACCGTCGTTTTCGTTTTGTTTTGGATTTTAGTTTCCTAACTCTGATGAAGGTCACAACGTGACTTTTCAATCAAATGCTACGTAGCATACGTGAATTCAACTATTTTTTTCCTTAAAGGTGTTCATTCATTTTTAAAGATGAGATTATTTTTTTTCTAAAATTTCAATTTGACATTCAAAAATTATTAGCATATTTTTCCAAATTTCAAGATCTTGTTGAAATCACGATGTTTTCAATATTTCCAAAATGAAACTTATGTTTTTTCTAATATTTTGACTTAAATGTCAAAAACTGGAAAAATCTTTAGTTGCACATTTCAAGTTTAAACAAACAGTTTTGTACTTTTTCATCTAAAATTTTAAGTTTTTCTTGATATTTGTATGCTCATTTTTTTTTTGAAATTAAGACTTTTATATCAAAACTTCGACTGAAATTTCATTATTATGCTCTGAAACCTTCTAATAAATTTGGTGGAACGGACTGGTCCCTGGTTATCTTCTAAAATTGAAATACAAATTTTGTCCCCTGAAACCAAGAAAGATATCTTCAAAGACAAGAGAGACAGGATTTGTATTTAAATTTTTGAAGATAACCAAGGACCAGTCCGTTCCAATAAAAAAAAACTTTCTCTGTTGCCTTGAACGCAACACAACAAAGATTGCTCTAACCTGTTTCGATAGCCAAACTATCATCTTCAGACAGATCAGTATCTCTCTGAAGATGATAGTCTGGCTATCGAAAAGCGTTAGAGTAACCTTTGTTGCGTTTTTTAATCTTTTTTGGTTTCAGAGGACAAGATTTGTATTTTAACTTTTTGATAAATTTTGACGTTGGTTCCAAATTTAAGCTCTACAGATTTTGATCTTTTTAGAAATTTTGTCTAAAATTACGATTTTTGTTTTAATTTCGAACTGAAACTAAAAAAAACTTTTCTATAAATATGTTTTCCTTATATTTAGACTTTTTCTAAAAATTCGAAGTTTAAATTGGAAATATTTTGGTTAAATTTGAAATTTTCTAATACTTCTGATTGTGCGCGTAAACATGCAACTGTTTACTAAAATTCACGTAATTAAAAAAAAGTTTTTTTACATTGAACCCTGTTAAAAATAACACACCCTTCATGTACCCCTTTTCTTAGACTTTAAATTTTGAAATTTCAATTTTTACATTTTGAAGCAAATATTTACCTGACATATTTCATCTTTTTCTATTCTATCTTGCTTATTTTCCAATAATTCGATATATTTTAGAAATTTTACCTTTTATCCTTAAAATTTTGACTTTATATTTCCAGTTTTACTGCTTTTATTTTTCAATTTGTTTTGGAAATTTTGATATTTTCGACATTTTGTTTTTTTTGTTCTTTCTTGATTCGAGACAATTTGAAGTTCCAAATGTCACCAAATTGTTACCATTTGAGCTGAAACTGCAGGATAATATGAATCCTCAACCTGATGCTGTACTAAGTCCTGTAGAGGTTGATCCTGCCACCAAACCACCTGTATTGTTGATGTTAAATTTGAAACAAAGGTGGAAGTTGCAGTGACCAAAATATGTTTAGAGGTTTTGGAATTTGGAAAACGCTTTGTCTGTTACTAATGCTTCGTTTTCAAGGCAACATAGAAAGTTTTTTTTATTGGAACGGACTGGTCCTTGGTTATCTTCAAAAATTTAAATACAAATCCTGTCTCTCTTGTCTTTAAAGATATCTCTTTGAAAATGATAGCATGGCTATCAAAACTCGTTAGAGCAACCTTTGTTGTGTTTTTTAATCTTTCTTGGTATCAGGGGACAAGATTTGTATTTCAATTTCCTAACAGAGAAAGTATTGAAATAAAGAACTTGTTTCCTGAAACCAAGAAAGATTAAAAAACACAACAAAGGTTGCTTTAACGCGTTTTGACAGCCATGCTCTTATTTTTAAAGAGATATCTTCAAAGACAAGAGAGACAGGATTTGGAGTTTGGAAAATGCTTTGTCTGTTACTGATGCTTCGTTTTCAAGGCAACAGAGAAAGTTTTTTTTATTGGAACTGACTGGTCCTTGGTTATCTTCAAAAATTTAAATACAAATTCTGTATCTCTTGTCTTTGAAGATATCTCTTTGAAAATGATAGCATGGCTATTAAAACTCGTTAGAGCAACCTTTGTTGTGTTTTTTAATTTTTCTTGGTATCAGGGGACAAGATTTGTATTTCAATTTTTAACAGAGGAAGTATTGAAATAAAGAACTTGTCCCCTGAAACCAAGAAAGATTAAAAAACACAACAAAGGTTGCTCTAACGCGTTTTGACAGCCAAGCTGTCATCTTCAGTTTCTCTCTCATTTTGACAGTTTATCTTTAAACACGAATAATTGAGTTTTTTCCTCAAAATTTTTCTCGAAACTAAAAATATCTAACAAAAGTCAGAATTAAGCAAACTAATCTTTTTTTTAAATTTTGATTTTATTGCAAAATTGCGTTTTGTTCTTTTGTCTGAAAATTCGACTTCAAAATCAAATCTAGACTTTATTTAAAAACATTTACTCCATTTTCTGTTTCACCTACTTATTTTTTAAGATTAAATTAAAAAGTTTCAGAAAAAAGTTCAAATTTACAAAAAAAAAAACGTAGAAATTAAAAAAGAAAGCATATTCTCAAAGTTTCAATTTTAAATTTTAACAAAGAAGTTTAAGAAAACAGTTCAACAAAAAAAAATTTAAAGATTTTTAAGCAAATTGAATTTTAATAGGCATTTTCAAAAATATGTTATCTATTTCGAAAGCTAGAGAAAAGGACCAAAACGTTAGGAGTAAGCTCGAAATTTTGAAAAACGAAATTCAAAAATTTCCAAAAATGTTTTGAGTCAAAATTTTTAAGAAAAAAATCATAAAAATTACGAACTGAAATGAGGAATTTTAATAAAAATTCCAAACCTTTGAAAAAAGTTGAATCTCTTCACCAATTTTGCTGAAAATGACTGGTCCTTGGTTATCTTCAAAAATTGAAATACAAATCTTAAAGAGATACAGAGATCAGTTTCTCTCTGAAGATGACAGCTTGGCTGTTGAAACGCGTTAGAGCAACCTTTGTTGTGTTTTTTAATCTTTCTTGGTTTCAGGGGACAAGATCTTTATTTCAATTTTTGAAGATAACCAAGGACCAGTCCGTTCCATTAAAAGAGGAAGTATTCGAGAAAATTTGCTAAACATTATATTTTTTCCCAAAATTTCGATGTTCCCTCCGCTGTTTTTAGTTTAGATATTACTTTTTTTTTCGCAAAAGTCATATCTCGACTTTTAAATTTTTATTTTATTTTCGAAATATCGTCTATTTTGCAATTTTCAGTTTTTCACTTTTGCTTACAAATTCGTGTTTATCCTTTCGATCTTTCTTTTTTTAAAATAAACTTTTGGATTAAAATTCAAATTTCAACTTTTTCTAGAGATTTAGATATTTTCTAGATTTTCGCTTCTTTTTATGAAATTGTTTTCGGTCAAAAATTCCTTTTTTTTTCAAAATGTTTTTCAATAAAATTTCTACTTGAATTTTGTAATTTTCACTTCCTTTTTTTTATTTAAGTATTTTGCCCAAAATGTCGACTTTAAACCTTGAAAGATTTGCATTTTATAGCTTGGATATATTATTGCGAAATTTCACATTTTTTCATTAAATTCTGAAATTACGCTTTCAGTTTTTATTTTTTTTTGAAATAAATTTCTGATTTAAAATTTTCTCTTTTATTAGAAATTAGTTTTTGAAATTTTTGTCTTTAATCTTGAAATTTCGACTTTCAGTTATTCAAAATTTGCTAAAATTACTTTTTTGAAAACGTCTTTTTTTCTCAATGTTCCCCGTTTAAATTTGCAAATTTTACTTTTTTTCTCGAAGGTGTCGATTTTATATTAAAAAATTTTTCCCCTTCGAGAGAGATTTTTACTTTATCTTGAAAATGGCGCCTTTTTCGAAATCTCAGTTCTTCGTAAAAGTTCGAATTTCCAATTTTCATAACTATTAAACTTTGTTAACGATAAAAACGCAACAAAATTTTAAAATTCCACAAGGTTTTCCATAAATATTTGCTAACATCGGACCAGGTTTCGCATTACTGCATCATTGGCGGACATACCAGCAATTTGTTTAGCCATTGTTATGCTAACAAGCTCCATGGATCACAGAATCCTACGAATATTCCGTCTAATTTAAATTCTCGTCCACAGCAAGAACAAGAAAAAGTAAAACTCTTGCTAGTTAGACGAGAATCAAACCAGAAAAAAATTGGCAAGGCAAGAAGTAAGACAACTTCTTGTCTTGCTTAGCAAGACAATTTCTTGTCATACTCAGCAAGACAACTTCTTATCTTGCTAAGCAAGACAAACGAGAACAAAACGAAAAATCTTGCTTTATGAATCACTAGGAAAGATATGATTAGTTCATGAAAGTCTTTAGAAAGTTTTCGCTTACTGTTCCAGCTTGTCATCAAGATTACACCAATAATAACAACTTTTTAATCTACCAAATTTATTAACCTAAGTTTCTTGTTTCAGGGACTGACGGATGCGACTTAATGTGTTGCGGAAGAGGTTACAATACTCATCAATATACAAGAACTTGGCAGTGCAGATGTAAATTTCATTGGTGTTGTTACGTGAATTGTGATACGTGTAGTGAAAAAACGGAAGAATACACTTGCAAATAATTTTCAACTGCTTAAAATCCAGTGATTTTATTTATTTATTAAATTCTGATAACAACTCGATAGCTTTAATTAATTAAAATCTGAAGCTTTCCGGATATTATTAAAGACGTTAACCAGGTTTCCGACTAACACAACATAACAACAGCTGCTTGTCAAAATCCACAACCAATGTTGAGATGTTCACAGAATTTTATGAAACTCTACTGCGTAAAATCGTAAAATACCAGTTCGTGAAATCAGAACATTCCACTGCGTGAAATCAGAACATTCCACTGCATGAAATCAAAACATTTTATTGCATGAAATCGGAAAATTGTACTTAATAAAATCAGAAAATTCAAATGGATGAAATCAGAACATTTTACTTTATAAAATCAGAACATTTTACTGCATGAAATTAGAAAATTGTATTGAAAAGGTCAGAAAATGTTATTAAAGAAATCTGGAAAATTCAGTAGATGACACTAGAAAATATCAGTTGATGAAACCAGAAAATATCAGTGAAAAAAAACCAGAAATTTTCAGTGTGTAAAATCAGAAACTTTTACGGCAAAAAATAAAAAAAATGTATTGAAGAAATCAGACAAATTCAAAGGATGAAACCAGAAAATTCCAGTGGATAAAATTGGAATTTTTAGTTTATGAAATCAGAATATTCTTATGCATAAATCCAGAAAATTTTATTGAAGAAATCAGAATTCAGTGAATAAATCCAGAAAATTTCAGTGAATAAAATCAGAAAATTTCTGTGTATGAAATCAGAACATTTTACTGCATAAAACCAGAAAATGTTATTGAAGAAATCAGACAAATTCCGTGGATGAAACCAAAAAACTTCACTTAATTATATCAAAAAATTGCACTGTATAAAATCAGAACTTTTACTGCATAAAATCAGGAAATTTTATTGAAGAAATCAGATAAATTCAGTGGATGAAACCAGAAAATTGCAGTGCATAAAATCAGAAAATTTCTGTGTATGAAATCAGAACATTTTACTGCATAAAACTAGAAAATTTAATTAAAAAAATCAGACAAGTTTAATGGTTGAAACCAGAAAATTTCAGTTGATAATATCAAAAAAATCTCAGTGTATCAAATCAAAATATTTTACTGCATAAAACCAGAAAATTTTATTAAAGAAATTAGACTAATTTAGTGAATAAAACCAGAAGATTCCAGTGGATAATATCAGAAAATGTCAGTGTATCAAATCAGAACATTTCACTGCATAAAACCAGAAAATTTTATTGAAGAAATCAGACAAATTCAGTGAATGAAACCAGAAAATTGCAGTGCATAAAATCAGAAAATTTCTGTGTATGAAATCAGAACATTTTACTGCATAAAACTAGAAAATTTAATTAAAAAAATCAGACAAGTTTAATGGTTGAAACCAGAAAATTCCAGTAGATAATATCAGAAAATTTCAGTGTATCAAATCAAAATATTTTACTGCATGAACCCAGAAAATTTTATTAAAGAAATTAGACTAATTTAGTGAATAAAACCAGAAGATTCCAGTGGATAATATCAGAAAATGTCAGTGTATCAAATCAGAACATTTCACTGCATAAAACCAGAAAATTTTATTGAAGAAATCAGACAAATTCAGTGAATGAAACCAGAAAATTGCAGTGCATAAAATCAGAAAATTTCTGTGTATGAAATCAGAACATTTTACTGCATAAAACTAGAAAATTTAATTAAAAAAATCAGACAAGTTTAATGGTTGAAACCAGAAAATTTCAGTGTATCAAATCAAAATATTTTACTGCATGAAACCAGAAAATTTTATTAAAGAAATTAGACTAATTTAGTGAATAAAACCAGAAGATTCCAGTGGATAATATCAGAAAATGTCAGTGTATCAAATCAGAACATTTCACTGCATAAAACCAGAAAATTTTATTGAAGAAATCAGACAAATTCAGTAAATAAAACCAGAAAATTGCAGTGCATAAAATCAGAAAATTTCTGTGTATGAAATCAGAACATTTTACTGCATAAAACTAGAAAATTTAATTAAAAAAATCAGACAAGTTTAATGGTTAAAACCAGAAAATTCCAGTAGATAATATCAGAAAATTTCAGTGTATCAAATCAAAATATTTTACTGCATAAAACCAGAAAATTTTATTAAAGAAATTAGACTAATTTAGTGAATAAAAACAGAAGATTCCAGTGGATAATATCAGAAAATTTCAGTGTATCAAATCAGAACATTTTACTGCATCAAACCAGAAAATTTTACTAAAGAAATCAGACAAATTAAGTGTTTGAAACCAGAAAATTTCAGTGGATAATATCAAAACATTTTACTGCATAAAACCAGAAAATTTCATTGAATAAATCAGACAAATTTAGCGGACGAAACCAGTAAACTCCACTAAATTAAATCAGAAAATTGCACTGTATAAAATTTGAACTTTTACTGCATAAAACCAGAAAATTTGAATGAAGAAATCAAACAAATTCAATGGATGAAAGCAAAAAACTCCACTAAAATGAATCAGAAAATTGTACTGTATAAAATCAGAACTTTTACTGCATAAAATTAGAAAATTTAATTAAAAAAATCAGACAAATTCAGTGGATGAAACCAGAAAATTCCAGTGGATATTATCAGAAAATTTCAACGTATGAAATCAGAATATTTCACTGCATAAAACCAGAAAATTTTATTAAAGAAATCAGACAAATTCAGTGAATGAAACCAGAAAATTCCAGTGGATAAAATCAGAAAATTTCTTTGTATGAAATCAAAACATTTTACTGCATAAAACCAGAAAATGTTTTTGAAGAAATTAGACAAATTCAGTGGATGAAACCAGAAAACTTCACTTAATTATATCAGAAAATTGCACTGTATAAAATCAGAACTTGTACTGTGTAAAATCAGGAAATTGTATTAAAGAAATCAGATAAATTCAGTTGATGAAGCCAAAAAATTCCAGTGGTTAAAATCATAAAATTTCAATGCATGAAATCAGAACATTTTACTGCATCAAACCAGAAAATTTTATACAAGAAATCAGACAAATTTAGTGGTTGAAACCAGAAAATTCCAGTGGATAAAATATGAAAATTCCAGTGTATGAAATCAGAACATTTTACTGCATCAAACCAGAAAATTTCATTGAATAAATCAGACAAATTTAGCGGACGAAACCAGTAAACTCCACTAAATTAAATCAGAAAATTGCACTGTATAAAATTTGAACTTTTACTGCATAAAACCAGAAAATTTGAATGAAGAAATCAAACAAATTCAATGGATGAAAGCAAAAAACTCCACTAAAATGAATCAGAAAATTGTACTGTATAAAATCAGAACTTTTACTGCATAAAATTAGAAAATTTAATTAAAAAAATCAGACAAATTCAGTGGATGAAACCAGAAAATTCCAGTGGATATTATCAGAAAATTTCAACGTATGAAATCAGAATATTTTACTGCATAAAACCAGAAAATTTTATTGAAGAAATCAGACCAATTCAGTAAATGAAACAGGAAAACTGTACTAAAATAAATCAGAAAATTGCACTGTATAAAATCAGAACTTTTACTGCATAAAATCAAAAAATTTTATTGAACAGAAACAAAAAAGAAACAAAAAAACAGAGATTCAGTGGATGAAACTAGAAAATTCAAGTGAATAAAATCTGAAAATTTCCCTGTTTAAAATCAGAGCATTTGACTGCATGTAATCAGAAAATTTTATTAATGAAATCAGAAAATTCCACCGCATTAAATCCAAAAAAATTAATGTTCACTATCCCCACGTTAAGTGTTACGATTCACATCTCAACGTTGTTGTGGTTAATAAAATGAAAGAGTAGAAGTCTCTGGTAGAAGTTAACGTATTAGATCGAATTTCTAACAGTTCCAGTTACCATAACGTCAAATTGAATAATTGTAAATATTAATCTCGACATATATGTAGGTTATAATTAAATTGTACAAAATGACAATAAACAATGCGAATGCACAAAGGGCTTATAAATCATAAAATAAAAGCGTATCCATGACGAAAATTCCCCATAATTTTAATGTAATTCTAGCAAAGCAATAAATAATTTCTAACTGAGAAGCTGATATATATTATTTATGTGATTGAGAAACGTAATTCTGAGATATTATCTCGAGTGAATACTTTTGAAAGAAAAAAAGTTGATATATTAGCTCTTTGCTTACCTCTAACACACATGTAACCTTTGAATGCAAATATATTAATTGAATTTTTAGCTCGTAAGTTATTTATTTCAGTAATGTTAGCAATATCTTATTCTGCATTGTAATAATTATAATGTAAAACCTTGTAAATTGCAAATACATTTTTTATAACTCAAATGTGTTTTCTAACCTATTAATTTTCCATTTTAGATAATCTTTTCAATTATTAAATTAGATAATTTAAATATAGTTAATTCTTTCGAAAAGCAGTTTCAGAAATGCACGACTATCATAAATATATCACTACTAAAATGGTCCCCCTATATTTGCTTGATATTTTCAGGTGGGAATTTAGAATAATATATTTTTAAATATTGACCTACAGAACCAAATTCAAATTCTGACACATGACCAAAAGAATATCTTCCAGACGTCACTCCTTAATCCTCAGACAAATTTCTCTCAAAATTTTCAATTTTCAGGTTTTCCAATCCACTCTCGGCCCAATATCAAAATTTCGACCTGAATCTCAAATTTTAAACCGAAATATTTAAGAAATAGGTCCGAAGTTTAATTTTAAACTCAAAATTATCTCTTTTGCAACATATCGAGTTTTCAGCAGAAACTATGGATTCGATCTCGATGAAATTATAAATTTTCAGTCACGATTTCAAATTCAATCTCGATTTAATATCACAATTTCGACCTAAGTCTCAAATCTTAAACCGAAACATTTGGAAAATAACTCGAAAATTCGATCTTAAACTTGAATATATCTCTTTTGTAAAATATCAAGTTTTCAGTAGAAGCTATGGATTCGATCACGATGAAATTATAAATTTTCAGTCAAGATTTCAAATCCAGTCTCTACTCAATATTAAAATTTTGACCCCAATCACAAATTTAAAACTAAAAAATTTGGGAAGTAGGTTTGAACTTCGATCTTAAACTCGAAATTATCCCTTTTGCAAAATATCGAGTTTTCAGCAGAAACTTTGGATTTAATCACGATGAAATTATGAATTTTCAGTCAAGATTTTAAATTTATTCTCGATTTAATATCAAAATTTCGACCTGAATCTCTTATTTTAAACCAAAACATTTGGGAAATAGGTCCAAAATTCGATTTTAAATTGAAAATTATTTCTTTTGCAAAATATTGAGTTTTCAGTAAAAACTTTGGATTCAATCTCAATGAATTTATGAATTTTCAGTCAAGATTTCAAATCCAGTCTCTACTCAATATTAAAATTTTGACCCCAATCACAAATTTAAAACTAAAAAATTTGGGAAGTAGGTTTGAAATTCGATCTTAAACTCGAAATTATCCCTTTTGCAAAATATCGAGTTTTCAGCAGAAACTTTGGATTCAATCACGATGAAATTATGAATTTTCAGTCAAGATTTTAAATTTATTCTCGATTTAATATCAAAATTTCGACCTGAATCTTAAATTTTAAACCGAAAAATTTGCGAAATAGGTTCAAAATTCGATCTTAAATTTGAAATTATCTCGTTTGCAAATTATCGAGTTTTCAGTAAAAACTTTGGATTCAATCTCAATGAAATTATGAATTTTCAGTCAAGATTTCAAATCCAATCTCGATTCAATATCAAAATTTCGACCTAAATCTCAGCTTTCAACTTTTAGGTCAGATATTCGATCCTAAATTCGACCTGAATCTCAAATTTTAAACCGAAACATTTGGGGAATAGGTTCAAAATTCGATCTTAAACTCAATATTATCTCTTTTTCACAATATCGAATTTTCAGCAGAAACTTTGGATTCAATCTCGATAAAATTATGAATTTTCAGTCAAGATTTGAAATCCAATCTTGATTCAATATCAAAATTTCGACCTGAATCTTAACTTTCAAACCCAAAAATTTGAGAAATAAGTCCGAAAATTTGGGAAATAGGTCCGAAATTCGATTTTAAACTCGAGATTATCACTTTTGCAAAATATCGAGATTTCAGCAAGAATTTTGGATTCAATATCGATGAAATTATGAATTTTCAGTCGAGATTTCAGATACAATCTCGATTCAGTATCAATATTTTGACCTGAATCTTAACTTTTGAACGAAAAAATCTAAGAAGTAGGTCCAAAATTTGATCTTAAACTCAAAATTATCTCTTTTGCTAAATATCGAGTTTTCAGCAGAAACTATGGATTCAATCACGATGGAATTATGAATTTTAGGTGAAGATTTCAAATCCAATCCCGATTCAATATCAAAATATCAACCTAAATCTCAAATTTTAAATCGAAAAATTTGGTAAATAGGTCCCAAATTCGATATTAAACTCGAGATTATCACTTTTGCAAAATATCGACATTTCAGAAGACATTTTGGATTCAATCTCTATGAAATTATGAATTTTCACTAGCGATTTTAAACAAATCTCGATTCAATATCAAAATTTCGACCTGAATCTCAAATTTTAAACCGAAAAATTTGGGAAATGGGTTCGAAATTTGATCTTAAATTTGAAATTATTTCTTTTGCAACATATTGACTTTTTAGTTCAGCAGAAACTTTGGATTCAATCTCAAAGAAACTATGAATTTTTAGTTAAGATTTCAAATCCAATCTCGATTCAACATAAAATTTCGACATAAATCTCAAATTTTAAACCGAAGCATTTGGCGAACAGGTCCGAAATTTGATCTTAAACTCGAAATTTTTTCTTTTGTTATATATCGAGTTTTCAGCAGAAACTTTGTGGTCAATCACAAAAAAATTATGAATTTTTGGTGAAGATTTCAAAACCAGTCCGGATGCAAAGTCAAAATTTTACCTGAATCTTAAATTTTAAACCGAAAAATTTGGGAAATAGGTTTAAAATTCGATTTTAAACTCGATATTATCTCTTCTGCAAAATATCAAGTTTTCAGCAGAAATTTTGGATTCAATCACGAAGAAATTTTGACTTTTCAATCAAGATGTTAATCCAATTTCGATTTAGTATTACAATTTTGACCTAAATTTCAAATTTAAAACTTAAAAATTTGAAAAGTAGGTCCAAAATTCGATCTTATTTCGAAATTACCTCTTTTCTCAAATATCTAGATTTCAGCAGAGACTTTGGATTCAATCACGATGAAATTTTGACTTTTTAGTCAAGATTTTAATCCAATCTCGATTTAGTATTAAAATTTTGACCTGAATTTCAAATTTAAAACTGAAAAATTTGAAAAGTAGGTCCAAAATTCGATCTTAATTCGAAATTACCTCTTTTCTCAAATATCAAGTTTTCAGCAGAGACTTTGGATTCAATCACGATGAAATTTTGACTTTTTAGTCAAGATTTTAATCCAATCTCGATTTAGTATTAAAATTTTGACCTGAATTTCAAATTTAAAACTGAAAAATTTGAAAAGTAGGTCCAAAATTCGATCTTAATTCGAAATTACCTCTTTTCTCAAATATCCAGTTTTCAGCAGAAACTTTTAATTTAGTCTCGATGAAATTATGAATTTTTAATTAAGATTTAAAATCCAATTTCGATTCAATATTAAAATTTTAATCTGAATCTCCAATTTTAAACCGAAAAATTTGGGAATTTTGATCTTAAATTTGAAATTAACTCTTCAGCAGAAACTTTGGATTCAATCACGATGAAATTATGAATTTTCAATCAAGATTTAAAACTCAACCTCGACCCACTATCAAAGTTTTGAACTTAATCTCAAATTTTAAACCGAAAACTTTGGGAAATAGGCCCGAAAATTTGGGGAATAGGTCGGAAATTTGATCTTAAACTCTAAAATTATTATTAATTAAATTTCGATTCGATATCAACATTTCGATCTGAACCTCAAATTTTAAACCGAAAAATTTGGGCAATAGGTTCGATATTTGATCTTAAACACGAAATTATCTCTTTTGCAAAATATCGAGTTTTCAGTAGAAATTTTGGATTCAATCTGAAAATATCTGAATTTTCAGTCAAGATTTCAAATCCAATCTCTATTTGATATTAAAATTTCGACCCCAATCACAAATTTTAAAGTAAAAAATTTGGGAAATAGCTCAGAATTTTAATCTTAAATTTGAAATTATCACTTTTGCAAAATATCGAGTTTTCAGCAGAAACTCTGGCTTCAATCTCTATGAAATTATGAATTTTCAGTCGCGATTTCAAATTCAATATCAAAATTTCGACCTGACTCTCAAAACCGAAACATTTGGGGAATAGGTTTGAAACTCTATCTTAAACTCAATAATATCTCTTTTGCACGATATCGAATTTTCAGCAGAAACTTTGGATTCAATCTCGATAAAATTACGAATTTTCAGTTAAGATTTCAAATCCAATCTCGATTCAATATCAAAATTTCGACCTGAATCTCAATTTTCAAACCGAAAAATTTGGGAAATAGGTCAGATATTTGATCTTATATTCGAAATTATCTCTTTTGCCAAATATCGAGTTTTCAGCAGAAACTATGGATTCAATCACGATGAAATTATGAATTTTCGGTGAAGATTTCAAATCCAATCTCGATTCAATATCAACATTTCGAGCTAATTCAAATCCAAAAATTTGAGAAATAAGTCCGAAAATTTGGGAAATAGGTTCGAATTCGATCTTGAAGACGAGATTATCACTTTTGCACACATATCGAGATTTCAGCAAGAATTTTGGATTCAATATCCATGAAATTATGAATTTTTAGTCGAGATTTCAGATACAATCTCGATTTAGTATCAATATTTTGACCTGAATCTCACTTTTTGAATCAAAAAATCTAAGAAATAGGTCCAAAATTTGATCTTAAACCCAAAATTATCTCTTTTGCAAAATATCGAGTTTTCAGTGGAAATGTTGGATTGAATCTCGATGAAATCATGAATTTTCAGTCAAGATTTCAAATCCAATCTCTATTCGATATCAAAATTTTGAACTGAATCTCAAATTTTAAACCAAAAAATTTGGGAAATAGGCCCGAAAATTTGGGAAATAGGTCCGAAATTTGATCTTAAACTCGAGATTATCACTTTTGCAAAATATCAAGTTTTCAGCAGAAACTTTGGATTCAATTACAATAAAATTATAAATTTTCAGTCACGATTTTAAATCCAATCTCGATTCAATATCAAAATTTCGACCTGAATCTCAAATTTTAAACCGAAACATTTGGGGAATACGTCCGAAATTCGATCTTAAACTCAAAATTATCTCTTTTGCACAATATCGAATTTTCAGCTTCAGTTCAGTAGAAGCTTTGGATTCAATCAGGATGAAATTATGAATTTTTAGTCGCGATTTCAACTTTAATCTTGATTCAATATCACAATTTTGATCTGAATCCCAAATTTTAAACCAAAAAATTTGGGAAATAGGTTCGAAATTCGATCTTAAATTCGAAATTATCTCTTTTACAAAATATTGAGTTTTCAGCGGAAATTTTGGGTTCAGTCTCGATGGATTTTTTCTCTGTTTTTCATGTTTACGTGGGTTAGGTTTTCTTAAAATTCATCAGATCTATATTTGACTTTTAATTAATTCCGAGAAAAATTAAATTTTGCAGAAACAAGTAAATTTTTGGAACAAATTTGAAAATCCTAATAAAAATTTTTCTCGAAACAAGTTTAAGTTCCACGAACAAAGTTCGGGTTTAAAGTCAAAATTTCGCGTTTAAATAATTTCGCGTTCAAATAATTTTGTGTTTAAATAATTTAGAAATCAAAAAAATCATTAGCTTTACTTGAAATTTGTGCTTATTTTGAAACTTAGAACATTTTAGTTTATCAGCTTTAAAATCCAAAATTTCAACTTTCAGCCAGAAATTTTGTCTATACTCTTAATTTTAATTAACATTTGACTTCTTGTTCATACATTTTTTAACAATATGTTGACTTTTTTTTCAAAATTTCGCAGTTTAATTTGAAAATTTTGAAGACATTTTGATTGTTGCCTCAATGTTTTCAATATTATGGCATCGATAAAGGGTAAATTGATATTTTCATAACATCAATATACTATTCAGTATGCCAGCCAATGGCGTGTCACGTCTTTTTTAATTAATCAATAAAAAAAGCAGAAAATGCGCCGCTGATCAATATTTTTTGGATTTCAAGGTCAAACATCTTTAAATTTATAAAACAATTTTGTTGCAGTGACCAAAATATGTTTAGAGGTTTTGGAGTTTGGATATTGCTTTGTCTGTTACTGATGCTTCGTTTTCAAGCCATCAGAGAAAGTTTTTTTTTTATTGGAACGGACTGGTCCTTGGTCATCTTCAAAAATTTAAATACAAATCCTGTGTCTCTTGTCTTTGAAGATATCTCTTTAAAAACGATAGCATGGCTATGAAAACTCGTTAGAGCAACCTTTGTTGTGTTTTTTAATCTTTTTTGGGATCAGGGGACAAGATTTGTATTTCAATTTTTTAATAGAGGAAGTATTGGAATAAAGAACTTGTCCCCTGAAACCAAGAAAGATTAAAAAATACAACAAAGGTTGCTCTCAGTTGCTCAGTTTCTCTCTGAAGGTGACAGCTTGGCTATCGAAACGCGTTAGAGCAACCTTTGTTGTGTTTTTTAATCTTTCTTGGTTTCAAGGGAGAAGTTCTTTATTTCAATTTTTGAAGATAACCAAGGACCAGTCCGTTCCACCAAAACTAAACTTCCCAACAAATTACCAAAAAACGAGTTTTTTAAAATAAAATTTGAGAGATTGTTAAATAAAAATGTAAATATAGAATTACGAGAATAAAAAGTAGAAATTTTGAAATTTAAATTGAAATTTTAAAATTAATTTTGGTGGAACATACTGGCCTTGGTTATCTCCAAAAAATGATACACAAATCTGGTCCCCTGAAACCAAAAAAGGTTACAAAACACAACAAAGGTTGCTCTAACGCATTTCTGTTGTTGTGTTTTTTTAATCTTTTTTGATTTCAGGGGACAACATTTTTATTTCAATTTCTGAAGATAACCAAGGACCAGTCCGTTCCACCAAAACTAAACTTCCCAACATATTAACAAAAAAACGAATTTTTCGAAATAAAGTTTGAGAGATTGTTAATTAAAAATGTAAACATAGAATTACGAGAATAAAAAGTAGGAATTTTGAGAATTGAAATTGAAATTTTAAAATTAATTTTGGTGGAACTAACTGGTTTTTGGTTATCTCCAAAATATGATACACAAATATGGTCCCCTAAAACCAAAAAAGGTTGCAACACACAACAAAGGTTGCTCTAACGTGTTTCTGTTGTTGTGTTTTTTAATCTTTTTTGGTTTCAGGGGACAAGATTTGTATTTCAATTTTTGAAGATAACCAAGGACCAGTCCGTTCCACCAAAACTAAACTTCCGAACAAATTAACAAAAAAAAAATCTGGCCAATTATCCCTAAGGGATAAAGGCCATTAACGAAGAAGAAGAAGAAGAACAAAAAAAAACAAGTTTTTCAAAATAAAATTTAAGAAATTGTTAATTAAAAATGTAAACATAGAATTATGGGAATAAAAAAGTCGAAATTTAGAGAATTTAAACTGACATTTTTAAAATTAATTTTGGTGGAACGTACCGGTCCTTGGTTATCTCCAAAAATTGATACACAAATCTGGTCCTCTGAAACCAAAAAAGGTTAAAAACACAACAAAGGTTGCTCTAACGCGTTTCTGTTGTTGTGTTTTTTAATCTTTTTTTGGTTTCAGGGGACAAGATTTGTATTTCAATTTTTGAGGATAACCAAAGACCAGTCCGTTCCACCAAAATTAATCCTCCAAACAAATTAATAAAAAAACCAGTTTCTCAAAATAAAACTTGAGAGATTATTAACTAAGAATGCACACATAGAATTACGAGAATGAAAAAGTCGAAATTTTGATAATTTCAATTAAAATTTTAAAATTAATTTTGGTGGAACGTACCGGTCCTTGGTTATCTTCAAAAACTGATAGACAAATCTGTTCCCCTGAAACCAAAATGGTTAAAAAATACAACAAAGGTTGCTCTAACGCATTTCTGTTGTTTATTTTTAATCTTTTTTGGTTTCAGGGGACAAGATTTGTATTTCAATTTTTGAAGATAACCAAGGACCAGTCCGTTCCACCAAAACTAAACGTCCCAACATATTAACAAAAAAACGAGTTTTTCGAAATAAAATTTGAGAGATTTTTAATTAAAAATGTAAACATAGAATTATGAGAATAAAAAGCCGAAATTTTGAGAATTTCAATTGAAATTTTAAAATTAATTTTGGTGGAACGTACCGGTCCTTGGTTATCTCCAAAAATTGATACACAAATCTGGTCCCCTAAAACCAATAAAGATTATAAAACACAACAAAGGTTGCTCTAACGTGTTTCTGTTGTTGTGTTTTTTAATCTTTTTTGGTTTCAGGGGACAAGATTTGTATTTCAATTTTTGAAGATAACCAAGGACCAGTCCGTTCCACCAAAACTAAACTTCTCAACAAATTAACAAAAAAACAAGTTTTTTAAAATAAAATTTGAGAGATTGTTAATTAAAAATGTAAACATAGAATTATGAGAATAAAAAAGTTGAAATTTTGAGAATTTGAATTGAAATTTTTAAAATTAATTTTGGTGGAATATACTGGACTTGGTTATCTCCAAAAAATGATACACAAATCTGATCCCCTGAAACCAAAAAAGTTTACAAAACACAACAAATTGCTCTAACGCATTTCTGTTGTTGTGTTTTTTTAATCTTTTTTGATTTCAGGGGACAACATTTTTATTTCAATTTCTGAAGATAACCAAGGACCAGTCCGTTCCACCAAAACTAAACTTCCCAACATATTAACAAAAAAACGAATTTTTCGAAATAAAGTTTGAGAGATTGTTAATTAAAAATGTAAACATAGAATTACGAGAATAAAAAGTAGAAATTTCGAGCATTGAAATTGAAATTTTAAAATTAATTTTGGTGGAACGTGCCGGTCCTTGGTTATCTCCAAAAACTGATCCACAAATCTGGTTCCCTGAAACCAAAAAAGGTTACAAAACATAACAAAGGTTGCTCTAACGTCTTTCTGTTGTTGTGTTCTTTAATCTTTTTTGGTTTCAGGGGACAAGATTTGTATTTCAATTTTTGAAGATAACCAAGGACCAGTCCGTTCCACCAAAACTAAACTTCCCAACAAATTAACAAAAAAACGAGTTTTTCGAAATAAAATTTGAGAAATTGTTAATTAAAAATGTAAACATAGAATTATGGGAATAAAAAAGTCTAAATTTAAAGAATTTCAATTGAAATTTTTAAATTAATTTTGGTGCAACGTAGCGGTCCTTGGTTTTTTCAAAAATTGATACGCAAATCTTGTCCCCTGAAAGCAAGAAAGATTTATAAACAGAGCCCCTGTTGATGGGTTTTTAATATTTCTTGGTTTTAGGGAACAATCTTTGTATACCAGTTTTTAAAATTAAGAAAGAATTTTTGATGAAAACAAAATTTCTGTTTAGAGTGGAAATTTGGAGTTTGACATTGTAATTTAAGAAAAAGAAGTGTTGGAAAATAGTAGAAATATTGAAGGTGCACACTTGGCATTTCGAGAAAAAATCGAAGTTTCTAAAAGAAGCTACAACTTCTATGTAAACATTTGCAAAATTCTGAGTTTTAACTGAAAATTTGGATACAACTTTAATGAACATCGAATTTTCTTGAAAAAAAAAATCAAAATTTATATTTTTTGGTGAAACGGACTGATCCTTGGTTATCCTCAAAAATTAAAATACAAATCTTGTCCCCTGAAGATTAAAGAAAAGAAAAGAAAGATTAAAAAACACAACAAAGTTTCCTCTAACGCGTTTCGATAGCCATGCAATCATCGCCAGAGAGATATCTCTCTCATTGTATTTTTTCATCGTTATTGGCTTCAGAGGACAATATTTGTATTTCAATTTTCGAAATTTATATAAAAATCTCAAATTCTGAAGATGAAGTGTGTTTTGGAAAAAAGTACACAAACTGAGACTGAAAACTTGGCTCGCCAAGAGAAGCCCAATATTTCGAGAAAAATTCAGAACCATTATTTTATTTTAATTCCAAAATTTCGAGAAAAAAAGTCCTAATCAAGCTCAATCTTCTGAATTTGTCATCGAACTCTTAAAAAAACGTAACAAATTGGAAACATAAACACAAAATATGAAAAAAAAGCAGAGCTTCCCAAAAATTTCAGTTTTTCAAAAATTTGAATACAAAATTGGAATTTTGAAATTCATTTTACTAACGTTTCCTTATTTTGGAATTTGTATGGAAATTTTAGTAAAAAAAGAAAAAAAAGAGGAAATTTGGAAATTAAATTGGGTATTTACAGACAGCACAGGTAAATTATCCCTTTGCTTCTTAAAAAATCCACCAAAGCAGAAAACTTTTGAACTCGATTTTAGGGATCAGAAATGAGAGTTTCTAGAGTTTGCAATGGATTTTGATAGTTGTTTAATTTCAGGAAGGTAATTTTTTTTTTGGGTTGATCGGACTAGTTCTTGCTTATCTTCAAATATTGAACTACAAATCTTGTCCCCTGAAACCAAGAAAGAATCAAAAACACAACAAAACAAATTTGCAATTTGTCTTATTCTGTTTCTGTAATGCACCGACCAATAGGTTTGAACATTTATTAGATTCGAAGTTTGGAAACCAAATACCGGTTTCGATCTTGTTAGATCTCGTCAGTTTGGTATTAGTGTTGGAATAATCGAAGGATTTTCAGAATCGAATACCTTGAATTCGAATACTTTTGAGAATCGAATAAGTATTCGAATACAAAGAATCGAATTATGGGATAATAAAATACCTACTAGAAAAATTGTCTCGGCGGCCTATTCGAGGTATGTTGTGGCGAGATATGACTTTCGATTTCACTACTTCCGTACCTATGCCCATAATTGGTAATTTCCTAATTGAATGTATATAAATTTCTTAATATAAATAAATCTTGAAGCTTTAGAATTCACATACGTATCTTTAACTTTGATTGGATTCGCATATTGGCACTGTATTTCCAGATATTGCTAAATTTCATTATTAAAATTGAGAGCCAGATTTTAAAAAGTACTTAAGCATTTCGTTATTTAATAATTTTATGAGAAGGATGAAGCAATAAATTAAAAATTAGATACATATTCGAATGCAGGAGTGTGCGAGCATAATGCGTAACCAACCATCCCGAATAAAAATGATCTCGATCAGTGGCGGCTAGTAGCTAAAACTGGAGGGGTTGCTGCGACGGCGTTTGTGTGTTAAAATTGTGTAAAAGCAAATGAGTTCAGAAAATTAATAACAAATCAGCTCTGTTGCTTCTCAATGAACCTCCAATAGAAACCTCAACTTTAGGAAAAAAGGCGAAATTCCGGGAAAAATTGGAATTTTGTTATTAAGTAATAAATTTTATCTGTTTTTTAGAAACTTTCCTGAGCTTGAAATATATATTTTTTAAAATGGATATTTTTTTTTTTCTTTTTAAACATAAACTTTTTGAAAAAAATGTCGAATTAAAACTCAAAATTAAGAAATACTATCTATTTTTAAAATTGTTCGAAGTTTTGAGACAAATTTCGAATAATCATTTGGAGTTCAATTACAAATACATTCCCAAAATGTGAATTTTAATCACAATCGACTTCACGCTGAAATATTTGATCTTTGAAGTTTCTCTGGGAACTTCAAAATTACTAGAAAAAATTTAAATTAGAACATTAAATTGTCAATTAATTTAATATTTTGACTATTTTTAATTTCGAAATTTCGACTTTTCTAGAAATGTTGACTCATTTTTGAAAATTTCAATAAGTCCTACTTGAAAAGTCGAAATTTTGAGAATATTTTTGACAATTAATTTATTCCTTATTATTTATTATTTTTTTCAAAAATTTTATAAACCAATAAAAAATTTCTAGAAATGTTGTCTGCTTTTTCTCCAAATTTTGAGCCTAATCTTTAAATTTCAATATATTTTTTATCGAAATTTGAAGGACTTGACAATTTCAAGAATAAATTTAACAAATAAAAATAACAGTTCTAGAAAAATTGGAAATTTCGATTCAGAATTTTCTTCGGTTCTACAATAGTGGTAAGTTTTTTTTAGTGAAATATCAAATCGCAAAAAAGTTGAAATTTAGAAGGTTCATTTTTTCTTGAAATTCAACATTTATGTCAAAATTGAACTTTTTTTTAATTTCTTCGTTTTTTTCCCAAAATGTTGACATTCTTAGAGAAATGTCAGGGTTTTTTTTAAACATTTTTTGTCAAAATGTGTATATAAAGAATAGATAAAAGCAATCACTAAACACGTACTTAATCGATTTTAAAAATGTGAACCCCAAACGGGGTGATAAACGATATTTAACTGAACATTCAAATTTAAAATTTTCTTTTACAAGCCAAAAATTGGGTTTTGGAAAACAATTTTGCTCGAACAAGGCAACTTTGAAAAGGTCGAAATTGTCGAAAAACTTTTAAAAACAGAATTTTCAAAACAAGACGCAAGGGGCAATTGCAAAATATCATCACTTTCTTTTATAAGCTAAAAATTAGGTTTGCAATTTGGGCTCAACAAGATAAAATTTTGAAATGTTGAAAGTTTCGACAAAAATTGAAAATTTCGTTAATTAACATTTTGAAAAACTGTTTTAAAAAAGTCGAAATTTTTAAAAAGGGTCGAATGAAATCAAGACAAAATATTAAAAAAGGTCCAGATTTTCAAAAAAATCGAAATTTTCAAAAAATATTTCCAAGTAGAAGTCGAAATTCAAAAGAAAAGCCGAAATTTCGAAAATAATTCGTAACTTTCAAAAGAAAAGTCAAAACTTCGAGCAAAGATCGAAAATTTAAAAAATAATTGGATTTTAAATAAAAATAAAAATCATCGAAAATCAAAATATTTCAAATTTTGAAAAATCGAAATTTTCCAAATTTTGAAAAATCGAAATTTATCAAGTTTTGGAAAATCGCAATTTTCTAAATTTTGAAAAATAACACCACATCAGAATAGTCGATATTAACAAGAAAAAAATATTAAAATTCGTGAACAAATTTGAAATAAAAATCGAATTTTCAAGAAGGGTAGAATTTTGAAGGATTCAACGTTTAAATAAATGTTAAATTGCCACAAAAGTAAATATTTTCATAAAACCGTAAGTTTTTAAAACAATACGATTTTTTTAAAATTTCAAACTTTTCAAAAAAAAGTTAAAATTGAGAGAACGATCAAATTTTTGAAAACCGGTCAAATTTTAAAAAATAGATTGTAAAATGCGGACATTTTTGAGGTTGAGATTTTGCAATTTAATAAAGAATGTCAGAAAAAGCGAAATTCTCACAAAAAGTCAAAATTTCTAGGAACATACGAACGAAATTCTTAACAAAAGTGGAAATTTTCAAATGAAGTCAAAATCTTGAAAAAGGTCAACATTTTAAAAGATTCTAATTTTCGTTGAAAGAAAATCGAAATCTCGAGAAAAAATTTGAAATATCTGTACAAAAAAAAACGAAATTTTAGGAAAATAATCCATCGGCTATTACTTTCATTTAAAATGAAGCAAAATTTTCTTAACACTTTTTCGTTTCTTTCCAAAATCTTGACATTTTTATAGAAATGTGAGGATTATTTTCTATAAGTTGTTAGTGAAAATTATAAAATGAACTCTAAAATGTCAAAATCCCGTGAAAAAACCTAACATTTTTAAAGCAAATTAAAGGAACATAAAAAATCAGAAGTTGAAATTTCCAGAAAAAATTTTAAGAACAAAATTTGCTGGAAAGGTAGAAATTTCGAGAAAATTTGTTTATATAATATATTTAGAAAAATATAAATTTTCTCAACAAAAAAAAGTAAAAATATTAGAAAAACCTAAAAATTTTTCCACAATATAGTAGAAATTGCGAAATCTGATAAAAACTCGAAGATTTGATATTATTCTTTTTTTTTTCAGGGAAATCAAAATGCGAAAAGAGTTGGATACAGATTGTTTCTTGACATTTTCATTATCTTCTCAAAATTTTGACTCTTTTAGAAAAATTTAACCTTTTTTTTCAAAATTCAATTCTTTCTCGAAATACTGATTTCTTTTTCAAAAGTTTTACAAAAGTTAGTTCTTAAAAATACGTTTTTTCATGAAAATTAAAAATAAAAATAGATTTTAGCAGATCATAACATGAAAGGAAGGTGAAGTTTCTATAAAAGAAATTGGAGAACATTTAAAATTTCTATAAAAAAGTTTTCAAGGAAGTCTCAAAAGACCAAACTTTTTAAGAAAAGACTCGAAAGCGGAACTGGGGGTGCTGCAGTTCCTCAGTGCATATACGCGAGCCGCCACTGTCTCGTATATAATACGCATTCAAAATGCATGTCTAAGATCTCGAATACAAGAATCGAGTACAGTATTCAATATTGGAGAAGTTAAGAATCGGATATGTAGCGTAGTTAGGAGACCGATTCTATTCACTACTCAGCATTCCAATATTTTGTTGTATCAGACTACCACAATCTCGAATACATATATTGTATTCGAATACATATTTTGTATTCGAATGCAAGCAAGTACCCGAAAACTTACGAATCATGCGATGATGAGAAGTTGCTTGCGCGAGGCGAGAACCGATTTTATTCATATTCTCACTTCAACTCACGGAGTCTGGAAGTATTCGAATACTTCAGTTGAGAATCGGATGTATTCAAGATCTTGGCAGAATCGAATACATCTCACAACTTGTATTCAAATAGCCCAACACTATTTGGTATATCCAAGTCGAATGCTAACAAATGTTCCGAGAAGTAAGTACTAAAACATTCACAGGCGTCAAGCCAGTGACTCTTAGTACTACCACCTATTGGTCAATAGAGAGACCATGGCCATCGCCAACAATGTCGTATTCTGTTTAACAGGACCAGTGACCAGTGATACCGCTGATCCTAATACTTGGTACATTTGTACCCAGGATAGGTAAATGTTTCTGAACTTTATTTTAAAGAAGTGAGTGCTGGAAATTCGGTATCACCTCCCGGGATTCCGGGAGCCAAGAAAATAAAACCAGAAACCAAACTACTGCGTTGGAGAATCAAGGAAGGGCGAGACTGTATAAAATGTCATTTGACCCAAAGCTAAATGTATTTTCTATACTTTTGACATATTTATATAAATAATAAAGGTTGCATTATTTTTTTGTTCTACCTTTAAAAATTTAAATATATTAAGGCAATCTTACCTTTATGTATGGATTAACAAGTGCTTCAAGGGCGGCTTTCCATGCAACTTGTATGAGTAAAGGAATAGTTTACTTAGCTATATGAAAAGGATACATTAAACTTCGTTTTTAAAAAAAATAATTCAAAAAATATTCATTTAGTATTTAACTTTACAAAATGTAGTAAGAGTTCTTGGTCTTTTTAAACGGATTTCCTAGAATATTTTTTTCTTTTAGTTTTTAGTTTTTTTTTTAGTTTTAGTGTTGCTGCTCCATAATACTTTGCATGAATATGAGTAGTTTAAATATCCAATAGAAAGCTGTTGTATTGTAACTAAAATTTAAACTATTCTTTGCATGCTTGATATAGTTTATTTATGTAAGAAATAAGTAGCTTTGTTTTCTAATGAAATTTCCATTTAGAAAGCAAGTATATTTGTTAAATTACCAATAAAGGCAAGAAAATTCTCTATAAAAGTAGAGTGGTTTATAGTTTTTTGGTTTCAGTTACAATCCCGGCGATTCCACCATTTTTTCTTTACGACGTTTTTGATGGTGGGATGGTTACATTGAATACATTGTCATTAATGACTAAAACAAAGTTTAAAATGTAGGAGAAATCTCACTTCGTTACCATATCGGTTGGAGGAAATTATACGTTTTATTAACAAGTAAATTTGGTGGCTAAAAATTTAAATTAATCGACTTGCGCTGGCTGCAAAAGGAATTTAATAACAATCGTGATTTAATACAAATGCCTCGGTGTCGTCTCATATCCTTAGATAGTTTACTATGAGAACTCGTGATGTCGCTAAGTATAGAATATAAGGTTCGACTTCAGTAGTTAACTTGAATCCTTATTTCGGTTAACGGCGTCCTCTATTGGTTGAAAGATATAGTTTCACATGAATTTGTTACTTCCAAATCTGTAGCTGCTTCATTTGCCTAATATATTAACGTGAGCTTTAAAAGTAATTTAAAATTAAGGACATTAGTAATATCTAGACTAGAAAAATTGGATTGGAAGTATAAAATATTTGATATTATTTGATTACTTCTTTTTTTCAGGTGTTTTTGGATATGGTTTCAGTCCATCAACAATAAAAATATTATAAATCATTCCGAGTACATTTTTCTTGAAAATGTATTAGGAAGCATAGCTTTTCTTAACACAGTTTAATAAATAATCTACTTAATTGGAAACAAAAAATTCAGAAGGATTATTTAGGGGTTGGAGCTTTATAAATAGAATGTGCTTGGTTGCCACATTACACAAATGCATTTTCCCTTACGATCATTTCAATTAAAACCTAACAAACAAAAAATATTTCCACACTGGGTACAAGGCCACCAATTGTGCCATTATTATTATGTGAAAATATCAAAACTGCTCATTTTAAATGACAACAATTAATACGATTAAAAATATACAAAAGAAGATCATGTGACATGACGAAACTTCAATTTTATTGACCAGTATAGTATGTTATAAATAAAAATAATAGTAATAATAACAATATTAATAATAATAATAACAACAATAATAATAATAATAATAATAATAATAATAATAATAATAATAATAATAAAAAAATAATAATAATAAAACCGTCTCCAAAATGAAACTTTAACCAGAGAATTATAGTCCATCAGTCATCATCTTTCGTCATCATATTACTCGGAAAAGAGGGAAATTATTTGACACGAAGATTGGCACAAAAGCGAGACCGAATATAATCCTTGGATGAATCCGTCCAAGTCTCTGGTGGGATAGAGAATTTACCTGTGGTGTAGTTTACATAGCATTGAGTTAGGGTTCTCGCTTTGCTGCTTCCTTTCTTAGTTCCCGCAGGAGCTTTGTAGATTCATAAGACGAGCGAAATATCAAATGTTTACTTTTTGCGGGGGCGAGTACACACGTCGTTCTTTTCTCCAGTATCCTGCGTTTTTATGTGTCTATAAACCACCGAATTTTGAGGTGTTTATTTGTTATTTAATTCAGCTAATTTGAAATATTAGAGCCTCAGAAGGTTTGCCTTTGAGACTCCTAATGCTACAAAACTTTAGAGCTAAATGTAGCACATTTTTGTTGCATATTTCTTTTATTGGTTGAAACTTTTATAACAATTTTTGAAGGCTAAGTTTTCTTGTGACTTCATAACCCTAAATGTCTTCCCCTAAGATCTTGAAACTTTAAATGATTTTTCTTGAGAGCTCATTTAGAGCTCTAGATTAAATGAGCGTTTGGATGAGATTCTGTTGTAAATTCACTGATCTAAATTAATTGCTTTTGCCTTCTGGAGCTTTGAGTAGATCTGGTAAAGTCAAGAATTAAAATATTTATCCTATACTTTGTTATTAATTAAATGTATTAAGTTTTTTGATAATTTGAGGCTCTAGCAGTGGCGGCTAATGACTTTTTGACAGGGGGTGCGCAGATGCAAAAATATTAGTAGTTAAAAGTTTAGGTGAATCCAGTGTCATAGCAAATTATTAAATTTAAGAGAAGCAAAAGTGACACAAAAGGTGTGATATTTAATAGTATTTGTACGAATTAAATTTAATTACCATCTTATAATCTCCATTTCATGAAAACTGCATTTGAAAATAAAATATATTTTATAACAAGGTTCTAATTAAAATCTACAAAAACACAAAAAAAAATATTTTTCAAAACAAAATCTGCTCTTCGATCTTGTAGAGAAATAAAGTCTTCATTACTTTCTCATCAAAATTGTTTAAATCCAAATCTATAAATGAATAATTAGACCCTAGATTGGGTACTGTTATCTCTTTGTGAATAGCGGTACTAATGGCAGTTAGGCCTGGAAGCGGCACAATTAACAATCGCAATCAGATCAGCCGGGACCTACGCATTTAGCATCATAAACGTAAATACACACTCCAAACTCTGACTCGTACTCACCATTTGGCAATATCGCACATACGCGGAGCGGCGTACCACGTGGTGTTCTGTAGTTTATTTCTCCGCATCCCGTGAAGACCGTAGATAGGCATCGCACGGCACCCTCGCTAGGTGCATATTTCTGCGCGCACCAACCTATTTAAATTTCCTTATAATATTTAATATGTATAACGGAATCAAACGTTGGTGTATTTTATTCCAAGTCATTCACAAGTATTATTAGTTAATTAGTATGTCATTATTTTGTGTTTAAAAATGTGATAAATCCAAGTCTTTTACATTAAACAAAAAAGAATAGATCGCTCATTTCACGAGGAGCGCGCGCTCTTGCGCTCTTTAAGACCAGCCGCCACTGGGCTCTAGATGAACCTGGTGATCCTTCGTGATAGTTTAGTATCGTAAATTGAAACATCACAAGTCAATACAAATTACCAATGATATTTTAGGTACTTTGGGACTTCTTATGTATTTTTTCTTCTATTTAGACTCTTCCTGACTCAAAATTTAAAAGAACTTAGTTTTATTAACACGGTTGCCTGATTAGGTAACGATTTTTAACAATTTTATATAATACTGTTATATTTTAGATATGTTTTATTGGATTTTAAAGCTCTAAATGGGGTTCCCCAAGAGCTGAGAGCTTGGATGTGTCTCCCTGACAATTTAGGGGTAAACATGCATTTCTTTTAGAGTTTCAAAATTTTTTGGTTGATCTAACATTTCAGATATTTATTCTTACAAAACTGATGTACAAATCTTGTCCCCTAAAACCAAAACAAGTAGAAAACCCAAATATATTTACTTCGGTTGCCAAACTATCCTACATATAGACATTTATCTGAAGATGATAGCTTGGCTATTGAAAAGCGTTAGAGCAAGTGTCGGGTTGTTTAATTTTTCTTGGTTTCAGGGGAAAAGATTCTCAACGTTTGAGAAGATAATCAAGAAATAGTCTGTTCCACAAAAAATATTCTTGTTATTATTTGGAAGCATATTCTACTTATTACCTTACTAACTTGAACTCGAAATATTAGAGAAATAACTTTTAACTATAATAGAAAAATCAAATTTATTTTAATTGATTGTATAACGCTTTGAAATTGAAATAAATCAAAGCTTAAAATTAGACATTTCTTTTTATTCATTATCTCAGGAAATATTAGAAAATACTGCATTAAAAAATATAAAAAATCAATTTAATTTGATTGGACTGTTTAATTTTTTAAACAAAAAAACTGTAATAAAAAGCTTTAGTTAATTATTTCATTATCACGAATGATTTTAATTATCAGAATAGCGAGCGTGGTTTTTTAATACAACTTAAAGAAAGGTTTTAGCCCTTTTATCCTCCCTGTAATTAGCAATAATTACGAGTTCTGTATTTCGCTCAATGAACCGGTTTTAACAAGCCTAATGATCTAACTAAGAAAGCATACATCTATCTTATCTTTTTTGTTAAAATTTTAATCAATATTCCTACTGATTATGGATATACTGATAAAAATAGACGAAATAATAGTATCCAGCTGTTAGTATTGAATTAAATAATAATAATAATAAGTAGAATATCAAAAATGATGTCCACTGGTTCATTAGGAAATTAAGGTCTCTTAGCTGTTCCTGAGGGATAATCGGCGAGATTTGGCATCGCCGTCGACGGCGCCACAGTGGGGATGATCGCCGTTGCGTGCGGGGGTGTAAGTGCGTGTAGGAGTCGCGTGTGTGTGCGCGCGCCTGCTACGCTACACCCGTTCATTGATCAGCGGCAGCAGTAGCAGCCCGGAGAGCGGCGGCGGAGCGCGAGCGAGTGAGACAGAGGAGACGGCCGCCGTAGACATCTTCAGTGGCAGCATTGACATGTCATGAGATGTCTCGCGACGCGTACGTGGGGGGCAGCCGGTCCCCGCGGGGCGTGAGACTGCCCACCGTGGACCGCTCCCCCAGCAGGGACCACGCCGCGTACTACCACCATTCCCCTTATTATAGGGGGCCCGACGACGACCTCGGGAGCCCCATGCTAGAAGAGCGGGGTCGTCCGTTGGCCGTAGCGCCGGGGCATCACCGTTCGAGGAGTGCCACCAGGCCCACTAACCCCATGTCCGTGCGGTATCAGTCTCTCGATAGAGGTCCCACCGTTATGGACCACGACCGCGAGTTTTTGCCCATACGCGATCGAAGGGACCGATCGTTAGACCGCGGACTTTATTTTGACGATGAACCTTACAGTTCCAGGTGAGTGACCCTCTTAAAAAAAGAGGAAAACACTCCACGCTTCCTGCAAATTTCGTATGAATCGTAAGGATATTGGCCTAGCAAACGCACACTTTAAACGTCAAAATGTTGCCTTAGTTCACATCAAAATGCTTAATGAGGAAGCTTAATTGAAATTACGTTAGCTTTTGAGTCATTCACCCAATGAGCAAAACTGTAATTTTAGATGCCCGTTTAAAATCCCAATGATATTTTTCTTCTGATGTGGGCTTCAGGATAAAATCAATTCTCATTAATTTTTTGCTACAAAAGGTGTTAAACTGACTTTGGAAGGACAAAAATAAAAGAAAAAATATAAAATAATAAATATTGCAACGTTCGCCTGCTATTTTTTTATGTTACTTCTCCAAGTTTGAGGAAGTATCCAAATTTAATTTAAGAAAGTTTCAATCATTTTGTAGTCGATTTATCTAAATTATTTTCATTAATTTTTTGGCACAAGAGAGACTAACCTGAGTTTTATAGCCAAAAAAAAAAGAACAAAAGATATAACATAATAAATATTGCAACGTTCGCCTGCCATTTTTTATTTTACTTCTCCAAGTTTGAGGGAACATCCAAATTTAATTTAAGAAAGCTTAAATCATTTTCTCCTTAAAAACTGTTTTATTTTAGTTAATAACTAAAATATTTATAGAATACGTTAATATAATCAAAAGGATATTGCTCAAAAGTCTTGTATTAAAAGAAATGAAATTGGTAAATTGGTATAGAAATACCACATCAGAAATCCAGAAAAAGTCAAAAGATTCATCAAGTTCAGTTTAACAACTCGAGAACAAAATATTTTTTTAAGCAATTTTTTATCCAAATAGAAATAATATTTGTTCAAATATTTTCTTACTAAATATATTGGGATTTATCGAAAAAAAATTCAGAATTTTACCTTAAAAAAAATTGACCGTGTTGCCTTAAAACGTTTGTTTGTTAAATTATGATGATTTTACGAAATATAAATGGTATTTTATTTGGCAAAAAGACTAAATCTTATGTAGCAGAAATATCGACTTTTTTTAATTTAAACGTTTGTTTTCAATTTTTGACAAAAGTGAAGAATATATTCTTTTGTTATTAATACTACATAAAAGGCTTCTTAATAAAAAAATCAACGGAGGCTCATTAAGGTTTGTACGTCTTAAGGAAACTAAGTTAGAGCTCTAAAACCCAAACAACCTTAACTGAAGACCCACACTGGGCCCACACACTATCACTGTTGTGCGGGTAAAAGGTGTTAGGTCAAACTTTCGTGAGAATGAGTTCAAATCATTTTCGTACATAATTTTGAAGTTACTCTCGTTGTGTAAAGCTAAGTGATTTGAAGTACAACTAACCGTCTATCTATTCTGCTTGTTGTGTCCAAGTCTGAGGTCATGTGCAAACTGAGTTATATTGTTTTCTCCAATTTTATTCATTTTTCGCCTACTTTTTTTTACCCGCACAGCATCGATATATATCTGCAGTTTTTTGGGCTCAACCTATCGAGAAAATGCATCTAGAGTCCAAAATTGCCAATAAAACATTTAAAGTTTTACAAGGAGATATATCAGAGCTTTAGAATTTTAAACAAATCGATTTAGTGTTCTAAAGACTCAAAGACTCTTATAATTAGTTGGAAAAACCTATCCAAGGAACTTTTTACATTTCACAAGAAAGATCATCAGAGCTTTGAAGCTTTTGAGAAGTTAATTTACACTTCTAAAAAGTGAAGTAAACTTATCTCGAGAACTACATAAACTATCAATCTGGAGTTCTTAACCATCAATCGAAAGTATATGGTGACATTTTCAAGAAAATACCTCTACAGCGAAAAACTGTTAATGAAACTTTCTTATTTTCACAAAGAGACCCATCAGAGCTTCCAAGTATGAAAGAAATTAATTTAAAGCTTTAAAAATAAAGAATCCGATGAAATTGTCAAAAACATGCATCTAAAGTATAAAGTTGAAATTGTTTTCGCTTTTAAATAAAACCAGAAATAAACATCTACAGTGTTGTATTCTCCAGGAAACTTTCCTGCAGCTCCACAGTTTCAAGGACTTCTGGGGCTGTTAATGTCACAAAATAAAACACCTAGAGCGGTAAATTGCCAGAGATTAGTATCTCTTCATGAACGAATTCAGATTAGTATGTGGATTCGTTCATTTAAAAAAAGAGTGAAAGGATCGAGTTAAAAAAACTGGAAATAAGCATCCAAGAAGTTATAGTGTTGAGCAAATTCATCTAGGACTCTGAGGATTTTATCTAATTAATCAAGGACTCGTTAAGTTACTATCACAGTCATCAAGATCTTTGAAGTTTGGAATCTCTTGGAATACAGAGTGGCAAGAAAATCCCCCATTAAAACAGAGTATAGAATTCTAAATAACACTCATCTCTTGGAATACAGAGTGGCAAGAAAATCCCCCATTAAAACAGAGTCTAGAATTCTAAATAACACTGGAAGCTCGGAAGGATCTTCGAAAATTTCAAATAAATCTGCGAGATGCTAGATACACCTTGTTGACATTTTGATGCTTTTGAAAGGTTTTCCTGATATTTTAGTATTGTGAATACTAAATTATCAGGAAAACCTCTCTAAAGCATCAAAGTATCAGCGACGTGTATCTAGCATCGTTCAGGTTTTAGAGGGGCCAGAGGGATTTTCTTTAGACACTTTAGGCACTCTTAAATAAGTCATATTTCAGAGGAGTTTTCCTATTACGTCGGAGATTTTGGCACTCTAAAGCAAATTTCCTTCCAACTGTCGAAGAAAATACCACTCAATAGGAATGGAATTAATTTCATTGTTAAATGAAATCTAGCTGAAAATTGTATATACGTTGAATTCCAATCCAAGGGACGTTCTTCATTTTCTCAACAAGGTTGGGTGGCTGAATGAATGACCAAGGGCACCTCAATCACGGGGATAGCACAATGGGACCGTAAAGGGTGGGCCAAGTGCTGGCCTAAACTTTAGGTAACCCACATCAAAAGCAGAATCCAGAAGAAGAAGAAGACTTTCCGGTAACTTCTAAAGCTCTAAAATGTCAAAGGAATTAATCTGGGGCAGTAAATTTATAAGAAAACTTTTTAAACTTTCAAGGTAACTAATCCAGAGCTTTAAAGTTGCAATTGGATCTATCTAGAGCTCTAAACTCTTAGGATTTAGAGTTGCAAAGTGTCAAGAACAGCTAACTGGAATCTTGTTGAGAAAATTGATCTCTAATTGTGATTTCTTTTACGAGATCACTCGTAAAGTCAACATTAATTAATAATAGTAACTTTTTTAAGAAATTCTATTTTTAAAAACCCAGAAGAAATAGCAAAGATGTTAAATTTAGAAAGCTAACTTGTAGGGATTTCGTCTACAGCAGTAAATTATTAAAAAGTAATTTGTAGGCTTCCAAATTTTTAAAGAAACCTTTGGAAGCATCCAAGGTTTTCAAGAAAACAATAAAGAAGCATCTAAAATCTTAAATTTTCACTGAATCTGATTTACAGATTGAAATTCTCAAAGGGACTCCTCTAGAATCCGTAATTTTGAACCAATCTAATTTAGAGATTGTAATTCTCAAAGAAGCTCTTACAAAGTCCTTAGCTGTTACATTTTTATTAAATTTATTTTTGAAGAAACCAAAAAGAAATAGCAAAGATGTTAAATTATATTTCTAGAAAATTAACCCGAAGGGGGGCTCGTCTGCAGCAGTAAAGTATTAAAAGTTCCAAATTTTTATAGAAATTTTGAAGGTATCTAAGGTTCTTAAGAAAACGATAAACAAGCATCTAAAGCCTTCAATTCTTACTGAACCCGATTTAGAGATTGTAATTCTTAAGGGACTTTTCTACAATCCTACATTTTAGAGCAATCTAATCTAAAGATTGAAATTGTCAAAAAAGCTCTTACAAAATCCCATCTCGGAAAAACTTTGTAAAAAGAAGCACCTTAACTGTTACATTCTTAAGAAATTCAATTTTTAAAGAATCTTAGAAGAAATAGCAAAGATGCTAAATTATATTTCTAGAAAGTTAACTCGTACGGGGGCTCGTCTGCACCAGAAAAGTATTAAGAGTTCCAAATGTTTAAAGAAACGTTTGGAAGTATCCAAGGTTCTCAAGAAAACAATAAAGAAGCATCTAAAGCCTTAAATTTTTACTGAATCTGATTTAGAGATTGAAATTCTCAAAGGGGCTGCTCTAGAATCCCAAATATTGAGCCAATCTAATCTAGAGATTGAAATTCTCAAAAGGGCTTTTTCAGAATCCATATCGAAAAAACCTTATAAAATGGAGTACCTAATCTGTTACATTTTTAAAGAATTCAAATTTTGAAGAAACCCAAAAGAAATAGCAAAGATGTTAAATTATATTTCTAGAAAGTTAACTCGTAGGGGGGCTCGTCTGCAGCATTAAAGTATCAAGAGTTCCAAATTTTTAAAGAAACATTTGGAAGTATCCCAGGTTCTCAAGAAAACAAGAAAAAAGCATCTAAAGCCTTAAATTCTCACTGAATCTAATTTAAAGATTGACGTTCTCAAAGGGATTTCTTTAGAGTCCTCAATTTTGAACCAATCTAATCTAGAGATTGAAATTCTCAAAAAGGCTCTTACAAAGTCCCTTTTCGAGAAAACTTTGTAAAAAGGAGCATCTAAACTGTTACATTTTTAAGAAATTCAATTTTTAAAGAAACCCAGCAGAAATAGCAAAGATGTTAGTTGATATTTCTAGAAAGTTAACCTGTAGGAGGACTCGTCTGCAGCACTTAAGTATTAAGAGTTCCAAATTTTTAAAGAAACGTTTAAAAGTATCCAACGTTTTCAAGAAAACAATAAAGAAGCATCTAAAGCCTTAAATTTTTACTGAATCTGATTTAGAGATTGAAATTCTCAAAGGGGCTCCTCTAGAATCCCAAATATTGAACCAATCTAATCTAGAGATTGAAATTCTCAAAGGGGCTTTTTCAGAATCCCATATCAAAAAAACTTTGTAAAAACAAGCAGCTAACCTGTTACATTTTTAAGAAATTCAATTTTTGAAGAAACCCCAAAGAAATAGCAAAGATGCTAAATTATATTTCTAGAAAGTTAACTCGAAGGGGGTCTCTGCAGCAGTAAAGTATTAAGAGTTCTAAATGTTTAAAGAAACGTTTGGAAGCATCCAAGGTTCGCAAGAGAACAATAAAGAAGCATCTAAAGCCTTAAATTCTTACTAAATCTGATGTAGAAATTAAAATTCAAAAGGGACCCCTCTAGAATCCCAAATATTGAACCAATCTAATCTAGAGATTGAAATTCTCAAAAAAGCTCTTACAAAATCCCATCTCGAGAAAACTTTGTAAAAAGGAGCACCTAAATTATTTCATTTTTAAGAAATTCAATTTTTGAAAAATCCCAGAAGAAATAGCAAACATTTTAAATTATATTTCAAGAAAGTTAACTCGTAAAGGGACTCGTCTGTACCAGAAAAGTATTAAAATGTTTAAAGAAACGTTTGAGAGTACCTAGGATTCTCAATAAAATAATAAAAAAGCATCTAAAGCCTTCAGTTTTTACTGAATCTGATGAAGAAATTAAAATTCAAAAGGGACTCGTTTAGAAGTACAATAAAAAAGATCTAAAGCCCTTAAATTTTACTGAATTGTACTGTCCTGAAATAAAATTAAAAGGGACTCGTTTAGAATCCCAAATATTGAACCAATCTAATCTAGAGACTAAAATTCTCAAAAGGGCTCCTTCAGAATCCTTTATCGAGAAAACTTTGTAAAAAGGAGCACCTAATCTGTTACATTTTTAAGAAATTCAATTTTTTGAAAATTGTTTTCAGAAAAAATAGAAAAGATGTTAAATTATATTTCTAGAAAGTTAACCAGTAGGGGGGCTCGTCTGCAGCACTAAAGTATCAAGAGTTCCAAATGTTTAAAGAAACGTTTGGAAGTATCCAAGGTTCTCAAGAAAACAAGAAAACAAGAAAAAAGCATCTAAAGCCTTAAATTCTTACTGAATCCGATTTAAAGATGGTAATTCTTAAAGGCACTTCTCTAGAATCCCACATTTTAAAGCAATCTAATCTAAAGATTGAAATTCTCAAAAAAGCTCTTACAAAATCCCATCTCGAGAAAACTTTGTAAAAAGGAGCACCTAAACGGTTACATTTATAAGAAATTCATTTTTTAAAGAATCCCAGAAGAAATAGCAAACATTCTAAATTATATTTTTAAAAAGTTAACTCTTAGGGGGGTTCGTCTGCACCAGAAAAGAATTAAGAGTACTAAATGTTTAAAGAAACGTTTGGAAGTATCTAAAGTTTTCAAGAAAACAATAATGAAGCATCTTAATTGTTACTGAATCTGATTTAAACATTAAAATTCTCAAAGAGACTCCTCTAAAATCCCAAATTCCCTCCCTCCCCATTCTAATCTAGAGATTGAAATTCTCAAAGGGGCTCTTTCAGAATCCCAACTCGACAAAACTTTGTAAAAAAGAAGCACCTAAACTGTTACATTTTTAAGAAATTTAAATTTTGAAGGAACCCAGAAGAAATGGCAAATATGTTAAATTTTTTTCTAGAAAGTTAACCCGTAGGAGGTTCGTCTCCATCAGTAAAGTATTAAGAGTTCCAAATTTTTAAAGAAACGTTTGGAAGTCCAAGGTTCTCAAGAAACAGTAAAGAAGCATCTTAAGCCTTAACTTTTTACTGAATCTAAGTTAGAGATTGAAATTCTAGAAAGTTAACCCGTAGGAGGTTCGTCTCCATCAGTAAAGTATTAAGAGTTCCAAATTTTTAAAGAAACGTTTAAAATTGTCCAAGGTTCCAAAAAAAAACAATAAAGAAGCATCAAAAAGCCTTAACTTCTTACTGAATCTGATCTTCTGATCTAAAGATTAAAATTCTCAAAGGGATCTTATAGAGCCCCAAATTTTGAACTCATCTAATCTGGGGATTGAAATTCTCAAAGGGGCTCTTTCATAATCCCATCGCGAGAAAACTTTGTAAAAAGAAGCACCTTAACTCTTACATTTTTGAGAAAACTAACCTAAGGGACCAAAGGACAATTTTGTGCCTCAATGTGTCAACAATGAGTTTGGATAGTTTTTATAGTTTTCATGTTTCATTTGGGTTATAAAGGCTGCCACATTCTTCCCTAAAATAATTTTGTTTGATTGCTTAGTTTGTCTTTTATATTCATAACTATTAAACTTTATTAACGATTAAAAATCAATAGGTATTAAAAATTCCCAGTGTTTCGATAAATATTTGCTAACACAGGACCAGGTTTCGCATTATATATCAAACTATTTTCTGTTAGCTGATGTTGGTTTGAGACCCAATTAAATATATTTTATTTTGAATAGGTTTTTTGATGTAAGAGAGTTGGTTGGTCACTTCTGACTGTCTGTTACATCTCATAAGCCACTTACTGTATATGAAGCTCAAATGAAAGCAACACTAGAGCACTGTTCTTACGAGATTAGCTTCAAAACAGACATTGGCTCCTTTCGAATCAATTTCAAAAAAGAGCAATTCGCCTGGTTGATAAAACTGGAGACTCCAGACACTGGAGTAGTGGCTGATGATTGGTGATTTCTCTTTTTTTGGAAGTCATTCCACAGGAGATGTTTTTAGGAAGTTTGATTCCTCAAGAACCATGGAAGACTATCTGAGACAGCAAATCCTATGCAGTACAACCTCGATTTCTCTTTTTTGGAAGTCATTCCACAGGAGATGTTTTTAGGAAGTTTGATTCCTCAAGAACCATGGAAGACTATCTGAGACAGCAAATCCTATGCAGTCCAACCTGGCACTCGATTTCTCTTTTTTGGAAGTCATTCCACAGGAGATGTTTTTAGGAAGTTTGATTCCTCAAGAACCATGGAAGACTATCTGAGACAGCAAATCCTATGCAGTCCAACCTGGCACTCGATTTCTCTTTTTTGGAAGTCATTCCACAGGAGATGTTTTTAGGAAGTTTGATTCCTCAAGAACCATGGAAGACTATCTGAGACAGCAAATCCTATGCAGTCCAACCTGGCACATTGAGTGCTTCTGATTATGGAGATTCTATTATCTATAAAACTCCCAAGCTCTGGAGTTCGTGGCCAACCAGAATTTTAACTGAAATTACAATTTATTGTTCTTCTTCTTCTCCCCCTCCTTCTTCTTTTTCTTCTTCTTCTTTTTCTTTAGTAAGGCTAGTTGTCTGTTCATTTTGAATTTCTCTTATTGTTGTTCCTGTGAAAGCGGCTGCCAGCTGTCACGCCATCGTTTCGGTGGTTTCCCTGGCGGTTTGGTCCCTTGTAGCTTTCCGTTGCGTTCTCGTCTTCTTATTTTTTGTTCGCTTTTAAAATAACAGTTTATCGAGATCAATTCTACTTGAGTGTCCAAATAAGATTGCACTTTACGAGTGTATACTTAAAAAATAAATAAATAAAAATGGTGACAAGAAAATGCATTTTCTTTCAAACTTATTGGATGCATTTTTGGGATAATGAACAATAGGTTAAAATAAACAGTTAATAAATTTAAAAATAAGCGATTAAGTCAAAAATTGGAGCCTTGGTCCAAAATATATTCAACATGAAATTGAAAGATCAGTTTCCTTGAAATTTATTAACGAAGAAGATAAAAAAATATATGGAACCACTCTCTTTATAATTATTGTTGTAAAAGCAACTACTGTTTCTACTCGTAATAGTCATTTGACAACACAAGTTATCTTGTATTTTCAATCATGCGGATATCAAACGCGAGGAAGTTCCATTTGTAACAAGCCTTCATACTTTTTATTTACGCTTCAATTTTAAGCGAACTATTTATAGACTCACATGCATTAACTCATAGTAAGATACGTTCTGTATAAATTTATAACATGGGTACCAGTGGGAATGTTTAAAGATCCAATTAAGCGAGGTCTCGTTATCAATCAATATGCCTGTCCAATGTCGCTGCAGATCAAATTAATTAGCGCATATTTGAATATTGAACGAATTCCATTAAATGAAGATCGTTAATATTAATTGTTTATGTGAATATTAAAATAACAACAATAATTGTAATTGATGATGCGAATAAAATATTTAATAACATGGAGAACATTAGAGCCTGCTCCAGTTTAACTGATTTTGTTTGAATACGTATATCCCAGTTGTGCCTCCGGATTTCAAGAGAGATGAGCCATGTGCTTTCTTCAGATGTGCTACAGCAGCCATTTAAAATACAAGGATCTTATAACTATAAACTTTGTAGCTGCAAAGCATAAGTGTTTTAGGATTCTTGTTCTAACTACACGGATCCTTATTCTAGCTGCAAGAATCCTTCTTCCAGCTACAAGGACCCTACAGCTATGTAGCCTCAAGGTAATGCTATGTAGCTACAAGGTAAAGCTTTGTAGCTACAATGCTTTACCTTGTAGCTACATAGCATTAGCTTGAGGCTAGATAGCTTTGTAGCTACAATGCTTTACCTTGTATAATCCTCAGCTGCAAAGCATAGGCTGTTTAGAATCCTGGTTTTAGTTGAGAACAATCTTTGCCCTTCTGGCCTTTGTGTTCCCCCTCGCAGGAAAAGTTTTTTAATTTTCTCAGCTTTCACTCCATAAAATTTTAAACTAAAGATTTCATTCTCAGTCTTTCTCTACATCTAGTACATCTAATCATTCCGAGCAAGCATAACTTTCTGAGAAATACTGACTTAAATAACTCGTTCATCGAAGACTTCTTACGTTGTGATTTACTTGCAGATCCGCGCGGCAGTCGCCGACTTCTCATCAGCCGTTCCTCGGCGAGCTCCAACACCAAAATTCGGATCTTCAACGCGAGCTGGGGAATCTGAAGAAGGAACTAGAACTGACCAATCAAAAATTGGGATCTTCCATGCATTCCATCAAGACGTTCTGGAGTCCGGAATTGAAGAAAGAGAGGGCGCTTCGCAAAGAGGAATCTGCGAAATACAGTCTCATCAACGACCAGCTGAAGCTGCTTAGCAACGAGAATCAGGTCAGTGGGGGCCCATTGCAATCAATTTATAAACATTGTTACCTTAGACCATTGAAATGGAGATCTTGTCCTCGAAATCAAGAAAGATTAAAAACAGAGGTTGCTCTAACGCGTTTCGATAGCCAAGCCATCTTTAGAGAGATCAGTATTTCTCTGAAGATAATAGCTAGGCGGAATCTCTTTGAAGATGATAGCTTGGCTTGCCCTGAAATCAAGAAAGATTAAAAAAAAACAACAGAGGTTGCTCTAACGCGTTTCGATCTGAAGTTGCTCTAAAGGTATCTTTCTGAAAATGATAGCTTGGCTATCCCTAAACCAAAAAAGAAAAAAGGTTAGTCTAACGCGGTCCGATAGCCAGGCTATCATCTTTAGAGAGATCAGTATCTCTCTGAAGATGCGAGCTTGGCAGTATATCTCTGAAGATGATAGCTTGGCCTTCGAAACGCGTTAGAGCAACCTTTGTTGTGTTTTTTAATCTTTTCTGGTTTCAGGGAACCAGATTTTTAATTCAATTTTTAAAGATAACCCAGGATCGGTCCGTTCCACCAAAAGGTTAGACCATATAAATGCAGAAGAACATATACCATATAAATATGGTCTAAGGTTGTTACCTTACTGATGATCCAGAAATTATATTCTTTGCTGTTCCTATTGAGCACAAAGTATTTTGTATTAAGTCATAACATCCAGGACTATGACCAGAAAATTTGCCCTTTTCATGTCTACCATGATGAGCAAAGAACTGACTGGAACATTTCTCGTGAAGAAAAAGGAGTCTGCACACGTTACTAATGTTATAAGTAATTCAACATAACATTATAATTTTGAAATGAAGCTACTTTGTTCCAAACGATTTATAACGTCATTGGTTGAGTTGATGTCACCTAGATCGTTAGTATTTTGCCTAATTGAAAGTGGCTTTGGGCACAAGAAGAAGGAACAATTGTTCCTTATTCTTGCGCTTTGGGGCTACCAGGCTACCTCGATATTTCTAGATTAACGTTTAATTTTCCAAGAAACCACCAAAAGCCTCTTTTTTGTTCCTTTTTAAAATTCACGTAAAAAATGGACGAACAAATTTTTTCAAAAAATCATGGGTAAATCCTTGTAGAAAATTCATTTAAATTTTCAAAACCCACTTCCAACTTTCCGTACAATTACTGAGATATCGATATTCAAAGACAGAATGATACTTTGCCATTCAAAGAACGATATTTCGAACCGTAGACCAAAAAAGAATTTAAAAAATGTCAATTTTTTTGCCAATGATTTTTTTAGAACCTTAAAACCGCTAACGCTAAAAATTTCAAAGTTCAGATCCAAAAATTGGACACTCGGAACTACAATTTTGTTGTTTTAGATTTCCTGTACCACCATTTTTCAATTTTTCTTGATCCCTAAGGTTTTTCCACTAGTTTATAAATCTGTAGACCTCTAAATGTCTAAATCTTTGAATTTCTGAATTTTCGATTGTTCGAATTCTCAAATCTTCAAGTCTCAAGCTGAATGAAAATCTATTTAGTCCACATAGTGGTTAAGTAAATTTTTAAAGAACCAACAAAATTTCGAAATTTTGTTGTTGATGATTTTCTTAATATTACTCAAAAACCGCTGGTGCTAAAAAATGTTGAATCCAAAAACTAGACATTTGGAGCTACAATTTCTTTGGGCGATCATTTTTCATCAAATTACAGCCTGTTAAAAATCACCAAAGAATTTGGAATTTACAGCGTGATTTTGATGGAACACACTGGTCCTTGGTTATCTTCAAAAATTGAAATACAGAACTTGTCCCCTGAAACCAAGAAAGATTAAAAAACACAACAAAGGTTGCTCTAACGCGTTTCGACAGTCAAGCTGTCATCTTCAGAGAGAAAATGTTTCTCAGCTTAGCTGACGAAACGCGTTAGAGCAACCTTTGTTGTGTTTTTTAATCTTTCTTGATTTCAGGAGACAAGTTCTGTATTTCAAGCGTGCTTCCTTACAAATAGCATCACTCGCTGATAAAAGTGGTTTGACCGTCAGGATTTAAATCCTTGTATTCGTAGGAAGTCAGAAAGACGCACCTAACAGCCACTAGCATTTCTAGTACCTTGAGATGTCCTCTAAAATGATAGACCAAAAATTATTACATAAAATTTTTGAAAGTATATTTATGGGACAAATTTAACGCATTTACATTAAGAGTGTTCATTTACATTTATGTCTCTTATTTTAAAAATATCTACGGAATGTTACTGGGCCATTTGCTGATATCCTCTGGTTCTTCAGCGTCCTTGTCCGCTTTGTCTTCCACGTTAGCCTCCTCATCGTTATCCTCATCATCGTCATCACCATTTGCTGCTTCATCTTTCGTGTCTTCGGTCTCAGCTTCCTTCTTCATTTCGGCACCTTGCCAACAATTGTTCCTTATTCTTGCGCTTTGGGACTATCGGGTTTCAATCTCTGGGATATTTATTTCTTCACTGGTTCATCAGATTTTCCATGGTTATGCATTCGAATATGTTTAATTATTCATTTCTCCAATTGTTCATTAAACTTATGATGCTTAGAAAAAGTTTCACACAAACTTCGTACATTATAAATGTGCAATTTGTTACGTCTGCGATTTTCCCACGAAAATTCACTTAGAATGATAAGTAAACTTAGTGAATTAGTTGCGTGTTTATAAATTTAACAATTTCTGGAGATCTTCCAAGAATGACTTGACGAGTGTTGAATATAAGTATGCATCATAGTTTTAAACAAACAAATCAACATGTATTCTCGCCAGATTGCAATTAAACAATATGACATTAAAAATTGTATCGTATAACTCCTGTGTTGTATATTGACAGCTAAAAAAAGAGCTGAAGATTATAGTTCTAATTTTAAGTAAATATAATCTTTAGATTTTTAAACTTCCAAATTGTTTTTCTTCCTAAGGTCACGTCTATATTCTTTGAAACATTACATTTGTAATTTTAAATAATTAAAATTGAATTTCGACTTTTTTCAAAAACTTGTTATTATAAAATTAAACTTCAGGAAGTTACATTACAATTTTTTTTAAATTTACTCGATATTTTTTGGAAATTTTCAAATATTTCTTAAAGTTTTAAAGTTTTGCGAAATATTGACTTTTTGTTTGTTTGTAAAATATAGAGCTTATGCTTAAACCGTATATTCATCTTTTTGACGACGCTTAACGGTAGAAAAAAAAATCTCTAGGCAGAAATTGAAGTATTCACTAAAGTGATAACATAATTACACCCCAATGAATAACAGGATGTTTGTCGTCTTAAGTGCTTTTCCTTATCATGAAAAATGCAATCAGAATGGACAAAGGCTGAGTAATGTCGAGCCTGGGATAATTGCTCAAAGCTTTTGTCCCTGGGTCCATTACAGTCCGGATGTTTAGTAGACGTTTACCATCAACTGTCCCAATTGCCTTTCATTTTAATGGAACTGCAATTGAGATAGACAAAAGCCGATAATTGCATTCTTTCTAAAAATAGAATTCGTTGGGGTGGTAAATTGAATCTTAATGACAATCGCTTCCCAATAAAAGGCCTCGGTGGACAAACCAGAGGCAGTCCCGTGTCAGACACAAAAGGCCTAGCCTTTCCCGACAGTTTTGCCTAGTGATTTTTGAACCGACGGCGAACAACAGTGCTATAGACTTCCAGACTAAAATACTATTTCGATTTTTTAAAAATTTTTATTTTTACCAAATTTACGCAGATTTGGTATCAACGCTTTTAGTTTTTAATCGTTTTTCCTTCAAATTTCCAGAAAAACCGCCTAAATTCGAGATTGTCGAAAGTTCGAGATTTGAGCGAAATAAAACAATTTTAAAAAGTTAGCACAAGTCCAATTTTGTGGTCAAAGGTTTAGTAAAAAAAATGAAAGGTAAATAAATCGTCTTTGGAATGAAATGGGATGAAAACGTTTTACCACAAACACCAAATTGGTTTGATTTTTTTCGTTATTATAATTTCGAATGCAATCTTCTTGATAAGTACCCACATTTGATAAGTAAGGTATCAATATCGAGCTGTCTCAAAAAGTAAGATAAAAGATGGTATTTGCCAAAGTCAATTGTGACATTAAAGACCAACTTTGATAAGGTTGCATCTAACATTAAGCAATCCAGACGAATATTTCATGGCTTATTTTTTAACACACGAAATTAGGAAAGGTCAACGATAAACAAATTTTATCAGGATCGTCTAATTTACTTTAGTCTATTTTTTGGCATCAAAACGTAAAGATGCTATCCGCTAAATTCGCGATTGTGCTAGTTCTAGTGCAAGTAAATTGGTCTATTCAAGACAACTTCGGTTATCAAACCTTAAATGGGTACCAAGCTGCAAATTACCCCTGGTACGTTCAACCTACTCAATATGTCCAAGTACAACCTCAAACTGCTCAGGTTTCACCCTTAAAAACCGCCACCAGCGTCCCTGCGACCTCATATTACCCGCAGCAGGTATATCTTCAGCAACCTTACCAAATGCAGGCAACCAATTACCAGAACCTGTTAAATGCGCAGTTATTGCGTCAGCAATTCGCTTCGTTACCAGCATACTCAAACTTCCAGTCTCTCTACCAACAAAACCCCAGTTACACTTACCCCCAGCAATTCGCCATTCAACAACCCCAGTATTACCGAGTGGAACCCATGCAAAACAAAGTTAATCTGAACCAATATCTTCCAACGGCCACCAATAAGATCGTCGACCCTTTTTACAAGGTGGAACTCGATATAATCGACGTGGACCCCTCGAAAACCAAACGTTTAGTCGACTATTTCGCAGAAACGAACCCTTCGACGTCTAACGTCGCCACTAACGTCCCCACGTCTAACGTCGCCACTAACGTCCCCACGTCTAACGTCGCCACATCTAACGTGGCCACCCCAAACGTAGCCACATCTAACGTTGCCAACCCTAACGAAGCCACATCTAACGTCGCCACCCCCAACGTCGCGAAAATTCCTTTAACGGAAACCATTGAAAGCCCAGAGGTTACTACTCCAGTTCAGGAACCAAGCGAAGATTCGGAGGGAGGGGACGAAGTGGAAGATGCTGAAAACGATGACGATGAAGGTAAAAAGGATGAGTCGCAAGGTGCCGAAGTGAAGAAGGAAGCTGAGACCGAAGATACGAAGGATGAAGCAGCAAATGATGGTGACGATGACGATGATAACGACGAGGAAGCTAACGTGGAAGACGAAGCGGACAAGGACGCTGAAGAACCTGAGGATATCAGCAAATGGCCTAGTAATATTCCGTAGATATTTTTAAAATAAATTACATGAATGTAAATGAACACTCTTAACGTAAATGCGTTAAATTAGTCCCATAAATATACTTTCAAAAATCTTATGTAATCATTTTTGGTCTATCATTTTAGAGGACATCTGGAGGTACTAGAAACGCTAGTGGTTGTTAGGGGCGTCTTTCTGACTTCCTACAAATTCAAGGATTTAAATCCTGACGGTCAAACCACTTTTATCAGCGAGTGATGCTATTTGTAAGGAAGCACGTTTGAAATACAGAACTTGTCCCCTGAAACCAAAAAAAATTAAAAAACACAACAAAGGTTGCTCTAACGCGTTTCATCAGCCAAGCTGAGAAACATTTTCTCTCTGAAGATGGCAGCTTGGCTGTCGAAACGCGTGAAAGCAACCTTTGTTGTGTTTTTTAATCTTTTTTGGTTTCAGGGGACAAGTTCTGTATTTCAATTTTTGAAGATAACCAAGGACCAGTGCGTTCCATCAAAAGCACGCTGTAAATTCCAAATTCTTTGGTGATTTTTAACAGGCTGTAACTTGATGAAAAATGATCGCTCAAAGAAATCGTAGCTTCAAATGTCTAGTTTTGGGTTTCAACATTTTTTAGCGCCAGCGGTTTTTGAGTAATATTAAGAAAATCATCGACAACAAAATTTCGAAATTTTGTTGGTTCTTTAAAAATTTACTTAACCACTATGTGGACTGAATAGATTTTTATTCAGCTTAAGACTTGAAGATTTGAGAATTCGAACAATCGAAAATTCAGAAATTCAGAGATTTAGACATTTAGAGGTCTACAGATTCATAAACTAGTGGAAAAAATTAAGGGATCAAAAAAAATTGAAAAATGGTCGTACAGGAAATCTAAAACAACAAAATTGTAGTTCCAAGTGTCTAGTTTTTGGATCTGAACTTTGAAATTTTTAGCGTTAGCGGTTTTAAGGTTCTAAAAAAATTATTGACCAAAAAATGTTTGACATTTTTTTTTATTTTTTGGTCTACGGTTCGAAATATCGATCTTTGAATGGCAAAGTATCATTTTGTTTTTGATTATCGATATCTTAGTAACTAGTAATTGCACGGAAAATTGAAAGTGGGTTTTGAAAATTTAAATAAATTTTCAACAAGGATTTACCCATGATTTTTTGAAAAAATTTGTTCGTCCCATTTTTGCGTGAATTTCAAAAAGGAACAAAAAAGAGACTTTTGGTGATTTCTTGGAGAATTAAACGCTAAACTAAAAATATCGAGGAAACCACTGATGTTAAGTTTAATACAGCCCTAAAAACCCTACAAAAATGCAATTCATTCCAGTTGTCCGTTTTTTTTACTCAATTGAATTTTTGGGAAAATTAAAGGATCATGTTTTGGCATGAGCCCACTGTTCGAATTATGACTTGAGTACTCGAAGGACCAGAAGAAATAATAAACTTGTTTCTTGCTTTTAAATGTGGTTTTATTCACGGTCTCTTTTCGAATGTGTATATTGGTATAAATGTCGAAGATTCTATAATGCACAGACCAATAGGTTTGAACATTTATTAGATTCGAAGTTTGGAAACCAAATGCCGGTTTCGATCTTGTTAGATCTCGTCAGTTTGGTATATCCAACTCGAATGCTAACAAACGTTGCGAGTTTGGAAACCAAATTTGGTTTCCAAGCTTCGAATCTAATAAATGTTCAAACCTATTGGTCTGTGCATTATAGAATCCTTGTCTCCTGGGAACTCTCCTAGAGAGCAACCGCTTCGCTAGGTGGCAGTGTTTCAACTGTTGGTGGTTCAGCTACCTATGATCAGTGAACTCTATAAGAACTGGAACGGACTCGTGTCGTATCTGCTACACAAGCAAACTGAGGCAGGGGCAAACAACAAAGATAGCTTATGGAAGACGTATTGTTATCCTGTGTTAACTTGTGTGTACTATAGGGGTTTGTCAGTCGCGCTGTATAAAATCCAGGTATAAATAGGTGATACGCACCTGTGTAGGACCTATTATATTTACTAGAGATGCACTTAAGATGCAGTAATTTCTTCGATATCCTACATTTCGTGTATTTTTGTACCAATTAACGATTAATACTGATCCTAAGAAAGAAAGTTGCATCTACCCTGAATAGATATTTCAGAAAAACGTTCGCAAAATGTCTTATATGTTCCGAGCTGACATAAAAACTATGTATTTACATACATCGTTATAAAATGTATGATTATTTAGTAAATTTATTATTATAATTCTATCACCACGTTAAAAAAAATTAAAATAGATTCCTTGTAGTAAAAAAAACGCATTTACTGCTTTTGAACTGTGCATAATAAATTATATTTTATTCACTCTGAACTAAATACTGTGACTTATAAATTACCTCTACCCTACCACATGGGAAATTAATCAAATAATTACGCGATACGTATTTCGCCAGCAGAACTGGCATTTTCGAGTGCACTAATCTTAATTGATTAGTTAGCTAATTAATTAAGCAAAGGGGTAAAACCTCCTAGGGACTCATACATGACATTACAGCAAGACAGTACTATTGTCAGTCGCAAGACGTTAATTGTAAGTGGAAATTAAGTAAAATTTTAGAGAATTGGCCGAGAAATTTCTAAATAACCTACATTTTATTGTTTAAAATGATGTTATTGCTGTTTATGAAATTCTCTATGTGTGGGGTAAGTAACAGATTAATACATATCAAACAATTATTTATGCTAATTGTTTATGTTTAATAAATCTCAATTTATATTAATTCTGGTTCTTCAAGCCCATAAGAAATAGTGTGCTAGAGAGAGCGCGAAATACGTCACTAGTGCGGGTTGCATAAAAAAATATTTGCCTCAGTCGTTTAACACGGCGTGCCCGTTCCAGTTCATATAGAGTTCACTGCCTATGATTCACTATACACGCCTGGAGGGCTGCATGAATTTGTAGTGTAGGTTTCATTCAGAGACTAAATAGACTGAACATTTCAATGCTGTCTTATGCGTTCAGTTGAAGCTAAAATGCGGGGTAGTGGGAAGCTGCATCCCACTACTCTTGGACATGGCCGGATTAAGTTAAATTTATAAATACGAAACTTGCCGCGTAACGGTTCTAACGATTTAGATGAAACTTTAGAATTAGGGGCTTTTGGACCAATAGGATAATTTTTACAAGTGCTTTTTGGTAAAAGTTCAGGAGAACTATTTTCAAAGACATCTTGGTTTAATAGTAAAATAATTTTCTTTCAATACGCGACGCCTGTGTACAATATTGTTAAGCCGGTGCTGTAAACACGTCATGATTGCAGTGAAATGGCGGCGCGCGCACGCCGATAATTGAATATTTATATATTTCATTTTTACCTACCCAAAGAATGAAACTCTTGATTTTCCTTCACTAATGTGTTCACTGAGGTTTCAACAATGATCCACAATACACTTCCCCATATTTTCAGGCCGTTTTCTAAAAAAAAACCCCGATGTTATGTTCGCAACGGTCTGTCAAATAATGAGAGTGCTGGGTTGAGCTAGGCTTCCGCCAGGCTTTCAACTGGCTTCACTGCTTACCGTCTTACGTTCAGTCTATTTAGTCTCTGGTTTCATTCTTCTTGCATATAAATGTAGAGGGTTGACCAGGCAGGCAGGCACCCTCTGATGGTAGAGGGAAAGGCAAGTAGAGAGATTTCTCTCTTCTGGAAAATTCCACAAGAACATGTGCCGAACACCCACAGCTACAATTTTTTTTCGAGAATGTCTAAATATATCAAAGAGCAATTGCCCATTTTGACATTAATTAATATTTACACTATTTAAAAATGTCTAGTGAAAACTAACTCAAAAATTAAAAAAAAGTGAGAAATGATCGTACAGAAAATCTAAAACAACAAAATTGTAATTCCAAGCGTCTAGTTCTTGGATCTGAACTTTAAAATTTTTTAGCGTTAGCGGTGTTAAGGCAATCCTAAGAAAATCATTGACAAAAAATTTTTGGAAATTTTTTTATTATTTTTTGGCCTGAGGATCGAAATATCGATCTTTGAATGAAAAAGGAACATTTTGTCTTTGATTATCGATATCTGAGCAGCTACTAATTGCACAAAAAGTTGAAAGAGAATTTTGAAAACTAAAATACATTTTCTACAAGGATTATTCCACGGTTTTTTAAAAAAATTGTCCATTCTTACATCAATTTAAAAAAGCAACAAGAAAGGGGCGTTTGGTAGTTTTTTGGAAAATTAAACACCGAACTAAAAATATCGACGAACCCACCAATGTTGAGTGCATTTTACAGTTAAATATACTCACAAAAACCCTACAAAAATGCAATTCATTCCAGTTAGCTGTTTTTTGTTTTACTCAATTGAATTCTTGGGAAAATTAAAGGATCATGTTTTGGCATGAGCCCACAGCAACAATTATTTTTCGAGAATGTCTAAATATATCAAAGAGCAACTGCCTATTTTGACATTAATTAATATTTAGACTATTTAGAAATTTCTAGTGAAAACGTACCCAAACATTAAAAAAAGAGAGAAATGGTCGTAAAAAAAATCTAAAACAACAAAATTGTAATTCAAAGTGTATAGTTTTTGGATCTGAAATTTAAAATTTTTTAGCGTTAGCGGTTTTAAGGCAATCCTAAGAAAATCATTGACAAAAAAGTTTTCGAAATTTTTTCATTATTTTTTGGCCTGAGGATCGAAATATCGATTTTTGAATGGAACAGAAACATTTTGTCTTTGATTATTGATATCTGAGCAGCTACTAACTGCACAGAAAGTTGAAAGAGTGTTTTGAAAACTAAAATACATTTTCTACAAGGATTATTCCACGGTTTTTTAAAAAAATTGTCCATTCTTACATCAATTTAAAAAAGCAACAAGAAAGGGGCGTTTGGTCGTTTTTTGGAAAATTAAACACCGAACTAAAAATATCGATGAACCCACCAATGTTGAGTATGCCTTTTACAGTTTAATATACCCACAAAAACCCTACAAAAATGCAATTCATTCTAGTTAGCCGTTTTTCTTGTTTTACTCAATTGAATTTTTGGGGAAATTAAAGGATCATGTTTTGGCATGAGCCCACAGCTACAATTTTTTTTTGAGAATGTCTAAATATATCAAAGAGCAACTGCCTATTTTGACATTAATTAATATTTAGACTATTTAGAAATTTCTGGTGAAAACGTACTCAAACATTAAAAAAAGAGAGAAATGATCGTAAAAAAAATCTAAAACAACAAAATTGTAATTCAAAGTGTCTAGTTTTTGGATCTGAAATTTAAAATTTTTTAGCGTTAGCGGTTTTAAGGCAATCCTAAGAAAATCATTGACAAAAAAGTTTTCGAAATTTTTTCATTATTTTTTGGCCTGAGGATCGAAATATCGATTTTTGAATGGAACAGAAACATTTTGTCTTTGATTATTGATATCTGAGCAGCTACTAACTGCACAGAAAGTTGAAAGAGTGTTTTGAAAACTAAAATACATTTTCTACAAGGATTATTCCACGGTTTTTTAAAAAAATTGTCCATTCTTACATCAATTTAAAAAAGCAACAAGAAAGGGGCGTTTGGTAGTTTTTTGGAAAATTAAACACCGAACTAAAAATATCGACGAACCCACCAATGTTGAGTATGCATTTTACAGTTTAATATACCCACAAAAACCCTACAAAAATGCAATTCCTTCTAGTTAACCGTTTTTTTGTTTTACTCAATTGAATTTTTGGGAAAATTAAAGGATCATGTTTTGGCATGAGCCCACAGCTACAATTTTTTTTCGAGAATGTCTAAATATATCAAAGAGCAACTGCCTATTTTGACATTAATTAATATTTAGACTATTTAGAAATTTCTGGTGAAAACGTACCCAAACATTAAAAAAAGAGAGAAATGGTCGTAAAAAAAATCTAAAACAACAAAATTGTAATTCAAAGTGTCTAGTTTTTGGATCTGAAATTTAAAATTTTTTAGCGTTAGCGGTTTTAAGGCAATCCTAAGAAAATCATTGACAAAAAAGTTTTCGACATTTTTTTATTATTTTTTGGCCTGAGGATCGAAATATCGATCTTTGAATGGAAAAGGAACATTTTGTCTTTGATTATCGATATCTGAGCAGCTACTAACTGCACAGAAAGTTGAAAGAGTGTTTTGAAAATTTAAATACATTTTCTACAAGGATTATTCCATGATTTTTTAAAAAAATTGTCCATTCTTACATCAATTTAAAAAAGCAACAAAAAAGGGGCGTTTGGTAGTTTTTTGAAAAATTAAATACCAAATTAAAAATATCGACGAAATCACCAATGTTGAGTATGCATTTTACAGTTTAATATACTCACAAAAACCCTACAAAAATGCAATTCAATCCAGTCAGCTGTTTTTCTGTTTTACTCAATTGAATTTTTGAGAAAATTAAAGGATCACGTTTTGGCATAATCCCACAGCTACAAATATTTTTCAAGAACGTCTAAATATATATCTTATATATATATCTAAATATATCAAAGAGCAATAGCCTATTTTGACATTAATTGACTATTTAGGTTTTTTGGAAATTTCCAGCGTCAACTGAAGGCTCCAAGGTTTTTTTTTTCAGGATTTTTTCAAACAATTTTCATTTTTTTCCAAATGTTGACTTTTTCTCTAGTTGTCGAAAATTTTTACTTTCATTAAGGGTTATGAAATACTATGTTTAACCTAAATTTTATAATAAAGTCAAAATTTTACAAATCAACTTTTCCATTTATAAAAAAAAACTTGTTAAAATGTATAGAAGATATAGCTACATTTTTAGATCAAATTCGAATCTTTGAAAAGGCGCCCATTTAATAAAACGTCGAAATTTGAAGTTTAAAGCAGCAAGTTTGAAGAAATTTAAAATTTAAGACCAAAATTGTGAATTTAATAACTTTCGTGAAAAACTCCGAAATGTTGAGATTAGAACAGTAGATAAATTGCTGTTTGTAAACGAAATTTTAGAAAAAAAACATAGCAGTTGAAACTGTAAGTTGTAATTATTGTAAAAAAACGAAGAATTTACAAAAAAACTTTTAAAATTCGAATTTTAGAAAATAAATTCAAAATTTTAAACGCAAAAACTCAAAATTGGTGGAACGGACTAGTCCTTCGTTATCTTCAAAAATTGAAACACAGAACTTGTTCCCTGAAACCGAGAAAGATTATAAAACACAACAAAGGTTGCTTTTTTAAATTTGAACAAGTCGCCATCCTCAATAATTTCGATAAACTTGAAAAAAGGCAAAATTTTGGAAAAATATCGACAAAATAATTGCAGAATTTTCAGCTAAAGTTTCAAAAAAAGTGAAACTGGTGGAAATGTTTAAATGTTGAAGTAAAGGCAAAATTATCATAAAATGCAATATTTTTAAAAAGGAATTTTGAAAAGGTAAAATTGTGGAAAAATTCAAAATTTTAGATAGTTCAAATTTAACAAGAAATTGTGTTTTTTTCAGAAATCGAAAATGTGTAAATTTTCAGAAATGTATAAAAAATAAAATTCAAAAAATTGTGCTTTTATTTTAAAAAAACAAAATTTTTAAAAAAGTTGAAACGAAATATCTTCAAAAATAGTAAAAATTTTGAAAAAATATTAAGATTTAAAAAATTTCAAGCTCCCTAAAAAAACCTGAATTTTTTAAAATTTAAATATTGAAGGAAAGTTAAAGTTATTTTGGTGGAATGGACTACTCCTTCGTTATCTTTAAAAATTGAAATACAGAATTTGTCCCCTGAAACCGAAAAAGATTAAAAAATACAACAAAGGTTGCTCTAACACGTTTCGATAGCCAAGCTGTCATCTTGGGAGAGATACGCAAGTTTATTAAAAGAAAAAATAATAATAAAATAAGATATGTATACCTAAAGGTTTGGAAAAGAAATATCAAATCCCCTTTTCGAAAAAACTTTTAAAGTGACAAATTTACCATCGAAATTTTAAAGTTTAGGGCAAAGATCTCAAAATTTTTAAAATAAACTTAGACATTTCGAGATGATAAAAAAATTATAATTTTGGAGTTAAGGTAGAAATTTCGAAGAACACTGAACAGTTCTTGTTTGGGAAAAACAGAAAGCTTGAAATGAATTGAAATACAGAACTTGTCCCCTGAAACCAAGAAAGATTAAAAAACACAACAAAGGTTGCTCTAACGCGTTTCGACAGCCAAGCTGTCATTTTCAGAGAGAAACTACTTGAAATAAATGTTGTGAAAAAAAAGTTTAGAGAAGACGTCGATTTTGGAAATCAAGGTCCAAAATATTAGAAAAATTTCCAAAAATAATTTGATCATTACGTGAATTCTGTTTGAATCTTGCACTCTTGGTCAATTTTCTGAAGATTTCCCGTTTTTTAAAATTTTCGCAATTAATTTTGACATTATCTAAAAATTTTTAGCTTTTCTAAAGATCTTTTCTGCATATTTTTTTAGGCATTTTTTGTAAGATTGAAAAAAAATGAATTGAATTGAAAATAAATTGACATTTCGAATTCATATTTAAACTTTTAAAATAAAATAAAAATCAAGGTGGCTGTTTCAAAAGAAGTAAAAACTTCTAGAAGAAGCCAAAAGTTTCTGCTTGCAATGGACGTTTTTTTTTTGAGAAAAAAACTAAAATTGAATAATAAGATTTTTGAAGGAAAAAACCACTTTTTTAACCCATTGATGACATTCCAAGGTTAAAGCCAAAAGTCGAGCTTTAGCTTAAATTTTTAGGAATTCAAAATTAGGATTTTTTTAATATGCTGTTTTCTTGAAATGTTTGGGTTTTTTTTCAAAATTTTAACTTTATTGAAAATTTTCAGCCTTTCCAACATTTCGACTTGGTTTGAAAATTTTGACTTTTCAGATAATTCTTGAAAACATTTTTTTTTTAACTCCCTGGAGAAAACTGGAAAGTGCTGAATATTTTTGAAAATTTAGCTTTGAAAATGTTTTTTTTCTACCAAATATTGGGTTTTTTAAAATCCAACTGTTTTTGATAATATCAAATTTTTTGAAAGGTTGGATTTTTTATAACTATTAAACTCTATTAACGATAAATGTAACAACATATATTAAACATTACATGTTTCTGTAGGATATAGTTATAAATATTGAAGAATTCTACAAAGTAAGGGTCAATTAGGGTGGGGTTTTTCAAAATATCAATTTTATTTCAAAGACTTTTTTTAAAACTGGTACTTGTAATCATCAACCTAAACTTTAAGGAGCTTATCCCTACAAAATTTTAAATAATAACATTTTCGATTATTCTAGAAATGTTTAAATTTTTCTTCTTTAAAATTTCTTAAAACTAAAAGTTTTGCAAAATGTTTTCCTCTTTTTTACGACATTTCGAATTCATATTTAAACTTTTAAAATAAAATAAAAATCAAGGTGCCAGTTTCAAAAGAAGTAAAAACTTCTAGAAGCCAAAAGTTCCTGCTTGCAATGAACGTTTTTTTTTTGAGAAAAAAACTAAAATTGAAAAATAAGATTTTTGAAGGAAAAAACCAGTTTTGTAATTCATTGATGACATTCCAAGATTAAAGCCAAAATGTCGAGCTTTAGCTTAAATTTTTAGGAATTCAAAATTAGGATATTTTTAATATGCTGTTTTCTTAAAATGTTTGACTTTTTTTTCAAAATTTTAACGTTATCGAAAATTTTCAGCTTTTCCAACATTTCGACTTAGTTTGAAAATGTTGACTTTTCAGATAATTCTTGAAAACATTTTTTTTTTCAACTCTCTAGAGAAAACTGGAAAGTGCTGAATATTTTTGAAAATTTAGCTTTGAAAATGTTTTTTTTCTACCAAATATTGGGTTTTTTAAAATCCAACTGTTTTTGATAATATCAAATTTTTTGAAAGGTTGGATTTTTTATAACTATTAAACTCTATTAACGATAAATGTAACAACATATATTAAACATTACATGTTTCTGTAGGATATAGTTATGAATATTGAAGAATTCTACAAAGGAAGGGTTAAAAGTGTCAATTAGGGTGGGGTATTTCAAAATATCAATTTTATTTCAAAGACTTTTTTTAAAACTGGTACTTGTAATCATCAACCTAAACTTTAAGGAGCTTATCCCTGAAAAATTTTAAATAGTAATATTTTCGATTATTTTTAAAATGTTTAAATTTTTCTTCTTTAAAATTTCTCAAAACTAAAACTTTTGCAAAATGTTTTCCTCTTTTTTACGACATTTCGAATTCATATTTAAACTATTAAAATAAAATAAAAATCAAGGTGGCAGTTTCAAAAGAAGTAAAAACTTCTAGAAGAAGCCAAAAGTTCCTGCTTGCAATGAACATTTTTTGAGAAAAAAACTAAAATTAAAAAATAAGATTTTAGAAGGAAAAAATCAGTTTTGTAATTTATTGATGACATTCCAGGATTAAAACCAAAATGTCGAGCTTTAGCTTAAATTTTTAGGAATTCAAAATTAGGATTTTTTTAATATGCTGAGTTTTCTTGAAATGTTTGACTTTTTTTTCAAAATTTTAACTTTATCGAAAATTTTCAGCTTTCCAACATTTCGACTTGGTTTGAAAATTTTGACTTTTCAGATAATTCTTGAAAACATTTTTTTTAACTCTCTGGAGAAAACTGGAAAGTGCTGAATATTTTTGAAAATTTAACTTTGAAAATCTCTTTTTTCTACCAAATATTGGGTTTTTTAAAATCCAACTGTTTTTGATAATATCAAATTTTTTGAAAGGTTGGATTTTTTATAACTATTAAACTCTATTAACGATAAATGTAACAACATATATTAAACATTACATGTTTCTGTAGGATATAGTTATAAATATTGAAGAATTCTACAAAGTAAGGGTCAATTAGGGTGGGGTTTTTCAAAATATCAATTTTATTTCAAAGACTTTTTTTAAAACTGGTACTTGTAATCATCAACCTAAACTTTAAGGAGCTTATCCCTGAAAAATTTTAAATAGTAATATTTTCGATTATTTTTAAAATGTTTAAATTTTTCTTCTTTAAAATTTCTCAAAACTAAAACTTTTGCAAAATGTTGCCCCTTTTTTTACGAAATATGAAGTTAACGATTTTTTAATCGTTTCCTCTTTAAGTCTCCAGAAAAACAGAAGCCTAAACTCGAAAATTCGAGAAAGTCGAAAGTTCGAGACTAGAGCCAAAAATACACTCTTCAAAAGTGTCAGCAAATGTCGAATTTTGTAGCCAATAGTTTAGCAAAAAAATGTGTATCGAAAAAAAAATTGAATTTAATAAAAACCTGTTTCAAAGCAACATTTCTAGAAGAAACTCACTAAAACTTTTAAATCGAAACCTAAAATTGAGTAGAGTCAAAGTTTTGGGACAAGAGTCGAAGTTTTGAGACAAGAGTCAAAGTTTTGGGACAAGAGTCAAAGTTTTGGAACAATAGTCAAAGTTTTGGGGCAAGAATCGGGGTTTCGAGAACAGTCAACGTTTCTAGAAAAAGACTTGAATCCACTTTTAAGTCAAGATTTCAGTTCAGTTGAGATTTTGAAAAAAGACAGTCAACTTTTCTAGAAAAAGACTTGAGTCCACTTTTAAGTCAAGATTTCAGTTCAGTTTCAGTTTCAAACTGAAACGATTGAGAAAAATTCAAAATTTGAAAAGAATTTACATCGAGAGGAAAAATTTTCTAGTTTTTACGTTTATCAAGATCAAATTCAAACTCAAAATTTCAAGAAAGAAAGAAGAGAAAATAGAATCAAAATTCTTTCGAAATTGTATACAAAATTTTGAGAAGAGAATCAAAATTGGGTTGAAATTTGAAACTCATTTTTGATCATAACATCAAATTTAGGACATTTAAAAAATATCGTGAAAGTTGTTCATTGACTTCGCAAAAAAGAATAATTTTTTAAAACTTGAATCAACAAATTTTTTGTAAGGATAATACCAAGAAAGACAATACTGGGAGCATTGTTTTTAGATGGTTTAAGAACCATGCGTCGATTCTTAAGAGGAACAACGACTTTAAGTTTCTTCCAATGTGATGTAATATCGGGAGTCATTTATGTTGTCGGAAATAGACCCAAAAAGATAAAATATTAACTCCTGTTAAAACTAATAAAAGCCAGACTTTTATATCAAATGATTTCTGGCTTTGGAATTGGGCCAAGAACCGAAAGCACTTGTTAACTGTGTATATTATTTTCGTGTAAATTTAGATTGAGTCATTAGCTTAGTTAAGATTTCATCAGGAATGTAAATTAATCAAATATAACTCGCATGGCTTCTTAAATCTTTTTTGTCTTTAATGGATAAATCGAATTTAAAAGTTTTCGTAAACTTCCTATAAGTGTTCACACTTAACATGATGACATACACATGAGTGAAAGTCGTTAGGAAATATGGGATGATTTATCCCGGACGTATTTTCGTTGATAACAGGCTTAGTGCTTCTGTAATTAACCAGTGTTTACTCCTCTATATTCTCAGGATAATCCCTTAATGGACCGATGAAATGTTCCCAGGTTTAAATCCTGAAGCTACAGAAAGTTCCTCTGATGGAGGGCTACGTAATTATTAATAACGTTTCTTTTAGATCTATGAAAGTTAGAACCATCAAGCTGTTGGAAGCATGAAGCTGTTGGAAGCTATTAAATTACCTCCAAAAGCATCACTAGTCACTAGCAATCGAATATACAGTATCGGTCAGTATCAGTGGCGGCTGGCGTATGGGCATTGTGGAACTGCAGCACCCCCAATTTCGCTTACGAGTTTTTTTCTCAAAATTTTCTGAACCCTTTTCATTACACAATTTTTTGTGGAAATTTTAAATCCTCTGTTTTCTTTTTATAGAAATTTTAGGTTTCTTTCACAAAGCTATGATATTTAAAAACCTATTTTATCTTTAATTTTAATCAAAATCACGTTTTCAAAAACTAATTTTTATAAAAGTTTTGAGGAAGAAAATATTTCGAGCAGAAATTAAAATGTTAAGGAAAAAATCCAAATTCAACTCATCTCGCATTTTACTATTTCTCTAAAAAATAAATTAATACGGTATCTTCGAGTTTTTAACTCAAACCTCATTTCGTATACAAATTTTGAGTATTTTTCAGATATTTCGATTTTTTTAGAAAATTTTGATTTTTTCTAAAAAGTTTCCAGGTTTTCTAAATATATTATAAAAATAAATTTTCCCGAAATTTCCATTTTTCCTGAAAGTGTTGTTCTTAAAATTTCTTCTAGAAATTCCAACTTCTCCAGATTTTTCTTTATGTTCCTCTAATTTGCTTTAAAAATGTCAAGTTTTTTCACGGCACTTTGACAATTAAGGTTCATTTTATTTTGTAGTTTTGACAAAAAATGTTTGGAAAAAACCCTGAAAGCTCTATAAAAATTTCAACATTTTGGAAAAAACAATTTTTTGTAGAAATTTCAAATCCTCTCTGATTTCTCTTTATAGAAATTTTAGGTTTTTTTCACGAAGGTACGATATTTAAAAACCTATTTTATTTTCAATTTTAATCAAAATCACATTTTCAAAAACTAATTTTTGTAAGAGTTTTGAGGAAGAAAATATTTCGAGCAGAAATTAAAATGTTAAGGAAAAAATCCAAATTCAACTCGTCTCGCATTTTACTATCTCTAAAAAATAAATTAATACGGTATCTTGGAATTTTTACCTCAAATCTCATTTTGTATAAAGATTTTGAGTTTTTTCAGATATTTCGATTTTTTTAGAAAACTTTGATTTTGTCTGATAAGTTTCCATTTTTCCTAAATGTTTTGTGAAAATAAATTTTCTCGAAATTTCCATTTTTCCTGAAAGTGTTGTTCTTAAAATTTCTTCTAGAAATTTCAACTTCATCAGATTTTTCTTTATGTTCCTCTAATTTGCTTTAAAAATGTCAAGTTTTTTCACGACACTTTGACAATTTAAGGTTCATTTTATTTTGTAGTTTTGACAAGAAATGTTTGGAAAAAACCCTGAAAGCTCTATAAACATTTCAACATTTTGGTAAAAACATAAAATTTCGAATTTTTTTTAAAGATATTTCAAATTGTTTTTCAAATTTAGATTTTTTCTCTAAGAAATTTTGCTTTTTTTCCTATAACATTTGTGTTTTTCTCTAAACATTTTATGCAAAATATTTCTTTTTGAAATTTCGACTTTTCCTGGAGATTTTGTCTTTAAAATATTTTTTCTTGTAGAAATTTTGAGTTCTCATTTGTTTTGGAAATTCAAAAGTATTTTAACGAAATTTTAATATTTTAAAGTTCATTTTATTTTGTAATTTTAAATTTCCAAAACAAATTAGAGAGAAATTAAAATTTGTGGAAATGTCCAAATTTCAAAAAAAATTAGGAAAACAAAGCAAATTTCTTGAAGAAAAATATCGAAATTTAAAAAAAAATTGAAATATCTTTACAAAAAAATCGAAATTTTTTGTTAAGCCTAAGTTTAGGGAAAATAAACTTCAAATCTGCATAAAAGTAAGAAAACTTTGGGAAATATATTGAAATTTCAAGAAAAAATGAACCTTGTAAATTTTAAGCTTTTTTACAATATGATATTTCTCTTAAAAATTACTACTACTAGGACCAAAGAAAATTCTGAATGGGAATTTCCGATTTTTCTGGAAATGTTAAATTTATTCTTGAAATTCTCAAGTTCGAATTTAAAATTCAAATTTCGATAAAAAAAGATCGAAGTTTAAAGATTAAACTGAAAATTTCAAAAGTAAGCAGATCATATTTTTAGAAAAAGTTGAACTTTTTTATTAGTGAACAACATTTAAAAAAAACATTTGTGGAATTAAAGAAAAAAAATGTTTTGATATGAATTAAATTTGGTGGAACGGACTGGTCCTTGGTTGTCTTCAAAAATTGAAATACGGAACTTGCCCCTGAAACCAGGAAGATTAAAAACACAATTAGAGCAACCTTTGTTATGTTTTTTAATCTTTCTTGGTTTCAAGTTTCAATAAGTTAATTGTCAAAAATATTGTTGTAATTTAGACTTATAAAATGGAATTATTGAAATTTTTGGCAAAAAGAGTCAAAATTTCGAAATTAAAATTAATTAAAACTCCTTAACAGTTTACTGTTTTAATTTAATTTAAAGTTGGCTTCAAGCTGGAATATTTAATTTTTGTAATTTTCCTGGAACTTCAAAATTACTAGAAAAAAATTAAATTAGAAGGGTAAATTGTTAATGAATCTTTTTTAACATTTTGAATAATTTTAATCTTGAGACTTTTCTAGAAATGTTGGCTCTTTTTCTCAAAAATTTCAATTATTCTCACTTTAAAAGCGGAAATTGTAAGAATATTTTTGACAATTAATTTATTTTTTTTTGCTTTCATTTCGAAAATGTTATTTTTTGGAAAAATGTTGAGACTTTGGGTTTAATTTTTAAATTTCGATCTTTTTTTATCGAAATTTGGATTTTAAATTCGAACCTGAGAATTTCACCATTTCTAGAAAAATTGGAAAGTCTGATTCAGAATTTTTTTTGCTCCTACAGCAGTAGTAATTTTTTAGGGAAATATCAAATTGTACAAAACCTTGAAATTTACAAGGATTATTTTTTCTTTAAATTTCAATATTTTTCCCAAAGTTTTCTTATTTTTATGCAGATTCGAAGTTTATTTTCCCTAAATTTATACTTAATAATTTTCAGTTCCTTATGAACATTACAAAATAAAATGAACTTTAAAATATTAAAATTTCCTTAAAAACTTTTTAAATTTCCAAAACAAAGTAGAGAGAAATCAAAACTTCTACACGAAAAAATATTTTAAAGACAGGAAAAATCGAAATTTCAAAAAAATTCTTTGCATAAAATGTTTAGAGAAAAACACAAATTTTATAAGAAAAAAAGCAAATATTTTTAGAGATTAAATCGAAATTTGAAAAAAAATTGAAATATCTCTACAAAAAAGTCGAATTTTTTTGTTTTTTCCAAAAAGTTGATATTTTTGTAGAGCTTTCAGGGTTTTTCCCAAACATTTTTTTGTCAAAACTATAAAATAAAATGAACTTTAAGTTGTCAAAGTATCGCAAAAAAACTTGACATTTTTAAAGCAAATTGGACGAACATCAAGAAAAATGTGGAGAAGTTGGAATTTCTAGAAGAAATTTTAAGAATAACACTTTCAGGAAAAATTGAAACTTCGAGGAAATTTCTTTTTACAAAATATTTAGAAAAACTTGCAGAAAAAATCAAAATTTGCTAAAAGCATCGAAATACCTGAAAAAAACTCAAAATTTTTATACAAAATGAGATTTGAGGTAAAAACACGAAGGTACCATATTAACTTTTTTTTTTTAGACAAATAGTAAAATACGAGATGAGTTGAATTTAGATTTTTTCTTGAAATTGTAATTATTTTCTCAAAATGTTGACATTTTCAACGAAATTTGAATTTTTTCTTAACATTTTAATTCCTGCTTCGAAAATTAATTTTTTCCTCAAAACGTTCACAAAAATTAGTTTTTGAAAATGTGATTTTGATCAAAATTAAAAATAAAATAGGTTTTTAAATGTCGTAACTTCGTGAAGGAAACCTAAAATATCTATAAAAAGAAATCGGAGAAAATTTAAAATGTCTACAAAAATTTATGTAATGAAAAGGGTTCAGGAAATTCTGAGAAAAAAACTCGTAAGCGAAATTGGGGGTGCTGCAGTTTCACAGTGCCTATACGCCAGCCGCCGCTAGTGTATGGCTAAGATTGAGATAAAACTTATTAAAAAAATGAAACTTCGTATCTCGAGCGAGCGCCATCAAGAAACCACAGTTTAAACTTGGATCATTTCAAATCTCTTATCGGGAGCAATAACGTCCTAAATTTGTTAGTATACTCTTTGTAGAAACGATTACATAAAGCAGTGTTTGTATTCCCGACGTCTGTTCGCATATGGTTATGCCCCTTGGTAATTAAATCATGTGGTTGTAATAATAACGCTTCAGTCCAGTCATTCAAATCCCTTCTCGCCACTTAAAAGTTATGTTTCCTCGACTCACAACTCATTACACACTTTGATCTAATGAAAACGACTCGTCATCGGTTTTCACTGGTTTTCAGACGCCTTCAAACTATACACCAAATTTCCCAACTGCATGAACACATTTTGCATTCCAGATCGATAAAACCATCATTAAACTTCGTTGGCTAGCGTGACCGACAATCTATTTTATACCAAACCGCGACGTTTCCATTTCACTTTGAGCGGAGGAATCTTAAGGTGGCCGAAACGCTCAATTTCCGCCTCACGGCTGGACGTAAATATTTGATCGATTTTTTTGTTAATGAGATTACGTTTACAGGTTGTTAGGGGCGAATCGAAACGGTGCCGAAATTGAAAAGACGGATGAAAAATCGATCTTTTGTGTACGAAATGATTTGAAAGCAAATTTGTAAAGAGCGCATTCAATGGGAGAGCGTGACTTGTAGTTTCAATACGACGACGTACATAGATAACAAATAGCGTCGAGTAATACACGATGTCTCGTTGGGTTTGTGTTTTATGTGGAAAACGCACATGTGCACCATCTGGAACTGAGATTTTAATTGGTTTAATGTCAAGTGCACCCAGATTTTTTTAGTTCAATATAAAGACTGTATGATTACGTAATAATCAATGAAATGTGACCAGTAAGCGTCCACAATGAAGAACAATGAAATATGACTTGATGCTTCATAACTGAAATCGTGGACTTCGACTACGAAAATAAATTTCAAATCTTCTGTAAGACAGTGGGGCAATAATGCGTTCTTTTGCGCAGGAAACCGTCTCATAATTTTTTCTTCAATCAAATCTAAAGCACACGTCGTTTGTTTAGTAGGGTTTTTGAAGTGAAAACTTGAGCCATTATTGATAGGAAAAAAAATTACGGTTCCCGTGACCATCACGCTAATATTATTGTTACCAGCATGCACTAATCTTCACAGTATTATTTAACAATGAGTAAGGCGAGTTATACAACTAAAAAACTGCTTGATTGGCAGCAGGGTTTGAACCCGCGACCGACCAGACAAGAATCAATCGCTTTACATTGCGCCATCGTCATACCTACAAACCTTAAATTAATTTATAAAAATAATCGAATTTACAATAAAAAAAATAAAAATTGAAACATAAACTTGGAAAAGAAAAATCAAAATTTTAATTTTTTAAAATTTTGACTCCAATAATTTCGAATGTTCTAATCGTTCAAATCATTTATAAGACAATGGGGCAGTAATGCGTCCTCTTGCGCCAGGAACCACCTCATAGTTTTTTCTTGAATCCACTCTAAAACACACATCGTTTGTTTAGTAGGATTTTTGAAGTGAAAACTTGAGCCATTTTTTATAGGAAGAAAAATGAGGGTTTCCGTGACCATCACGCTAATATTATTGTTACCAACATGCACTAATCTTTATAGTATTATTTAACCATGAATAGAGTTATAGAATTAAAAAACTGAGTGATTGGCAGCAAGGTTTGAACCCTTGACATTCACGACCGACTAGACAAGAAGCAATCGCTTTACACATTGCGCCATCGTCATGCCTACAAACCTTGAAATAATTTATAAAAAAATCGAATTTACAATCATTTTTCCCTTTCCATGTTATGCACTGCTGACGAGCTCAAATGAGAGCGAAACATCGATGTCCAGTGCTACAACTTTTTATGTATTTTGTTATATTTTCCAAATTTATTAAAAAAAAAATAATTATTTTTTCCATATCTAATTTTTGGTCTCCTATTTTTCATTATTTCTATTCTATGTAAAATAAAATAACCTCTTAATTCGTGAACTGTCATGAAGTGACGTTTTTAATAAATTTAAATATCACGTAGTCGCATTTCAAAAACTGTTTAGAAAATTGTCAACAAACCATAAAAATTTAAATATTTTCAAACTGGGCCGAAGAAATGTTAAATAAATTGAAAAAAACAAAAAAATAAAAATTAAAACATAAACTTGGAAAAGAAAAATCAAAATTTTAAAAAGTTAAAATTTTGACTCCAAAAATTTCGAATTTTCTAATATATTTAACATTTCCAAAATTTTGCTTTTTGAAAATTTTAGATTTCTTTTAAACCTTGACAATATATATTTTTCATGAAATCAAAATGACAAAACGTCAAGCAACAGTTAAAGCTTTAAAAAATATATATTTTAGAAAATGTCAAGTTTTTTGACGATAGGTTAGCTTTTTCAAATTTCCATTTTATTTCAAAAATTTAGACTTTTTCTCTCTCAAAATCTAGACTTATCTCAAATTTTTTGACCTTTTCGAAGATATGAATACTCTTTTCAAGATTTCGATCTTTTCGTAAAATTTCGACTTTTCAATGTTGACCTTTTTGGAAATCTTGACTTCTGGAAATTTTCGATATTTTTTCAAAATTCACAAGCTTTGAAATTTTTTTGTTTTTGAAAATGCAGAGTTCTTGAAGGCTGGATCTTGTTTTAAATTCTGATTTGTTTTTTTTTCGACTTTTTCAAATTATTCATTAATTTCTTATTTTTAAAAATTTAAATTCCTAGTACGATTACCTCGCCTATTTTTTGTGAATATCTACCATTTTTTAAAATTACAACTTATTTTTGCAAATTTTCGATGTTTTTAAATTGAAACGTTTTTATAAATTGTCGAGTTTTTTTGAAATTTTTCACTATTCTGAAACTCTTCAATTATTTCTAAAAATTTCGCCATTTTCGTAATTTTAAATTTTTTCATTAAATTTTTGTTTTGAAAATTCAAATTTGTAATATGATAATTTTAACTGATTAGGACTTTTTTTGCAAATTTTCGTTTTTTTTAAATCGAGACATTTTCATAAAATGTCGACTTTTTTTGAAGTTTTCGACTCTTCTGCAACATTTCAATTGTTTCTGAAAATTTGTTTAGTAGGGTTTTTGAAGTGAAAACTTGAGCCATTTTTGATAGAAAGAAAAATGACGGTTTCAGTGACCATCACGCTAATATTATTGTTAACAACATGCACTAATCTTAACATAATATATATATATATATATATATATATATATATATATATATATATATAACATAATATATATAACATATATATAACATAACATATATATAATAATATAATATATAATATATAATACATATATATAACATAATTTAACCATAAGTAGGGCGAGTTATAGAACTAAAAAACTGCGTGATTGGCAGCAAGGTTTGAACCTGTGACATTCACAACCGACTAGACAAAAATCAATCGATTTACACATTGCGCCATCGTCATATCTACAAACCTTAAAATAATTTATACAAATAATCGAATTCACAATCAATAAAATAAAAATTAAAACATAAACTTAGAAAAGAAAAATCAAAATTTTAACTTTTTAAAATTTTGACTCCAAAAATTTTGAATTTTCTAATATATTTAACATTTTCAAAATTTTGCTTTTCGAAAATTTAAGATTTCTTTTAACCTTGGACAATATATATTTTTCATGAAATCAAAATGTACAAAACGTCAAGAAACAGTTAAAGTGTTAAAGAAATATATATTTTTGAAAATGTCAAGTTTTTTGAAGGTAGGTTAGCTTTTTTTAAGTTTCCATATTATTTCAAAAATTTAGACTTTTTCTCTCTCATAATCTAGACTTATCTCAAATTTTTTGACCTTTTCGAAGATATGAATACTCTTTTCAAGATTTCGATCTTTTCGTAAAAATTTCGACTTTTCAATGTTGACCTTTTTGGAAATCTTGACTTCTGGAAATTTTCGATATTTTTTCAAAATTCACAAGCTTTGAAATTTTTTTGTTTCTGAAAATGCAGAGTTCTTGAAGGCTGGATCTTGTTTTAAATTCTGTTTTGTTTTTTTTTCGATTTTTTCAAATTATTCATTAATTTCCTATTTTCAAAAATTTAAATTCCTTATACGATTATTTTGACCATTTTTCAAAATTATGACTTATTTTTGCAAATTTTCGATTTATTTAAATTGAAACGTTTTTATAAAATGTCGAGTTTTTAAAAATTTTTCACTATTCTGAAACTCTTCAATTATTTCTAAAAATTTCGCCATTTTCCTAATTTTAAATTTTTTCATTAATTCTTTGTTTTGAAAATTCATATTCCGAATAAGATAATTTTGACTAATTATGACTTTTTTTTGCAAATTTTTGTTTTTTTTAAATTGAGACATTTTCATAAAATGTCGACTTTTGAAGTTTTCGACTATTTTGAAACTCTTAAATTATTTCTAGAAATTTTGCCATTTTCCTAATTTTAAATTTTTTCATTAATTTTTTGTTTTGAAAATTCAAATTCCTAGTACGATAATTTTGAATAATTATGATTTTTTTTGCAAATTTTTGTTATTTTTAAATCGAGACATTGTCATAAAATGTCGACTTTTTTTTGAAATTTTCGACTATTCTGCAACATTTCAATTGTTTTTGAAAATTTCGCCATTTTCCTAATTTTTAAGTTTTTTTGAAAATTTCGAATTTATCATGAAGTAAAATCTACTTTGTTTTTAAAAAATGTCGAATTTCAAATTTTTAACGAAAACTTAGGTCTTGGAAGAAGTTGAACATTTTAAAGACAAATTTTTCAAAAAAAAAAGTCGAAATTTTCATCAAAGGTTAAAATTTCCACAAAAAGTAATCAATTAAAAAAGAAAAAATCAAAACATTTCTACCTTTAACAATTAAAAAGATAGAAATTTAATGTTACATAAATTTGAAAAAATTAATTCGCAAAAAATCAACGCATAATCGTACGTCGTTCAAATCTTGTATTTATGGCTTATAGTAACAAATACGTCAATTTCTGAAATCAAAACATTTTTACTTTAAACCATTAAAAAGATAAAAATTTAATGTTCCAAAAATTCGAAACTTTGCATCTACCAAAAGTCTATGCTTAATCGTGCATTACTCTAGAAAAAAAAAAGTTTAAAATTTCAAAAATAAATGAAGAAACTGTCAAAATTTTGAGAAGAGACATTTTTAAAGACTTCGAGAAATAAAAAAATCTCGAAATTAAAAAAAAAATTGTGGCGAAAAATGTTCAAAAATAGTAACAATTTTGGAAATATACTAATATTTGAAAAATGTCGTGCAAACTCCCTAAAAAATAAATTTTTTGAAAATATTGGATAATATTAAAGAAAAGCAAGTCATCAGAAGACGAAATTTTCAAATAGTGTTAGCAATTTAAAAAAGATCATTAAAAAAAGTCAAAATTTTCATAAAAAATGAAATATTCGAAAAAGCTAAATTTTTTTAAAAAATATTCAATATTTTGAAAAAATATGTGAAAATTTTAAAAAAGTCGACATTTTCAATAATTTTGGAAGCTCAAAAAAAAATCCAAAAAATATCGAATTTATCTTCAAAATTTCGGATTTTTTAAAATATATTGACTTCATGAAAATTTCAATATTTATTGAAAATTTTAATTTTTTTCCGAATTTCTATCAAATATGTTCACCTATTTAAAAAGGGTTCGACGTTTGCTTCGTAATTTTAACCATCAAAACTTGTAACTTTTTCCAAAATTTTAATTTTTCAAACTTAGATTTTTTTTGTGAATGTCGATTGATGTGGTATTTTTTGTTTTTTTTTTCAATATGTCAGCTTGGACAATTTTGGCTTTCATTGAAAATCTAAGTGAAAATATCCAAATTTGTCAAAATTTCAACTTATTTGTAAATTTTGAATTTTCTTCGTAATTTCGCCATTTTACAGGATTTTCTCAAATTTTTTTTGTAAATGTTGACTTATCCGGTAATTTTGGTTTTTTTAATATGTCGGCTTCGACAATTTTGGCTTTCATTGAAAATCTAAGTGAAAATATCCAAATTTTTCAAAATTTTAACTTTTTTGTAAATTTTGAATTTTTGTTGTAATTTCGCCATTTTACAGAATTTTCTCAAATTTGTTTTGTAAATGTCGACTTATCTGGTAATTTTGATTTTTTTTCAATATGTCGGCTTCGAAACTTTTCACTTTCATTGAAAATCTAAGTGAAAATATCCAAATTTTTCAAACTGACAACTTTTTTGTAAATTTTGAATTTTTTTCATAGCTTCGCCATTTACATGATTTTCTTAAATTTTTTTGTAAATGTCCACTTATCTGGTAATTTTGGTTCTTTTTAATATGTTGGCTTCGACAATTTCGGCTTTCATTGAAAATCTAAGTGAAAATATCCAAATTTTTCAAAATCAACTTTTTTGTAAATTTTGAATTTTTGTCGTAATTGGGCCAATCTACAGGATTTTCTCAAATTTTTTTTGTAAATGTCGACTTATATGGTAATTTTTCTCAATATGTCGGCTTCGAAATTTTAACTTTTATTGAAAACCTAAGTGAAAATGTCCAATTTTTTTTGAAATTTCACCTTTTTTGTAATTTTCGCCATTTTACAGGATTTTCTCAAATTTTTTTGTAGATATCGACTTCTCTGGTAATTTTGATTTTTTTTTTCAATATGTCGGCTTCGACAATTTTGGCTTTCATTGAAAATCTAAGTGAAAATATCCAAATTTTTCAAAATTTCAACTTTTTTGTAAATTTTGAATTTTTTTCGTAGTTTCGCCATTTTACAGTATTTTCTCAAATTTGTTTGTAAATGTCGACTTATCTGGTAATTTTGGTTTTTTTTTTCAATTTGTCGGCTTCGACAATTTTGGCTTTCATTGAAAATCTAAGTGAAAATATCCAAATTTTTCAAAATTTCAATTTTTTTGTAAATTTCGCCATTTTACAAGATTTTCTCAAATTTTTTTGTAAATATCGACTTATCTGGTAATTGTGGTTTATTTTCAATATGTTGGCTTCGACAATTTTGGCTTTCTTTGAAAATCTGAGTAAAAATATCCAAATTTTTCAAAATTTCAACTTTTTTGTAAATTTTGAATTTTTTTCGTAATTTCGCTATTTTACAGAATTTTCTCAATTTTTTTTGTAAATGTCGACTTATCTGGCAATTTTGGTTTTTTTTCAATATGTCGGCTTCGACAATTTCGGCTTTCATTGAAAATCTAAGTAAAAATATCCAAATTTTTTAAAATTTCAACTTTTTTGTAAATTTTGAATTTTTTGCGTAATTTTGCCGTTTTACATAATTTTCTGAAATTTTTTTATGTAAATCTAAGAAATCTAATTGAAAATATCCAAACTTTTCAAAATTTCAACTATCTTGTAAATTTTGAATTTTTTTCATAACTTCGTCAGTTTACAAGATTTTCTTTTTTTTTTACTTCCTTATGACATGAATTTTCAACGTTGATGCAGCTGACTTAATTATAAACAAACTCATTTTCATATTTACTTAAAATATGACCCTATTTAACACCCTTTGGGGGATGCATTTTCAAACATTCTTTCTTAGTGGTCACATACGCAATATAAGGAACTCGTGAGCAAAATTCAATGCTTCTAGACCCCTATCTCTAATTTGATAAATAACGAATTTTATTATTAAGTTTTATCTCCATTTTAACCCTATTAGAGGTTTAATTTTAAAAAATCTTTCCTAATGCTTACCTACATCATGTAAGAGATTTATTAGGTAGATTTTCATAGAAGTTAAAGTTTTTCTCTGGAAATTGAGCATTTTTCCTTAAACTTTTTGGTTTAATTACGTTTATTCTCTTTCGACTTTAAACTTCCATCTACCTCAATTTCCTTCTAGGAACGTTGGCTTTTTCCTCGAAATTTCGATTTTAGTTCTCTTGAGTTTTTCCTCGAAATTTAGATTCCAAATTCGAAATTTAGAGTCCAAATTTGAAATTTAGAGTCCAAATTCGAGATTTCAACCTGGTTCTAAAGATTTCCTTTTAAATTTAAAATTGTTCTAATAATTTTAAGTCTCAAAATTGGGAGCTTAAACTGCAAATTTTGAAGTCAAAGTTTCTAAGATATTTTTCCAAATACTTCGAATTTTTTATGCCTTTGTGTAGATTAGGAATTTATACTTTTGATGCTAAAATTTCAGCTTTAAATTCAAAAAGACTTTTTCCAAAATGTTGATTTTGTTTAAATTATGTGTATATTTTGACAAGATTTTCTCTTTTACTATTACTAAATTAGGAGTGGTTTCGTAGACATTTTTTGAATTATTAGCTGATGTTCTCGACTTTGCATATTTTTTAAAAAGTGCTTGCTCCAGACCTACTTTGAGTAACAGAAGGTTACTGAAAATTTAGAATTGTGAAAGGAGTAACTCGCGAAGAAAAAGCTAATAAAACATGAATAGAAATAACAATACTTCGCAAAGAAGATACAGAAAATATTTACTTTAAGTAAATTGAACGTATGAGAAAAATAACTAACCTATTGTAAAAACTTTTGATGAAATTAGATGAAATGAATACATATATAGGGGATTGATAGAAAATAAATCAGTTTTAACAGAGATGTCGTAAATCCACTCATTTCAGCTATCGTAAAGATTCGACAACATACTTTTGTAAAATTTTCCACTATACTGCTAAAATATCAAGGGCCGTAAGACGAACTTTTAACTTGACAAGAAAGACAGTGATTCCTGTGGAACCATAAGCCAAACATTTAAGTTAACAAGAAAGACAGTCATTCCCGCCAAAATTTACCACCCTACACACAATCTTTACAAGAAAAAATCGAAACCAAGAATTCCATACAAAATTATAGAGATTATTCATTAGTTTCTTTACCAACATAAAGCTAGCGCCTGATGCTCGATCCTGAATATGATTGGCAAACGAAGAGGAGTACAGTAGCTTAGAAAAAGGCATTTATTCTGAAGTCACAGACTGACACTTCAATTTTATTGATATAGACACTTTTAAAGATCGTCTGAAAAAGTTTGCCATCAATTAAATTCTTAATGATATGTTTATTATCTAGTTGTGGAAAACTTTTGGAGCAGGCTTGATTAACATGTATTAAATAAATTTGTTAACAAAGATACGATAGCCTCATGAATCCATAAAGTCGTTATCAACAATGATAACAGTGTAAAGCAAAATATTTTTATGTAGCTTTGTGAATAAGGTTAATGTAAACGTTTGTTCTATATTTATCTCCCTAATAGAACTAACATTAATAATCGATATTTATTGCTTTTTAATGTTGTGACTTTTCAGAATAGTAAATATGAGCTTTTATTCAATTTTTTAGGAATAAATATCTAATGTATGAACAGCTCCAGACAAAGTTCTAGTAATAATTATACGCTTTTCCGTGTTGCTACTTTATCAATAATGCAATTGCAAGAAACTACGATCACGTAAATAAACTCGCTGGCTAGGAAAATAAGCACTTCTCACTGACATAACTCTGCTTTATTAATAATGTTTGTGGACACATCTAGGAATTATTATCATACAAAGTAATATAAACATTGTAATAATACTGATAAATACTGTTATTGTAGCATGAGCTCCAATATGATCAAGCTGTAAATTTTTTTTTATCGTGTCACGTCATGACAGAATTTTTTAAATATTGCTGGACGTAAATCTAATAGTTTCGTCACATGAAAACCTAACAAAAGAAAACTCGTGCCCTGTCGAGCTAGAGATACAAGATCAGCCATCTAATGTCTCACAATAGCGCCCTATTTTTCTAAATAGCTTGTTCTGCACGCCCCAGAATGTATGTGTTTGTGTGTGGGTCCGCGTATTCATCTCGCCGGAAACACTTGAATACGTTTCAGCCTCCATCTGCCGTTTTGTGAGAATTGGGGTAAGGTTAGAAGCTTTTATACACTTGCAGCGATATGATATTGTGTATTAAGGCGATGGAAGCATAAATTCATATATGTTATTGGTTCCTTTCCCAAAGGGCCTTCAAAGAAGAGATTTTTCTTTAAACATTCTTCTTCAAACATTGATAATGTAAGAAACTGTGTAATGCTGAAATCGTAACATGTATGGGCACCTTTCAATATAATTTTATAACTCACAATTCTCAACAATTTATAACTCGCAACAACACGTTAGGGAAGTGATTCTTACATAAGTGTCTATTCCGGTCAAAACAGCAATGAAAATTAAACAAATTGGGGAGAATTAAAGAGGTGATTCGTTACGTTTTATATCGCTACAGTTTGTGAATATGGTAGGCCGAAAGTGAACACTATGCTGATTACTTTCTCAAAAGTAATATTTCGAGACACTCGTGAAATGATTCGATTATTCTTAGGGAGCCAAAGGAAGGAAAATCGCCTTAGGGGTGCCTCAGGGGTCCGTCCTGTCTCCTACTCTGTTTCTGTTACACATAAACGATATTTTAGCTTCAACTTCCAACCCGCTATACAGCTACGCAGATGAGTAGCCTGGTGTCATCTTTTTTCTCTAACAGATCATTATCCGTCGCTGCTTCAGATCGACTAAAGCAGGGATCGGCAAACTTTTAAGCTAAAAAAGCCATCCGCAATGAAAAAATTGATTTCGTGAATTTCAAAGAGCCACAAGTTTTTATTTCTGATTTCACATTTTATTTCACAGTTAAATCAGATAAATCAGACAAAATATGGGACAGGGAGAGACCCCTCTGACTCATGTAGTCAAAAGAAAACATATTTAGCCCAAAAGACCTTTCATTTCTCATAATTTGAAGCTTTATTCCAAAATTTGCCTTTTTCTTGTAAATTCGACTTTTTAAACTCTTCTCTGTATTCGTCTTTTTTTTTAACTATGTATTTAGACTTTTTTCCCTAAATCTTCCTCTCTTCTCAAAACTCGACAATCTGTGAAAATGTTTCCTTTTTTTCTAATTCGACTTACACTGGAAGATTCGACTTATTTCTCAAAAATTCATCTTTTGTTGATTTCGTAATAAAAAATTGGTTTCGTAAATTTCAAAGAGCCACAAGTTTTTATTTCTGATTTCACATTTTATTACACAGTTAAATCAGATAAATCAGACAAAATATGGGACCCCTGTGACTTATGTACTCAAAGAAACCATATTCAGCCCAAAAGACCTTTCATTTCTCATAATTTGAAGCTTTATTTCAAAATTTGCCTTTTTCTCGTAAATTCGACTTTTTAAAATCTTCTCTGTATTCGTCTTTTATTTTAACTATGTATTTAGACTTTTTTCCCTAAATCTTCCTCTCTTCTCAAAACTCGACAATCTGTGTAAATGTTTACTTTTTTTTTAATTCGACTTACACTGGAAAATTCGACTTATTTCTCAAAAATTCATCTTTTGTTGATTTCGTAACGAAAAAATTGATTTTGTGAATTTCAAGAAGCCACAAGTTTTTATTTCTGATTTCACATTTTATTTCACAGTTAAATCGGATAAATCAGACAAAATATGGGACAGGGAGAGACCCCTTTGACTCATGTAGTCAAAACAAAACATATTCAGCCCAAAAGACCTTTCATTTTTAATAATTTGAAGCTTTATTTCAAAATTTGCCTTTTTCTCGTAAATTCGACTTTTTTAACTTTTATGTGTATTCGTCTTTTTTTTAACCATGTATTTAGACTTTTTCCCCTAAATCTTTCTCTGTTCTCAAAACTCGACAATCTGTGAAAATGTTTACTTTTTTTTTAATTCGACTTACACTGGAAGATTCGACTTATTTCTGAAAAATTCATCTTTTATTGATTTCGTAATAAAAAAAAGTAAAAATTTGAAGTAATAATTTGGGAATCTTATATAAAATAGTTTTTGAAGATTTCGATCTTTTTCTCAAATTTTCTTTTTTCTAAATTTAGATTTATTCTTAAATTTGACTTTTTTCCAAAATTATATGTTTTTAACTTTGTTCTAAATTGAGACTTTTTTCTCGAAATTTCTATTCTATTTAAATTACGTTCTTTTTTCAAATTTCACCATTTTCCCCAAATATTGACTTTTAATGAATATTTAAAGTTTTATGTATTTTCTGGAAATTTCCACCGGTTTCGCAAAATTAGGTGTTTCTCGAAATTCCAACTTTTGACTGAAAATTCGACATTTTATTATGTTTCTGCAAGTTGCGATTTTATCGACGAAATTCACCAATTTTCAGAATGTTTGATTTTATCTAAAAATTTGATTTTGTTCTTAAAATTGACTTTCTCTGGGAAATGTTGACTTTTTTTTTAAAGTTCAACACTGCTTTCGAAACTGGAAGTTTTACCCACATTCCTTTTTATTTAGAAATTATTTTACCAATTTTCTCAAAATTCGAATTTTTCTGAAAGTTTATAGTTTTTTTATTCGTCTTGTTCTCGAAATTTCAAATTTATTCTCAAAATTTAACTTTCCCTGGAAAATTGCAAATTATTTATTTTTTTCTTCTTTGAAAAACTTCCATTTTTTAAAGTTCGACAATTTTTTCTAAGCTCCGAGTTTTTAACAATTTCTCTTTTCGAAATTTTACAATTTTTTACAAAATTCAAATTTGTCTAAAAATGTTAGGTTTTTAAATTTGTTCTGGGATTCAATCTAATTCGACGTTTTTTTTCTAAAATTTTGCTTTTTTGAGAATTGTTGACAAATTCATATTTTTCGAAATCTCTTCTTTTCAAAATTTAAATTTTTCCGGAAATAGCAACTTTTATTTCGAACGAAATTTATCTATTTTCAAATTTCAAATTTTGATTTTTTTTCTTAAAATTTGACTTTCTCTGGGAAATTTTGACGTTTTTTTAAAGTTTAACACTTCTCAAAATTGGAAGTTTTATCAACATTCCCTTTTCTTTCGAAATTATTGTACCAATTTTCTCAAAATTCAATTTATCTGAAAATTTTGAGTTTTTTTAATTCGTCTTGTTTTCAAAATTTCAAATTTATTCTCAAAATTTAATTTTCTCTGGAAAATTGCAAATTTTTATCGAAATTTGAAACTTTTGTTGTTGACTTTTTCCTTGAAATTTTTTCTAAAATTTGACTTTTTTCTACGTCTCTGAAAAACTTCGACTTTTTTAAAGTCCGACATTTTTTTAAGCTTCCAGTTTATTTTACAATTTCTATTTTATCTGAAAATGTCAAGTTTCTTAAATTTGCTTTGGGTTTCAATCTATTGCGGAAATTCGACGTTTTTTTTTTCCTGACACTTTTTAAGCTTCCAGTTTACAGTTTACAATTTCTCTTTTATCTGAAAATGTCAAGTTTTTTAAATTTGCTTTGAGTTTTAATCTATTGCGGAAATTCGACATTTTTTTCTGAAATTTTGCCTTTATTTGAAAACTTTGGACCAATACATTTTTTTAAATCACTTTTCCTAATTTTTTTTTAAATTTCTTCCTTTTTCTCAAAATCCGGCTTTTTCTGGAAAATTCCGACGTTTTTTTAAAGTTAAAAACTTTTTTTGAAATTTTCTTCAAATTTACTTTTGAAATTATTTTACAAATGTTCTCAAAATTCGAATTGATCTGAAAATTTGCTTTTATTAAAATTTTGTCTTTTGCCTTGATATTTTTCCTAAAATTTGACTTTTTTCTCCTTCTATGAAAAACTTTGACTTTTTTAAATTTAAACATTTTTTTGTAAGCTTTTAGTTTATTCTTACAATTTCTCTTTTCGAAATTCGGCAATTTTTCAAAAAATTCAAAACTGGAAATTTCGACCCCCGATTCAAAATTTTTCTTTTAAGGCCTGAATTTATAACAAAAGTTACAATTTGAACGTTCGACTCAAAAATGTAATTACTTTCCAGGAATTGGGGATTCAAAGTTAGGAAAAAAGTTAAACTATCAAGACAAATTAGCGAGTTTTTCCTCAAAATGTAAAATTTACGTTAAACATCTCAGATTCAAAACCGAAATGTGAAGAAAAAAAAAAGAATTTTTCAACTTTTTCTTCACATTTAAATGTTAAACTAGGAACTTCTCTTGTTTTTCCTAAACCTTTAATTCTAAACTCAAAATTTCGACCTTTAGCTCAAAATTTCGAATTTTACCTCAAATTTTCGACTCTTTAATTTAGAATTTTTATTTTACGCTGTGAATTTACAAGAAGAATTACAATTACAACGTTTGACTAAAAAATAATCAATTTTCCTCGAAATTTAGCATACTGCGCAGGCATTTCGGATTCAAAGTTGGGAAAAAAGTTGAAATGTCAAGATAAATATCCAATCTTTGACTTTTTCTCAAAATGTGGAATTTACGTTACACATTTTATATTCAAAGCCGAAATATGAAGAAAGAAACTCAATTTTTTTACTCACATTTAAACGTTAAACTCGGAAGGTTACTTGTTTTTCCTAAACCTTCAAGTTAAAACCCAAAATTTCGACTTTTTGCTCGAAATTTCGACTTTTAACGTGTGAAATTTGGATTTTTTTCTTGAAATCTTAACTGTTGATTCCAAATTTTTGTTTTAAAGTCTAAATTTAAAACAATTTCAACGTTTAATTCAAAAACATCAATGTTTTCTCGAAATTTGGGCTACTTTCCTGGAATTTGAATTTCAGAATCGAGAAAAAAGTTGAAATAACGAAACAAAAGTCAAATTTTAGACTTTTTTTCTTAAAACCAGGAACATTTAGGATTCAAATTCAAAACATTATGAAAAAGAGAGGAATTTTTAACTTTTTTCCTGGATTTTGATCTTAAAATTCAAGATTTCCATTTTAGATTTCAGTAAATTTATAACAATTTCGACGTTGGACTCAAAAATGTGAACTTTCTCTGGAAATTTGGGTTACTTTCCTGGAATTTGGTCTTTAAACTCAAGATTTTGACTTTAGATTCCAAGTTTTTGTTTCTAAGCTTAAATTTATAATAGTTTCAACGTTTGATTCAAAAATGTCAACTTTTTCTCGAAATTTGGGTCACTTTCCAGGAATTTGAATTTCAGAATCAAGAAAAAAGTTTAAATGTCAAGACAAAATCAAATTTCAGACGTTTTTTTTTAAAATCTGGAACATGTAGGATTCAAAGCCAAAACATAATTTAAAAAAAGAGAAACTTTTAACTTTTTTCCTGGAAAGTGGAAGATTTCCACTTTCGATTCCAGATATTTGCTTCAAAGCCTAAATTCATAACAATTTCGACGTTTGTCTCAAAAATGTAAACTTTTCCTGGAATTTTATGTTACTTTCCTGGAATTTGGTCACTAAACTCAAGATTTCAACTCTAGATTCCAAGTTTTTGTTTCTAAGCCTAAATTTATAACAATTTCGACGTTTGACTCAAAAATGTGAACTTTCTCTGGAAATTTGGGCTAATTTCCTAAAATTTGGTCTTTAAACTCAAGCATTTGACTTTAGAATCCAAGTTTTTGTTTCTAAGCCTAAATTTATAACAGTTTCAACGTTTGATTAAAAAATATGAACTTTTTCTCGAAATTTGGGCTACTTTCCAGGAATTTGAATTTCAGAATAAAGAAAAAAGTTCAAATGTCAAGACAAAAAATTTTAGACGTTTTTCTTAAAATCTGGAACGTGTAGAATTCAAAGCCAAAACATAATTTAAAAAAAAAGAGGAATTTTTACCTTTTTTCCTAGAATTGGGTCCTTAAATTCAAGATTTGTACTTTCGATTCCAGATATCTGCTTCAAAGCCTAAATTTATAACAATTTCGACGTTTGACTCAAAAATGTGAACTTTCTTTGGAATTTTGTGTTACTTTCCTGGAATTTGGTCTTTAAACTCAAGATTTTTACTTTAGATTCCAAGTTTTTGTTTCTACGCCCAAATTTATAACCATTTTTGACGTTCGATTCAAAAATGTGAATTTTCTCTGGAAATTTCGGTTACCTTCCTGGAATTTGGCTTTTAAACTCAAGATTTTGACTTTAGAATCCAAGTTTTTGTTTCTAAGCCTAAATTTATAACAGTTTCAACATTTGATTCAAAAATTTCAACTTTTTTTCAAAACTTGGGTTACTTTCCAGGAATTTGAATTTCAGAATCAAGAAAAAAGTTCAAATGTCAAGACAAAATCAAATTTTAGACGTTTTTCTTAAAATCTGGAACATGTAGGATTTAAAGCCAAAACATAATTTAAAAAAGAGGAATTTTTAACTTTTTTTCTGGAATTTGGTCCTTAAATTTAAGATTTCCACTTTCGATTCCAGATATTTGCTTTAAAGCCTAAATTTATAACAATTTCGACGTTTGACTCAAAAATGTGAACTTTCTCTGGAATTTTGTGTTACTTTCCTGGAATTCGGTCTTTAAACTCAAGATTTCCACTTTAGATTCCAAGTTTTTGTTTCTAAGTCATAATTTATAACAATTTCAGCGTTTGATTCCACAAATTTGGGCTACTTTCCTGGATTTTGGATTTCGGGATCAAGAAAACTGTTCAAATGTTAAGATGAAGCCAAATTTTGGACATTTTTCTTAAACTTTGGAATTTACTCGAAACATTTTGGCATTTTGGGTTCAAAGACGAAATATAAAGAAGAAAAAGAGGACTTTTTAACTTTTTTTCTGCAATTTGTTCTTAAAATTCAAGATTTCTGAAAATTTCAGGTTTTTAGGTTTGTTTTGAGTTTCAATCTATTGTCGAAATTCGACGTTTTTTCTAAAATTTTGGCTTTTTTGAGAACTTTCAATAAATTCATTTTTTTCGAAATTTCTCCCTTTTTTCGAATTAGATAAATTCATTTTTTTAAATCGCTTCACTTTTCCCAGTTTTTTTCGAAATCCATTCCTTTTTCTCAAAATTTTGCGTTTTCTGGGAAATTTTGACCCTTTTTTAAAGTTCAATTCTTCTCGAAATTTTCTTACCGATTTTACCGATTTTCTCAAAATTCGAATTTATCTGAAAATTTTTTTTATTCGTCCTGTTCTTGAAGTTGCAAATTTATTTTTAAAATTTAGCTTTCTCTGGAAAATTACAATTTTTTATCGAAATGTCGAATTGATTTAAATTTGTCTATGAAATTCTTCCTAAAATTTTTTCTTCTTCACTGGAAAACTTTAACTTTTTTAGAGATCGACAATCTTTTCTAAGCTTTCAGTTAATTTTTAGTGTTTCTCTTTTTGAAATTTTACTATATTTCAAAAATTCAAAATTGTCCAAGAATTTCAGGTTTTTGATTTGTCCGGGGTTTCAATATATTGTCGAAATTCTACGTTTTTTTTTCTAAAATCTTACCTTTTACTGAGAGCTTTTGATAAATTCCTTTTTTTTAATTTCTTCCAAATCTGTTCCTTTTTTTCAATTTTTTCGAAGTCTCTTCTTTGTCTTAACTTTTTCGAAATCTCTTTTTCTCAAAATTCGGTTTTTTTCTGGAAATTTCAGCTTTTATTTGAAACTTTGATGTTTGCCGTTTCTCAAAATGTAGATTTTTTTTCACACAATAACACACAACACACACAACAATAATTCACCTTTTTTCGCAAAATCCGAAGGTTTTAGAAAATTTACAAATAAAACAGTAAAAATCATGAGAAAAATATTTTTTAGAAATTTTGACTCCCCAAGTTGGTATTTTTCTAGAAATTTCAAATTTCGTGTGTTTTTTCAAAATGTTAATACAAATCAATCAAATATTTCGGAAAATTATTTCTTGAAATAAGTTTTTTTCAAAATTTTAGTAAAACGTAAGAAGAAGTGTTTTTGGAAATTTCGACTTCTGTAGGTCACTTGTTTAATGAGTGTCTGAGTGTCTGTCGGCTCTAGCTTTTATTTATTTATTTTATTAAGGGAATTTAAAGAGCCATGAGGAATTCAGTCTACGGAGACTCTTTTTTCTACAAAATTTCCAAACTATGGAACTCGTTACCAAAAGAAATTTTCCCCAAAAACTACAACCTATCCGTGTTTAAGAAGGCGATTCATCGTCATCTATTCTTGTTTCCCCATCCTACTCGCAGTGCTTTGAAGCGTGGCCTACCTTAATAACGTAAATATCGTTTGAAGGCATAATGGGGTTGCCTTAGCGAGTGGATTGAATTAAAAAAGAGAAGTAATATTTCGAGACACTCGTGAAATGATTCGGTTATTCGTAAGGAACCAAAGCAAAGAAAATCGTCCTAGATGCAGACTTCGCCATGTATAGGATTCGTTACATTCGCCAGTTTTCCACTTTGCATGCGTTCAGCGACTCAAAATCGCTAATCTGGATAAGTCCAAGTTAGGGCGCTAGTCGCGTGACCAACGTTAGCCACGCTAGCGAGTAGCATTGATTTTGAAATTAATGTTCTGTTTACTTTCCCATTTGCAGGTGTAAATTCCATTCAAAGTTTGCTCACTGGATTTTTACACAAACAGTGATAACATTTCAGTTATGGTCCGCCCATTTCAGGAAGCTCTCCAAACAGAGAAATCCCACGAAGACGCTTTGGAAATATTCGATTTTTGTTTGTTTCAGATTTGGGGAATTAACGCATTGTTTTCGGTAACAAATTTCGTTACCACCCGCTTCAAGGAGACTTTGTAAATAGGGAAATTTCTCCCAGAAGATACGAGATTTTACTGAGACTCCTGGTTTCATATTTTTGATATTAAGTCTGATGAATTTAAAGAGCAAAATTAGGTAAAGTCTGATCAAATTTAGAGCTTATAAGATCGATACGTCCTTAGAAAAATTGTACTTACCTTTTACTTGGTACTTGTTTGGAAAACATTTTTTTTTATCATTGCAAATTTACGTTATCTTAATTACAATATCTAACTAGTCGTTCCAAAATAAGTTTACGTTCATACACATTTCTGTTTATCCATTTATAGATCTTAAATTTATTGCTTTCAATGTTTCTCTAGCAAAAAGACCTCATTGATTAAACCAACACTGGGCTATAATATTCCACATTTGAAAATTAGGTTCGAAATTTTGAGAATTATGCTTTTGGTTTTAATTTGGAAATTTTTATTTTTAACTTCAAAATTGGGCTATTTTTAAAAATGTTTTTCTGAAAATTTCGACTTTTTTCTTCAGATTTTGAATTAAAATACGAAACTAACAAAATTGGAAGTTCGAAAAAAGGAAATTTGTTCAACGAAAGTTGTCTTAAAGGAACTGAACGATGTATCGATATTTTTTTTTGCTTTAGCGTCGATGTTGAAACATGGATGATAAATCGATGTTTTCAGAACATCGAACTATCGTTTGCATCCCTAGCAATAAGACAAGAAGATCGTCACAAATGTTACAAAGAGAACCGAAAATCATTAAGGTTCCCTAGATTAAAAGGGGGGGGGGCTTTGGAGGCTATTTAAATTTTGACCTTTTTCTCTATCTTTTGAGTTTATCATTTTGAATACTTAAGACGATTTTTGAGTGATAAATCAAAATCAAGTATTCGAAATTTCGTGACTGATTCTTTATCTGGAGTTTCTGTTTGAAATCTCGATATCGATTCCGTTTTAACTTTCTCTCTTTGGAACGGAATTGCAGTTTAAAGATTGAGATTTTTTTGGAAGTATTTGATGTAGGTAGTTATGAGGCTGCCGACAGAAGTGAAAACTTAAAACTAAGAAGTAGCAGTATCTATGTGATGCAACTGGAACTCGTTTGTTACAAACTGGCCTACTTTTTTATTTTTCTACTGAGGGAAGTATTCCCTTGCAGGAAAAGTTTCAAAAATTTGATTTTGGGATGACAGTAAAGTAATAAACATATTTAATGATAATAACACAAAATGAATGGAATGCATTTGCGTTGTTGATTTTTTTCGTTTTATAGCCAGAATGTCACATCCAGAATTTATTTGTCATAAATGCCACATGCATAAATTGCTCCAGCTGCAATGGTGGTGTAATTGATATTTTATACCATTTGTGATAATAAATGGAGATTGTGGCATATCGCTGCAGTAATATTCATTTTGTAAAATGGAGCAATATATGTTATTAATCGCACTTGCTATCAAAAATGACAGCCATCATAAATACCTTGCCAGTAGAGAGAGCTTTAATGAAGTCATTTTTAAGTTCAATTCGATGCTGCAACTTTGAACGTTTTTCAGTTCCTGTAATTCCACATATTCAAACGATTTTTCTTCCAATTTCGCATAGTTTGGTGAAGCTCCTTGAATTACCTGCTTATAAAACTAGAATTCAACTGTAGTAAGCAGCAGCTTATTTCAATTTTATTAAATAAATCTGACTTAGAACTCAGACCAATGGTCAAAATTTCCAGAAATAGTTCATAGTCTTATAAAATTGGGTTCGTATACTAAATTTTGATAAAGAGGTCGAAACATCTACTTCAGTTATGAGCAACCTTTTTTTACAGCGGGCCAATTACAAGGCTAAACATTTTGCGCGGGCCGCATGTGAGAAAAATATGAATGCTGGGGCGCTTGCACCCCTTGGTTCATGCAGCAAACTGAAAATTTGTACGTATGCAATTGGAGGACTTTCCCCAATTCTTCAGAATTCAATCCTTTCCTTGAAACTAAATGCACAGACCAATAGGTTTGAACATTTATTAGATTCGAAGTTTGGAAACCAAATGGCGGTTTCGATCTTGTTAGATCTCGTCAGTTTGGTATATCCAACTCGAATGCTAATAAATGTTTCGACAAGTAACTACTAAAACATTCACAGGCGTCAAGCGAGTGATTCTTTAGTACTACCACCTATTGGTCCATAGAGAAACTATGGCCATCGCGAACAATCTCGTATGCAAGTAGAATGCAACCTAGACTGCATGAATTTGTAGTCTGGGTTGCATTCTACTTGCATACTTCCCTTGAAACATTTTTTCGAAATTTCTACCTCTACCTTTTTCTCAAATTTTGTATATTTTTTTACAAAATTTGACCTTTTCTTTTAAAATTTTGCATTTATTCATAAAATTTGCCTTCTTTCATTAAACATGACCGTCAACATTTTGAATTTAAAACTTCCTCGTTTTTTTTTTTCTGAAATTTCGTCCTTTCTCTAAATTCGACTTTTCCTAAAAATTTCGCCTTTTTTTCATTATGAAAATTTCAGCTTGTTTATTAAAATTTGCCTTTTTTTCGAAATATGGTCAATCTTTTGACAAAAAGATATTATTTAGAAATTTAAAATTTTTATGAAAGGACAAAAATTTGTAAATTTCAACCCTTTTTTAATACAAATTTCTGGTAGTTTCAACTCATTTGTCAAAATTTAGATGTGTTATCATAATATTTGACATTTTCTGACGCCTGTTGAGGCAAGGTAGGGAGCCTGTATTCCTGAGGGTTCAGAGAATCCAAAGAAAATAAATATTTGTTTTTTCTCTTAAAATTTACTTTTTTTATGAATTTCGAAGTTTCACTAAGATTAAATGCTTTTTCTCATAATTTAGATCTTTTTTGCAAAATTCCTTTTACAATATTGTCTTTTCCTCGGGGTTTTGACTGTTTTTTTGGCTTTTTTATTTTGACTTTCTTTGGACAATTTTTTGTCCATTTCAAAGTTTTCTCGAATTTTTTTTTCAAATTCCGATATTTTTTTGAACATTTACTAAAAATTTCGATCTTTTTTTTTCATTTCCATTTAAAACGGAGTTTTTTCCAAAGATTTAGACCTTTTTACAAAATTCGTTTATTTTAATTTTAAATTGGACCGACATTTTAATAGAAATCTAAACAATCTTAGAAAAATATTTTTAGGAAATCTTGAAAAAGAGATTTGTTGAAAAATTTCAAAAATATGACAAAATTGAAATAAAATAAAAATTCTTAAATCATTATTTTTAAAAGTTGTATTTTTTTACCTGAATTCGACTTGTTCTGGAAATTACAAATCTTTTTACAAAAACTTCTTTTTGAAAGTTCGTCCCTTTTTCACTTTTTCGAAATTTTGACATTTCTTAAAGTTCTCGAAAAGGTTTTTTCTGAAGGTTGGGGCTTTTTTCAAAATTTCTCTAAATTCGACTTTTCCTAAAACTTTCGCCTTTTTTTTGATTCTGAAAATTTCAGCTGTTTATTAAAATTTGCCTTTTTTTCGAAATATGGTCGATCTTTTGACAAAAAGGTATATTTTTTAGAAATCTAAAATTGTTATGAAAGCATAAAAGTTTATTTGTAAATTTCATCTTTTTTAATCCAAATTTCTGGTAGTTTCAATTTATTTGTCAAAATTTAGATGTGTAATCACAATATTTGACATTTTCTGACACCTGTTGAGGCAAGGTAGGGAGCCTGTATTCCTCTGACTCGTCCAGAGGGTTCAGAGAATCCAAAGAAAATATATATTCGTTTTTTTCTCTTAAAATTTACTTTTTTATGAATTTCAAAGTTTCACTAAGATTAAATGCTTTTTCTCATAATTTAGATCTTTTTTGAAAAATTCCTCTTACAATATTGTCTTTTTCTCGGGGTTTTGACTATTTTTTTGACTTTTTTTAATTTGACTTTCTTTGGACAATTTTTTGTCCATTTCAAAGTTTTCTCGAATTTCTTTTTTCAAATTCCGATATTTTTTTGAACATTTACTAAAAATTTCGATCTTTTAGATTCTGATTTTTTTTTAGAAATTCTGACTGGATTCCTAAAATTAGCCTTTTTCAGAAAATCTTGATTTTTATCTCAATATCCGATATTTAATACTTTAACAAATTTTTTCTTTTTTTTTTTTGGTAAATTCGTCTTTTTTTTCAAAATTTCGAATTTTTCTAAAATTCTGCGCGGGAATTTTTCTAAAATAGTCTTTTACCTAAAATTCGCCTGTTCCTCAAAATTTGTCTTTTTCGAAATTTCGATTTTGTTTTCAAAATCCTACTTTTTGGACTTTTTCAAAAATGGTTTATTTATTTCAAAATTTTGTCATTTTCTTGAATATTTATCTTTTTCAATAAACTACGACTTTTAGATCAAATGGTTTTATGGTTCTAAAAATGTTCACTTTTCTGTTGTTGCGAAAAATATTTTTGGGGATTTCGAGAAAAAGATTTCTTGTAAATTCAACATCTTTACTGAATTTTAAATTTTGAGAACAATGTTTTTGAATCTTGCGATTTTTCTTTCTCAAAGTTGGACTTTTTTTTAAAAATTGCGTCTTTTCACAAAATTAGATTTTTAAAATTTTGATTTTTTTTAAATTTTGCACATTTCTCGAGTCAAAATAAAAAGTATATTTTTTAGAAATCTAAAATTGTTATGAAAGCATAAAAGCTTATTTGTAAATTTCATCTTTTTTAATCCAAATTTCTGGTAGTTTCAATTTATTTGTCAAAATTTAGATGTGTCATCACAATATTTGACATTTTCTGACACCTGTTGAGGCAATGTAGGGAGCCTGTATTTCTCTGACTCGTCCAGAGGGTCCAGAGAATCCAAAGAAAATAAATATTCGATTTCTTTTTTTCTCTTAAAATTTACTTTTTTTATGAATTTCGAAGTTTCACTAAGATTAAATGCTTTTTCTCATAATTTAGATCTTTTTTGCAAAATTCCTTTTACAATATTGTCTTTTCCTCGGGGTTTTGACTGTTTTTTTGGCTTTTTTATTTTGACTTTCTTTGGACAATTTTTTGTCCATTTCAAAGTTTTCTCGAATTTTTTTTTCAAATTCCGATATTTTTTTGAACATTTACTAAAAATTTCGATCTTTTAGATCCTGATTTTTTTAGAAATTCTGACTGGTTTCTCAAAATGTGCCTTTTTCAGGAAATCTTGATTTTTATCTTAAGATCCGATTTTTAATATTTCAATAATTTTTTCTTTTTTTTTTTTGGCAAATTCGTCTTTTCTTTCAAAGTTTCGAATTTTTCTAAAATAGTTTTTTACCTAAAATTCACCTATTCCTCAAAATTTGTCTTTTTCGAAATTTCAATTTTGTTTTCAAAATCCTACTCTTTGGACTTTTTCAAAAAGGGTTTATTTATTTCAAAATTTTGTCATTTTTATCTCAATATCGGATATTTAATATTTCAATAATTTTTTTCTTTTTTTTGGTAAATTCGTCCTTTTTTTTCAAAATTTCGAATTTTTATAAATTTCTGCGCGGGAATTTTTCTAAAATAGCCCTTTATCTAAAATTCGCCTGTTCCTCAAAATTTGTCTTTTTCGAAATTTCGATTTTGTTTTCAAAATCCTACTTTTTGGACTTTTTCAAAAATGGTTTATTTATTTCAAAATGTTGTCATTTTCTTGAATATTTATCTTTCTCAATAAACTACGACTTTTAGATCAAATGGTTTTATGGTTTGAAAATGTTCAATTTTCTGTTGTTGCGAAAAATATTTTTGGGGATTTCGAGAAAAAGATTTCTTGTAAATTCAACATCTTTACTGAATTTTAAATTTTAAGAACAATGTTTTTGAATCTTGCGATTTTTCTTTCTCAAAGTTGGACTTTCGTTTGAAAATTGGGTCTTTTCACAAAATTAGATTTTTAAAATTTTGATTTTTTTTCAATTTTGCACATTTCTCGAGTTAAAAAGGGTTACATTTTTATTTTCAATATGATTTATTGAAAATTCCAAATTTTTAAATTTTCCTCTTAAAATTGGACCTCCGTTTGGAAACTTGAAATGTTTCCTAGAAAGTTAAATATTTTTTTTTATTTGTAACGTAATTTTCAAAAATCCTGAATTTTTTTAGAAGTCTTTGTTTTTCTAAGTTTTTTTAAAACTGTATTCCCAATAATTTCAACTTGTCCAAAATTCATATTATTCTCCAAATTTTGACTTTTAATTCAAAATTCAATTTTATCGGTTTCTGGACATTTCCATTTAAAATAGAGTTTTTTCCAAAGATTTAGACTTTTTCACAAAATTCGTTTATTTTAATTTTAAATTGGATCGACATTTTAATAGAAATCTAAATTGTCTTAGAAGAATATTATTAAGAAATCTTGAAAAAAAAGATTTCTTGAAAAATTTCAAAAATATAACAAAATTGAAATAAAATAAAAATTCTGAAATCATTATCTTTAAAAGTTGCATTTTTTTACCTGAATTCGACTTGTTCTGGAAATTACAACTCTTTTTACAAAATCTTTTTTTTGAAAGTTCGTCTCTTTCCACTTTTTTGAAATTTGGACATTTCTTTAAGATCCCCAAAAGGTTTTTTCTTAAGATTGGGCTTTTTTCAAAATTTTGACTTTAATTTGAAAATGCGATGTCCCCAATTCTGTAGTTTTTAAGTAAAAATACACATTGCTAAGCCAGAAGGTTTTCTTTTTTAGTTTTTTAGAATGATTATTGTTGCCCCCCCCCCCTTAAAGAAAATCTTGCCTACGCTCATGTCCAACTTTATGAATCGTGGAAATTTATGTTCTTTTTTTTTTCATTAAATTGTTTGACATTTTCTTTTCCAAAATTTTTACGTAAAACAGTAGAGCTTATGCGGCCGCAGAAAAATGTTAGGCGGGCCGCATGTGGCCCGTGGGCCACATGCGTATTACTTATCCACGTATTACTCATCCCTGATCTACTTTAAGGTGAACCTTCCAGAAACTTGGTTTTGAGGAAACTAAATCAAAATTTTCAAAAAAAAATTCAAATTTCGAGTTTTAAGTCGAAATTTTAGAAAAAAATAATAAATAATAAAAAACCTGTTCATTTATTCTGAAAAAAAACTCGAGGTTTCGAATTAATAAAGTAAAAGTAAAAGTAAAAGTAAACTAAAAATTGAACATTAGATTCGTTTGGAAACCAGAAACAGGTTTCGATCTTATTAGATCTCGTCAGTTTAGTATATTCAAGTTGGATGCTGACAAATGTTCTGGCAAGTAAGGTCTACAGAATCATCAACGAATGTCACACATGTGACTCCTACGTACCGTTACCTATTGGTTCATAGAGAAACTGTGGATAACTTACAAGTGTCATATGCAAGTAGAATGCAACCTAGAGTAAAGCATGAAGCCCTCTAAGGATGCGTAGTGGATCATAAGTAGCCGAACTACCAACAGTTGAACCACGAACACTTATCAAAGCGGGTGCTCTGTAGGAAGGTTCCAGAAGACTAGATTATAATGCACAAAACACTAAGTTTGAACATTTATCAGATTTGGAGTTTGGAAACACCAAGCAAATTGGGTCACGTGCAGTCGTTTTCTACCTATAAATTTATTAGACTAATTACAGTGAGTAAAAGCAGAACATTTTCGTTCATTACAATTCAAATTCTTGTACAGGAATGGCGGCAAATTAAACAAGTTGCGGCATCTTCGGGAAGTTTTACCACACAACTGTGAACCTTTAACATTTAAAAGTTTATGTAATTATCACACCCCCAAAGTTTATTACGGTTAGACGCTGCTCGATTGAGGCAATTCAATTATGCCCTTTTGCTCTTTCATCCCGCCTAGATCGCATTAATTGCGAAACAGCTAATAATCGGTTAATTTTCTTGAGGCTGCCGTTCAAAAGGATAATTTATTTAATCTCATACAGATGGTTATTCATTTAAATGATTTTGTGAAATCATTACCAGTGTTATGGCTTATTTTATTTCACTCAACGAGGGAGAAAATTTTGAGCTTGGTTAATCATGGGGTGGCATGAGGTGTCAAAATTCCTTTCAAGGTTATTCCAATACTTCATTTTTCAAGAAGAAAAAGTGTTATCAGAAGATTTAAGCTTATGTATCAAATAGTCTAACGATGGGGGACCGTGGTCCAGTGGTACAGACGCTAGACTACTATCCAAGAGAGCCTGGTTCGATTCCCGCTGGCGGCTTTATCGACCTTGCGTTTTTTAAAAAACGCTTTGGTTCCCAAGGTTGACTAGACCTTTGCGAGTAAAATGAGTACTAATAATAGGCCACTGAAGCGTAGTGCTGGTCACATTGTCTTCCTAGTATGCCGTTCGGCTCCTGTAGTAGTAGGGCTTGTACCTGCTATCTCCATAGTTCTAGAAAGTGCTGAAATAGGAGCAGCTGCTCCCTACTATACTATATTGGTTAAAGTTTCCAAAGATGTGTCTATGTAATTGATAAAATTACTCTCCTCTGATTCATGACAATGTTCAATTTCTACTCTTCTAAGGAAAGTTAATGTTTATATGAACTACCATTAACTATGCAAGAAGAATGCAACTTAGACTACAAATTCATGCAGCCCTCCAGGCGTGCATAGTGAATCATAGGTAGCTAAACTATCAACAGTTGAAACACTGCCACCTAGCGAAGCGGTTGCTCTCTAGGAGAGTTCCCAGAAGACAAGGATTCTATAATGCACAGACCAATAGGTTTGAACATTTATTAGATTCGAGGTTTGGAAACCAAATACCGGTTTCGATCTTGTTAGATCTCGTCAGTTTGGTATATCCAACTCGAGGGCTGCATGAATTTGTAGTCTAGGTTGCATTCTTCTTGCATACGACATTGTTGGCAATGGCCATAGTTTCTCTATGGACCAATAGGTGGTAGCACTAAAGAGTCACTCGCTTGACGTCTGTGAATGTTTTAGTACTTACTTGTCGGAACATTTATTAGCATTCGAGTTGGATATACCAAACTGGCGAGATCTAACAAGATCGAAATCGGTATTTGGTTTCCAAACCTCGAATCTAATAAATGTTCAAACCTATTGGTCTGTGCCATTATAGAATCCTTGTCTTCTTCTGGGAACTCTCCTAGAGAGCGAGCAACCGCTTCGCTAGGTGGCAGTGTTTCAACTGTTGGTAGTTTAGCAGCTACCTATGAGAGGGTGCCTGGAGGGGTGCATGAATTTGTAGTCTAGGTTGCATTCTTTTTGCATACGACATTGTTGGCGATGGCCATAGTTTCTCTCTGGACCAATAGGTGGTAGTACTAAAAGAGTCACTCGCTTGACGCCTGTGAATGTTTTAGTACTTACTTGTAGGAACATTTATTAGTATTCCGAGTTGGATACACCAAACTGACGAGATCTAACAAGATCGAAACCGGTATTTGGTTTCCAAACCTCGAATCTAATAAATGTTCAAACTTATTGGTCTGTGCATTATAGTACCATTAACTAATAAAATAATTCTAGTTCCTAAACAAACAAACAAGTCAACAAACAAAGAAACAAATCCTTGTTAGAATATTTCACTTTATTGAGCAGCCTAACAGATTTGTAGCCAAATGACTACTCCCTCCAAATGGACGGAAAGACGAAAGAGCCCATCAAAGCGGATACCGCATCAGATAACTACTTCAAATAAACCACTAAAGAACATTTTTCTAATAGGCCAATTTCCCCAATAACCGCGAGAAAGAAAGTGATAACTTTCGCTGAACCAGTGAAGCGGAAACGGTAAGAAAAAAAAAAGGTCAAAATAAAGACGACACCTCAGGGAGCAAGATAAATCAACGTAACTGTTAAACTGAAGGTTCTAAAAACATAATTCCATCAAAACGCGGAGCCACCAGAGGTTAATATGAATTGGGCAATGAAAGAAGCAAAAGAGGATCGATATGAATAGAGGGGGATTTTCAACTGGGTCAGTGACGGACGCCGCTGATCTGACGCCTCCTCCTTCTCGTGTTCGCGTCGTCTGCCTTAAATATAGGTTAGCGCCGCTATTGTTTGATTTCCAGTAAGTTAATTTCCTTCTCATCTGTTTATAAACATCCCCTTTTTTGAGAAATAAAAGCTAATGTACTTGATAGGTTCTAAAAAAAAAACAAATTCAAATTATCGTATGCAAGTAGAATGCAAGCTAGATTGCAAATTCATGCATCCCTCCAGGCGTGTATCGTGAATTCTAGATAGCTGAACTACCAATACTTGAAACACTGCCACTTAGCGAAGCGGTTGCTCTTTAGGAAAGTTCCCGGAAGACAAGGATTCTAATGCACACACCAATAGGTTTGAACATCAATTAGATTTGAAGTTTGGAAACCAAGGACCGGTTTCGATCTTGTTAGATCTCGTCAGTTTGGTATATCCAACTGGAGTGCTAACAAATGTTTCGAAAAATTATTGTAGCATGAAAAATATTCCTGTATTCCTCTTTTTATGATCCAATAATTTGATTGTTTATTTTTATAAATTTTACGATTTTCAACAAGGAAGATGGTAGACATTTTTTTCAGCAGTCGTCAAAAGGAACCAAATTAAAAAAATATTTTCTTCTTCATGGTAAACTCTTATGGTCGAAAACATGTTTAATAATTTTATTTAATATTTCTGCCACCCAGTTTGGAAATATTAAATTTTTAGTAATGAAAGTTAACAATCTAGTGAAACATTTTTTAAAATATGACTACGTGACAACTAAATTTATTTTAAAAATGTCGCCGCATGACATTTATCAAAGATTAGTAAAATAAACTATTACATGAATTAGGAAAAAAATGAAGTATAAAAAACCAAAGTCAGACGTGAAAAAAACGTTTTTTTTTGTAATGTTATTTAAAAATGTTGTTTAAAAATGTTGTTTAAAAATGTTGTTTAAAAATGGTTTTAAAAAAATTTTAAAAAATATTTTTTATCATTTTTTGACATGAATCGAATTAAGCAAAATATTACATGAAGAAATAAGCAATATACTAGGAGACAATAGTTTAAACATTGTAATTTATTTAGTTAAAAAAATATAAGAATTAAAAGAGTACTCGTATTTTGTCCCTTTTTTTAATATGTCATATTCACGTCAAAATATTAAGCCCAATAAATTTTGTGCATATTTCGAACTAATACCTCACCAAAAAATTTACTATTTGCTCCAATTTGCCATGCTTATCACCTTAGACATATTCCCTCGAAATTTCCAAATTAAAATCGATATTATTGAAAACTAGCACCGCTTGTGGTCAAATTTCGATTTTTATCAAATGCATGTTTGTTTTCAAATTCTTAATTGTTACCTTGACGATTTCAGGAAAGAAGTAGGGATATGAAAATGTTGACCCTTTTTGAAAAATTTGATTTTTATCTACGAGTTCTGTTTTTTTTTTTAAATTTGGACCGTTTTAAAAAATCTCAATTTTTTTAAAAATTCAATTATTTCTTAGAATTTCTTCTCAAGACTACTATTTTTGGACATCATGAATTTTTATTGTTGAAAATTACGAGGAATTAGAAGTTAGAAAATTAAAAAGGCCATTTTTTTGAAAATGTAAACTTAAAAAAAGATTCTTTTTCAACTTTTCTTTCAAAATTTAATTATGTATGCAGTTTTTGAAATATGTATGTAATTTTTTTGTAAATTTGCTTGGCTGTGAATGCCAGGACCTGAATCAAGGATACTGACCATTATTGACACCCATAAATCATGTTATTATTTTTTGTTAATACAATCCACAAAAATTGAAATTCAAATCTTGTCCTTTAAAACCAAGAGAGATTAAAAATAGCCAAGTCATCATCTTCAGAGATAGTTTTTAAAGAAATTTAAATGAATTTTTATTGTTGAAAATTACGAGGAATTAGAAGTTAGAAAATTAAAAAGGCCATCATCGCCATATACATATATATGTTTGAAATATGACTTCATAATATGGACTTTTTTTTTCGGAACTTCTCAACTGACAAGTTCTGTATTTCAATTTTCGAAATGCTGAATTTTGAAAATTTTGACTTTTTAAATTCGATATTTTTTGAAAATTTCATTTTTTAAATTCTGACTTGAAAAGTTTGATTTTTGTCAACATTATCATTTTTTTTTTGAAAATTTTAAATTTTCCAGATTTTAGAAAATTTCCACTTTTTCCAAATGTCGACCTTTTCCCAACTTTTGACTTATTTTAGTTTGACTTATTAAAAATTTCGACTTTGAATTGTTAACATTTAAATTTTAATTTAATTTGTTTTTTATCAAAATCTATATTTTTTGTGAAGTTATTTTTTGACAAATTTTAATTTTAAAAATTCCTACTCTTGTGAAAAGTTTTACTTGAATAGTTCTACTCAAATTTCTTTTTTGGTGGAACGAACTGGCCCTTGGTTTTTTTCAAAAATTGAAATACAGAACTTGTCCCCTGAAATCAAGAAAGATTAAAAAGTTTCTCTTTGAAGATGACAACTTGGCTGTTGAAACACGTTAGAGCAACCTTTGTTGTGTGTTTTTCTTTCTTGGTCTCAGAGAACAAGCTTTGTATTTCAATTTTTACAAAATATAATTTAGATTTAAAATTAAAATTCTTAGACAATATTTCGAATTTTTTTTCGAAATTTGTGCTTTTTGTGAAACTTTCCAGTTTACATTTGAGAATTACACTTTTTTTGTAAAATTGGGGTGGGTTGCCTTGAACTTATGTTAGCACTTAGGGGGCAGTTTTCGGGCCAGTTGTGCTACATTTTTGAAAAATTTAAACCTTAAAAACGTAACTTTGAATAAAATTTCGAATGCATTTTGTGAATATCAAGTTTTTCTCAGAATTTGTAACTTTTGTCCAAATTTCGAATTTAAGATTAATTTTCGAAAATTTTATTAACTTTAGGATAATGTTTCATATCGTTGTCTTAAGTCTTAAAATTTCCAGCTTAAAATTAAAATTTTTTATTGATTTTTTCACCTCAAAATTGCATTTTTGTCTTTTTTCCAGACATTTCGCTTTAAGTTCTGTTTTTCAATTTTTTTTTTAAATGTTGACTTTTTTAAAAATTGTTGACTCTTATTCGCAATTTCGTCGGAATTTTTCCTGAAAGTTGTAGTTTTTTATGTGAATTTCGAATATGTATTTTGAAAATTTTAATTTTGTTTTAAAATATTGGAAAATTTTGACCTTTGCTATAATTTTAAAATTTTCTCTGTTTTCACGTTTCTTAAAACTCAAACTTATCTAAAATAATTCTATTCTTTTTGGAAAATATGGCCTTTATTAAAGATATTTTCTTGTTGTAAAAATTTTGACTCTTTGGAAGATTTGAATCTTTCAAAATTTTCACCTTTTTCAGGAGTAAGACTTATCGTAAAAATTTAAACTTTTGTTAAGAATTTTAAATTTTTTGATTATATTACAGTCTCGACCTTAAAATGTTTACCTTTTCCCGCAATTTTTGTAAATTACCACCCTTTTTCAAAAAATTGTTCTTTTTGCTTTTTAAGAATATGACTTAAAAAATTCAGCATTTGTGGAAATTTAACTTTTTTTAAAATCCTGTCTTCCAAAATTTCGACTTTTTTAGAATGTCGTCTATTTCCGAAAATTGTTGACCTTTTTAAATATTTTGATTTATGTTTTAAAATTCAGCTTTTTCTCAAAATTTTTATATATTTTTTTCATGTAAATTTCAATCTTTCTGAAATTTTTTATTTTTCTCACGAAATCAACTTGAAAATTTTCTGAAGTTTTATTTTTGTTTTGAAAGTTACGACCTATGTTTGAAATTCAGGCTTTTATTTAAAAAATTCGACATTTTTGTGAAAATCTGACTTTATGTTAAAATGTCGTCTCTGTTTAACAGTTTCGACCTTTTTTTAAGTGTCGATTTTTTTTTAAATGTCGACCTTTTTTTAAATGTCGACCTCTTTTTAAATGTCGACTTTTTTGATGACGACTTTTTTTAAAAATCTTCCGTTTTTTAAAATGTTGGCATTATCGAAGTTTTCGTATTTTTTTTTTAAATTTCGATTTTTTAAAGTTCAGTCTTGTGGAGTAAAAATTGTTTTTGAAAACCTCATTATTAGCTTATGAAAATTTTTAAATTTTTTTCGATATTCAATTATTGTTACATCTATCGATAGAATACAATTTTTCAATTTGGAGGTTTGAGGGGCTTTTTTTAGTCAATAGGATCCTAAGGCATAGACCAGTAGATTTGAACCTTTACTACCAACAACTACCAACAGTTGAAACACTGCCGTCTAGCGAAGAGGTTGCTCTCTAGGAAAGTCCCCAGAAGGCAAGGATTGTAATGCACAGATGAATAGGTTTGAACCTTTATTAGATTCGAAGTTTGGAAACCAAAGACCGGTTTCAATCTTGTCATTCTTCCCAGACATTTCGCTTTAAGTTCTGTATTTCAATTTCTTTTTTAAAATTTTGACTTTTTTTAAAAATTGTTGACTCTTATTCGCAATTTCGTCGGAATTTTTCCTCAAAATTGTAGTTTTTTATGTGAATTTCGAATATGTATTCTAAAAATTTTAATTTTGTTTTAAAATATTGGAAAATTTTGATCTTTGTTATAATTTTAAAATTTTCTCTATTTTCACTTTTCTTAAAACTCAAACTTATTTAAAAAAATTCTATTCTTTTTGGAAAATATGGCCTTTATTAAAGATATTTCCTAGCTGTAAAAATGTTGACTCTTTGGAAGATTTGAATCATAGACCAGTAGATTTGAACCTTTACTACCAACAACTACCAACAGTTGAAACACTGCCGCCTAGCGAAGAGGTTGCTCTCTAGGAAAGTCCCCAGAAGGCAAGGATTCTAATGCACAGATGAATAGGTTTGAACCTTTATTAGATTCGAAGTTTGGAAACCAAAGACCGGTTTCGATCTTGTTAGGTCTCGTTAGTTTGGCATATCTAACTAGAATGCTAGCAAATGTTTCGACAAACTGACGAGATCTAACAAGTACAGGATATACTTCTTCGGAGATTGGACCGTGTCAAAGAACTACTAAACGTGTTCGACGTTTCGCCCACAACCTTAGGGGGCTTCTTCAGGAACAAAGAAAAGAAAAATAAATGAAAAGAGGAATATCAGGGAATATGCAGAAGAGTTTCGCTTCTGGTATGGTGCACATACTGAGTTACCGTGCTCTTCTGTCTAAACTTTCTTATCCTTTGTATCAATTTTCAATTCAGAAGAGTTTCGCCTCTGGTATGGTGGACATACTGAGTTACCGTGCTCTGATGGTTTGAAATTGGCCTTTTCATTCTTTCATTTTTGCATATTCCCTCATATTCCTCTTTTCATTTATTTTTCTTTTCTTTGTTCCTGAAAAAGCCCCCTACGATGGTGGGCGAAACGTCGAACGCTTTTAGAAGTTCTTTGACACGGTCCAATCCCGAAAGAAGTATAGCCTGTACTGACTCTGGCCGTGGAAACCTTCGAGATCTAACAAGATCGAAATCGATCTTTGGTTTCCAAACTTCTAATTTAATAAATATTCAAACCTATTGATCTATGCATTAGAATCCTCGCCTTCTGGGGACTTTCCTAGAGAGCAACCGCTGCGCTAGGCGTCAGTGTTTTAACGGTTGGTAATTCAGCTACCTATGATTCACTATACCACACCTAGAGGGCTGCATAAATTCGCAGTCTAGGTTGTATTCTATTTGCAAGAGTAACGGTATCACAACTTTTAAATGAAGGCTATTTTCGGTCATCAATTTTGTTTGTACAACAAAATCCCTCTTTTGACCATTGGTCGTGGTGTGTACAAAAATTAGGAAGTCAAAGGGACTGCCGATAGAAGTGAAAACTTAAAATTAGGAACTAAAAATTGTTTTCTCTAATTTTTTTTAAATTATTAACGTTAGTCTAGTTTTCACGTCTATCGGCTATCGGAGATATAAAAATATTAATATATTTAGTTCTCGCTTCAAATTAAGCCAGGATAAGGTGTCACTTGTAAACGATTCTGTCACAAAATTATGTCAACTTTAGTTCTTATTAAAGGAACATTTACAGTTACGTTTTCAGCATTCATTTTTGACTTTCTATGAACGGTTTTGTGGAAATATTTTCGTAGTTAAGGGGTTAAAGGGTTAAAGACGAAACTTTGAACTTGATATTAAAATTTTGAGAAAAAAAAGTATAGAATTTATTAAGGTGTTATAACACTTCGATGGTTTCACTGGCGATTTTTTGCCAGTTTTCCACAATAAACGGTTTGTATGTTATCACAATTTTGTATGTTATTACCATAATTAGTTTCTCGATCATTTTTTTGATAAACTTCAAGAAAAATTGTACTGCGCTACCGCTTAAATCATACCTTTACGTTATAATTTCGCTTTAAATGACTTTCTTCTTTTAGAATATTTCTAATAAAATGGCACTGGAAGTGGCTACTGCCGTAAACTAAATTTAGCCCAAGATGTAAATAAACCTACCAGACCCTGCCCTCTGTAAATACCGCAACACAATATCGTATGCAAATCGCTAGTCTATTTTTAAAATACTACACGGTTTCACGCTTTATTATCTAAACATACAGATTAATCGCTCAATAAATACAGAAGCAGTCAATTCATAGTTTTACGACATGGGGAATTAGCACGTTTATTTTTTAATTTCCTTCTCGTGGACCTTCCAAAATTATGCAGGATTTTTGACGAGATAACAAATCAAAATAAACACAATGATACTCAACCAAGAGCAAGTCGGGCATAGTTAGGGCTCAGTTAGGCGGGAATAGACCAAATTATTTTTTATTTATGTAAAGTGAAAGCTGATGCAAATTTTCTTGCATGATAATTAAAAAATCGATATCTTTTTAAATTTTGAATAAACAGTCGGTAGCAACATTTATGGAACTGGCCAATGTCATAATTTTAACACAACAAAATGTCTCAAATAAAAAGCCTTGACAATGATTAATAGGATTTACGAGATCGCACTTGGATGTATTATCATTTGGTCCCAACGTCTCTGCTAGTTGTGGTGTATTGTATATCGACGGTTGATCGACCCTAATTACTCGAAATTTCTGCTTGGATTGGAAAATTACAAATTTATGCCGAAACAATATATTTCGATGTAAAAGAATCTAAATACCAAAATAAGGCTCTAAGTTTTGAGATATATCGATTTCAAACTTGAACATTTGTGAATTTTTAAAATTTTGGGATGTAAACCAGAGTACAATTTTCTTTGATACTTGTAAAGTTATAATCGCAATTTAAAGAAAAAAATATATAATTTCAACACGTTCGTCTTAATGTCCTGAGTATCCATGTTAAATTCTAACTTTCAAGATTCTTTTTCAACTTTTCAGCTTTTTTGGGAAGTCTTCCTCTTTTGAAAGTAAGAATTTCAAAACTTCAACTTTATTCTACAAATTGTGGCTTAAAACTTCAAATTTGATCGATTTGTCTGATTCTAATGCACAGACCAATAGGTTTGAACATTTATTAGATTCGAAGTTTCGAAACCAAATACCGATTTCGATTTTGTTAGATCTTGTTAGATACTATACATACGGCTGGAGGGCTGCATGAATTTGTAGTCTAGGTTGCATTCTACTTGCATACGATTTGTCTGAGTTAAAATTAAAATGTCAAGTTTTTTGGAAAGGTCGAGGTTTTTAAATAATATTTGAAACCTTTTCTCGACATTTCGATTGTAACCTAAAAATTTTCCAAATCATTCTTTAAATTTTTCATTTAAATTCGAGATGAAATCGAAATATGGAAGTTAACCTCAACATTTTTAATTCAGTATTAAGTTTTAATTCAAAGTTTTGGGATTAAAGTCGAAATCCCAAGATTAAATATCAAATTCCCTATACAACTAGAACTTTACAAAAATCTGGATTTTTTGGGAAAAAAATTGCGCAAAATTTTAATTTTGACCCAAAGCTTAATTTAAGAATTTTCAGTAATACCAACGGTTGTACCTCAATCATGTTTTTTTTATTATTTTCCAACATATAACTTTCTTTATGAACACTACGTAAAACGTACCATAGAATCCTATAAAATCTCTTCTCTAAAATAAAAATTCATGAAGAAAAGCTGAATACGCTTTAAAGTAACCTTTCCGTAACTTTACAGCTACTTTGTTCCATTCTTAACTGTCAAATTGTCCGCTAAAGTACCAATTTGTCGTAGAAACTATTTTGGTGGATGCGCCGGTTCTATAATTTTTCGTGTATCGTTATTTGTCTGATTCGTTTTACGTGCACATTTCCACCTGAAAGCATCAATTTTCTCCTAATTACCGAAATCCGAAATATGCATTAGCGCTTCCGTGGTGTATAAAGCGGGGGCGCATGCCTCGACCACTCGCTAGGAGATCCTCTATATTTCATATCACCTTGGCGGCAACAAAAGCTCTTGTGTAATTAGACGCCGTTTACATCGGAATTGTAATTATGATTATGGCGCAGCTAGCATGTGTCGTTTCCGGGGCCGAAACGTCTAGCAGGAATTTATCAACGGCAATCCTCTTAACGTGTCGCGGTCGCGATCAATATAGAAGGTCGACGACCGACGTCAGACCTGCTAGCTTAGTGCACTATTTTCTTAATTCTTTCATGATACACTCGTCTTTGCACATCGACGCCCCGAAATGCCTCATTTCCTTGCTTACGTTTCCTCGATGTCATGTTTAACGCCTAATGGCATGCTGTACCCATTCCTTAGAAGAGATTAAATCCAAAGTTGCCACGACTTGTGAAGTTTGACAATCTTGCCTTAAGGAAGACGAGTTTCGCGATAACATCAAGAATAACCTTAACTTGGCGTACAAGAGTGTGCTGATAGTTAACTTGTGTAGATGGAGAAACAAGGAAAACGATATTTTAAAATAAACCGAGCCTTGATTTTTTAACGCTTTTCGATTTTGGAAGCGAGAACTTTTTTTTGGCACGTTGAACGATTTTTTATTAGGGGAACTTATGATTTCCGTCACCGTCACGCTAATTTGCGTTACCAACATCCTATAAAGTTAACAGTATTATGAATCTATGAGGAAACATTTAATACAATTAAAATATGCGTGGTCGGAACTTGGGTTTGAACCCGCGACCTACCAGGCGATATCGCGAAAAAATAGTCACTCTACCTACTGCGCCTTACTGTATCTATTTAAAAAAAAAGTAAATTTTGACCCCTTAAACGTATCTGCATGCTTACTGTTAATTAAATTGATTACTGTTCATTGTTTAAAGTTTGATTTGTTTCAGTATATCTCTGAAGATCATAGTTTGGCTATCGAAACGCGTTAGAGCAACCCTTTGTTGTGTTTTTTAATCTTTTTTGGTTTTAGGGGACCATATTTGTATTTTAATTTTTGAAGTTAACCAAGAACCAGTATGTTCCATAAAAAAACATCATTCTTCAAAATTGCAATTTAATTCTCAAAATTTCGACTTTATTCTCGAAATCTTGTGTCTAAATTCCAAATTACCACTTTTTTAAACCTTCTAATTTTAATCTATTTCCGAAACTTCTTCAACCATATTTTCAACATGTAATCTACCTATTTACTAAAATATCAATATTAAAAACAAAAAATTCGATTATTTTGTTGAAATTTCTCCTTAAAACTGAAAATTACGAATTTGTTAAAGAAATATGGATTCTCAGAGTCGAAATTTAAAGAAAATATTAGAACATTCTGGTTTTAAAAAGAAATTTGGAAATAAAGTTAGAAATTTCGAAAGGAAATTTATAACGATGAGTTTTCAACAAAATGTTCTAATTGAAACTGTTACTTTTTACATGCTCAACCCAAATTTAAATAATTTAGAATAATTAAACAAAACGACTTTAATTTTGAAATTTTTGAATTTAAATATCAAATATTCGATTTTTAATTTTTCACTTTTTTGCTAAAAAAATATAGACTTTATTTTCCAAATTATACCTTCTTCTTCTTCCAGTTCGAGTTAGTTCTTTCGTCTTCGTGTTAGACAAAATTTTTAATAAGGTTCCAGTTTTTCCAAAACTTCGACTATTTCTCAACTTTCCCAGCCAAAAATTCGTTTTGTGTCTTTTTTTTTAAATTTCAATGTTAAAATGGAACCTTCATTCGACTTTTTTTGTCGAAATTTGGTCGTTTGTGCCAAAATTTTCATTTTTATTTAGATAATTATTTGGGTTTCAAAGTTTCAAAGTTTTTATGGAATTTTATATCTTTTTTTTTCACAATTTCTATATTTTAATTCAAGAATGTTGATTTTTGACTCAAAATATTCACTTTAATCTAGAAATTTGGATGTTAATTTTAAAACTCTGAATTTAAACTTTAGGTAACCATCTTCGTTTCTGGATTTTAATAGGAAATATCGAAAAAATTTACTTTTCGAGGGAAAACAGATTAATATCAAGATTAAATACTTTAATCTGAGTAAAGAAGTCATCATTTCTAGCAAAAGTCCAAATCTTGGGTCTGCTTCCAGTATTTCAGCATAAAACTAATAAAAATGTCAAATATATTTAATAATATTTCAAAATTAAAGCTGACATTTTTTTGTAATTTGTAATATTTTCTCAAAATCGTGAGTTTCAACTTTAAATTTTTATTGTCCTAATTTCCTGTTTAACTCGAAACTTCGAGGAAGAAAGTCCAGATTTCGCGAGAACGGATAAAACCAAAGAAAGTCTAAATAAGTCAAAGTTATTTTAAACAAAAATTTTAATCAATTGAAAAATATATTATTTTAAAATTTCGACGGTTTTTTTTTATTCAAAAAATTTTAGGTAAAAACTAATTTGTGATTTTACCAAAATTTCGAGTTAAACTTAAATCTTTTTTTAAACTCAAATATTTCAAAAATCCTTAGATAGATTTAGGTTCTTTTTCGAACTTTCACTTCTTGAAATTTTGTGTTAAAATCCGAATTTTTTATTTATAAATTTAATTTTTTTTCCGAATTTGATTTTTATTTAAAATAGGAGTTTAAACGAAAATTTTTGAAATCCAGAATTTTAAAAATTGAAATACAAATATTGGCCCTTGTAACCAAAAAAGATTAAAAAAACACAACAAAGGTTGCTCTAACGGGTTTCGATAGCCAAGCTATCATCTTTAGAGAGATACCGGTGATCTTGGTTTCAGGAATTGAAATACAGAACTTGTCCCCTGAAACCAAGAAAGATTAAAAAACCTAACAAAGGTTGCTCTAACGTGTTTCGACAGCCAAGCTATCATCTTCAGAGAGATATCCTTCAGTATCTCTCAAAATGTTATCTAAAACATCAATCAAAAATTCTCCCGCAGTTTAAAATACAAAAAAATGGAAATTCACAAAAAGACAACATTTTCATGTCAAATTCGCGACCTTACGAATGATTTAAGTCTTTTTTGAAATTTCATTGTTTTGTGCTCTAAATTTCAGCTGCAATTTAAAAATTCATTAAAAAAATTCTGGATGTTGGTTATTTTCAAAAATTGAAATACAAATCTTGTCTCCTGAAACCAAGATTGATGGAACGGACTGGTCCTTGGTTATCTTCAAAAATTGAAATACAGAACTTGTCCCCTGAAACCAAGAAAGATTTAAAAACACAACAAAGGTTGCTCTAACGCGTTTCGACAGCCAAGCTGTCATCTTCAGAGAGAAAACTCTGTTTTGAGAGATACTGAAGGATATCTCTCTGAAGAAGATAGCTTGGCTGTCGAAACACGTTAGAGCAACCTTTGTTGTGTTTTTAAATCTTTCTTGGTTTCAGGGGACAAGTTCTGTATTTCAATTTTTGAAGATAACCAAGGACCAGTCCGTTCCATCAAACTTGGTTTCAGGAGACAAGATTTGTATTTCAATTTTTGAAGATAACCAACATCCAGAATTTTTTTAATAAATTTTAAAATGGCAGCTGAAATTTCGAGCAAAAAACAATGAAATTTCAAAAAAGACTTAAATCATTCGTAAGGTAGCGAATTTGACATGAAAATGTTGTCTTTTTGTGAATTTCCATTTTTTTTTTGTATTTTAAACTGCGAGAGAATTTTTGATTGATTTTTTAGATAACATTTTGACATTGAAGTCAAAAGTGATTCGAGAAAATTTTGAAGTTTTAGGAACAGCAGATGGTTTTAAAATAATAAGTTTTTTCTCACTATGCTGGGAATTTAAGTAAAATTATTATTCAAAATTTTATCTTAAACTTTAATTTGAAATTGCAAATCTGCACTCTTTTTATAATCGTTGACCTTACTTTATTAAATTTTTTGTTCCGAAAATTAAGATTTTTTTTTCTTGAAATTTCAGTAGTCCATTCCACTGAAATTTCGACAAAAAATTGTTTGAAGGTTCCATTTTAACATCGAAATTGTAGAAAAAAGATACAAAACCAATTTTAGCTGGGAAATTTGAGCAATAGTCGAAGTTTGGAAAAACTAGAACTTTATAAAAATCGAAGATGAAAGAACTAACTGAGAATGTATAATTTGGAAAATAAAGTCTATATTTTTTAACCAAAAAGTAAAAAATTAAAAATCGAATTTTTGATTTTTAAATTCAAACATTTCAAGATTAAAGTCATTTTTTTTAATGTTCTAAATTATGTAAAAAGTAACAGTTTAAATTGGAAATTTTAGTAAAAAAAAACCATCATTACAAATTTCATTTCGAAATTTTGAACTTCATTTCCAAGTTTCTTTTTAAAACCAGAATGTTCTAATATCTTCTTTAAATTTCGACTCCATATTTCTTTAACAAATTGGTAATTTCCACTTTTAAGCGGAAATTTTAACAAAATAATCGAATTTTTGGGTGTTAACCTCGATATTTTAGTAAATAGGTAGATTATATGTTGGAAATATAGTCGAAAAAGTTTCAGAAAAAGATTGAAATTAGAAGGTTTAAAAAAGTGGTAATTTGGAATTTTAACTAAAAATTTCGAGAATAAAGCCGAAATTTTGAGAATTGAATTGCAATTTTTAAGAATGATGTTTTTTTTATGGAACAGACTGGTCCTTGGTTATTTTCAAAAATTGTAATACAAATCTTGTCCCCTAAAACCAAAAAAGGTTAAAAAACTTTTGTTGTGTTTTTAATCTTTCTTGGTTTCAGGGGACAAGATTTGTATTTCAAGTTTTGAAATTTCAGTTAAAATTCGTTTTAACTTTTAGGTGTTTTCCAAATTTTTATTTTTTTTTTAATTTAGGTGAAACGGACTGGTCCTTGGTTATCTTCACAAATTAAAATACAAATCTTGTCCCTGAAACCAACAAAGATTAAAGAACCCAACAAAGGTTTCGATAGCCAAGCTCTCTCTTTGAAGATTTGTATTTCAATTTTTGAAATTTCAGGCAAAATTCATTTTAACTATTAGATGTTTTTCAAATTTTTATTTTTTTACACAATTTAGGTGGAACGGATTAGCCCTTGGTTATGTTCAAAAATTGAAATCTTGTCGCCTGAAACCAAGAAAGATTAAAGAACACAACAAATGTTTCCATAGCCAAGCTATTATCCAGTATCTCTTTAAAGATGATAGTTTGGCTATCGAAACGCGTTAGAGCAACCTTTGTTGTCTTTATAGCCTTTCTTGGTTTCAGGGGACAAGATTTGTATTTCAATTTTTAAAATTTCAGTTAAAATTCGTTTAAACTTTTAGGTGTTTTTCAAATTTTTATTTATTGACAAAATTTAGGTGGAACGGACTGGTCCTTAGTTATTTTCAAAAATTGAAATACAAATCTTGTCCTCTGAAACCAAGAAAGATTGGAGAACACAACAAAGGTTTCGATAGTCAAACTATCATCCAATATCTTTTTGAAGATGATAGTTTAGCTATCGAAACGCGTTAGAGCAACCTTTCTTGTCTTTTCAACCTTTCTTGGTTTCAGGGGATAAGATTTGTATTTCAATTTTTGAAAATTCAGTTAAAATTCATTTTAACTTTTAAACTTTCAAATTTTTTTTTTTTTAGACAATTTAGGTGGAACGGACTAGCCTTTGGTTATCTTCAAAAATTGAAATCTTATCCCCTGAAACCAAGAAAAATTTAAGAACACAACAAACGTTTCGATAGCCAAGCTATCATCCAGTATCTCTTTGAAGATGATAGTTTGGCTATCGAAACGCGTTAGAGCAACCTTTTTTGTCTTTTTAACCTTTCTTGGTTTCAGGGGACAAGATATGTATTTCAATTTTTGAAATTTCGGTTAAAAATCATTTTAACTTTTAGGTGTTTTTCAAATTTTTATTTTTTTACACAATTTAGGTGGAACGGACTGGTCCTTGGTTATTTTCAAAAATTGAGGTACGAATCTTGTCCCCTGAAACCAAGAAGAATTAAAGAACACAACAAAGGTTTCGATAGCCAAGCTATCATCCAGTATCTCTCTCAAGATGATAGTTTGGCTATCGAAACGCGTCAGAGCAACCTTTGTTGTGTTTTTTAACCTTTCTTTGTTTCAGGGGACAAGATTTGTATTTCAATTTTTACAAAATTTAATTAAGATTTCAATTTAAAATTTTTAGACAATATTTCAAATTTTTTTTCAAAATTTGAAATTTTTCTGCAAATTTCCAGTTAACACTTGAGAACTATACTTTTTTTTTTGTAAAATTGAGGTGAGTTGCCTGGAACTTAGGTCAGCACTTAGGGATCACTTTTCGGGCCAATTGTGCTACATTTTTAAAAAATTTAAACCTTAAAAACGTAACTTTCAATAAAACTTTGAATGCATTTTATGAATATCAAGTTTTTCTCGGAATTTGTAACTTTTGTCCAGATTTCGAATTCAAGATTAATTTTTGAAAATTTTATTAACTTTAGGATAATATTTTGTATCGTTATCTTTAGTCTTAAAATTTTCAGCTTAAAATTAAAATATCTTATTGATTTTTCCACTTCAAAATCGAATTTTGGACTTTTTCCTAGACATTTTGCTTCCAGTTGAAAATCAAAAATGTTGTAGTTCGACTAATCAAGACATGAACGTGCAAAATGAGTAGGATTGCCCTAATTTTATTTAAGCAAGATAATAGGGTAGCAGAATTCTTTATTTTGTAATATCAAAAAAATAAAAGATAATATTTTTTGAAGCGAAATCGAAAAGATCTTAAGTAATTTTATTTAAATTTTAAAGTGGCTTGATCTTGAAGTTAAAAAAAGACGAATTTGCTCGTTAAGGAAAAAGTGGTTAATTTATCAAACTGAAAATCAAACTTAACAGTATACTTTCAACTCCATTTCGAAAATAAATTTGTAATATTAATTTTTTTTTATCGAAATTTAGAATTTCGGTTCATAATTTTGTGTTAAAGTTTAACATTTCTTAAAGAAAAAATTAAACACAAACAAGTCGAAAATTATCAAAAAAAGAGGGATTTTTAGAAAAAAAAAGAGATTTAAAAAGGTAATCAGGAATTTTCGAATTTACAGTTGATAATTTAGAAAATAGATAAATATTTCGAGTTTAAATCGTGATTCCACATTTCAAGAGAATGTAAATTTACTAAACAATACTTTATCAAAAAAAATCAAGTTTTAGCTCAAAATTTAGAAAAATAAGTTCAAATCAATCAAAGAAGTCGTAATTTTAAGTTTAAAGCGAAAATTTAGAAAAAAATAGTAAAAAAACCTGAAACTCAGAATTTCGAGAATAAAATTCAAATAATCTATCAAAACTTAAATTTCTAAAAACGAATTCGAGCTATATCTATAAAATGTTGAAGGAAGTGCCGAATTTTGAGCTTGAAGTAAAAATTTTAGACAAAAACAAGATATCATTGAAAATATTGAGAAAAAAAATCGTAATTTCAAAAATTTTTAAATTTTGAAAGTCATTTTCGAGTTTAAAGTGGAAATACGAGCAAAAATGGTGTAAGAAAAAATAAAAATCGATATTTTGATTTTATATTATGTTGTCTCGATAGACAGAAATTGAAATTTATAAAACATTATTTCTAAATTTGAAACCTCGAATAAAATAAACATATTTTGAAACTAAGATGGAAATGTCGAAAAAGGATTTAAATCTTAATCTTTAGATCATTTTTTGGTGGAACGGACTGGTCCTTGGTTATCCCCAAATATTGAAATACAAATCTTGACTGAATTCAAACTTTAAACTTCTTGAAAAAGGCAAAATTTTGTGATTAAAGCCAAAATATTCAATAACTTTAAATGGTAAAAACTTTCTTTTAAAATTAATAAAAAATAAATTCATGGGCATTTTGGAAATTTGGAAATGGAAATTCCAGAAGATCGAAACTTAGAGATTGCCAAAATTTTTTGAAATAACGTAAAGATGGACATTATAACCAGAAATTTAAAAAAAGGCCGAGACGCTGAAGGAAGCATAATATGTAATTTTCAAGATTAAAGTTATAGTTCCAAAAGAATATAATTTTTAAAAAATAATTCCAAAAAGAGAATTCTAAAATTCATTTCATTGGTGGATTAAAATGTATATGAAGTACAAATTTGGCCTCTTGTGGGTTGTACAGCAGAAAGGCCCCTGAATCTTCATTTAGACTCGAACAGTTTATATAGATTTTTTTCCTAAAATATTCATTTTAGGTTCAAAAATTCCAGAATCGTTTCTATAAAGTTTGATTTCTTGCTGAAAAGACTCCAAGCTGTCTATATCAATTTTTCTTGCTAACAGTAACAGTTTCACATTTGAGTTGAAATTTTGGCCCAACTTGAGAATTTCGATAAGAGGTTGAGATACAAAACTTGTCCCCTGAAACCAAGAAAGATTGAAAAACACAACAGAGGCTGCTCTAATGCGCTTCGATAGCCAAGCTATCATCTTCAGAGAGATATTATCTCTCTGAAGATGGTTTTTTTAAAGTCATTTGAGTTTAAATTGGGAATTATGTTTAAAAAAAAAGGGGGAAATTGACCTTGTAAATTAGGAATTTTTAAACTAAAATTAACGCTTTAAAAAAAAGAAAAAATTTCCCGAAAGAGGAAAATATTAAGTATAAAGTCTAAATGTTGGAGTAAACCGCAAAAATTGCAAGTTTAGACTTGGAAATTCGGGAAGATAACATTCTTTGAGAATATTGACATTTTGAGTAGTATTGAAAATTAAATTATTAAATGTTAAAAAAAGTCAAAATTAGATTAATTTAAAGTGGACATTTTCAAAATACGTGAAAATTTCCAAAATACATTATATTTTCTAAAAAAAAACGAAATTTATAAAAAATTTCGAATTTCAAACTCAAAATTTGTTTAAAATGTCATCACATTTTCAGTTTCAGTCGGAAATTGAGAAATCAATAATATAAACTGGAAAATTTGGAAGAATGGTCCAAATTTTCAGATTAACAAACTAGACGAGATAAAATCTATACAAAAGGTTGAAATTTTTTGATTCAACCCAGAATTTTCGAGAAAAAGTGATAAAATTATAAGCCTGTTGCAATTTTTAATAAGCATTTTTTGATACTTCAATAGATTAGTTATCAAGAAAATCTTAAATTTGTAAGAAAAATTTTGGAGCTAAAAAATTGAAATTTCTAAAATAAAATTTCTAGATCAGTCAAAATTTAAAATAAAATCAGTATAGATATCTACAAAAAAGTCAAAATTTCTAGAACCGAAAAGTTGAGAGAAAAACTTCAAGTTTTGATTTTAAATTAGTAATTTACAGAAAAAAAAGTAATAATTCAGTCTCGGAAATTCGAGAAAAAACATTCATTGGGAATATCGACATTTTGAGTAATATTGAAAATTAAAAAAAGCAATTATCCAATGTTAAAAAAAGTCAAAATTAGATTAATTTAAAGTGGACATTTTTAAAATACGTGAAAATTTCTAAAATAAATTATATTTTCTAAAAAAAAAAACGAAATTTATAAAAAATGTCGAATTTCAAATTCAAAATTTGTTTAAAATGTCAACACATTTTCAGTTTTATTTGAAAATTAAGAAATTAAAAATATAAACTGGAAACTTTGGGAGGATGGTCCAAATTTTAAGATTAACAAACGAAACGAGAAAATAAAAATCAAAAAGATTGAAATTTCTGAATTATACCCAAAATGTTTGAGAAAAAGTGATAAAAGCCTGTTGCTATTTTAAATAAGCATTTTTTGATACTTCAATAGATAAGTTATCAGAAAAATTTATAAAAAAATGTTGGAGTTTAAAATTGAAATTTCTAAAATGAAATTTCTAGATCAGTCAAAATTTAAAATAAAATCAGTATAGATATCTACAAAAATGTCAAAATTTCGAGAACCGAAAAGTTGAGAGAAAAACTTCAAGTTTTGATTTTAAATTAGTAATTTACAGAAAAAAAAGTAATATTTGTAGATTTTTGGAAAAAGCTCGAAATTGCTAAAAAGTTACAACAAAAATACAGAAAAAAAGTTACAGAAAGAATAGGATATATTAAGTGGATTTTACGCTAGAAGATCCTGCATTATAGAAATTATTGAGATAAAAAATAATGCTTGTAAATCAGAAGGGGTGCTGCCTCCTAGTCCCATGACGTAACTTCATTCATGACCTAGCTCTCCAACGACCAACTAGCTGCTGGTGCTGATGCACTCTAATTTTTTTTTGGTAGAAGCAGGTGATGCAAATTTCATATATTGTAGATCCTTTGATATTATAGAAAAAATCCTGACGTTGTATAAACTCGTCACTCCTGATTTTTAGGTTTTTAGTAGTGTTGGAATAATCGAAGGATTTTCAGAATCGAATACATTGAATTCGAATACTTTTGAGAATCGAATAAGTATTCGAATACAAAGAATCGAATTATGGGATAATAAAATACCTACTAGAAAAATTGTCTCGGCGGCCTATTCGAGGTATGTGGTGGCGAGATATGACTTTCGATTTCACTACTTCCGTACCTATGCCCATAATTGGTAATTTCCTAATTGAATGTATATAAATTTCTTAATATAAATAAATCTTGAAGCTTTAGAATTCACATACGTATCTTTAACTTTGATTATATTCGCATATTGGCACTGTATTTCCAGATATTGCTAAATTTCATTATTAAAATTGAGAGCCAGATTTTAAAAAGTACTTAAGCATTTCGTTATTTAATAATTTTATGAGAAGGATGAAGACATAAATTAAAAATTAGATACATATTCGAATGCAGGAGTGTGCGAGCATAATGCGTAACCAACCATCCCGAATAAAAATGATCTTGAATCAGTGGCGGCTAGTAGCTAAAACTGGAAGGGTTGCTGCGACGGCATTTGTGTGTTAAAATTGTGTAAAAGCAAATGAGTTCAGAAAATTAATAACAAATCAGCTCTGTTGCTTCTCAATGAACCTCCAATAGAAACCTCAACTTTAGGAAAAAAGGCAAAATTCGGGGAAAAATTGGAATTTTGTGATTAAATAATAAATTTTATCTGTTTTTTAGAAACTTTCCTGAGCTTGAAATATATTTTTTTTTAAAATGGATATTTTTTTTTTCTTTTTAAACATAAACTTTTTGAAAAAAATGTCGAATTAAAACTCAAAATTAAGAAATAGTATCTATTTTTAAAATTGTTCGAAGTTTTGAGACAAATTTCGAATAATCATTTGGAGTTCAATTACAAATACATTCCCAAAATGTGAATTCTAATCACAATCGACTTCGCGCTGAAATATTTGATCTTTGAAGTTTCTCTGGGAACTTCAAAATTACTAGAAAAAATTTAAATTAGAACATTAAATTGTCAATTAATTTAATATTTTGACTATTTTTAATTTCGAAATTTCGACTTTTCTAGAAATGTGGACTCATTTTTGAAAAGTCGAAATTTTGAGAATATTTTTGACAATTCATTTATTCCCTATTATTTATTATTTTTTTCAAAAATTTTATAAACCAATAAAAAATTTCTAGAAATGTTGTCTGCTTTTTCTCCAAATTTTGAGCTTAATCTTTAAATTTCAATATATTTTTTATCGAAATTTGAAGGACTTGACAATTTCAAGAATAAATTTAACAAATAAAAATAACAGTTCTAGAAAAATTGGAAATTTCGATTCAGAATTTTCTTCGGTTCTACAATAGTGGTAAGTTTTTTTTAGTGAAATATCAAATCGCAATAAAGTTGAAATTTAGAAGGTTCATTTTTTCTTGAAATTCAACATTTATGTCAAAATTGAACTTTTTTTTAATTTCTTCGTTTTTTTCCCAAAATGTTGACATTCTTAGAGAAATTTCAGGGTTTTTTTTAAACATTTTTTGTCAAAATTTGTATATAAAGAATAGATAAAAGCAATCACTAAACACGTACTTAATCGATTTTAAAAATGTGAACCCCAAGCGGGGTGAAAAACGATATTTAACTGAATATTCAAATTTAAAATTTTCTTTTACAAGCCAAAAATTGGGTTTTGGAAAACAATTTTGCTCGAACAAGGCAACTTTGAAAAGGTCGAAATTGTCGAAAAACTTTTAAAAACAGAATTTTCAAAACAAGACGCAAGGGGCAATTGCAAAATATCATCACTTTCTTTTATAAGCTAAAAATTAGGTTTGCAATTTTGGCTCAACAAGACAAAATTTTGAAATGTTGAAAGTTTCGACAAAAATTGAAAATTTCGTTAATTAACATTTTGAAAAACTGTTTTAAAAAAGTCGAAATTTTTAAAAAGGGTCGAATGAAATCAAGACAAAATATTAAAAAAGGTCCAGATTTTCAAAAAAATCGAAATTTTCAAAAAATGTTTCAAGTAGAAGTCGAAATTCAAAAGAAAAGCCGAAATTTCGAAAATAATTCGTAACTTTCAAAAGAAAAGTCAAAACTTCGAGAAAAGAACGAAAATTTAAAAAATAATTGGAATTTTAAATAAAAATAAAAATCATCGAAAATCAAAATATTTCAAATTTTGAAAAATCGAAATTTTCCAAATTTTGAAAAATCGAAATTTACCAAGTTTTGGAAAATCGAAATTTTCTAAATTTTGGAAAATAACACCACATCAGAATAGTCGATATTAACAAGAAAAAAATATTAAAATTCGTGAACAAATTTGAAATAAAAATCGAATTTTCAAGAAGGGTAGAATTTTGAAAGATTCAAAGTTTAAAAAAATGTTAAATTTCCACAAAAGTAAATATTTTCATAAAACCGTAAGTTTTTAGAACAGTAACGATTTTTAAAAATTTCAAACTTTTCAAAAAAAAAAGTTAAAATTGAGAGAACGATCAAATTTTTGAAAACCGGTCAAATTTTAAAAAACAGATTGTAAAATGCGGACATTTTTGAGGTTGAGGTTTTGCAATTAAATCAAAAATGTCAGAAGAAGCAAAATTCTCACAAAAAGTCAAAATTTTTAAGAACATACGAACGAAATTCTTAACAAAAGTGGAAATTTTCAAATGAAGTCAAAATCTCGAAAAAGGTCTAAATTTTAAAAGATTCTAATTTTCGTTGAAAGAAAATCGAAATCTCAAGAACAAATTTGAAATATCTGTACAAAAAAAACGAAATTTTAGGAAAATAATCCATCGGCTATTACTTTCATTTAAAATAAAGCGAAATGCGGAAGCAATGGAAAATTTTCTTAACACTTTTTCCTTTCTTTCCAAAATCTTGACATTTTTATAGAAATGTGAGGATTATTTTCTAAAAGTTGTTAGTGAAAATTATAAAAAGAACTTTAAAATGTCAAAATCCCGTGAAAAAACCTAACATTTTTAAAACAAATTAAAGGAACATAAAAAATCAGGAGAAGTTGAAATTTCCAGAAAAAAATTTAAGAAGAAAATTTGCTGGAAAAGTAGAAATTTCGAGAAAATTTGTTTATATGATATATTTAGAAAAATATAAATTTTCTCAACAAAAAAAAGTAAAAATATTAGAAAAACCTAAGAATTTTTCCACAATACAGTAGAAATTGCGAAATCAGGTAAAAACTCGAAGATTTGTTATTATTCTTTTTTTTTTTTCAGGGAAATCAAAATGCGAAAAAAGTTGGATATAGATTGTTTCTTGAAATTTTCATTATCTTCTTAAAATGTTGACCCTTTTAGAAAAATTTAACCTTTTTTTTCAGAATTCAATTCTTTCTCGAAATACTGATTTCTTTTTTAAAAGTTTTACAAAAGTTAGTTCTTAAAAATGTGTTTTTTCATCAAAATTAAAAATAAAAATAGATTTTAGCAGATCATAACATGAAAGGAAGGTGAAGTTTCTATAAAAGAAATCAGAGAAAATTTAAAATTTCTATAAAAAAGTTTTCAAGGAAAAGTCTTCAAAAAAGACCAAACTTTTTAAGAAAAAACTCGAAAGCGGAACTGGGGGTGCTGCAGTTCCTCAGTGCATATACGCGAGCCGCCACTGTCTCGAATAAAATACGCATTCAAAATGCATGTCTAAGATCTCGAATACAAGAATCGGGTACAGTATTCAACATCGGAGAAGTTAAGAATCGGATATGTAGCGTAGTTAGGAGACCGATTCTATTCACTACTCAGCATTCCAATATTTTGTTGTATCAGACTACCACAATCTCGAATACATATATTGTATTCGAATACATATTTTGTATTCGAATGCAAGCAAGTACCCGAAAACTTATGAATCATGCGATGATGAGATGTTGCTTGCGCGAGGCGAGAACCGATTCTATTCATATTCTCACTTCAACTCACGGAATCTGGAAGTATTCGAATACTTCAGTTGAGAATCGGATGTATTCAAGATCTTGGCAGAATCGAATACATCTGACAACTTGTATTCGAATAGCCCAACACTAGTATTTAGCGTGTTTTTTCCTTTAAATTTTATGTTTAGCTGGGGAGAAACATATTTTAATTCTCAGATTTAAGTTAAAGTTCCAAATAAAGTAAGAATTGCTGCAGTGGAAAAACCAGTGAGCAATTGAAACACGCATTAGGACAATAAAGCTTTATTTGCCCTATTTACGAATAACAAGTAAACCCAGTTTATTAACTTACGAGAAAAAGCCACTTTAATTACGTTTCGGGCTAAACGGTTATTTCTTTGCAGAAACAAGCGATGTTAGTCCGACAATTAGAAGAGGAATTACGAATGCGAATGAGAGGACCGAGCATAGAAATGCAACAGCAAATGGAAGCTCTCTACCAAGAAAATGAACATCTAACCAGAGAGATTGCCATTTTACGAGACACTATAAAGGTGAGTCGTTATTCCGTTTCATGATAATCGTCGAACTGAGTGCCAGACACACTTACCCTGATTCGTCTATCAAGTATTGATGCCAGATAGTTGAATCTGGTCCTTCCAAAATTTTGATTGCTGCTTTAGGAAGAATGTTTCGTAGTTAAAAACTTGAAATCTATTTTTAACTTTGAAATCTACCTTCATCTTTGAAATCTACCAACTTCATTGTCGTCTTCGCCAATGGAGTTGGTGGATTTCAAAATTTTGAAGCACGAAACGTTCTTCCTAACTAACAAAGATTTATCTTTGATTTACAAGCCACAACAATTTGCAGATATTAAATGAACTGTTAAATAACGTTTACAGATGTTTATTTAATGATGAACAATGATTTTGTAGATGGAATTTGGCAATAAGTATCAAAAATCTGAGAGTTAGTTCTGGATTAGAGTTTGGTCTATTCATGTTTTATTGACTCTTTTTGACAGTTAGTCCTTTTACAATTCTAAATTTTCAGTAACCTTCTGCTAAAGATTGGCAATCTGTTATAGATTACCCCAAGCAGCGATTGAGTTGGATCTTGGTTTGTCAATCGCTGTTTGTGACTCAACACTGAAAAAACACTAAAAATTCGGAATTGTGAAAGGAGTAACTGGCGAAGAAAAAGCCAATTAAACATCAAGAGGAATACTAATACTTCGTAAAGAAAATACAGAGAATATCTAAAGTTTGATCACTAAGCACTTGTGCCTTCTTTACTGAGTTGATTTATTATCCCAACGAAAAAGGATTTTTGGTCATTCGTAGTCTCTGGTCATTCGTTTAGCTATCCAGTTTCATTGGGAAACCATTGGGATATACCTATCTCAAAACATTTGTGCTAGGGCGAGGTCTTTTGAAACGTTGTTAATTCTGTGCTGTGTGGCAAAAATACCCAATTTTATGTTCCTCATCACAGTGGACACCAGCAACCTTTTTTATCTTTGGGTCAAAATCTTTCAATATGTGGAAACTAAAAACATGTTTAGGGTCAGTGAAAACCACTTTTCGAAGTCTAAGAAGGCAAATTATTCCAAAATTTTTTTAATGACAAGAAAAAGTCGTCAAACCCAAAAATTGTTGAAAAAAAAAAATTACCCCAACATTTGATGACCAAAAAGAAACCTTGTCATGTTCAAACACTTTTGACGACGATATTTATGACGTTGAGTCCTATGCCAATGTACCCGAACTTACGCGAGTCATTTGAAATTATCCCGGTCATAAGGTGCCAAATCCTGGTCCCTGATCTAAAGAGAGCATTTTTGAAAATCTCCAAACTTTTACATTAAAATTTGTGGTAAATACGACTATCCTTTTAGAACACTCCAGCGGATTATAATTAGGTATTCCTTCCTGCTTATAATCTAACGTGTACGGAGCACCTCAGATCTTTCAGAGAGCTTAAGCAGCCGCTTCAGCGAAGTTATAACTTATTTCAGCATCCGTATACGATACAAGAGCCAGAAATCTCGTCTCGTCGTTAATTTAATATGATTCTTTCTGCAGGAACTCGAGCTTCGGATAGAAACGCAAAAGCAGACGCTCCAGGCCAGAGATGAGAGCATCAAGAAACTGCTGGAGATGTTGCAGAACAAAGGCATGGGTGAGTGGTTTCCCTAAAACTCGTACTGTCGCTTGTACCCCGCACTGTCTTTCACTCTCTTTCTCGCTATCGATACGAAGCGCCCTATCGGAGAGAAGAGTCTTTTTTTAGTTACAGAAACGACAAGCTTTTAGTTGGAAAATGTCGGCTGCCTGTACTAATGCAGGCGTCTTGGGTTTGTTGCAGGTAAGGAGGAGGAGAGGCAAATGTTTCAGCAGATGCAGGCGATGGCCCAAAAGCAGGTGCTTATCATAACATGTAGAAATACGAGAAATTAACAGCTGCGGGGTCATTACAAATCAAAAGCCATTTCTACTTCGTCTACTTCGTCAAGGGAATGTCTTAGAGATCAGTGGGAGGATGGCAATCTAGTTCAAAATTTAAGCAATCAAAATACTATTTTCCAAAATTCAAATTTATATTTCTTCAGCAGCTTTCTATTGGAAATGGCAACGTTTTTGGATTAGAACACATCTATTCATGAACGCTTAAAACGGCAACAGTTCCCATAAAATAGACTACCTTGAAGTCTTTCAAAAATTTAAATTACGAGGCTTTTGGTTAAATTTTTGCTTTATCTAAAGTTTTCAGTTTAAATTTAATTTTTTACCTTTCCCCAAAATGTTCAGTTCAACTTAAAATTTTTCATCTTTTCGTTAACGTTTCAAGTATTACATTAAAAATGTCTCCTTTTTTTCTCGAAATTTTAACTTTTTCGTACAAGTTAAAATTGCTCATTTTTTAATAAATTTTCTTGAAGATTCAACATTTTCTTAGAGATAGTTTCGCACATTTTCTGAAACTTTGGATTTGAAATTAAATTTCCTGACTTGGATTTTCATTTCAACATTTTGTTCCTTTGGGTCGCAAGTATAAACGTTAGTTATTTCAAAAATTTTCGAAATAGTTCAAGACGAGTCAATAATGATCCAGGCATTAGAAAAAAGTATAAACTTTAATCAAGAAATTGGCAGAAATGTTTGGATCCAAAATTTAAAGGAAAATGGCAAAATTTTGACTAAAAAGTTCCATCATTGATCATCGACTCAAAATTTTAGAAAAAAGTGGGAATATTTCGAAAAGAGTGAACCTTTGAAGGAAAACCTCAAAATTACATTTTTAAATTCCAACTTTTTTTGAAATTTCTAGTTCCGAGGTCAAACATTGTTTGGATTCAAAATTTAAAGAAAAATGACAAAATTTTGACAAAAGAGTTCCATCATCGATCATCGACTCAAAATTTTAGAAAAAAGCTTGAATTTTTCGAAAAGAGTCAACCTTTGAAGGAAAACCTTGAAATTTCGTCTTAAAAGTCCAACTTCTTTTGAAATTTTAAGTTTCAAGGTCAAACATTGTTTGGATTCAAAATTTAAAGGAAAATGGCAAAATTTTGACAAAAGAGTTCCATCATCGATCATCGACTCAAAATTTTAGAAAAAAGCTTGAATTTTTCGAAATGAGTCAACTATTGAAAGAAAACCTTAAAATTTCATCTTAAAATTTCAACTTTTTTTGAAATTTCAAGTTTTAAGGTCAAACATTGTTTGGATTCAAAATTTAAAGGAAAATGGCAAAATTTTGACAAAAGAGTTCCATCATCGATCATCGACTCAAAATTTTAGAAAAAAGCGGGAATTTTTCGAAAAGAGTCAACCTTTGAAGGAAAACCTTGAAATTTCATCTTAAAAGTCCAACTTCTTTTGAAATTTCAAGTTTCAAGGTCAAACATTGTTTGGATTCAAAATTTAAAGGAAAATGGCAAAATTTTGACAAAAGAGTTCCATCATCGATCATCGACTAAAGATTTTAGAAAAAAGGCGGGGATTTTTCGAAAAGAGTCAATCTGTGAAGGAAATCCTCGAAATTTCATCTTAAAATTTCAACTTTTTGTAAAATTTCAAGTTTTAAGTTCAAACGTTGTTTGAAAACCTCGAAATTTCATCTTAAAATTCCAACTTTTTTTGAAATTTCTAGTTTCAAGGTCAAACATTGTTTGGATTCAAAATTTAAAGGAAAATGGCAAAATTTTGACAAAAGAGTTCCATCATCGATCATCGACTCAAAATTTTAGAAAAAAGCTTGAATTTTTCGAAAAGAGTCAACTTTTGAAGAAAAACCTTGAAATGTTGTCTTAAAACTTCTTTTGAAGTTTTAAGTTTCAAAGTCAAACATTGTTTGGAATTAAAGTTTAAAGAAAAATGGCAAAATTTTGACAAAAGAGTTCCATCATCGATCATCGACCCAAAATTTTAGAAAAAAGCGGGAATTTTTCAAAAAGAGTCAACCTTTGAAGGAAAACCTCGAAATTTCATCCTAAAATTTCAACTTTTTTTGAAATTCCTAATTTTAAGGTCAAACATTGTTTGAATTAAAAATTTAAAGAAAAATGGCAAAATTTTGACGAAACAGTTCCATCATCGATCATCGACTCAAAAGTTCCCGCTTTTTTCAAAAAGAGTCAATCTTTCAAGGAAAACCTTAAAATTCCATCTTAAAATTTCAACTTTTTTTAAAATTTTTCAATATTTAAAAGAAAATGGCAATATTTTGACAAAACAGAAACTGAAGTTTCTCTCTGAAGATGACAGCTTGGCTGAGAGAAACTCTGAAGTTTCTCTCTGAAGATGACAGCTTGGGTGTCGAAACGCGTTAGAGCAACCTTTGTTGTATTTTTTAATTTTTTAATCTTTCTTGGTTTTAAGGGACAAGTTCTGTATTTTAATTTTTAAAGATAACCAAGGACCAGTCCGTTCCATCAAAAAAAAATTCTACTTTCATGTTAAAACTCAGCTCGAATATTCAAGTTTAGGCTCTACAAATTCGGGAAAACTACTGACATCGTTGGAAATAACTCTAAATCTAGACATTATTCGAAAAATTAGATTTTTGTTGAAACGAATTTATTTTCTTTTTTTTTTTTTGGTGGAACGGACTGATCCTTGGTTATCTTCAAAAATTAAAGTACAAATCTTCTCCCCTGAAACAACGAAAGGTTAAAAAACAGAACAATGGTTGTTCTAACGCGTTTCGATAGCCAAGCTATCATCTACAAAGAGTATCTCTCTGAAAATGTTAGCTTGGCTATCGAAACGCATTAGAGCAACCATTGCTGTGTTTTTTAATCTTTATTCGATAGGCAAACTATCATCTTTAAAGAATATCTCTCTGAAGATGATAGTTTTGCTATCGAAACACGGTAGAGCAACCACTGCTGTTTTTAATAATTTTGGTGGAACGGACTGGTCCTTGGTTATCTTCAAAAATTGAAATACAAAACCAGTATCTGTCTGAAGATGATAGCCTGGCTGTCGAAACGAGTTAAAGCAACCCTTGTTGTGTTTTTTAATCCTTCTTGGTTTCAGGAGACAAGTTTTGTATTTCAGTTTTTATTAACCTTCCCTGGTTACAGTATTTCAAATTTTGAATTTATTTTCAAATTTTTTGGTCAAGTTCAAGCTCGAAATTGCAATCTTTTTTATAAAAAGGACAAATTTAAAATTTTAATTTAGTGTTTTCAAAAATTTTGATTTTAAACTACAAGAAAAAGAAATTTTTATTTTATGAATTTTCAGTTTTTTTATCGAAATATTTTTTTCCAAAATTGCTAGAGTTTTACCAATTTGGTAAAATTTTAAATCGAATCTTTAAAGTTTAAACACTAATGTTTTTCTTGAATTTTGACTTTTCCTGTAATTTTAAATGAAAATTTAGGTTTTTTAAATAACGCGTTTATCAAATTTTCAACGTTTTATCGAAATTTCGACTTTTTCCAATTACCAGTTTTATCACCAATTTTTTAAAAATTCTAATTATCAAAGTGGAGAAAATTGATTTCTTTACTCAAATTTTGACTTCCTTCACAATTTTGAATGTTTTTTTTTAATATAAAAGTCGAGTTGTTTACCTTTCAAATTTTTTACTTTTTTATCGCTGTTTTGAATTTTTTCCGAAAATTTGGTGGTGAAAATTAAAAAATATTTATTTTTTTTTAATTTCGAGCAGTAAATCAACATGTTAACTTTTTTTGGATATTCGGTGTCAAATTCAAGCTCGAAATTAAGTTTCGAGGAAGTTAATGTTTCGAAAAAATGCAGTACCCAAGATTTCGTGTTTCAAGTCGTAATTATCAAAAAATATGAGCGTCTAAAAGCAAAATTTTTTGGGAAATGAATCAAAACCTTCTAAGAAAAACTTGATATACTTAATATCCTTTCATCAAAATTTCGATTTTAAAAAACCTATATTTTCTTTGAGCTTTAAAATGTTGACAAAATCGAATAACAATCCGATTTAAAATCTAGACTTTTTTGGAATGAAATAGCCATTAAAGCACTTAAGCAATCGACAGAAATTTGGGCCAGGCAGAGCCAAATTTAGACTTGATGAAGCCCTAAGCTATTTGGGATATGGGGCCAGTGTTGTCAAATAAATAATAAATTTATTACTTTTCTTGGAACTTTTTGGCAATCAAAAATACTACCTCGATAATTCAATTTTATGGTCATCTAAAAAAAAAGTTTCCACGCGACCGGATCACCAAAAAAAACAAATCTTTCATACAAATTATTTCGCATGCCGTTTTTTTATACCAACAATTTTATCGATGACTAATAAAGATTCTGAACTCGACATTTCTTAGAACTTCTTCTGGGAAACGCTGTATGTCCAACTGTCCAAATTTGATTCTTTTGGGGCGGGGGGCTTTAAGGGGGCTTTAAGCTATAGCTTGGCTTAATCCAGGACTGAAGTCAGGGTTTATGCAATATAATTTTAATACAAACTCCGGGAGGGAAAACGAAGCTATTCAGGCCACAATTGGGGCGTTACTCCCTGTTGGTCGCTGTTTCTTGCAATAAAGACATTTTCCGATTGACGGAGCGACAGAAGTTTCTTATTTACCTTTGGTCCGGCGCAAAATTTGAATAATGCCATACAGTATCGATCGGCACAATAAACCGCAGCTGTTTGTTTCGAGTATACAGTATTTAGGAAGTCTGAGTGGTCGTGATTGTAAATATACTCATAAAGCACATAATCAAGAAACCTCCAACTCATAAAAGCATGTCAATGTAACCATTTGATGTCCGAACACACGAACGCATCTGGGTTCTCGAAAATTAGTAACAATTATTCGTAATTTATGGCAACCAAATAGAAATTTTTAATTAAAAAGATTAAGAATACATCTCTGTAATAAAAACATTTCAATATAATTTTTTTTTCTGGAGATAATTTTTTCTAGAGAAAATTCAGCTCTATAGTGAAGATCGTCAATTTTTTTATAATTTTTAGTATAGAGAATTCTGCTCTAATATTTAAGAAAGCAGGAAAATTAAAACTTATTTTTTTGGAATTTATTTAAAAACTTTAATGAGCTTATTTAGGTTAAATGAAGAAAAGGAAAAAATTGAGAATCTAGATGTTATCAAATTGCACTGTTTGGTTAACTGTGTTGAATTTTTGGGCAATATCGTAACAATCATCCATCCAGTGAACTTTAGGGAGCCAACGGTCCCTTAAAGTTTCGTTGGATGTGGCTATTGAGGGTTCCCTTTTGAGCCTTGGCTCTTGATCATGTGCGTTGCGAGACGTTGGTGGTAACCAGTGGCGAGAGTAAGTGTCCAGCAGCTGGGCGCTGCGAGTGACCCGTGGTTTGTGTACAGGAGCTGCAGGTGGCCAACGAGACGTTGCGCACTCTGCAAACCCAACTCGAATTGGTGCCCTCGCCCTCCAGCAGCACGGTGCGCGTCCTGCTGGACACAAAAGACGCTCGAATTGCTACACTGGAACGCGAGGTCAGCCTGCTGGAAGGCGAGGTGAGGCGGCTGGGCGGCGGCACACCCACACTGTCCCACTCGGACTTTCAACAGGCTGCCCCATTTAAGCGACAAGTAAGTTTTCTGTTAAACAATGTGCAAATCGGCAAGGATGGAACGATCATTGGTAGATTGTAAATTTTCACCAAGGATTCATTACTGCGGCGGCCGCCTTCGGGCACTTCACGAACCACACACCAGTAGAAACCCCAAAAGACATCTTCCCCTAGATTCCGGACGACGGCGCGGCGCCACCAGAGCTTCTTTGTGATATACCGATCGAAATCGAAACCAATTACTTTTATAGTGATATTTTGCTGTGTTTTTAGATAGAGAATTAATAAATTCATGTTACCGAAGCACCCATTTTTATATTTACGACTGATTCGTTACCCTTAGCAAACACGAAATTAGAATTAGTGCCCACTCGCTCAACTTCAACTAGTTCAACTTCATTACGATTCAGCTATGGTTGCGCTAACTTTTATCTAATCATATGCAGTTTCCTCTTTTATCTTTAAAAATAATTCGTTACTCTTAGCTGCCACGGAATTACCAAGTCGTAAAAATAGGGCCTATTCCCTAGCCTTTTATTACAACTTTGTCTTCTCGCATTTATTCTTTGAGTTTGAGTTAAGCAGCTCAAGAGCTGCTGTGTTGCTTACACTTTACTCTTCCTTCTTTCCCAAAAAAATCTTTGCTTAAAATGTTCCGTTTGAGCTTCCTTGGTAAGCTTAAGCAGCTCAGAAGCTGTTGAATCATTTAAAGAATTTTCATTTATTTTTCTCGTCTCTTTGGAAACAAGAAGAGAGTCATTGCCCAATCTGCTTTCCACAAGCTGTGATTTTTTTCCTAACTAAGAAATACTTGACATTCCATCAGGTACTCGCTGTTTATAAAGTCCAAGGAGACTCTTTTGCTCTCTTTTTATCTTCCGTTGGAGAGAATTTCCACTTATAGGCAGTATCTGCTTTTTGCGTGTCCTTGTTAAGCTTTAGGGGCTTAACAGCTATTAGATCATTGAACAAGAATTTTCATCTTTTTTTCTCAAATATCGTCTCTGTTTTGCCTCACCTTTCGCCGCCCCAAATCTTTCAGTAGGAAGTTTCTTTTGGGTTTTCTTGGTAAGTGTAGGGAGTTCAAGAGTTGTTAAATCGTTGGAAGAATTTTTATTTATTTTTCTCATCCCTTTAAGAACAAGAAGAAGGCCATCGCCAAATCCATCTCCCCATTTCTTTTCCCAAGTAAGAAATACTTCACATTTTATCAGCTACTCGCTCTTTATAAAATCCAAGGCTACCGTTTTGCTATAGTCATTTGGCGCTATCATTAAACTCTTAAATTATGATAAAGCAGATGCAGGTCTAAAGAAAAATTTTGGGCAGTGAGGGACGTCACTGGAGGTTTAATGTGGTTCTACTTTTTAAACATTTTGTTGGCCCAATACAATACCAGTTGTGCCAATTTGGCCCACTTTGCCTTACTTCTTCTGAAGAAAATCCTCTCTTGGGAACTTTCTATGTTTTGGCTTTCCTTCATAAGCGTGAGAAGCTTAAAAGTGATGGTTGAATCCAATTTCGTCTCTTGTAGAGCAAAGAGACCTAACAAATACTTTACATACCACCAGTTACTCACTTCATAAAGTCCAAGTTTGAAGTATTGTTTTGCCATCACTTTACCCTTCTTTCACCAAAGAAAATCTTCGCTTGAAGAGTTTTTCTCTTTTTGGTTTCTGCATTTCTTTTGATGGTATAAGCAGCTCAAGTGTTGTTTGATTAATGAACGAGAATTTTCATTTATTGTTGGCCAGTTTGCTCTCTAGTAGGTTTGATGGAACGGACTGGTCCTTGGTTATCTTCAAAAATTGAAATATAGAAGTTATTCCCCGAAAACAAGAAAGGTTTCAGAGGACAATTTCTGTATTTCAATCTCTGGTAGGACAAAGAGATGGCTATTGCCAAATTCGCATGTCAAAAGCTGTGATTTCTTTTTCTAAATAATACTAATCAGCTAATAACTCTATAAAGTTGAAGATCGTTTTGTCTTAATTTCACTCTTCTTTACCAAAAAAATTACCTAAAGAGTTTTCCTCTTTTGGGCTTCCTTTGAAAGTTTGAGCAGCTCAAGACCTGTTGAATTGTTGAACAAGAACCTCCATTTAGTTTTTTTTCTAATTTACCTTTATTTTCCCCCAAAAAAATATTTGCTTTGAAAGTTTCTCTTGTGCTTCCTTGGTAAGGTTAAGCAGCTCAAGAGCTGTTGTGCTCCCTTTAAAAGCTTGAGCAGCTCAAGAGCTGTTCGATCGTTGAACGAGAATTTTCATTTATTTTTCTCTAATTTCGTCCCTTCGAACCTTGACCGCTGCCAAATCTACTTCCCAAAAGCTGTTATTTCGTTTTCTATTTAAGAGACAGTTTTTATTAACTAGTCACTCTATAAAGCCCAAGGTTTAAGTACTGTTTTGCCAACACTTTACTCTTTCTTCTCTCCCAAAAAATCTTTACTTAGAATATTTCTTTTGAGCTTCCTTGGTAAGCTTAAGCAGCTCAAGAGCTGTTGAATTGTTGAAATAATTTTCATTTATTTTTCTCATCTCATTAGGAACATAAAGGAGACCATTGCCAGATACATTTCTCAAAAGCTGTGTTTTCTTTTGCCAACTAAGAAATACTTTAAATTTCATCAGCTACTCGCTCTATAAAATCCAAGGTTACTGTTTTGTTCAACTTTATGCTTCTTTCTTCAAAGAAAATTTCCACTTGAGGGATTTTTTATTTTTGGGTATCCTTGGTACTTGGCTCTTAGATCGTTGAACGAGAATTTTTATTTATTTGTTCTCAATTAGTCTCTCCAGAAATATGATTTCTAAATCCACCTTTCAAAAGTTCTGATTTTTTCTTGTAAAGATTTTTTTTGTTAAGAAATACATCACCACTGACTCCATAAGGCCCAAGTTTGGAGTAGTATTTTCCCACACTTTATTCTTCTTTTCCCAAAGAAACTCTTTACTTAGAGAGTTTTCCTCTTTTGGTTTTTAGGTCTTCTTCATATGACTGAGCAGCTCAATAGTTGTTGGAGCGTTAAACGAAGATTTTTTTCTAGTTTTATCTTTTATTCATCTCCTGCAGAATAAGGATCTGGTCATTACCAAATTTGTCTGTCAAAAACAGTGATTGCTTTTTTTCAACTAAAAAATACTACTCAACTCGCAATCTAGAAAGTCTAACGTTGGTTTGTTTTCACTTTACCTCTTAAATCGTTTAGGGTTTATCTCTTTTGGGTTCCCCTTGAAGCCTTGAGCAGCTCAAGAGCTGTTAAATCGTTGAACGACTATTTTCATTTATTTTTGGCCAATTTGCTTTTCTGTAGGACAAGGGCATGGCTATTGCCAAATTCGTAATTTCTTTTTCCAGCTAAAAAATACTCATCAACTAATAACTCTATAAAGTCGAAGGTTGTTTTGTCCCCACTTCACTCTTCATTACCAAAAACATGACTTAGAGAGATTTCCTCCTTTGGGCTTCCTTCGAAAGTTTGAGCAACTCAAAACCTGTTGAGTTGTTGAACAAGAACCTTCATTTATTTTTTTTCTAATTTACCCTTCTTTTCCCTCAAAAAAGTTTTTGCTTTGAAAGTTTCTCTTGTGCTTCCTTGGTAAGGTTCAGCAGCTCAAGAGCTGTTGGGCTCCCTTTGAAAGTTTGAGCAGCTCAAGAGCTGTTGGATCGTTGAACGAGAATTTTTATTTATTTTTCTTTAATTTCGTCCCTTCCAAGCTTAGCCGCTGCCAAATCCACTTCCCCAAAGAAACTCTTCGCTTAGAGAGTTTTCCTCTTTTGGTTTTTGGGTCTTCTTTGTATGACTGAGCAGCTCAACAGTTGTTGGAGCGTTGGACGAGGATTTTTATCTAGTTTTATATTTTATTTGTCTCCTGAAGAACAAGGATGTGGTCATTACCAAATTCGCTTGTCAAAAACAGTGATTTCTTTTTTTAAACTAAAAAATACTCATCAGCTCGCAATCTACAAAGTCTGAAGTTATTTTGTCTCAATTTTATCTCTCTTTCGCAAATTAAATCGTTTAGTGTTTCTCTCTTTTGGGCTCCCTTTCAATGCTTCAACAGCTCAAGAGCTGTTGGATCGTTGAACGAGAATTTTCATTTATTTTTGGTCAATTTGCTGTTCTGTAGGACAAGGACATGGCTATTGTCAAATTCGAAATTTCGTTTTCAAGCTAAAAAATACTCATCAGCTAATAACTCTATAGAGTCGAAGGTTGTTTTGTCTCCACTTCACTCTTCGTTATCAAAAAAATGCTTACAGAGTTTTTCTATTTTCGGCTACCTTCGAAAAATTGAGCAGCTCAAAAACTGTTGAATTGTTGAACAAGAATCTTCATTTATTTTATTTCTAATTTACCCTTCTTTTCCCCCAAAAAAATATTTGCTTTGAAAGTTTCTCTTGTGCTTCCCTGGTAAGATTAAGCAGCTCAAGAGCTGTTGTGCTACCCTTGAAAGCTTGAGCTGTTCGATCGTTGAACGAGAATTTTCATTTATTTTTCTCTAATTTTGTCCCTTCCAAGCTTGGCCGCTGCCAAATCTACTTTCCTAATTAAGAAATACTTTAAATTTCATCAGCTACTCGCTCTATAAAATCCAAGGTTACTGTTTTGTTCAACTTTATGCTTCTTCCTTCAGAGGAAATTTTCACTAAAGGAGTTTCTATTTTTTGGATTTCCTTGCCACTTGGCTTTTAGATCGTTAAACAAGAATTTCCATTTATTTCTTCTCTATTTAGTCTCTTCCAGAAATAATGATTGCGCCTCTCAAAAGTTGTGATTTTTTTGTTACGAAATACATCATCACTTACTCTATAAGACCCAAGTTTGGAGTAGTATTTTGTCCTCATTTTATTCTTCTTTCCCCAAAGAAAATCTTTACTTAGAGAGTTTTTCTCTTTTGGTTTTTGGGTCTTCTTCATATGACTGAGGAGCTCAATAGTTGTTGGAGTGTTGAACGAGGATTTTTATCTAGTTTTATCTTTTATTTGTCTTTCGCAGAACAAGGATGTGGTCATTACCAAATTCGCCTTTCAAAAACAGTGATTTTTTTTTTCAACTAAAAAATGCTCATCAGCTCACAATCTACATAGTCTAAAGTTGTTTTGTCTCCACTTTACCTCTCTTCTAAATTAAATCGTTTAGTGTTTCTCTCTCATGGGCTCCCTTTGAAACCTTGAGCAGCTTAAGAGCTGTTGGATCGTTTAACGAGTATTTTCATTTATTTTTGGCCAATTTGCTTTTCTGTAGGACAAAGACATGGCTATTGCTAAATTCGCGTGGCAAAAGCTGTAATTTCTTTTTCGAGCTAAAAAATACTCATTAGTTAATAACTTTATAAAGTTGAAGGTTCCTTTGTCTCCACTTTACTTTTCATTACCAAAAAAAAAGCTTACAGAGTTTTTCTCTTTTGGGCTACCTTCGAAAGATTGAGCAGCTCAAGAGCTGTTGAATTGTTAAACGAGAATTTCCATTTATGTTTTTTTAATTTACCCTTCTTTTTCCCCAAAAAATATTTTCTTAAAAAGCTTGTCTTGTGCTTCCTTGGTAAGGTTAAGCAACTCAAAAACTGTTGAACTTTCTTTGAAGGTTGAGCAGCTCAAAAGCTGTTGGATCGTTGAACGATAATTTTCATCTATTTTTCTCTAATTTTGTCCCTTCCCCCTTGGCCTCTATCAAATCCATTTCCAAAAGCTGTTATTTCTTTTTCCAGTTAAGAAATACTTTGCCTACTCACTCTATAAAGCCCAAGGTTTTAGTATATTTTGGACTACACTTTATTCTTCCTTGTCTTCCAAAAAATCTTTGTTTAGAATGGTTCTTTTGAGCTTCCGTGGTAAATTTAAGCAGTTCAAGAGCTGTTGAATTGTTGAAAGAATTTTCATTTATTTTTCTAGTCACATTAGGAACAGGAAGAAGACCATTTCCAAATTCATTTCTTAAAATATGTGATTTCTTTTTCCAACTAAGAAATACTTCATATTTCATCATCTACTCGCTTTTTATAAAATCCAAGGCTACTGCTTTGTTCCCTTTTATGCTTCTTTCTTTAAAGAAAATTTCCACTTAAGGGGTTTCTTATTTTTGGGTATCCTTGGTACTTGGTTCTTAGATTGTTAAACGAGAATTTTCATTTATTTGTTCTCAATTTAGTCTCTTTCAGAAATGATGATTGCTTATCCACCTTTCAAAAGTTTTGATTCTTTTTTGTTAAGATTTTTTTTGTTAAGAAATACATCAGCACTTACTCTATAAGGCCCAAGTTTGGAGTAGTATTTTGCCCTCACTTTATTCTTCTTTCCCCAAAGAAACTCTTCGCTTAGAGAGTTTTCCTCTTTTGGTTTTTGGGTCTTCTTCGTATGACTGAGCAGCTCAACAGTTGTTGGAGCGTTGGACGAGGATTTTTATCTAGTTTTATATTTTATTTGTCTCCTGCAGAACAAGGATGTGGTCATTACCAAATTCGCTTGACAAAAACAGTGGTTTCTGTTTTTTCACTAAAAAATACTCATCAGCTCGCAATCTACAAAGTCTGAAGTTGTTTTGTCTCCACTTTACCTCTCTTTCCCAAATTAAATCGTTTAATGTTTCTCTCTTGTAATTTCTTCTTCAAGCCAAAAAATACTCATCAGCTAATAACTCTATAAAGTCGAAGGTTGTTTTGTCTCCATTTCAATTTTCCTTACCAAAAAAACTTACTTAGAAAGTTTTCTTCTTTTGAACTTCCTTCGAAAGCTTGAGCAGCTCAAGAGCTGTTGAATTGTTGAACGAGTATTTTCATTTATTTTTGGCCAGTTTGCTTTTTTGTAGGACAATGTCATGGCTACTGCCAAATTTGCATGTCAAAAGCTGTGATTTCTTTTTCCAGCTAAAAAATACTCTTCAGCTAATAACTCTATGAAGTCGAAGATTGTTTTGTCTCCATTTTACTTTTCCTTACCAAAAAAACTTACTTAGAGAGTTTTCCTCTTTTGGACTTCCTTCGAAAATTTAACCAGTTCAAGATCTGTTGAATTGTTGAACGAGAATTTCCACTTATATTTTCTAATTTACACTTCTTTTCCCCCAAAAAATATTTGTTTAGAAAGCTTCTATTGTGCTTCATTAGTAAGACTAAGCAGCTCAAGAGCTATTGGGCTCCCTTTGAAAGCTTGAGCAGCTCAAGAGCTGTTGAATTATTGAACGAGAATTTCCATTTTTTTTATTAACCCTCCTTTTTCTCCAAAAAATATTTGCTTAGAAAGTTTCTTATGTGTTTCCCTAGTAAGGTTAAGCAGCTCAAGAGCTGTTGAATCGTTGGAAGAATTTTTATTTATTTTTCTCGTCTCTTTGGGAACAAAAAGAAGGCCATTGCTTAAATCAACTCCCCATTTTTTCTCAACTAAGAAATACTTTACATTTCATCAGCTACTCGCTCTTTCTCATCATTAGTTAGTCGCTCTATAGAAAGTTCAATGCTACTGTTTTGCTTCCCTTTACGTTTCCCCCTTCAAATAAAATTTTCACTTGGAGAGTTTCTCTTTTTTGGGGATCCTTGGTACGTTTCAACAGCTTAAAAGCTCTTAGGTCGTTGAACAAGAATTTTCTTTATTTTTTCACAATTTAGTCTGTTGCAGAAATGTTGGGACTATTGCTAAATTCGTCTCTGAAAAGTTGTGAGTTTTTTTTGTTAAGAAATACATCATCACTTTACAAGCTCCAAGTTTAAGGTAGTATTTTGCCCTTACTTTACCCTTCTTTTCCCAAAGAAAATCTTGACTTGCTAATTTTTCTCTTTTGGTTTTTGGGTCTTCTTGGTATGACTGAGCAGCTCAATAATTGTTGGAGCGTTGCACGAGGATTTTTATCTAGTTTTACCTTTTATTTGTCTCCTGCAGAACAAGGATGTGGTCATTACCACATTCGCCTGTCAAAAAAAGTGATTTCTTTTTTTCAACTAAAAAATACTACTCAACTCGCAATCTAGAAAGTCTAACGTTGGTTTGTTTTCACTTTACCTCTTGGGAAATCGTTTAGGGTTTATCTCTTTTGGGTTCCCCTTGAAGCCTTGAGCAGCTCAAGAGCTGTTAAATCGTTGAACGACTATTTTCATTTATTTTTGGCCAATTTGCTTTTCTGTAGGACAAGGGCATGGCTATTGCCAAATTTGTTTGTCAAAAGCTGTGATTTCTTTTTCCAGCTAAAAAATACTCATCAACTAATAACTCTATAAAGTCGAAGGTTGTTTTGTCCCCACTTCACTCTTCATTACCAAAAAAATGCTTACAGAGTTTTTCTCTTTTGGGCTACCTTCGAAAGCTTAAGCAGCTCAAAAACTGTTGAATTGTTAAACGAGAATTTCCATTTATTTTTTTAAATTTACCCTTCTTTTTCCCCACAAAAATATTTGCTTTGAAAGTTTCTCCTGTGCTTCCTTGGTGGTTAAGCAGCTCAAGAGGTGTTGGGCTCCCTTTAAAAGCTCAAGAACTATTGGATCGTTGAACGAGAATTTTTATTTATTTTTCTCTAATTTCGTCCTTTCCAACCTTGGCCGCTACCAAATCCCTTTCCAAAAGCTGTTATTACTTTTTTCAGTTAAGAAATACTTTGCATACTCACTCTATAAAGCCCAAGGTTTAAGTACTGTTTTGACTACACTTTACTCTTCCTTCTCCCAAAAAATCCTTGCTTGAAATGTTTCTTTTGAGCTTCCCTGGTAAGCTTAAGCAGCTCAAAAGGTGTTGAATTGTTGGAAGAATTTTCATTTATTATTTTCGTCACATTAGGAACAGGAAGAAGACCATTGCCAAACTCATCTCTTAAGAGATGTGATTCATTTTCCCAACTAAGAAATACTCCACATTACATCAGCTACCCACTCTTTATGAAATCCAAGGCTTCTTTCTTCAAAGAAAATTTCTACTTGAAGATTTTTTCTTGGTTATCCCTGGTACTTGGCCCTTAGATCATTAAAATAGAATTTCCATTTATTTGTTCTCAATTTAGTCTCTTCCAGAAATGATTATTGCTAAATCCTCTTCTCAGAAGTTGTGATTTTTTTTTTGTTAAGAAATACATCACCGCTTACTCCATAAGGTTTAAGTTTGAAGTAGTAGTTTGCCCTCACTTTACCCTTCTTACCCCAGAGAAAATCTTCACTTAGAGAGTTTTTCTCTTTTGGTTTTTGGATCTTCTTCGTATGACTGAGCAGCTCAATAGTTGTTGGAGCGTTAAACCAGGATTTTTATCTAGTTTTATCTTTTATTTGTCTCCTGCAGAACAAGCCTGTGATCATTACCAAATTCGTCTGTCAAATACAATGATTTCTTTTTTCAACTAAAAAATACTCATCAGCTCTCAATCTACAAAGTCTAAAGTTGTTTTGTCTCCACTTTACTTCTCTTTTCCAAATTAAATCGTTTATTTCCTTTGGGTTTCCTTTAAAAGCTTGAGCAGCTCAAGAGCTGCTAGATCGTTGAACAAGAATTTTCATTTATTTTTGGCCAATTAGCTTTTCTGTAGGACAAGGGCATGGCTGTTGCCAAATTTGCGTGTCAAAAGCTATGATTTCTTTTATCAGCTAAAAAATACTCTTCAGCTGATAACTCTATGAAGTCTAAGGTTGTTTTGTCTCCATTTTACTTTTCTTTACCAAAAAAACTTACTTAGAGAGTTTTCCTCTTTTGGGCTTTCTTCGAAAGCTTGAGCAAGTCAAGAACTGTTGAATTGTTGAACAAGAATTGTCATTTATTTTATTCTAATTTACCCATCTTTTCCCCAAAAAATATTTGCTTAGAAAGTTTCTCTTGTGCTTCTTTGGTAAGACTAACAAGCTCAAGAGCTGTTGGGCTCCCTTTAAAAGCTTGAGCAGCTCAAGAGCTGTTGAATTTATTTTTCTCTAATTTTGTCCCTTCCAACCTTGGCCACTACCAAATTCCTTTCCAGAAGCTGTCATTACTTTTTCCAGTTAAGAAATACTTGGCACACTCAGTCTATAAAGCCCAAGGTTTGAGTACTGTTTTGACTACACTTTTATTCTTCCTTTTCTCCCAAAAGACCTTTGCTTAGAATGTTCTTTTTGAGCTTTCTTGGTAAGCTTAAGCAGCTCAAGAGCTGTTGAATTGTTGGAAGAATTTTCATTTATTTTTCTCGTTTCATTAGAACCAGCTACTCACTCTTTATCATCATCAGTTAGTAGCTCTGTAGAAAGTTCAAGGCTACTGTTTTGCTTCCCTTTACGTTTTCCTCTACGGAAAAAATTTCCACTTGGAAAGTTCTCTTCTTTGGGCATCCTTGGTACATTTGAGCAGCTCAAAAGCTCTTAGATTGTTGAACAAAAATTTTCTTTATTTTTTCTCAATTCAGTCTGTTGCAGAAATGTTGGGACTATTGCTAAATCCGTCTCTTAAAAGTTGTGATTTATTTGTTAAGAAATACATCATCAGTTACTCTATAAGCTCCAAATTTGGGGTACTATTTTGCCCTCACTTTACTCTTCTTTCCTTTGAGAAAATCTCTGCTTAGGGAGTTTTTCTCTTGTGGTTTTTGGGTCTTCTTTGTATATCTGAGCAGCTCAATTTTTGTTGAAGCGTTAAACGAGGATTTTTATCTTTTATTTGTCTTTTGCAGAACAAGGACGTGCCCATTAGCAAATTTACCTGTCAACAACAGTAACTTCTTTTTTCAACTAAAAAATACTCATCAGCTGTCAATCTACAAAGTCTAAAGTTCTTTGTCTCTACTTAACCCCTCTTTCCCAAAATTAAAAGTTTAGAATGTTTTTTGGGCTCCCTTTGAAAGCTTGAGCAACTCAAGAGCTGTTGGATCGTTGAACGAGATTTTTCGTTCAGTTTTCTCTAATTTCGTCCCTTCCAACCTTGACCGCTGCCAAATTCACTTCCCAAAAGCTGTTATTTTTTTTCCAGTTTAGTAATACGCTATAAAGCCAAAGGTTTGAGTATTGTTTTGCCAACACTTTACTCCTTCTTCTTTCCCAAAAAAAATCTTCACTTGGAAGGTTTCTTTTGAGTTAGCTTGGCAAGCTCAAGCAGCTCAGAAGCTGTTGAATCATTTAAAGAATTTTCATTTATTTTTCGCGTCTATTTGGAAACAAGAAGAGGGTCATTGGCCAATCCGCTCCTCAAAAGCTGTGATTTTTTTCCTAACTAAGAAATACTTAACATTTCATCAGCTACTAATTCTTTATAAAGTCCGGAGCGACTGTTTTGATTTTTTTTAATCTTTCGTTAAAGAGAATTGCCACTTGTAGACAGTATCTGCTTTTTGCGTGTCCTTGTTAAGCTTTAGGAGCTCAACAGCTGTTAAATCCTCGAACAAGAATTGTCATCTTTTTTTTCTCGAATATCGTCTATGTTTTGCCCCTTCTTTCGTGTCTCCCTCCAAATCTTTCCCTATCGAGTTCCTTTTGGGCTTCCTTGGTGAGTTTAGGTAGCTCAAGAGCTGTTGAATTGGTGAAAGAATTTCATTTATTTTTCTCGTCTCTTTAAGAATAAGAAGAGAGCCATTGCCAAATCCATCTCCCCATTTCTTTTCCCAACTAAGAAATACGTCACATTTCTTCAGCTACTCGCTCTTTATAAAAACCAAGGCTACCGTTTTACTAAAGTCATTTTTATTTTCATATACTATCGTTGAACTCTTAAATTATAATAAAACAGAGGCAAATCTAGCGAAAAATTTAGGGCAGTGGAGGAACGTCACTGGAGGTTTAATGTGGTTCTACTTTTTAAATATTTTGTTGGCCCAACACAAAAAACTTCCACCAGTTGTGCCAATTTTGCCCACTTTGCTTTTCTTCTACTGAAGCCTTTCAGAAGCTGTAATTTGTTTTCCGAGCTAATTAGTACTTTACATCCCATCAGTTAGTAGCTCTATAGAAAGTTCAAGGTATTGTTTTGCTCCCTTTTACCCTTTTTTCTCCATAACTATTAAACTTTATTAACGATTAAAAACACAAAAAAAATCTACTTATCTAAGTAGTTTCTCTCTTTTGGATATCCTTGGTAAACTAGGGCAGCTTAAGAGCTGTTAGATCTTTGAACGAGAATTTTTATTCCTCCAATCTCGTCTCTTGCAACAAGGATTGGGCGATTGCCAAATTCGTGTCTCAAAAGCTGTGATTTCTTTATTTAGCTAAGAAATGCATCACTACTCACTCTATAAAGTCAACTACTTCTCTATAAAGTTCCTGGCTGGAGTACTCATGTCTACAGATCAGCCTCAAAAGACACATTGAATTCCATTCAAAAAACAAGTCCATCTTCTGATTGAGTTACAACCAGGATGTGCGATATAATCAAGGTTACAAAAGTCACCATTAATGAAGTAACTTTTAGCACGTTCTGTTTCATTGCAGAACGTTTAATTGACATTTGGATCGAGTCCTCCTACATTGGAGCACATTCAGGTAGTTGTATCATTTCTACAAGTATTTTCAGGCGATGCTTCCAAAAACTTGTAGCTGTGGTTCCCCCAAGAGACTTACAAGCCAGTGGAGTTGGCAAATTCCTGTATATTCCAGTTTGGCACTGTGGAACTTCTACCTAATGAAGATTCTTTTTTAGAACATTTTAAACATTCATTTAGAACATCTAAACTTTGAAATTCGTTTCATAACAAATTTTTCCTGAGAATTACAACTTATCAATATTAAAAAATGCAATTTATTACCATTGATATTAATTTCTGTTTTCTGTCTCGTCCTTCCAATGTCCCAGGACATAACAACTTTTATTTAAATAAGGTTTGGTTACGTTAGAGTATTAGACTATTAGGGGATCATACTACGGTTTTGGGGCTAAACTTTTTTGAGATTAAATGGGAAAAAATTCAAGTAAGGTACACTTTCGTAAAGTAAAAGGTCCAAGAAAAATAAGGGTACATGTGACGTTTTAAAAATAATAGATGAACGCATTGCGTGTAACATGTTCTTTCACGTAAGATTACACGTTACAATGCACATTTAAGGATCATGGGCAACCTTAGTATCAAATTACGTACCAGGCACCTTTTCAGGAGGCGATGTACGCCTGAAAGATTACAAGGAACTTGAATTTCAATGAGTCCATTAAGTTTCTGGTTTTAGTCGACTTTTACGCTCTCTTTGTAGCAAAATATCGCATAAAACGAATTTTTTCCTCCAGCGTTGTGCAGTTATCCTAAAAGAGACCCAGTCAATCAATCCTTCCGTAAACTATACTTTCAAGATGGGTTCGCTTCAAAAGAGCACTTTTCTTTTCAATCACAATCCGCCAAATGTACCCTCTTCCGGAATTTGATCGATATCTGGGTTACATTCTAAGACACGACTATTTTAAGTTCACGACATGAGTGATGGTGCAAGAAAATGCAAACTGCTTCTGACATCAACTACCCAAATGAAGTTGTAAAATTGTTGGCACTAAGCGAACTTACAAACGACTGAAATTCCGTGGTAATTAAGGATGCGAATTAACGAAACTACAAGCTGAAAGCTTGGATTTACATACACGCAAAAATTGCGTTGTATATGTCGCACTTTCTCTTCAGCTTTGCTTTTTTTCGACATATTTCACACGAGCGCACTTTTACAACATTATGTCTTAATGTTATTTATTATTATTATGGCATGCTGCTTGGATACACTCCCGTTATTCTGATGTTTGCATTTTTCACCACTCTTCTTAGCACTTTGGAAAATTTCAACTCGCTCATAATATACATTACTTTGATGCGCCACAGAAATCGACCATGTGCGTAACTGCATACTGAATACAGAAAACTTACTGAGCAAAATATTTCCAGAAACTTATTTATATAAATCTTACGAGTACAAATCACCGCATACTCCACATCAAATAAAACGATACGTTTTTTACCTTTTAAATTTTTTTTTTGAATTACACAGTTAACATGCTAATAGTTAACGAGTTAACAGTTAACCGTTAACAGTTAACAAATTAACAGGTTGACAGTTAACGAGTTAACAAGTTATTCAGTTAAGAAGTTAATAAATTAACAGTTAACGAGTTAACATGTTGACAGTTAACGAGTTACCAAGTTAATAAGTGACTAGTTAACAAGTTAATAAGGTAACAGTTAAGTAATTAATAAGGTAACCGTTAACAAGTTGATAAATTGACAGTTAGCAAGTTAATAATTTAACAGTTAATGAGTTAACATGCTAGCAGTGAGTTACCAAGTAAATAAGTAACCAGTTAACAAGTTAATAACTGTTTAACTACAGAACATTTAATTGATCATTTGTCAAAACTAGATGAAAGTAAAGTCACGCCGAGGACGTTTGTATCTATGGATGTTGCGATGCAACCCGTGATACAAGCTTTGCCTCACCTACGTGAACTTTGCAATTGCAGTCTAATTTTCATTAGATTCTAATGAAATTAGATTTCAATTGCATCGTAATAAACTTGTATATATTCGTATATACAAGGCTTATTATCTCAGCAGAGAGTAATGCTTCAATTAGCATGTAGCGAAAATGTTTGCGTAATAAACAGTTAAAAGTCAGTTACAAGTCACCCGATGGAGGTTTGCTCTCTTGGATACTTATACGACTGACTAACGGCTTTAAATTGGAAGTGTATACAACCACCGTACCATGCTGACGAGGCCAAGGAAGGCCGAAACTAGTCTATGGTTGCGGTTGTACATATTTTCAATTTTAAGCACGTTTAACTGTTTAATTACAGAACATTTAATTGGTCATTTGTCAAGGTAACAGTTAACAAGTTAACATGTTGACAGTTAACGAGTTACGAAGTTAATAAGTGACCAGTTTACAAGTTAAAAGGGTAACAGTTAAGTAATTAATAAGGTAACAGTTAACAAGTTAATAAATTGACAGTTAGCAAGTTATTAATTTAACAGTTAATGAGTTAACATGCTAGCAGCGAGTTACCAAGTAAATAAGTAACCAGTTAACAAGTTAATAAGGCAACAGTTAACAAGTTAATAAGTTAACAGTTAACAAGTTAACATGTTGTCAGTTAACGATTTACGAAGTTAATAAGTTGCCATTTAGCAAGTTTATAAGGTAACAATTAACCAGTTAATAACGTAACAGTTAACAAGTTGCTAAGTTGACAGTTCACAAGTTAATAAGTTAACAGTTAATAGTTTTATATGCTAACAGACAACAAATTACCAAGTTAATAAGTGACCAGTTAACAAGTTAATATGGTAACAGTTAATAAGTTAACAGTTAACGAGTTAACATGTTGACAGTCAAGGAGTTACCAAGTTAGTAAGTGACCAATTAACAAGTTAATAAGTTAAAACTTAACAAGTTAATAAGTTGACAGTTAACAAGTTAATAAGTGACTAGTTAACAAGTTAATAGGGTAACAGTTAATAAGTTAATAAGTTAACAGTTAACGAGTTAACATGTTGACAGTCATAGTCAAGGAGTTACCAAGTTAGTAAGTGACTAATTAACAACTTAATCAGCTAAAACTTAACAAGTTAATAAGTCGACAGGTAACAAGTTATTAAGTGACCAGTTAACGAGTTAATAGGGTAACAGTTAACAAGTTATCAGGTTAATAGTTAAAAAGTTAACATTAAAGAAGGTTAACGGTTAACAATTAACGATGTTAACAGTTAACAAGTTCAGTTCAAAAGTACACACCCGCGCTATACCTTTGTGCAAACAAAGAGGTCTTGTTCGCCGTCTGTTGCTTGAGCCTTCTCGCGTTCCGATCGAGCCCCAATTGTTCCCATTGAGTGGTCGTAAGTGCTTCCAAGGCTGCTGGTAGTAATCAATCTTCGGGCTGTAACTAGACTTAAAGACTCTCCGGCGGCCGCTTGGCGCTGAATTAAGGTTTACCACCTTCTGTCTATGGCACGCATGTGTCCCGCATGGATAGTGCATGTCCTCGCTCATGTGTGCAGCTGGACGAATTCCGCGTGGAGATTCAACGTCGCGACCAGGAGATCCTCGCCATGGGGGCCAAGATGAAAACTTTGGAGGAACAACATCAAGATTATCAAAGACACATAGCCGTCTTGAAGGAGTCGCTTTGCGCCAAGGAAGAACATTATAATATGCTGCAGGCGGACGTGGAGGAATTGAGGCAGAGGCTGGAGGAGAAGAACAGGCATATCGAGAAGAAGACGCAGCAGCATCAGCAGGAGAGGGCGAGAGCTGGGGCGGAGATTGCGGAGCTCAGGGAACACATGGATATCAAAGACAGAAAGATCAACGTCCTACAAAGAAAGGTAATCATTTTAAACTGTCATCCTTGTGTGTCCTTCATGTGTCCAAATATGTTTCGTATGAAGAGCTATTTCTTATGGGCATTTCATAGATAGTTGTATAAGTTTTTTTTGCAGTTTTCTTTTCGTACACTTAACCTTTCAGGTGTTGACTTTTAAAATAATGCACTGGACACAGACTAAAAAAAATCCAAATTTTTAGGTGATTTTGAAAGGCTCCAACTAGAAGAGAAATACTCTTAAAGAAAAATATAAAAAAGCAAGCTCCAAGTTTCTTGTTTTCAGATCTCAAATTCAAAGTTGTTTACCATCAACAGTTTTTGACTAACTCTAGGAAAACCACGGGCTAAACAGATTTTCAAATTTTTGTAACTCGATGAGAAATGGTCATAGAAAAATATGAAAAAAAGCAAGCTCCAAGCTTCTTGACTTTAAATGTCAAGTTCAAAGTTTTTTAGCATCAGCAATTTTTGACTAACTCTAAGAAAATCATGGACCAAACAGATTTCCAAATTTTTACTTACCTTTAAGGTCCACAACCTACCAATTTTTTTTTGTAGTGATTCCATGCTGGAGCTCTTTCAGATAATTTATTTTTCTTCAGTTTGATTGACCTATGAGCTCTGTAATATCATTCTTTGGTAGATTATCGCCGTTCAAAGCAAAAAATCCATTTTCAATTTGATAATCAATAACTCAAAAAATAAGGCTTTCAAGGCTCAGATAATGACGGGCCACACAGATTTAAAAATCTTTGTAACTCGACGAGAAATGGTCATAGAGAAAAATGAAAAAGCAAGCTCCAAGCTTCTTATCTTTAGATCTCAAGTTCAAAATTTTATAGCATCAGAAGTTTTTGACTTACTATAAGAAAATCATGAACCAAACAGATTTTCAAATTTTTGTTACCTTTAAAAAGGTCCACTAGCTTCAATATTTTTTTTAGTGATTCCATGCTGCAGCTCTTTTGGATCATTTATTTTTCTTTAATTTGATTGATCTGTGAGCTCTGCTAGATTATTCTTTGGTAGATTATCGCCGTTCAAAGCAAAAAAATCCATTTTTCAATTTGATAATCAATAACTCAAAAAATAAGGATCGCTCAAGGCTCAGACAATGACGGGCCAAACAGATTTTAAAATTTTTGTAAATCGACGAGACATGGTCATAAAGAAAAATGAAAAAAACACGCTTTAAGATTCTTGACTTTAGATCTTAAGTTGGAAGTTTTTTAACATCAGCAGTTTTTGACTTACTATAAGAAAATGATGGACCAAACAGATTTTCAAATTTTTATTTACCTTTTAAAAGGTCCACAAGCTCCATTTTTTTTTTTGCCAGTGATTCCATGCTGGAGCTCTTTTAGATAATTTATTTTTTTTCAATATGATTGACCTGTGAGCTCTGTAATATCATTCTTTGGTAGATTATCGTCGTTCAAAGCAAAAAATCCATTTTTTTATTTGATAATCAATAACTCAAAAAATAAGGATAGCTCAAGGCTCAGATAATGACGGGCCAAACAGATTTTAAAATTTTTGTAACTCGACGAGAAATGGTCATAGAGAAAAATGAAAAAAGCAAGCTCCAAGCTTCTTGTCTTTAGATCTCAAGTTCAAAGTTTTTTAGCATCAGCAGTTTTTGACTAACTCTAAGAAAATCATGGACCAAACATTTTCCAAATTTTTATTTACCTTTAAAAAGGTCCACAAGCTTCAATATTTTTCTTCAGTGATTCCACGCTGCAGCTCTTTTGGATAATTCTTTTTTTTTTCAATTTGATTGACCTGTAAGCTCTGTAATATCATTCTTTGGTAGATTATCGTCCTTCAAAGCACTAAATCCATTTTTTTATTTGATAATCAATAACTCAAAAAATAGGGATCGCTCAAGGCTCAGACAATGACGGGCCAAACAGATTTTAAAATTTTTGTAAATCGACGAGACATGGTCATAAAGAAAAATGAAAAAAACACGCTTTAAGATTCTTGACTTTAGATCTTAAGTTGGAAGTTTTTTAACATCAGCAGTTTTTGACTTACTATAAGAAAATCATGGACCAAACAGATTTCCCTATTTTTATTTACCTTTTGAAAGGTCCACAAGCTTCAATTTTTTTTGCCAGTGATTCCATGCTGGAGTTCTTTTAGATAATTTATTTTTTTTTTAATTTGATTGACCTGTAAGCTCTGTAATATCATTCTTAGGTAGATTATCATCGTTCAAAGCACAAAATCCATTTTTTTGTTTGATAATCAATAACTCAAAAAATAAGGATAGTTCAAGGTTCAGATAATGACGGGCCAAACAGATTTTAAAATTTTTGTAACTCGACGAGAAATGGTCATAGAGAAAAATGAAAAAAGCAGGCTTCAAGATTCTTGACTTCAGATCTCAAGTTCAAAGTTTTTTAGTATCAGTAGTTTTTGACTAACTATAAGAAAATCATGGACCACACAGATTTTCAAATTTTTGTTACATTTAAAAAGGTCCACAAGCTTCAATATTTTTCTTCAGTGATTCCACGCTGCAGCTCTTTTAGATAATTTATTTTTTTTCAATATGATTGACCTGTGAGCTCTGTAATATCATTCTTTGGTAGATTATCGTCGTTCAAAGCAAAAAATCCGTTTTTCAATTTGATAATCAGTAACTCAAAAACTAAGGATTGCTCCAGGCTCAGAAAATGACAAAATAAAAGAAAATTAGATTACCTATTGAAGCTTTATAACGAGATTATCATAACAAAATTAATAGAGTTCATAGGTCTTTTCAGAGATAAATTTGGAAAAAATTTCGTCCTATGATTTCCTCATGATTATTTAAAAACTGTGGACCCTAACGATTTTTAAACTCAAAACCTGAAAATTAGAAACTTGGGCTTTCATTTAACTTTCTTTATTTGTCTCTATGAACATTTTTTCTTGAGTAGTAGCAGTTAAGTAGTAGCAATTGAAAATAATCTAAAATATTGGGATTTTTTTATATCTTCTAATTTTTCTATCTAGTGCATGAATTGTTAAAAAATTTTATTGATGCATTTTAAATGTTTATCATTTCTTCAAAAAAATTGATTTTAAAAAAGATAATTATAAAAAAAATATTCTTTTTATACCAAAAAATTCAATGTTCATATTGCAAGCAATTAATAATTTTTGAAAGTAAAAGGTGCGATTCTAGTATTGAAAATAATTCACATTGAAGTAATAAAGGTCTTAACAGTGAAATGAGGAAATGTTTCCTCTTTCGTAGAAACTAAAAGTGCAAAAGATATAAAAATAGCAAACCCATACGAAAGTAACATTGTATTAATTATGTACGAAACATATTTCTCCTCTAGAAACCGTCTTTTATTTTTATTTATTTAGCTTCTTAATGTAAACGCCTTATTATTTTATTTTCTTCTATATTTTGAAGATTTTCTGCACATCAGTAAACGTATTTTATTTGAATAAAGACATGTTAAAACTCTAAGGTTCCCGCTCTTTAGTGCTTATCAAAATTACTTTTAATTTGTGTCGACTGAACAAAAAGATATAAAGGCATTCTCTCGTTATTTTTCAATTGAGATGGAAAAAGTCTTCCTGTTTTTCCTACCAAAAACAAACATTAGGCAGAGTCTGCTGTTTAGAATCTTTGTGAGTTTGTTCCACTGAGACAAAAGGAAGAAATAATTACGTAATCTTCTTGAACTAGAAAAGAAGGCCACAAAAAATAATCCTAATAATGTTGTATTTGTTTAACTCAAACTATTAACAATAAATGTAATATTTTCTCTTTTTGTTGTCAGTGGAGGTAAAATCAAGGATTCCAAAATTACTCATTTTATTTTTGGTGTTAGAGCTGTTTCATCAAAAGAAAAGTATTCTCAAAGTGTTCAGTCAGGATTTCAAAATAATGGGCTATTTCCTTACCTAGTTATCGCCTGTATTTGGATTCTTTTTTTTTCTTGCTTCTTTTTAAATTTGTATTAGATTCTTAAATATTTCCCAGTCTTTTTTCCACCTTACTTCAATTATGTTTATTCTTATTTTTAAGTTGAAAAAAAAAGTCATTTCTTAATCTAGAAATTTAGGTTAGGTCAAAATAAATTTGTATTCTCAGTTTTCTTAGTATTCTTGTTTTTTTTTGTTATATCCACTAATTGATCAGCTTTAGGATTAAATTGTCCAGTAAATACGAGACAGCTTTAGATTCGCCATGTAACAAAAAAAATTGTAAATTAGTTTAACCAAATTACTTTCGTCGATTTCAGTCTTCTGTTAAAGATTTAATTCGACCTTCTGCTAAAAATCAAGTTGATAAGATCAAGACCTAACCTTAAGTTCTGTCCACGCCAAACCACTTACTTAATTACAGACCAATTGCTTTCTAGTTATACAAGACTTTACACTGGCCCCACAATAACTCCCATATTCAATTATTTTCCATTAAAGTTCATATAACGAGGGCAGTGATAGAACTCGCTGCACTCCAATACACGGTATTGCTTCTAACTTTGTTTCAGTTGCAATATAATGCACTCAGGGGTTATTATCAAGTATCCAAGTAATAAACCTTTGAAGTAAATGGTTTGGCTTTTATGTTAACGAAATAAAGAAAAAGGGTCACGTTACACATACAACGAGACAACATTTTATAAATGAATACAAGAGAATGCCAAAAGAGTAGGGAACCATCGGTTATTAAACCAGGAAATTGATTGATTACTAGTAGGGGGAATTTTGCAGGAGGAACTGAATTTGTTGCGGTAGAGGGACGTTTATCAAATTTATTACATCTTAAGTGTGGCACACCAAAGCATTGAACAAATACTGTGATTTTTTTAATTATGTTAACCAATTTGCCCCAAAACGGTCCCCAATCTGGCGCATGAATGCAAACAAGTTTTGCAACAGTAGGTTCCTGCTGGCTCCTGCTGGCTCCCTCTGTTTAAGTAGCATGATGGTCTTGATGCTTTCGAAGTTGAACCAAAAGGATTGAAAAATTTCGAAAAAATTTTTCCAATTTAATTGACATTTCCAACTCTTACCATTTTAATGTCGAAGTTTCCAGAAGCAAAATGAAGATTTTGAGTCTAAGAATTTTTTACAAAGTTTTAAAATTCCGATAGAAAATATCGACATTAGAGACGAAGCTGAAAAAAGTCAAAATCTTTTAACGAATTAAAATAAAAATAGAAAAATTGGAAATAGTGTTAGATGAAAAAATTGAAATTTTGTAATAATTCGAAATTTGGGAAAAATTGAAATTAATCGAAAAAAAATTGTAACTGAAAATAATAAAAAAAATTTAAATGCAGAATTTGTCCCCTGAAACCAGGAAAGATTAAAAAACACAACAAAGGTTGCAACCTTTGTTGTGTTTTCTAATCTTTCTTGGTTTCAGAAGACAAGTTCTGTATTTCAATTTTTGAAGATAACCAAGGATCAGTCTGTTCCATCAAAATAACTAAAAATAGTTAAAGGAAATTTCATGAAAACATGAACATTTACAACCGTAAACCGTGTAATTTTTGAGGAAATTTCGTTCTGTAACGAATTCCATAGCTTGCAAGTTCTATAGAACAAAAGAGTCTCTGGTTTTTCTCTATATTATTTATATAATATCTAGTGGGGTATTTCAAAGGGAAAAAAATTAAATTTTTGTACCGGGGACATGAATTATCGGAAATAAAGTAAGAGGCTCTAATAAACTCAAAAATTTGAGTTCAAAACCAAAGAAAAAGAGTTAAATGTAAAGCTATCATTTTCAAAATTTCATAAATTCGGAATGATTACAGTTGAAGTTTTGGAAACAAAATTAAAACTATTCGAAAATAATCCTAATTTTCAAGTTTAAAGTGGAAATTTCAAAAAATACTTTTCTGTTTTCACTGAAGTTTCTAGAGAGGCACTTTGTTTCGGTTTTTTTGTATATTATTTGTTCAATTTTTAATAAGGAATGTCAAAAGGACAGAGATTTAAATTTTGGATGAAATATCGAAGAGAAAGTCAAAAACCCAAAATTTTGGGCTCAAAATGAAAAAAACATTAACGTATAGATGCAATTTTGCAGGAAAGTCAGAGATTTGTAGAAACCCATAATTCATATAAAAATACCTTCACAAATATTAATGACAGAACATTTATATTTTAGAATTGGACAGTGGCGGCTCGTAGCCAAAACTAACGGGGGTGCTGCGACAATGTTTAGCGTTTTAAAATTTTTAACATTTCGACTTAAGATTTAGACATTTTTAAAACGTTACTCTAATTTTAGATTTCTTTGAAAACTTGATAATGAAAACTTTTGATAATGTCGCGTTTTTTGAAAGATTGGATTTTTTTTCCAAATTACGACTGTATTGCAAGATGTAGATTGTTTCTTGTAATTTCGACCTTATGTTATTTTTAAGTATTGACTTTTATGAAAAACTGTCAATATTCTTTTAAAAATCTCTGTATTTTCGTAAATATTTACACTTTTGTTTTTTTTTGTAATTTTTTTTTGAAAATTAATTATTACAAAAATTGAAATATAAATCTTGTCCCATGAAACCATGGTTTCGGGGGACAAGATATATGTTTCAATTTTTGAAGATAACCAAGGACTAGCCCGTTCCACCTAAATTGTGTAAAAAAATAAAAATTTGAAAAACACCTAAAAGTTAAAACAAATTTTAATCGAAATTTCAAAAATTGAAATACATATCTTGCCCCTGAAACCAAGAAAGGTTAAAAAGACAAAAAAGTTTGCTCTAACGCGTTTCGATAGCCAAACTAGCATCTTTAAAGAGATACTGGATGATAGCTTGGCTATCGAAACATTTGTTGTGTTCTTTAATCTCTCTTGGTTTCAGGGGATAAGATTTCAATTTTTGAAGATAACCAAGGGCTAGTCCGTTCCACCTAAATTGTGTAAAAAATAGGGGACAAGATTTATGTTTTAATTTTTGAAGATAACCAAGGAGCAGTCCGTTCCACCAAAATTAATTATTTATTTTTTTTTAATTTTTACCATTTAAAACTTCTTACTTTTTCTGAAAGTGTACATTTTTTCAAAACTGTACTTTTTTTCAAAACTGAACTTTTGACCTTTTAAATTTTCGACTTTTTTTCTAAATTTCGTCTTTGTTTATCATTTTTGTTTTTGGAAAATTATATTTTTTTTATTGAAAGTTTCGATTCTTAGTAATTTCGACTGGTTTGTATTTAAATGTCAACGTTTCGACCTTTTTTGCAAAGTTTCGATTATTTTTTGATTTTTTTTGTTGAAAATGTTGGTACTTCCTAATTTTCGAAATTCTTTCAAAATTTCGATCCTTTTGAAAATTTGAAAATTTTTAAATTTTATTTGTTTGACATTTTTTCAGAATTTTAATTTTTTTGTCCTATCAACTTTTTAAATAAATGTTCCACTTTGATTTAAAATTTTAACTACCAACAGTTTAAACTTTTTCCAAAATTTTAACTTCTCAATATTTCGACTTTTGAAAACCTCGATCTATCTGATAATTTTCACTTGTTTTCAATATTCCGGTTTCGAAAATTTCAATTTTTATTAAAAAGTTGAGTGCAAATTTGCCAACTATTTAAAATTTAAACTTTCAAAATTTCCTAAAAAAATCGAAATATCTAAAAAAATTCAAAAATTTTAAACAAAATGAGATTTCAGGTAAAAATTCGAAGATACTGTATTAACTTATTTATTAAAGAAATAGTAAAATGCGAGATGAGTTGAATTTAGAATTTTTCCTGAAATTGTAATTATTTCGTAAATTCCCAAAATTCTCAAATCTTTTGCAAATTTTGATTTTTTTTTTAATTACGATTATAAATTTCGATCTCTTCTTTTTGAAAATTTCTTCTTATGCAAAATTTTGACTTTTTTTGGAAATTTGAAAGATTTTGAAAATGTTTGTCTTGTCAACAAATTTCGATTTTCCTTATTGAAAATTTTAACCTTTTCTTATATCTGCATTTTTTGAAATTTTCGACTTTTTATTTTAATTCCCACTTTGTCGAAAATTCTGGCCTTTTTCAAATGTTCACATTTTTCAAAATTTAAAATTTGTGGAAAACTTAAAAATTGTGACTATTTAATTTCAACTATTTTCAAAATTCTGTCGTTTTTTGCAAACTGTCGATTCTTTATTTGAAAATTGTGATTTTTTTTTAAATCAGACATTTCTTAAAACTTTTTATTGAAATCTTTGACTAATATTTCTTAAAATTTCGACTCAATTTCGAAACATTTTTTTTTTAATTTCGACTCTTTTTGAAAACATGACTTTTTTTAAAAAGTGCGACCTTTTTTTAAAATTTTATTCATACATTTTTTTAAACAAACATTTCCAATTAAATCTTCGACTTAAATGAAAAGATTCTTCCTAAACTTGAACTATTAAAATTTCGACTTTTTTCAAAATTTTACCTTTTCAGAATTCAACTTTTTTGATAATTACAAATTTTTCGATAATTTTGAGTTTTCTTCAATATTCGAAAAATTCAGCATCTTTGATAATTTCATTAAAAACTCTGCTATTTATTTTAAATGTCTATATTTTTCCAAAAAATCGTCTTTTATTCATATTCCCAAAGTTATTGAAAATGTCAACCGTTTTAAAAATTGAAGATTTTTTTCGAAATCCTTATTTTCTTTAAAAATTTGACTTCTTATGAAAATTTCAAAATTTTTAAGATTTAAATTTGTTTTTAAAGTTCGACTTTTCTGATAACTTTAGCTTTATTGTTTAAAAGTGGTCATGGTTTTCTATTTAAATTTACTTTTTTTGCGAAAAATTTCGAAATAACTCTCGAATTTAAGAAATTAATAGCAAAAGTTTCTATTTTTAAAATTGTGCAAAGTTTTGAAACAAATTTCCAAAAAAATATCAAATTGTAAAAAAGATTGAAATTTACAAGGTTCATTTTTTTTTAAATTTCAATATTTTTCCCAAAGTTTTCTTATTTTCATGCAGATTTAAAATTTATTTTCCTTAAACCTATACTTAATAATTTTCAGTTTCTAATCAAAGTTACAAAATAAAATAAACTTTAAAATATTAAAAGTTCGTTAAAAAACTTTAAAAATTCCAGAACAAATTAGAGGGAAATCAAAGTTTCTACAAGAAAAAATATTTTAAAGACAAAATCTCCAGGAAAAGCTGAAATTAAAAAAAAATTCTTTGTATCAAATGTTTAGAGAAAAACACAAATTGCATAAAAAAGCAAAATTTCTTAAAGAAAAAATTGAAATTTGAAAAAAAAAATTAAAATATCTTTACAATTTCGACTTTTAGGGTTTTTTTCAAACATTTTTTGTCAAAGCTACAAAATAAAATGAACTTTAAATTATCAAAGTGTCGTGACAAAACTTGACATTTTTAAAGCAAATTAGAGGAACGCAAAGAAAAATCTGGAGAATTTCTAGAAGGAATTTTAAGAACAATACTTTCAGGAAAAATGGAAATTTCGAGAAAATTTTTTTTTATGATATATTTTTAAAAAATGGAAACTTTGCAGAAAAAATCAAAATTTCCTAAAAAAATCGAAATATCTGAAAAAAACTCAAAAATTTTAAACAAAATGAGATTTCGGGTGAAAATTCGAAGATACTGTATTAACTTATTTTTTAAAGAAATAGTAAAATGCGAGATGAGTTGAATTTAGATTTTTTCCTGAAATTGTAATTATTTTCTCAATATGTTGACATTTTCAAAGAAATTTGAGTTTTTTTCTTAACATTTTAATTCCTGCGCCAAATATTGATTTCTTCCTCAAAACTGTTACAAAAATTAGTTTTTGAAAATGTGATTCTGATTAAAATTAAAAATAAAATAGGTTTTTAAATGTCGTAACTTCATGAAAGAAACCTAAAATTTTTAAAAAAAGAAATAAGTGAAAATTTAAAATTTCTACAAAAAATTGTGAAATAAAAATTGTTCAGAAAATTTTAAGAAAAAAAATCGCAAGCGAAATTGGGGGTGCAGTGCCTATACGCCAGCCGCCACTGGAATTGGAAATGTCATTTTCTTGCTTTCTACTAAAAAAAAATCACAGATGTGTTCGATGCTTAGCCACATGATTTCCAAAGAATTTCGAACAAATTTAATCTTTGGTTGATGTTTTATTTTTGTTATTTTTCATAATGTAACATTTAGTTACTTTATGTTTGGTTTCGTTTTAGTGTAGTGCTTGTTGGTGTTTAGTAATTAGCATGACCACATATTACGTGTTTGACAGGTGAGTTTATTTCATAAAGGTACTGTATGCAGTTGAAATTTTTCTATTAATTAAATACGAATTCAAATAATCAATTACTACATAAGTACAGCTGGGGAGAAATCATCTGCTTTAAATGAAAAAAAAGGTCGTATTTTTTAACTTAAGTTAACATTTCGAGAAAGAGAACCGAATTTTTTTGGAAAAATAATTTAAATTGTCAGAAAATTGAGTTTTGAATAAGAACCTAAATTTTTTAAAAAACCAAGGTAATGACAACATTTATAACTATCAAACTTTATTAACAAATAAAAAGCATCCACAATATTTCGATAAATATTTGCTAACACTGGACCAGGTTTCGCATTACTGCAACATCATCATCAACATTTTCAAAATGTAAAGCCACAAATTGAATTTGTAAAAAAAAGGTGGAAGAAAATCGAAATTTTTCTTATTTTTCTTGAAGTATTCATTATTTTTAGCTCCCAAAATATATTATTAATAATTTAAACAATAAATCCTATTGAAATTGACATTACGTTATGTCCAAATTAAATTTAAATTTTGGTCATGAAATTTCGAGAAAAGAATTGAGAATTTTCAAGAAATTTATATCTGAACATTCCAATAATCATTTTTTTAAAATTATTTCTGTACTTAAGTTTCCTTTTAATTTTGAGATTAATAAGAGAGAGACACAGTTGAATTTTTGAGGAAAAAGTCATTTCTCAAAAACATCGAGTTGGGAGATAAAAGTTTGAAAAAAACTCAGCATGGCCTTGCATTTAAAGATGGAAGGTAATTTTGTGGCTCTTAAATATCCACTGGTGACCCCTATCTTTTGAGATCAGTTTAATGCAAATCGGACAAAAAATGACCTAACTCTTGAGCTGTTACAGTCTTAAGTGTGGTACAAAGCATGCAAGTATAAATATCCATCAAATCGGATTAAAAAAAAGAGTCCAATCAGAAAAAAGCGAAATAAAAAGATCGAAATTTTGAAAAAAAGGTGAAAGTCTCGAAATTGAACTCGAAATTAGAAAATAGTTTAAATTGAGCTCGAAAACTAAAATGTCTTAAATCAAAATCGAGATATAAAAAAACTGTCGAAATTTTGAGTTAAGAATGTCAAATAATTTGAAAGTTTCCTGAAAAAAGTTGAAATCTCCAAGAAAATAAATATTTTTTATTGAAAGTAATATCTGAACGCCTAAAAAAAACAATTGTCCTATGGAGAGATTTTCTGAAAAAAAAAAAGACTTTCAATAATGATTTTCAATAATGACATTTTGAAAATATATGAATTTTGAAAGGAATCGAATATTTTGAAAATTTAAAAATAAAATTTTGAAAAAATCGTCCTTTGGAGAGAAGTTTTGAAAAATATTGTCTTTTAATATTGAAATTTTAAAGAAACATGAATTTTGAAAGAAATTGAATATTTTGAAAAGTGAAATTTTAGAAGAACATAAATTTTGGAGAAAAAACGAAATTTTGAAAAAAAAAATGTCGAAATTGTTAGGAAAGATCAAAATTCAGCAGAGAAAGTTCTATTTTGAGAATAAAATCGAAATTGAAAGAAGACAAATTTTAAAAAAAATTCTTGAAGAAGCAAAATCAAAATTTCGAAGAATGGACGAATTTTGAGGGAATAATTTTGAGAAAAAGCCTTGTCAGCTGAATTTATATTTTCATTTGACTTTATAAGCCAAAGCAGCTTCACCCTAAGATATGTTATTTAAAATTCAATTTGGATAGAATTTAATCCTAAATTACATTACAATATTTTTAAAAATTTTCAATTACACTCTTGAGAGTTACATTATTTAAAATTTAATTTGCCTGGAATGTTACCTTATATTAAAAAATTATATACATGGAAAAATGTCCATTTTTAGACATAAAATACCCAGCAGGTTGAATGTAGCTTTAAAAAAGCCTAACAGATGTTGTACTTTCTTGAAATTTAAGACCTAGGCTTCTGACTGGTTCTTGGTTATCTTCAAAAATTAAAATACAAATCTTGTCCCCTGAAACCAAGAAAGATTAAAAAACAGAACAAAAGTTACTCTAACCAACTGTTAAGATACTATGTATCTCTCTGAAGATGATAGCTTGGCCATCGAAACGCGTTAGAGCAACCTCTGTTGTGCTTTTTAATCTTTCTTGGTTTCAGGGGACAAGATTTGTATTTCAATTTTTTTACGTCAGAAATACACTGTCAATCAAATTCGAAATAAAATAAAATTACTTCAATATATTTATGCACAGGTAAGTCAACATTTAAGCTGTAAAAATCTGCTGAATACTCACTATTTTAATTTCTTTATTTACCCACATCAGGTAGAAAATCTAGAAGATCTTCTCAAAGAGAAAGACAATCAGGTCGACATGGCCAGAGCCCGATTGTCCGCCATGCAAGCGCACCACTGTTCCTCCGAAGGTGCCCTTTCTTCTTTGGAGGAAGCGATAGGCGACAAAGAGAAACAGATGAACCAACTGCGCGAGCAAAGAGATCGCGCCGAACAGGAGAAACACGAAGAACGTGAACTCCACGAGCGAGAAATCGCCGAATACAAAATGAAAATCCACGCGCTCAACAGCGAAGTCGAAAAACTGAGCGCCCGCTTGGAGAGAGTCCAAAACGATAGGGACCGCCTGGAGGCCAAACTCGAAAGCTCCCAGTCAGAATTGGGTAAGTTATGGTGAAGTACTTAGGACAGTTGACTTCGTTCGTAATACACTTTTCAAATCGTGAATCAGTTCTGCCATTGACTCGTTAATGAGTACCATTTTCTCTCAGTCAATACACTTTCTAAATCAACAAGATCCGATTTTAAAACTTATTAGCTATAAGGAATCATTACTTATTAACTAGTTAGCCATTGACTCAAAATTTAGAAATTGACAAGTTGATGGTTAACTCGACCAAGGTTTATTTCAAAGCTAGACTGGTTTAAAATTTAGAAACTGAAAAATCTTACTTACTGACGTAAGTTAACTCAACCAAGGTTCATTTCAAAGCTACTGGTTGGGTTACTTACTGACGTAAGTAAGATTTTCCAGTTTCTAAATTTTGAACCAGTCTAGCTTTGAAATGAACCTTGGTTGAGTTAACTTACGTCAGTAAGTAAGATTTTCCAGTTTCCAAATTTTAAACCAGTTTAGCTTTGAAATAAACCTTGGTCGAGTTAACCATCAACTTGTCAATTTCTAAATTTTGAGTCAATGGCTAGCTAGTTAATAAGTAATTATTCCTTATAGCTAATAAGTTTCAAAATCGACTTGTCAATGAGTAATAGTTTTCCATTTTCTAAATTATGAACCCGTTCTGACTTTCAAATGAACCTGAATTGAGTTAACCATTGACTCTCTAGTAAGTAAAATTTTCTCACTTTCTAAATTACGAACCAGTTCTGGCTTTTGAAACGAACTTTAATCAAATTAACCATTCAGTTGTCAGTGAGTACATTGTTCCACTTTCTAAATTATGAACCTGCTCTGGTTTTGAAACGAACTTAAGCCAAGCTAACCATTAAATTTCGATGGGTAGCATTTTTCTACTTTCTACGTTATAAACCAGTTTTGGTTCTGATAAAAACCTTAGTTAAGTTAGCCACTGACTCTTCAGTAAGTAGCATTTTTTTACTTTCTAAATCATGAACCACTTCTAGCTTTGAAACCAAATTGAGTCAAGTTAACGATTGACTCTTCACTGAGTAACATTTTTACAGTTTCTAAATTATCAACCAAATGTGATGTTTAAAGGAACTTTGGCCAAATTAATTGGTCAATGAGTAGTATTATTCCACTTTCTAAATTGTGAATCAGTTCTGATTTTGAAGCGAACTTTAGTCAAGTAAACCGTTGACATCTCAGTAAGTAGCATTTTTTCATTTTTTAAACTATGAACCACTTCTGGTTTTAAAGGCAAGTTATCGACTTTGCAAAGAGTAACATTATTCCACTTTTTAAATTATGAACCGGTTCCAGCTTTGAAATGAATCTTAGTGAAAGTAACTCTTAACCCTTTGTTAACCATTGACTTGTCAATGAGTAGCATTTTTTCACTTTCTAAATTATAAAGCAATTCTGACTTTTAAACCCCAGTTGAATTAACCATTGACTCTCGAGTGAGTAAAATCTTTTCATTTTCCAAATTACAAATCGGTTCTGGCTTTTCAAACAAACTTAGTCTAGTTAACCGTTGACTTTTCACTGAATAACATTTTTTCACTTTTTAAATTAGGAACCAGGTCGGGCTTTAAAGTGAACTGTAGACAAATTAACCATTGATTCGTCAATGAGTAACATTTTTCTGATTTCTAAATTTCAAACCACTTCTTGCATTTTAAACGAACTTTAGTCAAGTTAACCGTTGACTCTTTACTCAATAACAGTTTCCCATCTTTGAAATTAAAAATCGGGTCCGGCTTTAAAACGAATTGTAGTTAAGTTAACCATTGCTTTGTCAATAAATAACATTTTTTTACTTTCTATATTCTATACCAGTTCTGGCATTTTAAATGAACTTTATTCAAGTTAACCGATGGCTCTTTACTAAATAAAAATTTTTCACCTTTGAAATTACAAATTAGGTTCAGCTTTAAAGCAAACTGCAGTCAGGTTAACCATTGATTCCTCAATGAATAACATTTTTCCACTTTCTATATTCCAAACCAGTTCTGGCATTTTAAGCGAACTTTATTTAGGTTAACCGTTGACTCTTTACTGAATAACAATTTTTTACCTTTGAAATTACGAATTAGGTCCAGCTTTAAAACAAACTGTAGTCAGTTTAACCATTGATCCCTTAATGAATAACATTTTTCCACTTTCTAAATTTCAAACCAGTTCTGGCATTTTCAACGAACTTTAATCAAGTTAACTGTTGACTCTTTACTGAATAACAGTTTTCCACCTTCTTAATTGCGAACCAGGTATGGCTTTAAAACGAACTGTAGTCAAATTAACCATTGATTCGTCAATGAATAACATTTTTCCACTTTCTAAATTTCAAACCAGTTCTGGCATTTTCAACGAACTTTAGTCAAGTTAATTGTTGACTTTTTACTGAATGACAGTTGTCCACCTTCTCAATTACGAACCAGGTCTGGCTTTGAAAAGAACTATAGTCAAGTTAACCATTGATTCGTCAATGAATAACATTTTTCCACTTTCTAAATTTCAAACCAGTTCTGGCATTTTCAACAAACTTTAGTCAAGTTAATTGTTGACTTTTTACTGAATGACAGTTGTCCACCTTCTCAATTATGAACCAGGTCTGGCTTTGAAACGAACTGTAGTCAAGTTAACCATTGATTCGTCAATGAATAACATTTTTCCACTTTCTAAATTTCAAACCAGTTCTGGCATTTTCAACGAACTTTAATCAAGTTAACTGTTGACTCTTTACTGAATAACAGTTTTCCACCTTCTCAATTACGAACCAGGTCTGGCTTTAAAACGAACTGTAGTCAAGTTAACCATTGATTCGTCAATGAATAACATTTTTCCACTTTCTAAATTTTAAACCAGTTCTGGCATTTTCAACGAACTTTAGTCAAGTTAATTGTTGACTTTTTACTGAATGACAGTTGTCCACCTTCTCAATTACGAACCAGGTCTGGCTTTGAAACGAATTGTAGTCAAGTTAACCATTGATTCGTCAATGAATAACATTTTTCCACTTTCTAAATTTTAAACCAGTTCTGGCATTTTCAACAAACTTTAGTCAAGTTAATTGTTGACTTTTTACTGAATGACAGTTGTCTGCCTTCTCAATTACGAACCAGGTCTGGCTTTGAAACGAACTATAGTCAAGTTAACCATTGATTCGTCAATGAATAACATTTTTCCACTTTCTAAATTTCCAACCAGTTCTGGCATTTTCAACGAACTTTAGTCAAGTTAACCATTGATTCGTCAATGAATAACATTTTTCCACTTTCTAAATTTCAAACCAGTTCTGGCATTTTCAACAAACTTTAGTCAAGTTAATTGTTGACTTTTTACTGAATGACAGTTGTCCACCTTCTCAATTACGAACCAGGTCTGGCTTTGAAACGAACTGTAGTCAAGTTAACCATTGATTCGTCAATGAATAACATTTTTCCACTTTCTAAATTTCAAACCAGTTCTGGCATTTTCAACAAACTTTAGTCAAGTTAATTGTTGTCCACCTTCTCAATTACGAACCAGGTCTGGCTTTGAAACGAACTGTAGTCAAGTTAACCATTGATTCGTCAATGAATAACATTTTTCCACTTTCTAAATTTCAAACCAGTTCTGGCATTTTCAACGAACTTTAGTCAAATTAATTGTTGACTTTTTACTGAATGACAGTTGTCCACCTTCTCAATTACGAACCAGGTCTGGCTTTGAAACGAACTATAGTCAAGTTAACCATTGATTCGTCAATGAATAACATTTTTCCACTTTCTAAATTTTAAACCAGTTCTGGCATTTTCAACAAACTTTAGTCAAGTTAATTGTTGACTTTTTACTGAACGACAGTTGTCCACATTCTCAATTATAAACCAGGTCCGGCTTTGAAACGAACTGTTAACAAGTTAACTATTGATTCGTCAATGAATAACATTTTTCCACTTTCTAAATTTCAAACCAGTTCTGGCATTTTCAACGAACTTTAATCAAGTTAACTGTTGACTCTTTACTGAATAACAGTTTTCCATCTTGTCAATTACGAACCAGGTGTGGCTTTAAAATAAACTGTAGTCAAGTTAACCATTGATTCGTCAATGAATAACATTTTTCCACTTTCTAAATTTCAAACCAGTTCTGGCATTTTCAACAAACTTTAGTCAAGTTAATTGTTGTCCACCTTCTTAATTACGAACCAGATCTGGCTTTGAAACGAACTGTAGTCAAGTTAACCATTGATTCGTCAATGAATAACATTTTTCGACTTTCTAAATTTCAAACCAATTCTGGCTTCTTAAGCGAACTTTAGTCAGGTTAACCATTGACTCTTTGCTAAATAACATGTTTCCTTTTTCTAAATTACCAACCAGGTCCGGCTTTGAAACGAACTGTAGTCAAGTTAACCATTGATTCGTCATTGAATAACATTTTTCCACTTTCCAAATTTCAAACCAGTTCTGGCTTTTTAAACGAACTTTAGTCAGGTTAACCTTACTGAGTAACATGTTCCCACTTTCTAAATTACGAACCAGGTTTGGCTCTGAAACGAACTGTAGTCAAGTTAACCATTGATTCGTCAATGAGTGATTTTTACACTTTTTAACTTAAGAACCAGTTTCGGTTTTGAAACTAACTTTAGTCAAATTAACCATTGACTATTGATGGGCCATTTTCGCGTATGCGGTACATTTTCTAAATTTTGAACCAGTTCCAGCTTTTAAAGAACTAATTTAGTAGAATTAGCGATTGACTCATCAATCATTAACATGTTTTTTCAGGCAAATCCAAGGCTGAGCTCGATAAAGCAATAGAAGTCGGCAGAAGCAGCGATTGGGACCAAACGCGGCAAAGATTGGCCAGACTAGAGCTCGAGAACGAACGTTTGAGACACGAAGTCGAAAGAAGTAGTTACACCAGATCCACTTCTCTTGGTAGGACCACCTATGGCAGCAGTCACGAGCTTGATAGAATCCACGACGATAAGACGTCGTCGGAGCTGCGGAGGTGCCAAGCGGAGCTTCGGGTCACACAAACGGACGCCGAAAGGGCCAGAGGTGAAGCGGCAGCATTGCAAGAAAAACTAGAGAAGTCGCAGGTATGATGCACTTAGGAACATGGAAAAGTAGTCCAACTTTTCCTTCAAATTTTGGCTTCTGGTTGATATATACTCTCTCGTATATCTCTACATACTCTCTCGTATATCTCTATATACTCTCTCGTATATCTCTATATACTGTCTCGTATATCTCTATATACTCTCTCGTATACCTCTATATACTCTCTTGTATATCTCTATATACTTTCTCGCACTCTTTTGCATTAATTTTTTAAGTTTTTAATCCAATTTTACTTCGAAAAAGTTGTTGACTGACTTATTGCAATTTTACGCCTTAAATTTGTTCAACTTTAGCATATAATAGAATAGTCTCTGGTTTGGTTAAGTGGTATGCCGTTATCCTTTATAAATAAGGCAAAAAATACCAAAATGTTGAAGATTGTGGGTCTAATCTTGAAATTTTAATTTTATTTTTCCCTTAAACCTTCGGTATAACCTCGTTTTAATCAAGTCAGCTGGTCGTCGATTTCCTAATTTGGTCAAATTCTAAAGGCTAAATTTGAGCATGTCGACTAAGTCCTTGTGGCATTTGAGTTCTTTGTCCGAAATTTTGGACCTAAATTCGTAATGTGTTGAATTAGGGGGAAGTCTATCGCCTCAAGGCTCGCCTAGAAAATTCCCACCAAGAACAAGACAGCCTTCGGGAGGAATTGGAGAGACACCAATCCACTACAGCGAGATTGCACGCGGACAAGGACAAAGCGCACGCGGAATTAGAGAAGGCTCGGGAGGAACTGGAGCGTACACAGGCGACCTTGGGAAAGGCACAATTGCAACAAGACAAATTACAGAACGCTCTCGACAAAGCACAGACAGAGGTCGACAAGCTGCAAGAAAGGCTCGACAAGTCCATTGGGGAGACGAGACGGGTAAGACCTTCCAAAAAAACAATGTTTGTTTCCAAAAATTTTGCCAAGTTTGGACAATGGCCAGCATCTGCTGGCCATTACGCTTTCCTCCTTGACTATCTAGTCAAGGGGGATTCTAGGACGGAAATGACATCACAGCTTTACACGCCTGACTTCTCAGGTATTTCTTCAGCGGCATACCATCCAAGATTGTAACGTCTCTTCGGTCCTAGAATCCCCCTTGACTATCTACTATAGTCGACTATCAAAGACGGATTATAGACTAATCAATAAACCTTCGGAAATAATCTAATATTAGATATCGTTTTTTTTTAGATTCAATTGGAAAAGGAAAAACTAGGATACGATTTAGAGAATATCCAATCGCAATTGGACAAGGCTCTAGGACAGTGTGCTCGTTTACAGAAGGAAAAGGAATCCGCCCTGCTAGAAGCAGATCGTCTTAGAGACAAATATGAAAAAGCTCAGGTAATTCTCAATAGTTTCGATACGTGACCCCATTGTGGGCTAATCAACTCAAGTGGTACAAGAGCCCCAAACACACTCTTGTATCTTATGTCAATAATTTCCCAAATTAATAATAATAAATGTTTCAGGTGTCTCTAGGTCGTTTGCAAAAAGAGAGGGACTCCTTCCAGGACGAATGCGATAAACTCAAAGAAAAGGTTGAGCTCCAGATCAGCCAGATCGCCAAAGCTCAGAGAGATCGAGCAGACTTTGAAACCGAACTGGACGTTATGAAAGACAGGTGGGACAAAGCGCACATGCTCCAGCAGAAACTACAGATAGAAAGAGACGACGCCTTCACGGAAATCGGTATCCTAAAAGACAAACTAGAGAAAGCAATATACGCCTCACAAAAGGCAATCGACGACAGGGAGAGCGTGCACAAGGACTTTGAGAAGTTGATCGAGAAATACGACCGGTAAGTTGAAGTTGAGTTGAAGCTGGAAATTTTTGCGACAAAATGCAAATTCTGAGGAAATACTTTACCATAAATATATTAACAATTTCTTATTTTAGATCGCAGAGCGACGTCTACAGACTACAAAACAAACTGGATACAGTTCAAGCGGACAAAGATCGACTCGAGCTCGAAATTGAGAAGCTTCAACTCCAAACGACCAAGACCAAAGAGGAACAGCGCAAACTTCAGGATGAGATGCACCGATTGCAGGAAATGTACGAACGCTCCCAAATGCAACTGGCCAGGTCCAAAGAACTCGAGGAGAAATCCAAAGAAGACCTGGAAAGACGTTGCATCGATATAGAAATGGTCAGAGAAAAGCACGAGAAGATCCAATCTGATATGAGGAGGATTCAGAGCGAGAAGGATAAATTGCAAGCTGACAATGAAAGACTACAGTACGAGCTGGAAAGAACTCATGCTCAGATGGCAAAAGCCCAAGCTGGTTATGAGAAGAGCCAGGAAGAGATAGCGAGATTACAAATTGAGGTCGAAAAAGCCCATGAGAAGCACGACAGATTGCAGGTGGAATTCAGAAAGGTCGTCGGGGAATATGACGCCCTGAGGGAAAGCAGGGAAGGTTCCTTGAGTAGATACTCCAAATACGATAGAGATGATCGCACCAAAGAAGACAACGATCGACTGAGGGCAGAAATCGATAGACTAAGGGAAAGATTAGATAAGACTTTGGGCGAGTTGGATCGCACAAGGAAAGAATTAGCTCACTCTGAAACCGCCAGATCTAAATACCACCACGACGAAGAGAAAGATCGCGTGCTGGAAATCCAACGATTAAAAGATGATTTACAAAGAACTTACACCACCAACCAACAGCTGGAGGCCAAATTCCATGAGGTTAACCTACAGCTGGATTTAGCCAGACAAGAAGTCGCTAAAGTTTCAAGTAGTCAAGATAAACAACGTCACGAGTTAGAGCGCGCTGTCATCGAATGCGAAAAACTCAAGGACAGATACGAAAAATTAAAGATGCAGACTGAGAAACTCGAGAAAGAAAACGAGAAGCTAAGAATGGAACTAGCTCAAGCCGACAGAAGACAAACGTTGGCTGCTGACAAGCTTAGGAACGAGGAGCGTTTGGAGATCGAGAGGTTGAAGGAGAAGTTAGAGAAGGCGATACAAGCCAGAGATGCCACGGAGATGGAGGCGGGAAGACTGGCGCAAGAGCTGGAAAAATCCCAATTGCATCTGGCGAAAGCCTTGGAAACGAACGAAGCAACGAAAATCGAATTCGAACGCATGGCCACTGAGCTGGCTAGAATGCACGAACGAATTGAAAGGGATAATTTGGATATGAAGACTTTAGAACAAGAACGCGATGTCCTGAGGGCGGAATTGCAACAAGTTAGAAGCGGAATGGATACGCAGAGGAGACAAATGGATCATAGGACTCAAGACACGATAGTGAAACTTCAACAGGAATTGGCACAGGTAAGTTTCCTAGTTTTCTCTTTTGATGGTAACATATAAAATGTTCTTTTAAGGTGTCCAGGGAGAGAGAAAAAATGGCGGCAATGTTGGATAAACAAGGGCGCCAAGGCGAATCCATCGAAAAGCAAATCATTAAGTACGAAGCTGATATCAAGCAGTTAACCATGGAGCGCGATCAGTTGGTTATTCAGCTGGAAAAATCCCAGGATATGCTCATGAATTTCCAACAGGAACTTAACCAGAGCGAAAGCGAGTTGGAGAAGCAACGCGCCGAAGTGGCCAGACTGAGGGCCGAGCAGAAAAAGATGTCGCAAGACATGGAACGCGGCACCAAAGACATCCTAGAAAGCCGGAACCAGGAAATCCAGAAGCTGCAACAACAGATGCAGGCGGTGCAAAAAGAGAAAGAGACGCATCGACAGAGGGCGGACAAAGCGGAGCAAAGGTTGCAAGAATCGGGCGCCAGGGGTGATTCCGAGTTGGAGCAGTGGAGGAAGGTGGTTGAGCAGGAGACGAATAGGGCGGATATCGCAGAGAAGACAGCTCAGGATCTGCAGAAGAGGATTCAGGTGATGGAGAAGCAACTGCAGCAACAATTGCAGCAGATGGCGCAGTATCAGAAAGATAGGGGGATTCAACCGCCCCCGCAGGATGATAAAGAGGTGGCGCGGTTGCGAAAAGAACTGGAGAAAGCACAAGTCGACATTAAGAATCACACAACGGAGAAAGATCGTCTTCAAGCACAATTAGAAATGTTGGTACAAGAACTGGAAAGGAATCAGGTGAACTTGCAAAAATCTTACAATAAAATTAATTATTCTTTCAGACTTACTTTTTTTCAATTTTAGTTTCATTAGGTCACATTAATCAAATAAAAAAATTCTAGCAAGCGTTTATTTATTTTAACCGTGATTTTAATACTAACACATCCTGTGATCCTTGATTGGCTTAGTTAGAGTGTTCTAATTGGTTTAAACTTTGTTAGATGGAACTGTTGGATGCTAACCAGAAGCTTCAGAATGTTGGTGCCCAAAAACCAACGGAAGATGTGTCTGCGCAAAAGAGGCAATTAGATGAAGAACGAAAGAGATTTGAAGAGCACAGGAAGCAAGTAGAGGAACAAAGAAAAGCCGTTGAAAACAAACAGAGGCAAATAGAAGAAAAAGAAAGAGCTTTTGCGGAAATAGACAAGCAACTTAGGAAGAGGAAAGAACAAATGGACCAATTAGAAGTATCTTTACAAAAGGTAAGGGATCTGTCAGTGGTAAATAAAAAAAAAGCAGCTTACACTTTTCCTGCTGCTTCTGATTATCTCGACATCAAATAAAAACCATAAAAACTACCAACAAATAAATACTTGACTAAAGCTGAACCAAATTTCTAAAATCTAAACCGATTGAGTGGATTGATGCCCTTTCCATTGGTGACAAAATGTACCAATTTGGTATTCTGTTTATTGCAGGCTGGTGGAACAGCTGCCGCAGTGGGGGACTTGAACAAGAAGCTGGCGGAGGCCGAAAAGAACTTGGAGAAAGCACAAGAGGAATCCAAGCGGTCCGCTGCCGAAATGGAACGTCTGCTGCAACTAGTCCAGATGAGCCAAGAAGAACAAAACGCGAAAGAAAAACAAATCATGGATATGCAACAGTAAGTATCATTTAATAAAACGATTTAGAGCACCCAATCGTATTATTTCAGGGCGCTGAAAGCTGCCCAAGCCAAGCTGAAGAGCCAGCAACAAATGAATGCACAATTAGAAGAACAACGGAAAAAAGAAGAGGTAAGTTCTGGAAGTTTCTCTCGCGCTGTATTACTAACGAAAATTTTCTTTTCTCGCCTACTAACATGGATTTTGTACGTATCAGGCCGGACCTGCTGGCTTCCTAAAAAGTTTTTTTTAGTCTTACCAATTATACACATCATTACCATTCTGTCTCATTCCTACACCCGTCTTTACGTTTTCCGTGCAAGTCGCTTTTAATATATTTTAACGTTTTCCCATGTATGCTTACGATTAGGTAACCAAGGACTCATACGATGTAGAAGAAGAGAATCCAATTTTAGATTTAAGGCAAGAACTTGAGGCGAAATCGACTTATATTGTCGAACTCGAAAACACTTTGGATTCGTACGAACGACTACTAAAAGACCAAAAGAACGAATTGCGAATCTTAGAAACCCAATTGTTGAATAAAGACGACATTATAGAGAAAATTAGTAATCAATATGGTAGCGATGAAGATATTAGGCAACTACAACGAGAGGTGGACCAGAAGACCAACACGATACTCCAACTACAGGAAAAAATAAGCAATATTGAAAACAAGTCTTCTTTCATCCATAAATTAGGCAAGGAAAAAATGTATGGGGATAAGAACGACAGGATAAACGAACTGGAAGAAGCTCTGAGAGAAGCACTTAGGATATCCGCGAAGAGAGAAATGGTGCTACAAGAGGAAGGTGCCAAGAGGAAGCAAATAATCGAAAAGGTGAGACATTGCTTCGAATTGAGCCAACATTAAGACTAGATTCTAGGTTTCCAAGTTGGAGCAGAGGCTGCTATCGCTTCAAGCAGCGCAAGCGATGAAATGTCACTCTTGCCGTCCATACGTAAACAAGATGCAAACAATGGAAGGGAAACTTCTTCGTCTTGTCAAGGAGAGGAAAGACCACCTGAAGGAGCTGGCTCATATGAAGTGAGTTGAGACGAAGCGTTGCTTTTGGTGCTAATGGGGGCGATTTTTGTTTTCAGGAGGGAGGCTTTGGAAGCAGCGATAAGTGAGAAGGATAGCCATTTGGCGCTGCTCGAGATATCTGGCATAAGGAGTGCTCGGCAAGCTGACGAAGTTGACCGGCTGCGTATGGATAAACGAAGACTCGTTGAACGACTGAAACAGGAGGTACATATCCCTAATATTGTTCAGATGTGTTCTAATCGTGTATCTATCCTTCCTGCTAACCACTGAAGGAATACTTAGACATTTTTCTTCATCACTTCAATTGGAAAACCCAGAATTGAAGTATTAGTTTGGTTCCCTAGAACTATAGTATCGAGCCTAGTAATTGAAATAAAAATTTGTTATTGATTATATTTACTTAATTGGTTTTATTTTAATTTCAGAACGAGCTCAGCGTGTCCTTGACTGAAAAGAGCGACGACGACGAATCTCTATACAGCTTAGAACTGGAGGAGCAAACTGAGATTTAGCAATTTGCTAAAACGGGACTATTCTATCCACAAAAATGACCCGGCGATCGTAATCGCCTCGAGAAAACACGAAGCACTGCCTCTAATTTTAGTTATTACACGAACAATAAACGAGTATTGTGTATGTGTTGTTAAAAAAGAAACAAAATTTCAATTATAATTGCTCGAGTTTCAGCATGACAATAATCGGAATGAGACAAAATTGTTATCGGAAGTTCGGTTGTGTTTTAGAGAATATATTCGTTAGTTGACGATAAACTGATTGTAAACTATTATCAGCGGATGTACGTTTTATTATTCCAATAATCGTTTCCACTCTACTGAATGCTCCTGCAAAAGCGGCTATAATTTTGTATCTTGTAATATAAATGTAAGTACAGACTAATTGGCCTGAGTTTGGGGCCATTAGATTTGTACCTTATTATCAACAGTTTCAAATTTGATGATCATTATGTCAGTCAAAAGCGTGTCCCTTTAATTAAAATTGGTAACAGGAAGACGATTTCCCACAATAATTTGTTATTTACCAACGTGCGATTTTCAACTAGATTTTTATCATCCAAAGGGCATTAGAATGCTTTGAAACTGTCGATATCAGCTCTTTCAGACCTTGTATAAATGCTGAATATATTTTAAGTACAAAGACCATTCTTTTTATTAGCATATTATACGTCACGATGTAATGTCGAAATTAATAATTTGAATGCCTTGTATATCAATTGTACATTCGTTATCATATCATAAGGCCGAGCAACACTGCCATCTCGTGCCATTATCATGTATATCGTTTGGAGCCTGTTTTAAAACGTCCAATCAGTTAACTTCTGTGTGTGTGTCTTTATAAATAGAAAGATCTTCGCTTCTGGTGGTTTAACAGTTCCATCTTGATCGTTATTTATTGTAACGTAGTGTCTGATAACAGCTGATTACTTTTACGCTGTATTTTGATAGCGTTATGCAATGGGGAAACAACAAGAACATTCACATTGCGCTATGTGGAACACTTTGAGACTTAACTGATTGACTAGCTTAATGGTGATATTATTTATCAAAAAGAATTAACTGAAACTGGGTAAAGTGTCTTCTGCAGCAGCTAATCTCTAAATTAGAGTTCATGAAAAGTCTGCGGGACATCATTGGAGGGTAAAACTAAATTTGTTTCATATTTATTAAAGAAAAGGTCCGCTGGCTTCCAAGTTGTAAGTGTCAATATCCTTCGAATGATTTATTAAAAATAACATCCACGCTTAACTGCAGTAACGCTCCTGGGAATTTTATCATGTTTTGTCAGATTGTGTGTCAGATTCTGTATATATTTTGTTTTTTTTTTTATTCTAATGAAAGGCCCCCGATGTCAACCTGGAATTTTCCTGTTGGAACAGCAGCGTTTAAGTGTTTAGTTTAATTCAAACCCAGGAACGTATCATGTTCCTCGTAAATGAAAGTTGGTTTGTTCAAAATATTAAAAGTTCGCAATTTAGAAGTCAGATCTTTAAAAAATTTATAATTTTCAAAAATAGGTGAATTTTTCAGAAAGCCAATGTTACATAAACTCTAAACTTCGAAAATAAATTCAACATTTTCAAAAATAATGTTGAAAAAACTTGAAATTTACATAAAAAGTCTAAATTTTAAAAAAGGTAGAAATTTTGAAAAAAAGTAGAAATTTTGAAAATAGGTAGAAATTTTAAAAGAAGTTTAAATTCAAAAAAGTTATATATTTGAGAAAAAGGCGAAATAATATTATAAAAAGTCGACAGTTTTATAAAAGGTAAACATTGTGAGAAAAAATCAAAACTTTCAAAATTCCAAATTTTGCAAAAAAAAAACAGTTTTTCAAAACAAAAGTAATATTTTCAGGAACAAACAATTTTTTTAAAATGTCGAATTTACGCAAATTTAATCTTTTGAGTAGAAGTCAACATTTTCAAAAAATATTTGAAAAAAAGTGGAAGTTTTTACCAAAAGTTTAAATTTTAAAACAAGAAAGAACCTTGAAAGAAATTAAAATTCTGAAAAAAGTCATAACTAAGAAAGTCAAAATAATATGATAAAAGGCAGACAGTTTTAAAAACGGTGAAAATTTTGAAAAAAAATTCGAAAATTTCGAAATTCAAAATTTTGAAAAAATCCAAATGTTCAAAAATAAGGTAAAATTTTTGGGAACAGGCAAATTTGTCAAGAAGTCGAATTTACCTAAATTCGATCTTTCGAGAAAAAGGTCAACATTTTCAAAAAAGCTTTGAAAAAAGTCCAAGTTTTCACAAAAATTCTAAATTTTGAAAATCGGTAGAAATTTGAAAAAAGTTTTATTCTGAAAAATCATTACTTTAAGAAAAAATTTAAATTTATGACAAAGGGTCCCTAGTTTTAAAAACGGGAACAATTCTGAGAAATAATTCGAAAATTTCAAAATTCAAAATTTTGAAAAAAATCCGATTTTTCAAAAAAAACGTCAAATTTTCAGAAACAGGCAAATTTTTCAAAAAGTCGAATTTACGTAAATTCGATCTTTCGAGAAAAAGGTCAACATTTTCAAAAAAATTTTGAGAAAAGTCCAAGTTTTCACCAATAGAAATTTTGAAAAAAGTTTCAATTCCGAAAAATCATTACTTTGAGAAACAAAACTAAATATATGATAAAAGGTCCCTAGCTCTAAAAAACGGGAAAATTCTGAGAAAAAATTCGAAAATTTCAAAATTCAAAATTTTGGAAAAATCCAATTGCTCCAAAAAAAAACGTAAAATTTTCAGGAACAGGCAAATTTTTCAAAAAGTCGAATTTACGTAAATTCGATCTTTCGAGAAAAAGGTCAACATTTTCAAAAAAATTTTGAGAAAAGTCCAAGTTTTCACCAAAAGTCTAAATTTTGAAAAACGGTAGAACCTTTGAAAAAAGTTTTATTCTGAAAAATCATAACTTTAAGAAACAGTTCAAATATATGACAAAGAATCGCTAGTTTTAAAAAACGAGAAAATTCTGAGAAAAAATTCGAAAATTTTAAAATTAAAATTCTGAAAAAATCCAATTGCTTCAAAAAAAAAACCTAAAATTTTCAGGAGCAGGCAAATTTGTCAAAGAGTGGAATTTGCTTAAATTTGATCTTTGGAGAAAAAGGTCAACATTTTTAAATAATTTTTGAAAAAAGTCCAAGTTTTTACCAAAAGTCTAAATTTTGAAAAACGGTAGAAATTTTGAAAAAAGTTTTATTCTGAAAAATCATAATTTTAAGAAAAAGTTTAAATATATGATAAAAGGTCTCTAGCTCTAAAAAACGAGAAAATTCTGAGAAAAAATTCGAAAATTTCAAAATTCAAAATTTTGAAAAAATCCAATTGTTCAAAAAAAAACGTAAAATTTTCAGGAACAGGCAAATTTTTTAAAAAGTCGAATTTACGTAAATTTGATCTTGATATTCGATATTTTGAGAAAAATGTTAACATTTTCAAAAACTTTTTAAAAAGATCCAAGTTTTCACAAAAAGTCTAAATTGTGAAAAAAAGGGAGACATTTTGAAAAAGTTTCAATTATGAAGAAAGTCATAACTTTGAAAAAGTTGAAATAATATGATAAAAGGTGGACAGTTGTAAAAGAGGTAAAAATTCTAAGAAAAAATTTCAAAATTTAAAATTTTGAAAAAATCCAATTAATCAAAAAAAAACCTATAAATTTTAGGAACAGGTAAATTTGTCAAGGAGTCGAATTTAGGTGAATTCGATCTTTCAAGAGAAAGGTCAACATTTTCAAAAAATTGTTGAGAAAAGTCGAACTTTTCACAAAAATTCTAAATTTTGAAAATCGGTAGAAATTTTGGAAAAAGTTTCAATTCTGAAAAATCATAACTTTGAGAAAAAGTCGAAATATATGATAAAAGGTCGCTAGTTTTAAAAAAAACGGGAAAATTCTGAGATATAATTCGAAAATTTTAAAATTGAATTTTTGAAAAAATCCATTTTTACAAAAAAAAACGTAAAATTTTCAGGAACAGGCAAATTTTTCAAAAAGTCGAATTTACGTAAATTCGATCTTGCGAGAAAAAAGTCAACATTTTCAAAACATTTTTGAAAAAAGTTGAAGTTTTCGCCAAGAGTCTGAATTTTGAAGAAATGTAGAAATTTTGAAAAAATTTTCAATTCTAAAAAATTGTAACTGGAAAATTCTGAGAATAAATTCAAAAATTTTAAAATTAAAATTCTGAAAAAATCCAATTTTAAAAAAAAAACGTAAAATTTTCAGGAATAGGCAAATTTTTTAAAAAGTCAAATTTACGTGAATTCGATCTTTCGAGAAAAAGGTCAACATTTTCAAAAAATTTTTGAAAAAAGTTGAAGTTTTCGCCAAGAGTCTGAATTTTGAAGAAATGTAGAAATTTTGAAAAAGTTTTAATTCTGAAAAAAGTTATAAATTTAATAAAGTTGAAGTAATATGATTAAAGGTCGACAGTTTTAAAAAAGTTGAGAATTCTGAAAAAAAAATCGAAAATTTAAAAATTCAAAATTTTGAAGAATATCCACTTTTTCAACAAAAAAAAAGTTAAACTTTCACAACCAGGCAACATTTTTAAAAAGTCAAATTAACGTGAATGTGATCTTTCGAGAAAACGGTCAACATTTTTAAAACATTTTTGAAAAATGCCAAGTTTTCACCAAAAGTCTAAATTTCGAAAAACGGTAGAAATTTTGGAGAAAGTTTCAATTCTGAAAAATCTTAACTTTGAGAAAAAGTCAAAATATATGATAAAAGGTCGCTAGCTTTTAAAAAACGGGAAAATTTTTGGGATATAATTCGAAAATTTTGAAATAGAAATTTTGAAAAAAATTCAATTTTTCAAATAAAAAACGTTAAATTTTCTGAAACAGGCAAACTCTTTAAACAGTTAAATTTACGTAAATTCGATCTTTCGAGAAAAAGGTTAACATTTTCAAAAAGTTTTTGAAAAAACTCCAAGTTTTCATCAAAAGTCTAAATTTTGAAAAACGGTAGAACTTTTGAAAAAAGTTTCAATTCAAAAATCATAACTTTGAGAAAAAAACTAAATGATAAAATGTCTCTAGCTTTAAAAAACGGGAATATTCTGAGAAAAATTCGAAAATTTGAAAACTGAATTTTTGAAAAAGAATCAATTTTTTCAAAAAAAAACGTTAAATTCTCAGAAAAAGGCAAACTTTTCAAAAAGTCAAATTTAAGTAAATTCGATCTTTCGAGAAAAAGGTCAAAATTTTCAAAATATTTTTGAAAAAACCCCAGGTTTTCACATAAAGTCCAAATTTTGAAAAACGGTAGAAATTTTGAAAAAAATCCACTTTTTCAAAAAATAAAGTAAAATTTTCAGAAACAGGCAAAATTTTCAAAAAGTTGAATGTAAGTAAATTCGATCTTTCGAGAAAAAGGTCAACATTTTCAAAAAATTTTTGAAAAAAGTTCAAGTTTTCACAAAAAGTCTAAATTTTTAAAATCGGTAGAAATTTTGAAAAAAGTTTCAAATCTGAAAAATCATATCCTTGAGAAAAAGTCGAAATATATGATAAAAGGTCGCTAGTTTTAAAAGAGGGGAAAATGCTGAGAAAAAAATTCAAAAATTTTAAAATTGAAATTTTGAAAAAATCCAATATTTCAGAAAAAAAACCTTAAATTTTCAGAAACAGGCAAAGCTTGCAAAAAGTCGAATTTACGTTAATTTAATCTTTCGAGGAAGAGGGCAACGTTTTCTAAAAAAATTTGAAAAAATTCTAGTTTTCGCAAAAAGTCGGAATTTTGGTAAAAATAGAAATTTTGAAAAAAATCATTTAAGAAAAAGTCGAAATTTTATGATAAATGGTCGAAATTTTAAAAATAGTGAACATTCTAAAAAAAGGTGGAAAATATCAAAAATCGAAATTAAAAAAGAATCATTTTTCAAAAAACCGAAAATTTTGAGAAAAAAAGTTGATTTTTTTAATTATTCAAATAAAAGTCCAATTTACTAAGTTTGTTGACCGAAAAACACATTTTATGTTCAAAATGTCGATTTTTCAAGAATATCAAATTTAAAATTGGAATTTCTATTTTTTTTCTCATTTTATTTTTTCTAGAAATGTGTAAAATTAAATCGAAAGCTACCTATTTTAAGCTTGAGATTGAAATGTGATGTGAGTCAAAAAATGGAAAAAAGTAAAAAATCAAAAACGGAAAATGTTATGATTTTTGGCAAAATCAAATTTAGTTTTTTTTATTTCAGTGAAAGACGTCCAATAATAACCCTGAATTTTTGAACTGAGGGGACTGCATTTAGAAATTAAAATCTAAAACTAAGCGCGGTGGCGTAACAAGTTGATTGAAAAAAGACAACTGGAAACTTCAAATTAAAAATATATCGACTTTTTTAGAACATTATAAGATTAAACTTACAAAATATTTTTTCCAGTTCCTTATTTAGCTAAAATATTAGATAAATAATCATATAAAAACGCTAAAAAGCATCCAAAAAAATTCAAAGTTTTTTTTTACATTTTTTAAAAAAGTTTGATCTAATTTTATATCTCTTCTTTGTTTCCAAAATTTGAAGTTCAAAAGCTTACTTTTTCTTCAATAAAATCAATTTAAATGTTGGTATTGCGGGAAGGAAATCGAAATTTCAAAATTTTGATGCTAAATTCGAAAGTGTGTTTGTTTCTCTGTCCGTTTTTTTAACTGTTTTTGCTCAAATCTTTGATGTTAATCTCGTTATTTTCTCAAAATTTCAATTTTTTAAGCACGAGATTTGTAAGTTTGAAGTAACATTTCAATATTAAACTCGAAATTTTGAGAATTTTATTTAAAACTATACAATCTGTTGGGGACTTTATGCTTAAACGTGCAATCCCAGAAGAAAAATTTGGAAATTATGGAACCAAACTTTTTGAAATACATTTAAAATTTCTAAAATCGAATTTTATGAATCCTGAAATAAGTATTTTTTCTCAAATGACTTTAGTCTAAATTTTGAAAATTTGAGAATTGCAAAAAAAATTAAAAATTACGAATAAAATATTTGAGCTTCTAAAAAAACTGCGATTTTTTGAAACTTTATTGATAAATCTCAAAATTATATTATTGGTCATTATCCTAATAAAAAGTTAGAAATTCTAAGATTAATATACATTTTTAGAAATAGATTCAAGATTTTGACAAAAACTCAAAATTTCTAAGAGCAATTTTTTAGACACCTCAAAATTATGAAAATTTTTCTTAAAATTTTTATTTAATTTCCAAAATTCTCCTTTCATTCTTTTTAACTTAAAATCGAAATTTTAAATTTTAAAATATCCAAGTTTAATTTCGAAATTTTTAGAAGACGAATCTCTCTAATTTTAGAATTCCTAAAAAAGGTGTCAAATCTGTAAGTCTTTTGATTTCAAATTCGAAATTTTAAAAAACAAAATGGAAATTCCAAGTTTAAATTTAGAATTCTGCACAAAAAAGTCTAGATTTTGAGATGAAATTTAGAAAATCTAAATTTAATCTTGAAGTCTTTAAATTCCAAAACTGAATTTTAGAAATTCAAAAATATCTTGAATAAAAAATAAATTGGGGGAAAATTTAAAAATGTATTACCAGTGACTTAAAATTGCCTTGGGGGTTACAACAGTAGCTTAAGAGGTTTAAAATAGAGCTGAATTCTGTTTTAAAATATTAGGGTCGTTTTTTAGCTCCTCAAAGTATTTTTTTAACTCACCTTTCGAACACTAAGTTTAATTTTTAATCAACAGGTTAAATACGAATCTGAATTAGTGAAAAGATCAAATTCTGGTTTAATTTTAAATAGTTTAAACTTATACCAGTTACTAGAAAGCAGACAAAATTCAATTGGATGTAAATCTACCAGTAGCCGAAGATCTTTTCGTACAATTTAAGGATTCCATCGTATATTTACATTATTAGGGCAAGTGACCAAGTGCTAGTCAGCACATCGATGTTTCCTCTCTTCTAACGGATTAATTCCGAAACTCTTTTTCTCGCTCGCTTCTGGAAAATGCTGGTTGGACGTTTTATGCGGGCGCTGCCGATGCGTTTAGCGCCCGCATAAGGGACATCGCCTACACTTTCTTAAAACTAAATGTTGGTAGATTTAGAATGAATATGTGTTTCTTATTTGACGCGGCTCAAAATTCGTGAATCGTACGCTAAATGGATGGATGGATAGCGAGCGGATTGACATCGGGTGCGGCACTGGAATATCAGAAGTGGGGAATTGTCAAACGATTGGAAAATGTTTGTGGTCTATGGTCACCCGTTATGAAGAATCCAGAATAGATAGTTCTAATTCAGTGACTAGATATCCAGGTCAAATGCAAACGATCTTTCAACATTCAGTGACTGAACAGAGACTACATATTTCCGAAATTTACCGATCAGATGGAAATTATGATTATTTAAAATTCAGTGACTCAAATTCGCAGGAAGTTCAAGAATGGAAATTATGTTTACTAAAAAAAAATGATGAGCAAAATGCAAATGATATTTCAAAATCCAGTGACTGAACGCAGACTAAATATTTCCAAATTCCATCGATGGAACTGGACTCGGTTTAAAATTTAATGACTAAACGCAGACTAAATATTTTAAAATTCCACCGAAGCAAACGAACGCTGAGTAGATATTCTAAAATTTTTGGTAACTCAAATGCAAAAAACGTTTCAAAATTCAGTGACTAAGTATTTCGGAATACCATCGATGGAAATAGACTGTTTGAAATTCAATAACTGAACGCAGACTAAATATTTCAAAATTCCACCGATAGAAACAAAGATTATTTAGTATTCAGTGACTAAAGCGCTGACCAGATATTCCAAAAATTCTAGTGCCTCGACGACATCTTAAAATTCACTCACTAATCACAGTTCAAATATTTAAAAATTCCAGCTACCAAATCGAAGGTCCGATGACTAAATAACTGAGAAATGTTCCAAAAATTCTAATAACTAAGACGCCGATTAGATATTACAAAAATTCTAACCATAGCGAGTGACATGGACACGTTTCAAAAATTCAGTGACCAACTAAATATTTCGAAATTCCATCGCTGAAACGAGCTTGATACTCGACAACCAAAGGAACACGAGGGTTGTAAGATTCCCCACTTTTGTGTTAGTAATATAAAGATTTTGTGACTTTGTTTACCAAGCTGAGCGTTATTGTAACACTCCCCAGTAGAACTAATTTTTTTCTAAAGAATTATTATCTAATATCTAAGAAATATGAGGATTATGAATGTTACTATCTGATAGTGCTTGTTATCTATCTGTTGTTACTTGTTGTACTTGATGTTGAAAGTTGCAACAATATTGTAATTACATATCAAAGTTTCAGTGTCGCGCCCGATAATTATAACGTAGGTTAGTTTGTAAGCGCAAAAAAATTCGTAGGCACTCCTAAAAAAGTGTAGGTAGATTTTCCATGATTTGTTAAGCGAATTTAACATTAATTCTTAATAAAATCATCCATGAATGTTAAACTATATTATGGCAAATATTAAACTAAGCACAATAAATATTGTAATGACAGTTACGATGTATAATTAGTAAATAGTCACTCATAACAATTGAAATATTTTAAGAGGGGTTTTGATGTATATATCCATAATTTAGACCTTTCTATTGAGTTCCTCGAATTTTTTCTGATAAAAGACTTGCGTTGTTTAAACATTTACATGTCCTGCTGTAAATTACATGTAAGTTTTGTTTATTTTGATTAAAATGCCTTCTTAAGTACCGCTTTTGATTTTTTACTTACCATTCCCTTTGATTCGCACCTGATGATACCGTTAAGCATCTTGCTGTGACTCCATCAAGAAAATACTCTGCTTTTAGTGAGAATTCAATCAAAATCGACTTAAATGTTTCCAAAACCTGGACACAGGCTGACAAAAATTTTAAAGATACTCTTCTCTTCTCTTCTCTTTCTTTCTCTTCCATTCTCTTCTCTTCCCTTCTCTTCTTTTCTCTTCCCTTATCTTTCCTTCTCTTTCCTTTTCTTCCTTTCTCTTCCCTTCTCTTTCCTTCTCTTCCTTTCTCTTCTCTTCCCTTCTCTTCTCTTCTCTTTCCTTCTCTTCTTTTCTTTTCTCTCCTCTTCTCTTCTCTTCTCTTCTTCTCTTCTCTTCTCTTCTCTTCTCTTCTCTTCTCTTCTCTTCTCTTCTCTTCTCTTCTCTTCTCTTCTCTTCTCTTCTCTTCTCTTCTCTTCTCTTCTCTTCTCTTCTCTTCTCTTCTCTTCTCTTCTCTTCTCTTCTCTTCTCTTCTCTTCTCTTCTCTTCTCTTCTCTTCTCTTCTCTTCTCTTCTCTTCTCTTCTCTTCTCTTCTCTTCTCTTCTCTTCTCTTCTCTTCTCTTCTCTTCTCTTCTCTTCTCTTCTCTTCTCTTCTCTTCTCTTCTCTTCTCTTCTCTTCTCTTCTCTTCTCTTCTCTTCTCTTCTCTTCTCTTCTCTTCTCTTCTCTTCTCTTCTCTTCTCTTCTCTTCTCTTCTCTTCTCTTCTCTTCTCTTCTCTTCTCTTCTCTTCTCTTCTCTTCTTTTCTCTTCCCTTCTCTTCTCTTCTCTTCTCTTCTCTTCTCTTTCCTTCTCATCTCTTCTTTTCTTTGTTCTTCTCTTCCCTTCTTTTTTCTTCTCTTCTCATATTTTCAGTTCTCCGCTCTTCTCTTTCCTGCTCTTCCATTCTCTTCCCTTGTCTTCCTTTCTTTTCCCTTTTCTTTTCTTCTCTTCCCTTTTCTTTCCTTCTCTTCCCTTCTTTTCTCTTCTCTTTCCTTCCCTTTTCTTCTCTTTTCTTTTTTTTTCTTCTCTTTGCTTCTCTTCCCTTCTCTTCCCTTTCCCTTTCTTCTCTTCTCTTCTCTTTTCTTCTCTTTGCTTCTCTTTCCTTCTCTTCCCTTCTCTTTCCTTCTCTTCCCTTCTCTTCCCTCCTCTTTCCTTCTCTTTCCTTCTCTTCCCTTCTCTTCTCTTCTCTTTTTTTTCTTCTCTTCTTTTCTTTTCTCTTTTCTTTCCTTTTCTTCTCTTGTCCACTCTACTCTACTCTTCTCCTCTCTTCTCTTCACTTCTCTTTCCTTCTCTTCTCTTCTCTTCTCTTTGCTTTCCTTCTCTTCTCTTGTCTACTTTACTCTACTCTTCTCCTATCTTTTTTTTCCTTCACTTCCATTCACTTACTTTCTCTTCTCTTCTCTTCTCTTCTCTTCTCTTCTCTTCTCTTCTCTTCTCTTCTCTTCTCTTCTCTTCTCTTCTCTTCTCTTCTCTTCTCTTCTCTTCTCTTCTCTTCTCTTCTCTTCTCTTCTCTTCTCTTCTCTTCTCTTCTCTTCTCTTCTCTTCGCTTCTCTTCTCTTCTCTTCTCTTCTCTTCTCTTCTCTTCTCTTCTCTTCTCTTCTCTTCTCTTCTCTTCTCTTCTCTTCTCTTCTCTTTTCTTCTCTTCTCTTCTCTTCTCTTCTTTCTTCTCTTTTCTCTCCTTTATCCTCCCTTCTTTTACCTTTTCTTCCCTTCCCTCTCCTCCTCTCCCCCTTTTTTTTTCTTCTGTTCTGTTCTCTTCTCTTCCCTTTTCTTCCATTTTCTTTCCTTCTCTTCCCTTCTTTTTCACTGCAAAGTTTTGTGAATGTACAATCTTATCTAGATATTAACAATGTGGTAAATGTATTTCGCTTTTGAAAATCTTTAAATAGATCAGATTTTTGCAATATATTGAGCCAACTAATGGACAACTATAGCCATCTAAAACTTATCTTGATGGGTGACTTTAATTTTGATTTATTGCGTGATGATTATAATACGAAACAGTTGATATCTCTTATGGACCATTATTGACTTTGCCAAATTGTGAAAGCATGTACAAGAGTCACTGCCACATCAAAAAGTAAGATTGATTTGGTATTTACAAACCTGCATGCCATTTCTGCATTAGTGTTGGATTCTCCTAAGTTTCCTGATCATAGTATCATACAAATACATCGCAAAATGAAACCTTATGACACTATTATATCATATGATAAAAATAAAAATGTAAGAAATCTCAAAAGTATCGATAATGCTGTATTTCAAGATAAATTGCTTAGAAAAAATTGGATGAATAATCATCAAGTATGCATTGATCAACTGGTGGACTGCTTATATAATAACGTTATATCTATCCTAGATGAAATAGCCCCTATTAAATTAATGAAAAGATCTCAGAATAACAAAAAGTGGTACGATGGTGAAATAAGAGACCTCACAAGATTTAGAGATGATCTCTCTCGAGTAGCTTGTGTAACAAACACTGACTTTGACTAGGAACAATACAGAAAAAGTCGAAACAAAGTTACAAGCACTATCCAGCGTAAAAAGAAGAATTATTATTCAAGAAAAATTGAGAACAGCACCGATCCCATACATATGTGGAGAAATGTTAAAAAAGCTATCGGTGCCACGCAAATGTCACATCCAACAAAAATGAAATTTGATGGCATTGTATACCAAGACGCGGCAACAGTAGCCGAATAACAATGTCTTTGTGAGTCAAAGTATTATTGCATTAGTGAAATCTGATGGGAGACATTATAAAGTCAAATATCCGTATAATGTTTTCAATAGCACTTATGGTGAACCATTTTTAATTGAGCCAGTTACACCCGAAGAAGTCAAAAAAGTTCTCAAAACTATTAAAAAAGGAACGTCGACTGATGCAATCAATAATAAATTTATTTCAATGGGCGGTAATTTTCTTTTGCTCAAAATTACTGAAATTATCGATAAGTCTATTACCTCAAACGCTTTTCCAAAGAAATGGAAAGAATCTGTCATTACGCCAATACTAAAAGCTACCAGTTCTGATGATCCATCTAATTATAGACCAATTAATTCCCTACCGTACTTAGAAAAGGCGTTGGAAAGAATTGTTTATAATCAGATGCTGCAATTTATTAAGAGTAGTAATGTTCTCATCCCAAATCAGTCAGGTTTTCGACAAGGGCACTCTTGTGAAAGCGCACTGCAGCTAACCGTCTTCAGATGGAAGAAATGGTTAGACACCCCTTGCCATCTAGTTTTAACTGTATTCTTGGATTTACACCATGCTTTTGAAACTATTAACAGAAAACTCCTTGAAAAACTGTGACTTATTGGTTTTGGCGATCCCGCACTCCAATGGTTTAGAAGTTATCTAACATCCAGATATCAGATTACTCGGATTAACAATTATGTTTCGAGAAGTGCAGCTAACAATTTAGGTGTACCGCAGGGGTCGATATTAGGCCCACTGTTGTTTATTCTGTACATTAATGACATCGATCAATGCACAGGCGACGACTGCTTCTTTAACCTATTTGCGGACGATACGCTCATATCAGTTGAAGAATCAGACTTGCAAAGAGGGGTAACTCGCATGAATGCAATTTTGGTGAATGTCAGTGAGTGGTTAAGAGTTAATGGTCTGATAATAAACGTTAAGAGGTCGAAAGTGATGTTAATGGGGAGCTCTAACGCGATGGCAGATAAAGTAAAATTAAATAGAGAATCTGGAGTTTATCAACCAGATAAAGTATCTAGGAGTAACCATTGACAATGACTTAAACTTTAAAAAACACCTTAACAATACTGTGTTACAAATAAATGGTAAAGTTAAATACTTTATCAGAATATGTAAAAATTTAAATCTTGCTAATCGCCTTAAAGTTTTTAATACTTTAATTCGACCCTATTTTCATTACTGCCCAAGTATCTTGTTCTTTGCTAATAAATACCATTTAAAACAACTGCAGATACTGCAAAACAAATGTCATAGAGCAATATTGAAATGTAACGTTTATACACCAATCGATCTGATGCTTGATTGTCTGGGCTCACTGTCTGTACAGCAATATTTGTTTTATCAAACTATGGTATTTATTTATAAAATTATTAAAGGGTTGTTGCCAGAATATTTAATGTACAATATAAGAACTGTTAACGAAGTACATAACTATGAAACCCGTAACCGTAGTAATATATATAGATCTTTATTTTATAAGGGTGTCTCTATTTAATAATCTGTCCAACGAAATAAAAAGTGCAAATAATTTGTCTAGTTTTAAGAGAAATTTACCAATAATGCTTTCCTGTAAATGTAAAAATATGTATTATTTATACATTTAATAAACTAATATTATTATTATTATAAATGTTGGTATTAGTTACAAATAAGTGCTTTTCAAGATTGAGTTAATGGCAATGTTAACCTGATTTACTCGTGACATAAAATAATATTTACCGGTTGTAAACTTAGCAGTTATTAACATTTAATGCTCTTTATTAGTCATTTTGCAGTAGCTTTTTCGTGCTCTAGTAGAAATTCTTGGCTCGAAATAAATCAAATTACACAGATAAGTTTTTACTAAATATTTTTCTGTAAGTTCTTCATGTCCTAGTTACATAAACACCTTAAAATGTGGTAAACCTGAAATATCTTTGTTTCAAAAAAATGTTGTTATAATTTTATTGGATTTATTTTATTTAGTTTCAAATTTAAACAAACCGTAGTAGTACATGTGTTCTTTATGGACAAGCCATTTTCATTGCGACCGTTTCCAATCTCATCAAATTTACGATGTTACAATTAATGGCTTTGCACCACCAGAGCGCTCATCTGGCCATTCTAATGGCCATTCTTCAACTTAATCGCAGGAAGTCGTAATAAAGTCCCATACAAGTAGAGCACAAATATTTATCTTAATGGGAAATGATCCCAAATTATTCTGCCAGCGATGTCTTATAGCAAAAGCATTGAAAGAATGCTGCGCGAATGTAAATTATTGCTTTTGCATTAATATGCAATCCGGTTACCATCATGGGTAAAATCAGAGGATTCGACATTAGTGTGCGATGTGTCACGATTATTCCCTGGAGGTTAACAATTAAATAATTAATTATGTTACATTCGCGCGTGTGGTATGAAATCTCAAGAACCAAACAGAAAATTAAATGAACCAGCTAGTATATCGTCTACGTATTCAAACCAAAAGAGGATATTTTTCCTCTCATGAGAATAAAATATTTTGTTTTCTAAAATATTCATAAATATATTTGATAAGATCGGCGAAATTGGACTGCCCATTTTATCAAATATATTTATGGATAATTTAGAAAACAAAATATTTAATTCTCATGAGTCGAGAAATATCCTCTTTTAGTATAGATATGTAGACAAAATACTAGCTGGTTTTCTGGGCTCTTTTAGGTAATTAGATAAATAAGATGAACCATCAAAGATGCTCTAAGAAAAGAGCAGCGCCTAAAATTGATTATGTGACGATTATGTGATGACAAAAAACATTTATATTCGAATACTTCACATGTGGTTCCGTCACGAATAGATACATTTCAAATTTTTGTAAATAAACCACTTTGAATATCGCTTATCAAATTGAACGAAGAAAACAGTTTGTTATTTTTAAGGAAATTGTCTCGTTACGGTGCTGGTCAACTGATTAACTCCGATTCAGAAACTCCGGATATTGCCTATTAACCTTTGGCCTTAAATTGCCATAAAACAATTTGCAATGTGCTACTTGTCTTTGCGCGACGAGTTAAATTATACAACTCATGTAGATTTATCAAATTTCTTAACGGAAGTTTGTTTGACGTCTAAACTGTCAAAGTTGATTGGCTTCCTTTAGCTGAAATAAAGACTGCACCAACTATACTTGCCTGCAAAATTAAAGTTTTGGTGGATACAGAATTTTGTTCACTTTAAATTTCGATGTCAAATTTATTTTAAAATTCGACTTACAACTTGGGACGAAGCTAAGAATTCAACTAGTTTGGGAAGATAGAAAAATCCGCACATTTTGTGGTGATCTGGACACTTTCCAGCTTCCAAACGCCCTTCCATTTTCAAGTTGAATGTGTTTTATAAGCAAAAAATGGACCAGAGTCAATAAAAGACTTCTTCTGAAATTGGACTGTGACAAAGAACTACTAAAAGTGTTCAACGGTTCATATCTCATCGTAGCAACAAAAAAATTCGAGGTGAAGAAGATTAGGATAATTTAATATATTAACCATGTCAGAGGTGAAACCTTTCCGGAGTAAAAGTGGTACAAAAACGAGTAGCCGAAGGGATACAGTCAATACAAAAGAGCATGATAATTAAGTATGGAAACCATAGCGGAGGCAATTTGGACATCTTGTCGTTCTTTTTGTTCTTCTTTAACCTTGTTTTTTGGGTTATTTTCATTTCAGAAGTTTCGCTCCTGGTATGGTTAACATAGGATTATCGTGTTTTTCTGTCTTGAATGTTGGTTTTTGGTTCCGCAGCCTCCGTAGTCTGCAGAACAGCTGCGCCGTGGCAAGGTTAGCATACTAAGTCTCTTCTCTTCTCTTCCCTTCTCTTCCTTTCTCTTTCCTTCACTTATCTTCCTTTCTGTTGCCCTCTATTCCCTTCCTTTTCCCTCTCATCTCTTCCTTTCTGTTGCCTTCTCTTCTCTTTTTTTCTTTTCCCTTCTCTTTTCTTCTTTTCTCCTGCTTTTTGTTGCCTTCTCTTCTCTTTTTTCTTTTCTTTTCCTCTCTCTTTTCTTGTCTTCTCTTCTTTTCTCTTCTCTTCTCTTATCTTCTCTTCTCTTCTCTTCTCTTCTCTTCTCTTCTCTTCTCTTCTCTTCTCTTCTCTTCTCTTCTCTTCTCTTCTCTTCTCTCTCTTCTTCTTCTCTTCTCTTCTTCTCTTCTCTTCTCTTCCTCTTCTCTCTCTTTCTCTTTCTCTTCTCTTCTCTTCTCTTCTCTTCTCTTCTCTTCTTCCTTCTCTTCTCTTCTCTTCTCTTCTCTTCTCTTCTCTTCTCCTTCTCTTTCTTTCTCTTCTCTTCCTCTTCTCTTCTCTCTTTCTCTTCTCTTCTCTTTCTTCTTCTCTTCTCTTTCTCTTCTCTTCTCTTCTTCTTCTCTTCTCTCTTCTCTTCTCTTTCTCTTCTCTTCTCTTCTCTTCTCTTCTCTTCTCTTCTCTCTCTTCTCTTCTCTTCTCTTCTCTTCTCTTCTCTTCTCTTCTCTCTCTTCTCTTCTCTTCTCTTCTCTTTCTTCTCTTCTTCTTCTCTTTCTCTTCTCTTCTCTTCTCTTCTCTTCTCTTCTCTTCTCTTCTCTTCTCTTCTCTTCTTCTTTTCTCTTCTCTTCTTCTCTCTTCTCTTCTTCTCTTCTCTTCTCTTCTCTTCTCTTCTCTTCTCTTCTCTTCTCTTCTCTTCTTCTCTTCTCTTCTCTTCTCTTCTCTTCTCTTCTCTTCTCTTCTCTTCTCTTCCTCTTCTCTTCTCTTCTCTTCTCTTCTCTCTTCTCTTCTCTTCTCTTCTCTTCTCTTCTCTTCTCTTCTCTTCTCTCTTCTCTTCTCTTTCTCTCTTCTCTCTTCTCTTCTCTTCTCTTCTCTTCTCTTCTCTTCTCTTCTCTTCTCTTCTCTTCTCTTCTCTTCTCTTCTCTTCTCTTCTCTTCTCTTCTCTTCTCTCTCTTCTCTTCTCTTCTCTTCTCTTCTCTTCTCTTCTCTTCTCTTCTCTTCTCTTCTCTTCTCTTCTCTTCTCTTCTCTTCTCTTCTCTTCTCTTCTCTTCTCTTCTCTTCTCTTCTCTTCTCTTCTCTTCTCTTCTCTTCCTTCTCTTCTCTTCTCTTCTCTTCTCTTCTCTTCTCTTCTCTTCTCTTCTCTTCTCTTCTCTTCTCTTCTCTTCTCTTCTCTTCTCTTCTCTCCTTCTCTTCTCTTCTCTTCTCTTCTCTTCTCTTCTCTTCTCTTCTCTTCTCTTCTCTTCTCTTCTCTTCTCTTCTCTTCTCTTCTCTTCTCTTCCCTTCCCTTCCCTTCCCTTCCCTTCCTTCCTTCCCTTCCTTCTCTTCTCTTCTCTTCTCTTCTCTTCTCTTCTCTTCTCATTCTCTCTTCTCTTCTCTTCTCTTCTCTCTTCTCTTCTCTTCTCTTCTCTTCTTCCCTTCCCTTGCCTTGCCCTTGCCTTGCCTTCCCTTCCCTTCTCTTCTCTTCTCTCTCTTCTCTTCTCTTCTCTTCTCTTCTCTTCTCTTCCTCTTCTCTTCTCTTCTCTCTCTTCCCTTCCCTTCCCTTCCCATTCCCTTTCCCTTCCTCTCTCTTCTCTTCTCTTCTCTTCTCTTCTCTTCTCTTCTCTTCTCTTCTCTTCTCTTCTCTTCTCTCTCTTCCTCTTCTCTTCTCTTCTCTTCTCTCTCTTCTCTTCTCTTCTCTTCTCTTCCTCTTCTCTTCTCTTCTCTTCTCTTCTCTTCTCTTCTCTTCTCTTCTCTCCCTTCTCTTCTCTTCTCTTTCCTTCTCCTTCTCTTCTCTTCTCTACCCTTCTCTTTTCATCTCTTCTCTTCTTTTCTCTTTTCTTTCTTCTCTTCTTTACCCATTCTCTTTTCATCTCTTCTCTTCTTTTCTGTTCCCTGTTCTGTTTCTCTGCTTCTTCTCTGCTCTTCTCTGCTCTTCTCTGCTCTTCTCTGCCCTTCTCTGCTTTTCTCTTCCCTTCTCTTCCTTTCTCTTCTCTCTTCCCTTCCTTCCCTTACTGGATCGATTTTGACAAAAATTGGTATTAAAACTCTAGATGGAATGTAAGCTTAATTTTGTCATGGAAAACTTTCCCAAATACTTTTAAATTAATATTTTATCAAGAAAACAATGATAATAATCTGACATTATCTTTGTGAATGTTGACTCTTGCTCAGGATACCGGACGTGAGTATATCGATCGAAAAAAAATGTGGGCACTGGAATAGAAATCTTCTCGGAAGACCTGAACCTAAATGTGAATATTAAATTAGATAAATACTCAACAATCTTTCAAGCGCACATGTTATGAATTTTATATAGCGCCGCAAAGCTGACGCAACTGAACATTACAGGAAAATATACCCAAATAAAGACGGACAGTCAGGCAGCCCTTAAGGCTCTGAGGAATGTGAAAATAAACTCAGTGCTGATACGGAACTGCCACCTAGCTTTAGAATGTCTATCACAGGAGACTGCAATTGATCTAATATGAATCAAAGGACATTCTGGGAAAGAGGGAAGCGAACGCGCTAACAAACTGGCGAGAAAGGGTTCAGAGAGACAATTCGTTGGACCAGACCTAATCCTTCCTCTGGCTAGACCAACCATAAGATACCTATTTAACGAAGAAATCCATCGTAAATACAAAGTCCAATTTTCCCCAATAACATCATGCCGACAGACTCAGGCATTCATTAGAATGCCTTGCAGGGAAAGGCCAAAACTAAGCCTACAATTTTCAAGAAATAACCTCAGGAAACTTGCAGGGATTTGGACAGGTCACTGTTGATTAAACAAACACCTCCAGAGAATGCGAATTATAAGCGACCCGAGTTGTAGGGGCTATTTAGAAGACGATGAGAGTGTCAAGCACGTGATGTGTCACTGCCCGGCACTAGCATCAATCAGAGGATCCACGCTGGGGGACTTCTGGCCTAATGTGGCCAGTTTGAGAGAAGCGCTTCAAAGCGACGTCCTTCAGTTCCTCAAACTAAAGAACGTCCTTTCGATGCGCCTCTCTCAAACTGACTACTAGGCCAGAAGTCCCCAACAAGGTTGAGTGGCTGAATTAATGACCAAGGAAACCTCAATCTGGGGATAGCACAATGAACCCGGAAAGGGTGGCCTAAGTGCTGGCCTAAACTCTAGGCAGCCCACCTCGAATCCAGAGTCCCAGTTGACTCATGCTCTTACTTGTGCTCTTCTATTTTGAATCTTGGTTTTTAACTCCACCGCCTCTGGAGTTGAGTTTTCCCTCTGATATGGTTACCACGCCCTTTGCATTGACTGCCAGTGGTGGATTAAATGTTGGCAGCTACAATATGCTGTTCAAATGAAGCTTCTGTTTGATTTCTAGGGTCTCTAGCGTAACCGTTCGATAAGGTAGAGTTTAGAAAAATGTATCATATGAAGACCGATTCTCCCGAAACACTAGAGCACAGGCGTATGGTTGGTGACTTGTCTCTTTTCTACAAGTCCTATTATGGAAGATGCTCGCAGAAACTAATAGGATTAATCCCTCCAAGGGCAAGATTCTTGAGGTGTACTAGACAGTCGGAGACAGCAAATTCCTGTACGGTCCAGCTTAACATAGTGAGGACTTCTGTCTACGGAGACTCTTTTTTCTATAAAAACTTCCAAGTTATGGAACTTGTTACCGAAAAGAATTTTCCCAAAAAATTACAACCTATCCTTGCTTAAGAAGGCGGTTAATCGCCATCTATCCTTGTTTCCACATCCTACTCACAGTGCTTTGAATGCATAATGCGGTTACCCTTTGCGAGTGGATTAAACTTAAAAAAAAAAGACCAAACTACAATGGAAACAGAAAATATTACTGATGAATTTTCATTGAAATTTTGACCACCAAACGGTTATTTAGGTGAATTGATTGTACTCCAATAACTTCAAGGGTCTTTACCATAACCATTTGATAACGTGCAGCTTAGAAAAATGTTCCATATAAAGGACAAAGCTATAGTGGGACGATAAAATATTACTAATGAACTTTCCTTTTGTATGAGTTACCGATAACTTCTGTATTGAATATAGTTTTTTTAATGTTCTTGAAAAAGCTCTCTTTGATTGTCAGCGAAAACTTGAACTCTTTTAGTAGTTCTTTGACACGGTTCAATCCAGGAAGAAGTACCTTAGCTGTTATCTTTCAGTTCTTTTTCTTTTAACAAAAACTATTTCTCAATCGAATTAGTGCTTTACGTATTGTTAAGAGGCAGCAGGTAGTATGGCTGATCATGAGAGAGAATCATCGCGAAAGTTTGCCAATGCCAGTCTTTCGCGAAGATTCTCATGGTTTGGGGAAGACAAACTTAAATCGCTGGCTGGCTTTTTATGAAATATAATACTTCCATATCTTTTACCCAAATGCCATTTACTTAAGAAAACATCCACAACACATGGGTTTAAAAGCCGGGCAATTAGTGGCGGCCCTCTTGATCGAGCGCTGCAGTTGCAGAAGTGCCATTTGTGTACCTCGCGCTCTCTCGGCGGATTAAAGAAAGAGAACCACTTAAGTACTTAATTTAAAGTAATAGGAGGGTTCACGGGGTCTCAAGCAGGCAGAGGTAACTGCATCAAGTCATCGAGTAGTCTTGTGCGCGCTTTTGAAACAAAAACGAGAGAAAGCCGCCCGGCTCGTCCGACTGGAATGCCCGGCGACAGGACTACCGGACACTGATGTGTGGCGATTCTTGAGAACGATGACTCACGAGATCCACCTTGATCGAGGCTGCTACTGCAAATACCTGATCGTTACCTGTACGTTTACTCATTCAGTATCAATGCATGGATAAGTAAACAGTGTTCCGCTTTTTTATTATTATTTAACCAGTAAACGTTGAGTGTAAATAGTGCGTATGATTAGTGAAGCTGCCGGTATTGTGTTTGTTCAATTAGTTTAGCGATCGGCATGAATAACATGTATAATCCAAATCCCAGAGAAATTTATAACATTTGTAATGATTTATGCTACGTAAGTATACCGGATTGTCATGAATGTTGTTATCAGTAATGGGTTTTATCGGAGAAAGTTTTTATTTATTTTGCGGTGGCTTATATTCTATTTTTTTATTGCTTGAAAAAGATCGCTGGCATTTACAATACGCACGGTATAATAGCGATTAAATAACAGGGTTTCTTAATATTTATGTGTTCCCTGTTTTCTAGTAGAAGATATCAATTCTATAATATGTAGTTTCCTATCTCTTTAACCGTAAGTATCAGAAAAATGTCTAAACGAGTTTTTTCTAGTAAATTAAATATTGTATTGCTTCGTTTTAACACTTTGTTTACAATACAGTGGTAGTCTGTAACTTGGAATAAATTCAGTAAATGACGAGGAATAAAAAATTGAAATTTAATACGCGTGTATAACTTGATATATTCTTTAAGAATAGTCAAGAAAAAATAGGGTTGCCGTTTTAAAAAAATATTGATGACGTTATATCTTAAATTTGGGATATTCTGTATACAATTTTCCTACATCAAAAAGAGCGCAAATTAAAGTTTTAATCCGAGCATATTTCCGAAAAAAAAACTGTCTCTGATTTACTGAATTTATTCCAAGTTACACACTAGCACTGTATAAATTCACATAAAACCTAATAACTAACTGTGTCAATCATATAAATGCCCTAATTTCATTAGGAATACATGGAGCTTTAAACTTCGGACTTCCAAAATCGTTTACAATTATCGCACTTGACCCTACTTTATTCAAGTTATTTCATACTTTGAGCGCGTCTTGTATATTTTTTCTTCATTTTTAATTCTCACTTAATCGTCAAGTTTTATGATTATATTTAACGGCGCCAAGCAATAAATAATCTGTTTAATTATATTAATTTAATCATTTTTTAAGTTACTACTCATAAACAGTCCAAGCGTCATTGCAAGAGTTACAAAATGTAGATAAAATAATCTAAGAAACTTGCAAATTTAATAAATTGCTTCAATACTGATAGTGGAGGAGTGCCAGAATATATTAGAATTTAGACCACGTTGTCTCTCTAGGTAAGATACTGTTTCATTTTGTTTAAAAGTGATGTCATAAAATATATGGAAACAAAAGGATTTTTAAATTCGAATTTGCAAACAATTCTGTGAGCCTACTTAGCAGCTAGAATGGGGTTTCTAGCCTCTGGAGGCAGTGACAGCCCGTAGCCAGAACCAATGAGGGTACTGCGACAATGTTTAGCGTTTTAAATTTTTTAAGATTTGGACCGAAAATTCAAAACGTCGCTTTTCGAAAATTGTAGATTTCTTTGAAAACTTGGCAATGAAAACTTTTGATGTCGCGTTTTTTGAGAGGTTGGACTTTATCCAAATTTCGACTGTACTGCAGACTTTTTTAAAATCTCCACCTTATTTTATTTTTAAGTATTGACTTTTCTGAAAAATTGTGAATACTCTTTTAAAAATTTCCGTATTTTCGTAAATATTTGGACTTTTCGATGTTCTGTTTTTTTTTGGATTTTTTTTAAATTACTGATTATATTTTTTTTAATTTTTACCATTTGAAAATTCTTACTTTTTCTGAAAATGTAAATTTTTTCAAAACTGGACTTTTGACCGTTTAAATTTTCGATTTTTTTCTGAATTTCACGTTAGTTTATATTTTTTTTGGCAAATTATATTTTTTTTATTGAAAATTTCATTTCTTAATAATTTCGATTGGTTTTATTTAAATGTCAACTATTTTTCAAAATTTTGACTTTTTTTGGCAAAGTTTCGATTACTTTTTGATTTTCTTTGTTGAAAATTTCGCTACTTTTTAATTTTCGAAATTCTTTCAAAATTTCGATTTTTTTCAATATTTTGAAATTTTATGAAATGTTTGACAGGTTTTCGAAATTTTAATTTTGTTGACCTAAAATTTAAACTTTTTAAAAAATATTCCACTTTGATTTAAAATTTTAACTGCTAAAAATTTAAACTTTCCTAAAAATTTCAGCATTTTTTGAAATTTTCCAAGTGTCTTGAAATATTTGACTTTTTTTAAAATTTCGATTTGCTTTTTGAACATTTCCATAATTTTCAATTCTCGATATTATTTTAAAATTTTGACCCTTTGAAATATTGACTTTAATTCAAAATTTCCACCTTTTATTTTTTATAAAAATGTCGATATTTTTCTGAATTTTAAGTAGTTAAATTTTGATTTAAATTTGTTCTGTTAATATTTACATTTTTTCAAGAAGAAATTTGCTTAAAATTTTGTTTTAAAAAAAAAATTCGATTTTCTTTTTGAACACTTCGATAATTTTTAATTCTCGAGATTATTTCAAAATTTTGTCCCTTTGAAATATTGACTTTTTTTTCAAAATTTCCACCTTTTAATTTTTATGAAAATATCGATATTTTTCTGAATTTTGACTAGTTAAATTTCGATTTAAAAATGGTCTGTTAAAATTTACACTTTTTCAAGAAGAAATTTGTTTGAAATTTAATTTTTAATAAAAAATTCAATTTTCTTTTTGAACATTTTGATATTTTTCAATTCTAGACATTATTTGAAAATTTTGTCCCTTTGAAATATTAACTTTTTTTCAAAATTTCCACTTTTTATTTTTTATGAAAATGTCGACATTTTTATTTTAAATAGTTAAATTTCAATTTAAAATTGGTCTGTTAAAATATACACTTTTTCAAGAAAAAATTTGTTTAAAATTTCGGTTTTTAAAATAAAAAAATTCGATTTTCTTTTTGGACATTTCGATATTTTTCAATTCTCGACATTCTTTCAAAATTTTGTCCATTTGAAATATTGGCTTTTTTAAAAAATTTCCACATTTTCTTTTTATAAAAATGTCGATATTTTTCTGAATCTTGATTAGTTAAATTTTGATTTAAAATTGATCTGTTAATATTTACACTTTTTTCAAAAAGAAATTTGTTTAAAATTTCGTTTTTAAAAAAAATTCGATTTATCTTCAAAAGACTTCAAAAATTGCCCATTTTTTTGAAAAGTGGATATTTTTCAAGTTTCTTTCAAAACTTTGCTTTGAAATTTGTTACTATTCTTTCAGAATTTCGGCACTTTTGGAAATCTTTTTATTGGAAATTTTGACTTTTTATCAAAGTGTCGATATTTTTCTGAGTTTTGACTAGTTAAATTTTGATATAAAATTGGTCTGTTAAAATTTACACTTTTTTAAGAAGAAATTTGTTTAAAATTTCGTTTTTTTCGATTTTCTATTTGAACATTTCGATATTTTTCAATTATCGACATTATTTCATAATTTTGTCCCTTTCAAACATTGACTTTTTTTCAAAATTTCCAGCTTTTTGAAAAACCTTTACTTTGGTCAATATTACGATTTATCTTCAAACGACTTCAAAAATTACGCATATTTTTGAAAAGTCGATTTTTTCAAGTTTCTTTCAAAACTTTGCTTTGAAATTCTTCACTATTCTTTCAGAATTTCCGCAATTTTGGAAATCTTGTTACGGGAAATTTTGACTTTTTATGAGAATGTCGATATTTTTCTGAATTTTGACTAGTTAAATTTCGATTTAAAATTGGTCTCTTAAAATATGCACTTTCTCAAAAAGAAACTTGTTTAAAATTTCGTTTAAAAAAAAAATTCGATTTTCTTTTTGAACATTTTGATATTTTTCAATTCTCGACATTATTTCAAAATTTTCTTTTTTTGAAATATTAACTTTTTTTTTAAATTTCCACCGTTTTGAAAAACCTCTTCTTTGGTCAAAATTACGATTTATCTTCAAAGGACTTCAAAAATTGCGCATTTTTTTGAAAAGTGGCTGTTTTCAAGTTTCTTTCAAAACTTTGCTTTGAAATTCTTCACTATTCTTTCAGAATTTCCGCAATTTTGGAAATCTTTTTATTGGAAATTTTCACTTTTTATGAAAATGTCGATATTTTTCTGAATTTTGACTAGTTTAATTTAAAATTGGTTTGTTAAAATTTAGACTTTTTTAAGAAGAATTTTTTTTGTAAATTTAGTTTTTTAAAAAATTTTCAATTATTTTGAATTTTCTTTAAATTAGTGCAACTTCTAAAATTTTTAAATTTTGATTTGCTCTTTTTCAAGTGCTATAAACTTAATTTCATAAAATGGAAATTTTTTCACGTTTTGGAAGAAGGGGGCACCCTTTGAACTTTTTTCGTAACTTAAAACTCTCATATCTTCCAAACCAAAAGTCGTAGCTCAATTTGGTTTTCATATTCGCAATCTACGGGTCAAAATCTCTATGACAGGATACTTTTAAATTCCAAATAATAACTTGAATTTTAATCTTAGGAAATGTGGTGAAAATTCGAAAATTTCGAAATTTTAGAGGCTTGTATCTCGTAAACGTATAGTCGTAATCCAATTTGATTTTCAATTCCTATTTCTACGTTCCGAAAACTCTGTTACGGGTTTATCGGTTCAATTAATTATTAAACACTTGCTGAATAATACCCACTTTATTACCAAACTAAACAACTGAATAATGAACTCACTTATTGACTTCTAACTACTAACTTACTAACTACACTGTCTAACTGGCTGGCTGATTCGAGAGAAAGGCGAGCGCCTTATATAGTTTCGGCTCCCGGGTTCTAGATAAATCCCGCAGATAAGACTTATCGTTTGCCGAAATTTCTGGAAACGCTTATCTGCCGTTTGCTTTGTTATCGCGGCCACTTTTCCCTTATCAGATCTTTCTAGAAAATATTCTTACGTACTAAATTCAATAATTTACATTTTGTTACTTGCAGAAAAATCCTTTGCACTCACTTTCAAAAAATGGAAATTCTTGCACTTTTTGGAAGAAAGGGGGGCCCCTTTGAACTTTTTTCGTAACTTTAGACTATCATTTCTTCCAAACCAAATGTCCGTAGCCCAATTTGGATTTTAGATTCGTAATCTACGAATCAAAATCTCTATGGTAGGGTACATACTTTTAAATATTAAATAATGACTTTTAAATGTCTATCTTAGCGACCTTAGACAATTTGGTGAAAATTGGAAAATTTCAAAACTGTAGAGGCTTGCATCTCGTAAACGAATAGACAATTTGCTTTTCAGATTCCTATTCTACCTTCCGAAAACTCTATCAAAATTCTATAAACAAATTTTTGAAAAATGGAAATTTTTGCACGTTTTGGAGGAAGGGGGAACAGTTTGAACTTTTTTTGTAACCTTACACTCTCATATCTTCCAAATCTAAAATTTTGTTTAACATTTTTAAAGAGGGTAAATTGCAACTTTTTTTTAAAAACCAGATGTTTTATTTTTTATAAAAATTTCAAAATTCAAACTTTTTTTAAAGTTTCTCAAGATTTTAAGTTCCAAAAATTCCAAATTCTTCAAATCCGGAATTAACCTTGAATTTTTATCTAATATTCGCGCATTTAGGATAAATATTTGAGTCTAAGGTGGAAAATTTTTAAAATCTTGAGTTTAATTTTTAAATGTTGAAGTTTTTCTCCAACGTAGGGCTGTAATCTCGAAATGGCTACTTTTTTTGGAAACTTTAACCTTCAAACGTAATTTTTGATTAAAAAAACGCAGATTTTGTGTTTTAAATCAAATTTTGAAGAAAAAATAAATAAAAAATATATAGGTTTAAATTTAGAAAAAAAAATAATTTTAATTTTATAACAAGTAATTAAATAAATTGGGGACAGAAGGACTACCAATCTGAAAAAAATGGTTTATAAACTTGGGGTTTAAAAGCGAATTTTCGAGTTTCTTCTCGAAATTTCGACTTAAATCTTAAAATATAAACTATTTTCTTGAAATTTTAAGGTAAGAATCAAAATTTTAACTTTAATTTCGACCTTAATCTAGAAATTTCGAAAAAAAAGTCGAAATTTTGCAAATTGAACTAACTGGACTACTGCCAACTACTGCCAACCGTCGATATTGTATGCCTAACCTAAGTAACGTGTTCACTTTTAGTCAAAATTTCGAGATTAAAATCAAAATGTTGACGTTAATCTCGAGATTTCTAGAAAAAAGAGAAATTTCTAAATTACGTAACACCGGAATTTCGAAAAAAAGTCGAATTTTTGACAAAAAAGTCGAATTTTTCACAAAAAAGTCGAATTTTCGAGAAAAAAGTCACAATTTTAAGATTAAAGTGGCAATTTTCACTTTAATCTCGGATTTTCTAAAAAGACTTATTTTTAAATTACTGTCGTTCCTACAGCTTTTTAATTTTGACTTTTTAAACTCACAATTAAATATTTAAAAAACATCGGAAAAACGTCGATGTATCGTTACCGAATACCGATGTTTGAGACATTGATGTTTCATTGAAAAAAATATCGATGGTCAAATATTTGTTTTTTTGATGTTTTTTTGAACGATGTTGCATCCCTATGGATAACTTGTCCATTCTTATAGTCACCAACCAAAGGAAACCTTAAACAATCCAACTAGCTTACATTTCCTAATTCCCCACGATTGCTAAAGATATCAAGGTGATTTCTGCGTTATGCTTGGAAAGGTATGCAAAGCGATCTACTTTCCAGTTCTATTAATTCACTTCCTGACTAAGCTAATAATTCGACTACTATTGTTTGACATAATAGAGTATTATATAAAATTAATGAATCACGTCCTCGGTGTTTTCATGAGTAAGAATTAAAAAATATATGTGTCTTTAATTGTGCGTATCATCATATGATGACAGACTTTGTATTACGCTTATATGATAACCAGACCGTCGTCCTGGGAAGTGATACATTTGTTGACGACGTTAAATTGGCAAAAGAAAATAAATCCCAAAGGAAACACTGGAATATCATTTTCCACTTTTTATATGATTAATAATTAACGTCTGCATTAAGAAATGTAATTTGACTGAATTTAATTAGAAGTAGATAATCAGAAAAATGGTATAAAATGTAATCATGCCTTAGAAAGAAACAGTCTTTTATCTTTTATCATCTTTAACTTTTCATCGTCAATAATTCAATCATAACTATTAAACTGAATTAACGATTCAAAAGCAACATATATTAAAAATTCCACAATGTTTCGATAAATATTTGCTATCACCGAACCAGGTTTCGCATTACTGCATCATTGACGGTTATACCTGGTCCGGTGTTAGCAAATATTTATCAAAACATTGTGAAATTTTTAATATCTGTTGCTTTTTAATCGTTAATAAAGTTTAAGAGTTATGAATATTAAAGGATTTCACGAAGTAAGGGTTGAAAATGTCAATAATTCAATCTCCAAGCTTGCTTTACAGGACAAATATAAAATGCAACAACATGAGCTAGTAAATTCGTAATTTGGTTTCTTATTTCCCTCATTTCAATAACCGGATATGTGATAAATTGTGGAATATCATTAGTAAGACAGGCGACAGTGTTTAAGTGTCGTTCAACAAATTATGCCTTCCAAAAGTCATTATGGTCATTTATTTAACGTTAGTGAACTAGTTCAAAAAATCGATAATGTAAGTAAACAGAATTCTCAGGTGAGCGTCGAGAGAACGTTATCAGCAGGCTATCAGTAAATAAATAATGTTGCACTTGTAACTGACTCTTGTTATACATTATTAAAAAAATTTGAACGTGAAAAACATAAAGATATGTTTTCGAGGCTACGCCATGTCAAGGAACTAATTAGTTTGGAAACCGTTAAGCAGTTCGTTGACAGGATTAGTGTACCTGAAACTTGTGATTATTTTTTTATTAATATACTGAATTATTGAAAGACAAATCTTGTCCCCTGAAACCAAGAAAGATTAAAAAATACAACAATCGTTGCGATAGTCAAGCTATCATCTTCAAAGGGATATTGTTTTTTAATTTTTCTTGGTTGGAGGGGACAAGATTTGTATTTCAATTTTCGAAGATAACCAAGGACCAGTCCATTCCACAAAAAAACTTAACTATTCTTATGCTTTACATTTTCTAACATTATAAGCAGTTACAGGAAAATTCCTTATTGATTGAGATCATTACGATTAATTTAGGAGTTCCCCAGGGGTCTGTTCGGTCTTCTACTTTGTTATCCAGTTTCCTTTTCAGGTCATCGTTGGTGCTATTTCTTCTGAGACATTTCGCTTAATGCAGGGGGGTGCTTCATGGGTCTGTTCTGCCACTCTGTTTCTGTAGCATCAAAAGGATCTTTTAGTTTCCAATCCAATATGTAGCTACAGATGACACTAATTAAATACTTAATGTTATCCTTTTTCTCCGACGAATATACGTTGCTGCTTCAGATAAGTCAAGGGTGAGGTAAATGCAGATGATTAATTGTTGCTTCAAGGTCACTTTCATTGATCGTTGAAATGAGAATCAAAAAATCAAAGTTTCAAAAGCCAGGTGGTCGTTTTTTCTAAAAAGTATCAAAAATAATGTCGCCAACATTCTTGTGAATGTCAAAATCCTTTGTATGAGATCGAGGTTTGGATTTTCTCCCACTTCTATAGATCATCCATAATGTTGTCCTTCATGGACAAAACTAATTCTTTATCTGTGTTGTTATCTGATTCGTTTACAGTACACATCATAAAACGAGGGCAAATCAAATATGAACAGGAATTTGTTTTTAAAAATGTATTGGTACAAGGTAGATATATGAAAGTTATTAACTGTTTTTCTACATAATCTCCTGATTTTTGTTATGGATTTTTCCCAACGGGTTGGGAGTTTTTTAATGCCATCATCATAAAAAGAAGGGAGGCGTGTTTGCAGCCAATTGTGCACAAATGTCTCAATAGCAGCATCATCATGGAATCGTTCACCTCCTGGAGCTGTTTTCAGTGGCCCAAACATAATCGCATGGTGATAAGTCGGGACTATACGGCGGCTGTTCTAATGTTGCCCAATGCATTTCCTCTATTGTTTGATGTGTCAGATTGGCCGAGTGGGGACGAGCATTGTCGTGAAGCAAAATCACATATCTGACCGAAAATTCGCGCCTCTTTCGCCGATATGCATGTTTTGCTTCATCCAATAGCTGGCAGCACTAGGCAACATTAACCGTACGACGTTCATACAGAAAATCGACGTGCACAACAACGTTAATCTTGTCCCCACTGCCACATTGGTCCGAGGACGATGCGCATGAGGTTCATTTTCAACTTGAGTTCGTCCTTCCAAAAATTTGTTGTGCTATTCATACACTTGAGTTTCATTCAAACGAGTATCCCCAAACTGTGCGTCTAGTCTACGAAGAATTTCGGCGGGCTTTACACCTTCAACGGCAAGAAATTTAATAATAATGCGCTGCGCAACGTGCGGATAAACCTCTTGCTCACTCATTGCATTTACAACTGAAGAACGGCGAGAACAGAACTCGCTTAAGCGTAGGAAGTCACGTTATTTTCCCACCTTACATATCTAAGAGTATACGCACACTCCAGATACCCTTATAGTGACATGATAGAAATTCCGGTTCATATTTGATTTACCCTCGTATGTTTATACTTCTAAATTTATTTGAATAAATATGAACTTCTTCAATCTAACAATTTAATACAATTGCTACTTTTTCCATAACAAAGCCATGTTGATAAAGTCTAAAAGGATTAAGTGGTTTATCTCGTATTTCCCAAGTATCTTAGTTTTGCTAACTCACGTTTAAATAAGCCAAGGAGCCTCTTTTAAAATCCTGGTTGAGCGAAATTAGTCTTCATTAAAACATGGGGCAACCTAGTTACGATTTAGCAACACAATCAAATATTAATATATCCGTCATAGACCATTTGGTAAGCCCTCTTCTAATGTTTAATTTGTACATCCTTCTACCCAACAGGCACTCATTTCATCCAGTAGTTATTGTTTTTGCATTGCGGCAACCAGTGATTGTTTATTTACACAAGAATGTTTGCTATTTGATGCCGTTCTGAGTGGATAAAATGGATAAGCAGCAGGAAGGAAAGGTAGAATTTAAATTCTATTTTACGTGCAGCGATAAATAGTTGTATCCTGTCTGGGAACGTATCAACTTTCCAGCATATCTAAATAAAACTGGTACATTACGTTGCTGTCACATCATCTTGATTGACTCAAAATCGAAAACCATAGAACCGGTAACTGGAAAATGTGTCACAATTTTAGGAAAATATTTAATATCGACGATTATTTCAAAGCCGCGCGTTAATCTGTCAGACACCCATGATATTTACCAAGCTTATTCATCTATCGATTACCTTTGTGATAACAAATTTGCGTTTAAAATCATTTGCAAAAATGCATCAAGATGATACAGAACCGTGTCTTTCGAGTCAAGTAAGTAACTTCTTTTTATTTTGCATCTGATACTATTTCGCATCTGATATTATTTCGCGTCTGATATTATTTCGCATCTGATATTGATATTATCTTCAGCTACAATGCTAATTATATTTAGCGTAAATTGATTGGAGAGGGTGGTGAGAGGAGAGCCGAGTGTCGTTTACCTTGAGTACCAACCTGATAACTAAGAAAACGTTTTCCAAAACTTCGATCGTTTTCTTCAAAATTCTTTCAAAATGTATCTCTTTGAAGATGATAGCTTGGCTACCGAAACGCGTTAGAGCAACCTTTGTTGTGTTTTTTAATCTTTCTTGGTTTCAGGGGACAAGATTTGTTTTTCAATTTTTGACTCAAGATACTTAAACTTCATCAGAAATATCTATGAACAATTTTCAAAATAAAAACTTTTTTCTTCTCAAAATACGGGTCTGGACTTAAAATTGTTAACCTCTTTTGTAAAATTTCGACTCAAATTCGAAATATCGACCCTTTTATCAAAATTTCAAACCTAATCTCGAAACTTCCAGCTTTAATGTCAGTGGCGGCTGGCGTATAGGCACTGTGGAACTGCAGCACCCCCAAGTTCGCTTACGAGTTTTTGTCTCAAAATTTTCTGAACACTTTTCATTTCATTTCATACACAATTGTTTTTAGAAATTTTAAATTTTCTCTCATTCCTTTTTATAAAAATTTTAGGTTTCTTTCACGAAGCTACGACATTTAAAAACCTATTTTATTTTTAATTTTGATCAAAATCACATTTTCAAAAATAAATTATTGTAAAAGTTTTGAAGACGAAATCAATATTTTGAACAGGAATCAAAATATTAGGAAAAAAACTCAAATTTCTTTGAAAATGTCAACATTTTGAGACAATAATTACAATTTCAAGAAAAAATTTAAATCCAACTCATCTCGCATTTTACTAATTCTCTAAAAAATAAGTTAATACGGTATCTTCGAATTTTTACCCCAAATCTCATTTTGTATAAAAATTTTGAGTTTTTTTCAAATATTTCGAATTTTTTAGGAAATTTTGATTTTTTCTGCAAAGTTTTCATTTTTTCCTAAATATTTTGTAAAAAGAAATTTTCCAGAAATTTCCATTTCTCCTGAAAGTATTGTTCTTAAAATTTCTTCTAGAAATTCCAACTTTTCCAGATTTTTCTTTGTGTTCCTCTAATGTGCTTTAAAAATGCTAAGTTTTTTCATGACACTTTGATAATCTAAAATTCATTTTAGTTTGTAGTTTTGACAAAAAATTTTTGGAAAAAACCCTGAAAGCTCTAAAAAAATTTCATCATTTTGGGAAAAACAAAAAATGTCGACTTTTTTTCTTTTCAGTCGAAGATTTAATTGGAAATGTTTAAAAAAATGTATAAATAAAATGTTTAAAAAAGTTCAAACTTTAAAAAATAAGGTCAAGTTTTCAAAAAAGTAGAAATTTTGAAAAAAACGTGAAGTTTTGAAATGGAGTCGAAATTTGACTTTTTTGTACAGATATTTCAAATTTTTTTTTAAAGTTCGATTTTTTCTCTAACAAATTTTGCTTCTTTCTCCTAAGCAATTTATGTTTTTCTCTAAACATTTTATACAAAGATTTTTTTTGAAATTTAGACTTTTCCTGGAAATTTTGTCTTTAAAATATTTTTTCTTGTAGAAATTTTGATTTCTCTCTAATTTGTTTTGGAAATTTAAAAGTTTTCTAACGGAATCGTAATATTTTTAAAGTTCATTTTAATTTGTAATTTAAATGCAAGTTTTTTTTTGAAAATTTGTTTCAAAACTTTGCTCAATTTTAAAAATAGAAATTTTAGTTATTAATTTTTTTAAATTCGAGTGTTATTTCGAAATATTTTTCAAAAAATGTAAATTCGAGACTAAAGTCGAAATTTTTGAGAAGAAAGTCGAAATTTTGAGAAAAAAAGTCCAAATTTTCAGAAAAAAAGTCGAAATGTGGAGAAAAAAGTGGAAATTTGGAGATAAAGTTGCAGTTGCGAAACTAAAGTCGAAATTTTGAGAAAAAAAAGTCCAAATTTTGAGAAAAAAAGTCGAAATGTGGAGAAAAAAGTCGAAATTTCGAGATAAAGTTAAAGTTTCGAAACTAAAGTCGAAATTTTGAGAAAAAAAGTCGAAATTTCGAGATAAAGTTGAAGTTTCGAGAGTAACGTCGAAATTTTTAAGAAAAAAATTCGAAATTTTTAAAAAAAAGTCGAAGAATCGGAAAAAAAGTCGAAATATAAAAATAAAGTCGAAGTTTTGAGACCAAAGTCGAAATTTTGAGAAAAAAGTCGAAACTTCGAGAAAAAAATCGAAATTTCTAGATAAAGTCGAAGTTTCGAGACTGAAGTCGAGATCTTGAAAAAAAAAGTCGAATTTTCGATAAACAAGTCGAAATTTTGAGATAAAGTCGAAGTTTGGAGACTGAAATCGAAATTTTGAGAAAAAAAGTCCAAATTTTGAGAAAAAAAGTCGAAATTTCGAGAAAAATGTCGAAATTTCAAGATAAAGTCGAAGTTTTGAGACTAAAGTCAAAATTTTGAAAAAAAAAGTCAAAATTTCAAGAAGAAAGTCGAAGTTTCGATACTAAAGTCGAAATTTTGAGAAAAAAAGCCGAAATTTCAAAAAAAGTCCAAATTTGGAGGTAAAGGCAAAGTTTCGATACTAAAGTCGAAATTTTGAGAAAAAAAGTCGAAATTTCGAGTTAAAATGAAAGTTTCGAAACTAAAGTCGAAATTTAGAGAAAAAAAATGGAAATTTCAGGATAAAGTCGAAGTTTTGAGAAAAAAAAGTTGAAATTTTAAAAAAAAAAGACGAAATTTCAAGAAAAAAGTCGTAGTTTCGAGAAAAAGTCTAAATCACAAGATAAAGTCGAAGTTTCGAGACTAAATTTGAAATTTTGAGAAAAAAAGTCGAATTTTCGAGATAAAGTTGAAGTTTTGAAACCGGAGCCGAAATTTTGAGAAAAAAAGTCCAAATTTTGAGAAAAAAGTCGAAATGTGGAGAAAAAAGTCGAAATTTCGAGATAAAATTGAAGTTTCGAAACTAAAGTTGAAATTTTGGGAAAAAAAAAATTGAAATTTCGAGATAAAGACGACGTTTCGAGACTAAAGTCGAAATTTTGAGAAAAAAGTCGACATTTCGAGAAAAAAGTCGAAATTTCGAGATGAAGTTGAAGTTTGGAGATTGAAGTCGAATTTTTTGAGAAAAAAAGTCGAAATTTTGAGAAAAAAAGTCGAAATTTAAAAATAAAGTCGAAGTTTCGAGACTAGAGTCGAAATTTTGGGAAAAAAAGTCGAAACTTCGAGAAAAAAAGTCGAGATTTCGAGATAAAGTCGAAATTTCGAAAAAAAAAGTCACAATTTTGAAATAAAGTCGAAATTTTGAGAAAAAAAGGTCAAAATCTTTTTAAAAAAATCGAATTTTCGCAAAAAAAAAGCCGAAACTTTGAGATAAAGTTGAAGTTTCGAAACCGAGGTCGAAATTTTGCGAAAAAAGTTGAAATTGTAGGTCAAAAAAAATAAAATTTTGACAAAATGTCAAACACTTCATAAAATTTCAAAATTTTCAAAAAAATCGAAATTTTGAAAGAATTTCGAAAAGTAGCCAATAAAAAAATCAAAAAATAATCGAAACTTTGCAAAAAAGGCCGAATTTTTGAAAACTAGTTGACATTTAAATAAAAACCAGTCGAAACTATTAAAAATCGAAATTTTCAATAAAAAATTATAATTTTCCAAAAAAAATTATAAACAAAGATGAAGTTTAGCAAAAACATGGAAATTGAAAAAGTCAAAAGTCCAGATTCGAAAAAATTTACATTTTCAGAAAAAGTAAGAATTTTCAAATAGTAAAAATTAAATTTTGCAATAAAGTCGAACTTTGGAAAGAAATCCAACCTTTCAAAAAACGCGACAGGAAATCTAAAGTTTTTAGTTTTTAGAAAGTAACGTTTTAAAAATGTCGAAATTTTTAGTCGAAATCTTAAAAATTTTAAACCGTTAAACATTGTCACAGCACCCCCATTACTTTTGGTTACGAGCCGCCACTGTTTAATGTTATTCTTATTGTTTACTGTTATATATTTATAAATTTCGAGTCTTCAAATTTCACCTTTGAACTTACAATTCTTTTATCCTTCCCAAAATTTGCTTTCTCGAGATTTAGACTTTGCTACTGAAAATAGAGCGTATTTTTTTCCCTTAAACTACATATTTTTGTTACTACCTACGATATATCTAAAATCACGAAGGTCTCCAATGTTTAACTTTCTAGTATTAAGGGTTGCACATCAACATTCATTAAATACAAGTGCCCTAGGCGTTAAACTTAACAAATAATGTCAAAAACATGTACTGCAATGGAACAGTGGAACGACTACAGTCGAAAATCTTTACAACCAACAACCAGTGACTGGTTTTGGCCTCCTTGGTCTTATAAGTATGCTATGGTCGTTGTACACATTTCCATTTTATATTAGTCCGCCACATAAATGCTCAAGAGATCTAAATCCCATTGAATGATTTGTAACTAACTTTCGGCTCTACCTTACGATACAATTTTTGCTAAACAACATGCTGATTCTCGGCAATAATTTTATTTTTGAAATTTTGAGAGTAAAGCTGTTATCAAATCGAATTTTCTCTGTAAATTTCGTGTTTTTTTTAAGTTCTTAAATAGTCACCTATCGTGCTTCATAAAATTGTGAAATTTGTTAATATCCTCAACTGATATTTTGCATATAATTGTAAAAATTGAAATGTAAAGAACAAGGAACGTTCAAATGTTGCCAATTAATAAACATTTTTATTTGAGGAAATGCTCGATATGAAAGATAAGATTTCTAATTTTAAATATTATAATAAGCAGATAAAATTATCAAAATCTTGTCGGTGCATACAAAATAAGTTTGTAAGGAAAGTAGACAAAATTCTTAGAAGTCGATCATCTTTGAGAAAGTTACATATATAAAATGAATTCCTATGAGTATGTCTCATACAACAGCAGTTCCTATTCTTTTTAACGATATGTTATACAATATGAAAAAAGTAAGTAAAAACTGATCTTATTTTAACAAATTTTGTAATTAAATTCCACTTCACTATCATAGCAAAATCACTGTCAAATAAAATTTAGAAAATTTTACAAAAAATGGACAAAAGAATTTTTTCAATGAAACGTTTCGTAATGAAACAGTGCGAGGGTGACCTTTGTAACCCTTTAAGGTTGCATCATACTTCTGGTTGTAATTCTGGATGAAAAGATTTTTTTTACTTTATTTAAACGATACGAAGTAAACTTAAAAAAAATGAGTATAATAATCTTCCATTTTTCAGTTTTGGGATTATAGTTTATTTGTTAACCCAAATTTCCAAGGTTAAATTGATGAGTAGGTACAGTCAAATATCCCTATAACGAACCTCCATGTAATGAATTTCTTCTATATATATATATTTTCTCTATATAACGAATTTTTTCAGGAAACGTACTATTTTAAGCAAATTTACACTTAATTATACCTGCATATAACGAATAGAGTACCTCCTTACAACGAATTTTTGAACCAAGATTTTTCAAGGTTTAATTGGTTTTAATAATGACCTTCCTTTCAGAGAAAGTTCTTAAATACCTCATGCTAATGACTTTCCAAGATTTGATTCGTTTATAATTGTCCCTCCTTCAAAATAAGTAAAAACTCAATTATGGGGTTACCTCATGCCAATAACCTGGTTTACCTGCCAGTATAAAGGAGGTTTACAGTTTGAGAACACACCTGAACTTGTTTTTAATGCGTTTAATAAGTGGGAAGTATTTTTTGAACAGCAAACATTTTCTAAATTCTCTCTTCAAACAAAAATGACAGATTTTTATAAATTAAATTGTATTTATCCACATATGTTTGTTTATACATTTTTAAATAAATGTGTAGTATGAAATTGTACATGTGAATTGTGCATTTTTAAAGAAAACCTGGTTTTCTTGAATGATTCGATTTGATAATACAGTAAAACCTCTCTATTGCGAATTTGTACGATCTTGTAATTCGCTGTAGGGAGGTTTCACTGTATTATCAAGTCGAATTATTCAAAAAAACTTGAAAATTTCAAATTCACTTGGATATTTAACCTTATCAAATTTTGTCACAAAAGTGAAAATGAAAATTCATAATTATTAAATTTTATTAATGATAAAAACGCAACAAAATTTAGATATTTCACAAGGTTTTGAAAAATATTTGCTAAGAAAGTGCTGGTATGACCACCTGTGATGCAGTAATGCGAAACCTGGTCCGGTGTTAGCAAATATTTATCAAAACCTTGTGGAATTTTTAAATTTTGTTGCATTTTTATCGTTAATAAAATTTAATAGTTATAATATTAAAGAATTCCACGAATTAAGGGTTGGAAATGCCAATGAAAATTATAGAAAAAAGTGAACATACTGAAAAACTAAAAATTAATTTAATTTAATTTATGGCTGAATTATATTGCACAGACAGGTAGGTTTGAACATTTATTAAATTCGAAGTTTGGAAACCAAAGACCGATTTCGATCTTGTTAGATCTCGTCTCGTCTTTGGTTTCCAAACTTCGAATCTAATAAATGTTCAAACGTATTGGTCTGTGCATTAGAATCCTTGTCTTCTGGGAAATTTTTCCTAGAGAGCAACCGCTTCGCTAAGTGGCAGTGTTTCAACTGTTGGTAGTTCAGCTACCTATAATTCACTATACACGCCTGGAGGGCTGCATCAATTCGTAGTCTAGGTTGCATTCTACTTGCATTATGGCAGAATCTCAAGTTTATACCAAAATTTTAAAAAAAGAATAATAATTTCGGAACGAGGATAAAAATGGGATTAAAATTTTGGAAAAGGTCGATTTTTTCTGAAAAATATCGAATTTATAAGGCAAAAATTTTTGAAAAATACTAAATCTTCAAATAACGTGAAATTTAAAAAAAAAAAGTCGAGTTTTCAAAAAACGAATTTTTTTTTAAAATTCGCAAATTTGAACAAAGTTAAAATCTTTTATCCAAATTGTAAAGATCGAAATTCTGAAAAATAATAAAATTTTGAACGTCGAAAATTCTGCAGAAAGACACAGTTTAGAAAAAAAATTCGACATTAAATAAACAAAATTTTAAAAAATTGTCGAAATTTTGAAAAGTAGTTGTAAATTCAAATGGGCGCAATTTTGAAAAAATGTCGAATTTTTAAAAACTATTTTGAAAATGGTCAAAATAAGCCGACCTCTTTTAAAGGTTTTAAATTTTTTTAAAAAGGTAAATTTTTAAATAAAAGTAAAAAATTCTGAATGAGGAATTTCGAAATAGTTAAAATTTTAAAAAATTCGAAATTTTCTTAGAAAAATAGGATTTAAAAAAAGTCAAATTTTTGAAGAATTATGTCAACATTTTGAAAGGATACTGTTAAAGGTCGACCTCTTCAAAAAATTTCAAGAAAGTTAATAAAATGAAGAAATAGTCTAAAAAACTTTTAAAGAAGTTAAAATTTTGAAAAATCAAGTGGAAATTTGGAAAAAATGTCGGAAAGTCAAGGTTTTCAAAAGGTGTTTAAATTTTCAAAAATAATGTCTACATTTTTAAAATCCAAAATTAAAACATAAAACAACTTTTTTTAAAGAGAGAGATTTAAAAAAAGTCGAAAGTCTTAAAACCCCAAATTTTGACAAGAAGTCGAAATTTTGAAATATATTTTTTTTTTAAATTGATTTTTAAAAAAAACTTTGGTGATAATCTTTCCAAAAAATCTACCATTTTTGAAAGAGAAAGATTTTAAAAAGAGTTGAAATATTCAAAAAATAAAATTTTAAAAAAAGTTGATATTTTGGATAGTTGAGAATTGTAAGAAAAAAATTTTTAAGCGAAACTTTTGAAAAAGTCGAAATTTTGATAAAAAATTCAAAATTTGGATCTAAAACCTAAATTATAGAAAAATTCATTAAAAAAACCCGACATTTTGATTTTTTAAAAATAGTCGAAATTTTGAAAAATAGTTGAAAATTCAAAAAGGCCCAATTTTGAAAAATTGAATATTTCAAAACAATTTTGAAAATAGTCAAATATTGAAAGATCTGTAAAAAATTGAAATTAAAAAGTCAAGATTTTCAAAATAAGCAGACATCTTTTAAAGGTTTAAAATTTTTTTAAAAGTTAAAATTTTAAAAAATAGAAGATTCTGAGGAAGAAAAAAATTTGAAAAAATTCGAAATTTTCTTAAAAAAATAGGATTTAAAAAAATCAAATTTTTGAAGAATTATGTCAACATTTTGAAAAGATGCTGGTAAAGGTCGAACTTTTCAAAAAATTTCAAGAAACTTAATAAAATGAAGAAATTTTCTAAAACAAAAACCTTTAAAAAAGTTAAATTTTTGAAAAATGAAGTGGAATTTTAGAAAAAATGTCAGAAAGTCAACGTTTTAAAAAGGTGTTTAAATTTTCAAAAATAATGTCTACATTTTTAAAATCCAAAATTAAAACATAAAACAACTTTTTTTAAAGAGAGAGATTAAAAAAAGTCGAAGATTTAAAAAAAGAAAAAAGTTGGTATTTGAAAAAATCAAAATTTCCAAAAGTCGACTTTTTGAAGTAGCATATTACTAATTTTCTTAAAAAAGTGAAATGTTAAAATAAACTAACGATTTTCAAGTAAAGGTAGAAAATTTGAAAAAAAACCTTTAAGTTTTAAAAATAAGTTGAAGAAAATTTGAAAATTTGAGGAAGCGGCGAAATTATTTAAAAAACCAACAAAAGTCGATATTTTGAAAAAATTCCGTGATTAAAAAGAACAATTCAGAGAAAATAGAAATTATGAAGTGTAGTCAAAATTTTCAAAATAAATAAATAAAATTTGTAGAAACTTCGAAATTTGTAAGCCAAGAAATTCAAAAATGTCGAAATTCAAAGAAAATTGGGAAATTTTTAAAAAGGAAAAAAATTCGAAACATTCAAAAAATTAAAAAAAATTCAAAATGTCGAGACTTCGAATCAAATCCAAATTAAAAAAAATGAAATTAAAATATCGGAAATTTTTTAAAAAATGTAAAAATTTTTAATGTATTCTCGAAATTTTTGAAATTTTCAAAGAAGTGGGAATTTTCAAGAAAATTATAAATTTTGAGGAGTCTAAATTTAAAAAAAAAATCAAAATTTGGGAAAAATCTCAACCTTTCATAAAACAATCGACATTTTCAAAAAAATTTAAAATTAGTTAATCAAAAATTTGAAAAAGTTAAAGTTATGAAAAAACAAGATTTTTAAAAATGTCCAAATTCTGAAAATACGAAATTTCAAAAAAAGTCGAAATGTTGAAAAAACCAAATCTTTCCAAAAACTACATTTTCAAAAGTCAAAATTTTCAAAAAAATCAACGTTTTGAAAAAAGTCGACACTTTCGAAGACATTTTTTAAAATTTGCGAAATTTTGGAAACAGATGAAAAATAAATTTAAAAAGGCGAAAATTTAAAAATAATTGATAGTTGAAACATATACAACATTTTCAAAAAAAAAGCCCAAGTGGGGGGTGTTCAAATTAAAAAGTCATAGACTCCACTGATGTTATTGGTTAAAATATTGATTGATTTGTTTAATTTATCAAGTTCATAAAAAAGGCGCACAAAAATTCGCAAAGGTAAAAAAAGTTAAAAAAGTTAAAAAAGTCCAAATTTAAAAAAAATGAAATTAAAATATCGGAAATTTTTAAAAAAAAGCAGGAATTTTCAATGTAATTTCGAAATTTTTGAAAATTCCTAAATTTTGAACACTCGAGATTTTCAAAGAAGTGGAAATTCTCAAGGAATTTTAAATTTTGGGGAGTCTAAATTTAGAGAAAAAATCAAAATTTGGGAAAAATCTACACCTTTCAAAAAACAATCAACATTTTCAAAAATATTTAAAATTAGTAAATCAAAAGTTTGAAAAAGTTTAAGTTTTGAAAAACCAAGATTTTTAAAAAGTTCCAAATTCTGAAAATACGAAATTTGAAAAAAAGTCGAATTGTTGAAAAAACCAAATCTTTCAAAAAACTACGTTTTCAAAAGTCAAAATTTTCAAAAAATCAACGTTTTGAAAAAAGTCGAAATGTTGAAAAAACCAAATTTTGTAAAAAACTACATTTTCGAAAGCCAAAATTTTCAAAAAATCAACGTTTCGAAAAAAATTCGAAATCTCCACATTTTTCAAAAAATGTGAAATTTTGGAAAGAGAAAAAAAAATTTAAAAGGCGAAAATTTAAAAATAATTAAAATTTGAAACGTATTCAAAATTTTCAAAAAAAACTCCAAGTGGGGGGGGGTGTTCACATTAAAAAGTCATAAACTCGACTGAGGTTATTTGTTAAAATATTGATTGATTTGATTAATTTGCCAAATTATTAAAAAAGGCGCACAAAAATTCGAAACATTCAAAACATAAAAAAAGTTAAAAAATGTCGAGACTTCGAATTAAGTCCAAATTAAAAAAAAATTAAAATATTGGAAATTTTTCAAAAAATGTAGGAATTTTCAATGCAATTTCGAAATTTTTGAAAATACCTAAATTTTGAACACTTGACATTTTTAAAGAAGTAGGAACTCTTAAGAATATTTCAAATTTTGGGGAGTCTAAATTTATAACAAAATCAAAATTTGGTAAAAATCTCAACCATTCAAAAAACAATCGACATGTTCGAAAAAATTTAAAATTAGTAAATCAAAAGTTTGAAAAAGTTGAAGTTTTGTAAAAACAAAATTTCTAAAAAGTTCCAAATTCTAAAAATACGAAATTTCAAAAAAAGGTCGAAATGTTTAAAAAATCAAACCTTTCAAACTTTTTGTTTGTTTGTTTATTTTCAAGAGTCAAAATTTTCAAAAAATCAACATTTTGAAAAAAGTCGAAATGTTGAAAAAACCAAATCTTTCAGAAAACTACATTTTCAAAAGCCAAAATTTTCAAAAAATCAACGTTTTGAAAAAAGTAGAAACTTTCGAAGACATTTTTTACAAATTGTGAAATTTTGGAAACGGAAAAAAAAATTAAAAAGGCGAAAATTTAAAAATAATTGAAATTTGAAACATATTCAAAATTTTCAAAAAAAAAAGTCAAAGTAGGGGGTGTTCAAATTAAAAAGTCATAAACTCGACTGAGGTTATTTGTTAAAATATTGATTGATTTGTTTAATTTGTCAAATTCTTAAAAAAAGGCGTACAAAAATTTGAAACATTCAAAAAATAAAAAAAATAAAAAAATATTGAGACTTCGAATCAAATTCAAATAAAAAAAAATGAAATTAAAATATCGAAAATTTTCAAAAAATGTAGGATTTTGCAATGCACTTTCGAAATTTTTGAAAATACCTAAAATATGAAGACTCATAATTTTCAAAGAAGTGGAAATTTTTAAAAAATTGCAAATTTTTGGGAGTCTACATTTAAAAACAAAAATCAATATTTGGGAAAAATCTCAACCTTTCAAAAAACAATCGGCATTTTAAAAAAAATTTAAAATTAGTGAATCAAAAGTTTAAAAAAGTTGAAGTTTTGAAAAAACAAGATTTTTAAAAAGTTCCAAATTCTTAAAATACGAAATTTCAAAAAAAGTCGAAATGTTTGGATAAACCAAGTCTTTTAAAAAACTACATTTTCAAAAGCCAAAATTTTAAAAAAATCAACGTTTTGAAAAAAGTCGAAACTTTCGAAGACATTTTTCAAAAATTGTGAAATTTTGGAAACAGAAAAAAATAAATTTAAAAAGGCGCAAATTTAAAAATAACCCAAATTTGAAACATATTCGAAATTTTCAAAAAAAAAAGTCCAAGTGGAGGGTATTCAAATTAAAAAGTCATAAACTCCACTGAGGTTATTTGTTAAAATATTAATTGAATTGTTTAATTTGTCAAATTCTTAGAAGAAACGCAAAAAATTTTGAAGCATTCAAAAAATAAAAAAATATCGAGAATTCGAATTAAGTGCAAATTAAAAAAAAAATGAAATTAAAATATCGGAAATTTTTAAGAAATTGTAGGAATTTTCAAAATACTGATTGATTTGTTTAATTTGTCAAATTCTTTGAATTTTAAGTCTGTCAGATGACAGCTTGGCTGTCGAAACGCGTTAGGGCAACGTTTGTTGTGTTTTTTAATCTTTCTTGATTTCAGGAGACAAGTTCTGTATTTCAATTTTTGAAGATAACTAAGGATCAGTCCGTTCCACAAAAAAAAAAGTCTAAATTAGCAAAAACTTCAAAAATTTAAAGAAGATCAATATGCGCAGTTTGATAATTTAGGGAGGAAGTTAAAGTTAGAATTTTCCGAAATTTAATTTTATTCAGGCAAATTATGCAAACAATAAGTACAATTTTGGTCACCCCATTTGGCCCCCTGCATGTTGGACACGCACAATACACCTGAAAAGTATAACAAGTTGAACTTTGAATAAAAATTGAAATTTAGAAAGGAAGACGAATCTTAAGAAACAAGTCTGCATTTTACGGAAATGCTAGAGAATTTAAAAAATATTTGAAATTGTTAAAAACAATGAATTTTGACAAAAAAGGGGAAATTTTGAACAACATTTTAAAACGAAGTCGAAATTGTAGAAGTATTTTCGAGAAAAATGTCGAAATTACGTGAACAAAGGCAAGTAGAATGCAACCTAGACTGTATGCAGCCCTCCAGGTGTGTATAGTGATCATAGGTAGCTGAACTACCAACAAGTTGCCACTTGGTGAAGCGGTTGCTCTCTAGGAAAAAGTTCCCAGAAGACAAGGATTCTAATGCACAGACCAATAGGTTTGAAAATTTATTAGATTTGAAATTCTAACAAGATCGATACTGGTGTTTGGTTTCCAAACTTCGAATCTAATAAATGCTCAAACCTATTGGTGTGTGCATTAGTACGTGAACAAAATCAAAATTTAAAAAGAAGTCAAGAAAAAGCAAATAAGTCGAAAGCTTTTCTTGGGTTTTTTTAACCTTTTAGTGGTCGTAAATCACTTTCAAAGTTTCATAAACCCTAGAGATCCCCCACCTCTTGACTAAATAAAATTTTATCATCCTACAAGTAGCTGTGACAGTGTGACAACCAAAAAAAAAAACCAAAAGCTCATCAACTCCAATTGTTCCTTGAAGAGTCCACTATATTTTTAACGATTAAAAACAAAGCTTATGTCATGAAAAAAAAAGGTCACCCAGTCTTAATCTTGCATCTTCCTGTTCGCAAATTTTTTTGTACCCATACATAGGTAACGACTAAAGAAATTTGGATTTGCAAATTTTCAGTTCTTTTTCGTAAATTCGATTAATTTAAAATATTTTTTTTAAGTTTGGCGATGATGAAGTTTCAACATTAGTACTTTTTTTGACGATTTCGACCTTTGTTCAAATGTTTGACCATTTTGCGAAGTTTTGACTCTTTTTGAAATTTTCGACATTTTCGCGAAGTCTCAACGTTTATGTAAATTTAAATTTATTTGGAAAAATTCAACTTTTCTGTAGATTTCGACTTTTAAAAAGTTGGATTTTCCATAATCTTGACTTTTAAATCCGTCGATTTTTTCAGGATTTACACTTTTTTTAACTTCGACAATTATCATCAAAATTCCGACCCAAAAGTTTTGACTTTTTTTTGGACTTCTTGAACATTTCGACCAGTTTCCACATTTTTTATTTAATATAGGTTAGGGTTACGAAACCCTGTATTAAAAGTTACAAATTTAGGAAAAAAGAGGAATTTTGGGAAAAAATCGAGTTAAACTGCAGCAAAAAAATTAAATTTTCAGAAAACCCAATTTTGGGAACGGTAACGAAATTTAAAAAAACTATATCTATATGATGAATTTAAGAAAAAGTTGAAAACTTCGAAAATAGGAGATTTTTCAAAGTGTAAAACAAATTTTGGAGAAAAAGTCAAATTTTCAGAATAATAAAAATTTCTCAAGGTGTCCCACCATTCCTGGAAATAAATCAAGCAGGGCTGTCAGAAATGAATTTAAACTGTGTTCTATCAATGTTTTTTGTTCGCAGGATAACAAGATAATGGTGAACGCCAGCCATCCCGCCGATCATATCCCATCGGCTGTCCGGCTGAATATCGGCGATCAGCAGAAGATTCAAAGTACGGAGCGTATCCGACGCTGTCGCTGTTGGCCGAGGAGACTGCGCTTTCGCTTCGTAGCGAATGCCCTCATTAGCGTTATTGGTGAGTAAACACGAAATGAGCTGTTGTTTTATCTGAACAAATGGGGCCATAAGCCTAGAATGCCGTAAGTTACAACATACAACAATTAATCACATTTCATAGACTTCCACCTTCACGTGCCTTATTCATCTCGATTAGGCGGAGTGACAAGATTTTCATTATGTTAGCATGTAGCGCACAATTCGCTGGTTACGTTCCTTCGATTGACGTCATCGGCGATTTATTCAAATTCATGCGTACACCGTCGAAACGGTGACTTGATATTTATCGTACCTTTGATAACATTAGAAAATATTTAGACTCTTGACAAATAGCAAATCATTCCAACGCTTGCTTAGCTTTCGTAAACAATGGCTCAGTTTTGGTAAGTTCATTTCAATTATTTTTACGAGGCCAAATCGTTTTTCAAAGGATCAATTAAATATTCTGATGATATTAGGATGGAAATCAAAGATTCCTTTGATTTACTCAACGATGAGAATCATTCGTTTGCTGGTCGTTTTGTTCTAGTGATTAGTGTTAATTACCATTGGGTGAACACTACCATATCAGAAAGGAATACTCCTTTGAACGCCATACAATATGTAAATACTTCTTTGATCACCATACAAAACGTAAATACTCCTTTTATTAGTTCTTTGACACGCTCCAATCCCGGAAGAAGTATATCCTGTACTTCTTTGACCCCAGACGAATAATAAATTAGTTTTTGATTTACTAGTCATCTAGTACCTACGATCTAGTTCATAGTGGCGATCATTATTGGGTGAATAAAAACAAAAATACTCCTTTAATGTGCTAGTTAGCAACTTCCAGTGATCACAAAGTTCATCATCGTTGTGCGAAAAACACCAGTCAAAACAGGAATAATCCTTTGATCGTGTTCCAGCAATCCCAGTCTGGATCATTGTTGGGTAAAAACTGCCAGAGAAAAAATTTGGTTTACTAGTTAGTCATCAGATTCTGGTGATCACAATTTATGGGAATGTACCATTGGGTAAAAACTGCCAGAGAAAAAATTGGTTTACTATTCATTAGATTCTGATGGTCACAATATTTATGGGAATTCCTCTCATTTGCTTATCGTCTTCTTTTGGTGGTTACAGTATTTCATCATTAGGTGGAGACAAACTGAACTTGTCATACCAAAAAGAAATATTTCTTTGATCACCAAACCAAATAAGAAATAAGAATACTTTTTTGACCTACATACGAACAAAAAATGATTTGTGCTAGTCATCAAGTGCCGACGATCATAGTGTGGATCATTGGTGGATCAAATGAAAAAAAAATACTTCTTTGATTTGCTAGTCATCAAATTCCAATGATCACAATACTGATCAACGTTGGGTGAAAAATACCAGTCGAAAAAGGAATACTTTTTTGATTTCTTAATCGTAAAGTTTCACCAATCACAATTTGGTTCATTCTTGGGCAAAAAGCACCAAACAGGGATAAGTAGTTAATTTGACGAACTCGTTCTTCTAAGACTTCACCTTCATATGCAGATTTTTGGTTGTTCTCGCCAGCCTTCATGGGAATAAATAGAGAAACAATGACAAAAATGTGGGTTGCATTCGGGGTTGACTTGCCTAAACAACGTCTTCTGTACAGGACTCTTGGTCACCGAATTTTGCTGTTAAGTGAGTGTTCTTTGGATATGACATCTAAGTGGATGCCTAAACAACCCTTTCTTTTGGGTTCAACTGTACAATCATTCTGATCAATGCACTTCTTTGTCATCAAATTTTGCTGTTAACTGAGTTTTCTTTGGGTATGACATCTAAGTGGATGCCTAAACAACCCTTTCTTTTGGGTTCAACTGTACAATCATTCTGATCAATGCACTTCTTTGTCATCGAATTTTGCTCTTAAGTCGAAGTGTGTTCCCAGGGTCTGACCTCGGGGTGAACGTCTGAACGACTGAGCCACTTTTTTTTGAGTTCAATCGTACAATCATTCTGAGAAATGGACTCTAGGTCACCAAATTTGCTATTGAGTCGAAGAGTATTCTTTGAGTCTGAACTCGAGGTTGACATAAGATGCCTAAGCAACGTTTTTTTTTTGGTTAAACTGAAAAATGAACTCTTAGTAATCGAATTTTGCGGTTGAGTCGAAGAGTATTCTTTCAGTCTGATCAACCGGCAGTAGCATGTTCTGTATGGAAGTTATGGAAGCACAACTTCCCTTCCAATAAAAAGAAGTACATTTCGCAGCTTGATTAAGAGTATACTTTGGGTCTAACGTCGAGGTGGTCATTGGATACCTAAGCAATCTTTATTTTGAGTTCAACTGTACAATTATTCTGAGAAATAAACACTTGGTCACCGAATTTTGCGATGTCCTCTGGGTCTGATTTCATGGCAGACGTAGGATGTCTAAGCAAACTTTTGTTTTGGGTTCAATGCTGTAATCATCCTGAGAAATGGACTCTTTATTACCGAATTTTCCGATTGACTCGAAGAGTGTTCTTTAAATCTGACTAGGCGGCAGTAGCGTGTTCTGCGTGGAAGCTATGAAAGCACTGCTTTCCTTACAATATGAAGCTGTACATTTCGCAACTTCATTAAAAATGTTCTTTGGCTCTGACTTCGGGGCGGATGCTTTGGGTCTAAACTTGCCTAAACAACCTTTTCTTTTGGGTCAGCTGGACAATCATTCTGCGAAATGGACTCTAGGTCAACAAATTTGGTGTTGAGTCGAAGAGTATTCTTTGAGTCTGAACTCGAGGTTGACATAGGATGCCTAAGCAACGTTTTTTTTTTTGGTTAAACTGAAAAATGAACTCTTAGTTATCGAATTTTGCGGTTGAGTCGAAGAGTATTCTTTCAGTCTGACCAGCCGCCAGTAGCATGTTCTGTATGGAAGCTATGGAAGCACAACTTCCCTTCCAATAGGAAGAAGTACATTTCACAGCTTGATTAAGAGTATTCTTTGGGTCTGACTTCGAGGTGGTCATTGGATGCCTAGACAATCTTTATTTTGAGTTCAACTGTACAATTATTCTGAGAAATAAACACTTGGTCACCGAATTTTGCGATGTCCTCTGGGTCTGACTTCATGGCAGACGTAGGATGTCTAAGCAAACTTTTGTTTTGGGTTCAATGCTGTAATCATCCTGAGAAATGGACTCTTTATTACCGAATTTTCCGATTGACTCGAAGAGTGTTCTTTAAATCTGACTAGGCGGCAGTAGCGTGTTCTGCGTGGAAGCTATGAAAGCACTGCTTCCTTACAATATGAAGCTGCACATTTCGCAACTTCATTAAAAGTGTTGTTTGGCTCTGACTTCGGGGCGGATGCTTTGGGTCTGAACTTGCCTAAACAACCTTTTCTTTTGGGTCAGCTGGCCAATCATTCTGCGAAATGGACTCTTGGTCACCGAATTTTGCTGTTTAGTCAAAGAGTGTTCTTTAGGTTTGACTTCTGGGGGGACGTAGAATGTCTAAGCAACATTTTTTTGGGTTCAACTGTATAATCATTCTGAGAAATGTACTCTTGGTCACCGAATCTTCCAGTTGACGCAAAGAGTGTTCTTTGAACCTGGCTAGGCGCCAATAGCGTGTTCTGCATAAAAACTATGGAAGCACAGCTTCCCTTACAATATGAGGAAGTGCATTTCGCAGCTTGATTAAGAGTGTTCTTTGGGTCTGACTTCGGGGTGGACGTAAGATACCTAAACAACCTTTTCTTTTGGGTTCAATTGTACAATCATTCTGAGAAATGGACTCTTGCTCACCGAATTTTCCTGTTGAGTCGAAGAGTGTTCTTTGGGGCTGATTTAGAGGAGGACGTAGGATGCTTAAGAAACCTTTTTGTTTGGGTTCAACTGTATAATCTTTCTGAGAAATGTACTCTTGGTCACCAATTTTTCCGGTTGACTCGAAGAGTGTTCTTTGAATCTGACTAGGCGCCAATAACGTGTTCCGCATGAAAGCTATGGAAGCACAGCTTCCCTTGCAATATGAGGAAGTGCATTTCGCAGCTTGATTAAGAGTGTTCTTTGGGTCTGACTTCGGGGTGAACATAAGATACCTAAACAACCTTTTCTTCTGGGTCCAACTGTACAGTCATTCTGAGAAATGGACTCTTGGTCACCGAATTTTGGTGTTGAATCGAAGAGTGTTCTTTCGGTCTTCTGACTTCAGAGTAGACGTATGATGCCTAAGCAACCTTTTTTTTTGGGTTCAACTGTATAATCATTCCCAGAAATAGACTCTTGGTCACCGAATTTTGGGGTTGAGTCGAAAAATGTTCTTTGGGCCTGACTAGGCGGCAGTAGCATGTTCTAAGTGGAATTTATGGACGCACAGCTTCCCCTCCAATATGAGGAAGTACGTTTCGCAGCTTGATTAAGAGTGTTCTTTGAGTCTGACTTCGAGGAGGACGTAGGATGTCTAAGCAACCTTTGTTTTGGGTTTCACTGTACAATAATTTTGAGAAATGAAGTCTTGGTCACCCAATTTCGCTGTTGAGTTGAAGAGTGTTCTTTGGGTATAACTAGACGGCAGTAGCGTGTTCTACGTGGAAGCTATGGAAGCACAGCTTCCCTTCCAATATGAGGAAGAACGTTTCGCAGCTTGATTAAGAATGTTCTTTAGGTTTGACTTCAGGATGGACATTGCATGTCTAAGCAGTCTTTATTTTGAGTTCAATTGTACAATCATTCGGAGAAATGGACTCTTGGTCACCGAATTTTCCTGTTGAGTCGAAGAGTGTTCTTTGCGTCTGACTTCGGGGGGACGTATGATGCCTAAGCAACCTTTTTTTGTGTTCAGCTGTATAATCATTCTGAGAAATGGACTCTTGGTCACCGAATTTTGAGGTGTTCTTTGGGTCTGACTTCGGGGTGGACGTGGGATGCCTAAGCAACGTTTTCTTTTGGGTTCAACTGTACAATCATTCTGAGAAATGGAGTCTTGGTCACCCAGTTTTGCTGTTTAGTTGAAGAGTGTTCTTTGGGTATGACTAGGCGGCAGTAGCGTGTTCTACGTGGAAGCTATGGAAGCACAGCTTCCCTTCCAATATGAGGAAGTACGTTTCGCAGCTTGATTAAGAGTGTTCTTTGGGTCTGACTTCGGGGTGAACGTAAGATACCTAAACAACCTTTTCTTCTAGATCCAACTGCAGAATCCCTCTCAAAAATGGACTCTTGATCACCGAATTTTGCGCTTGAGTCAAAGAGTGTTTTTTAAGTCTGACCAGCTGGCAGTAGCATGTTCTATATGGAAGCTATGGAAGCACAGCTTCTCTTCCAATATAAGAAAGTATATTTCGCAGCTTGATTAAGAGTGTTCTTTGGGTCTGACTTCGGGGCGGACGTATGATGCCTAAGTAACCTTTTTTTTTGGGTTCAACTGTATAATCATTCTGAGAAATGGCCTCTTGGTCACCGAATTTTGAGGTTAAGTCGAAGAGTGTTCTTTGGGCCTGACCAGGCGACAGTAGCGTGTTCTAGGTGAAAGCTATGGAAGCACAGCTTCCCTTGCAATATGAAGAAGTATCTACATTTCGCAGCTTGATTAACCAAAGGGCGCTGGTGGCACTCTTAATACGAACTTCTTCTATTCGAGGATTTTTCAACGTTTTTCTTCTCAAAATTTGGAAAATTTTCAAGGAATTTAGAATTATAAACTCTAAGTTCCCCCAACTGGATTTTTTATGTTAAGTTCGAGTTTTGTCAAAATTTCGACTCTTTTTTCAAACTTCATATTCTGCACTGAAAACTCGCAATATTTTTACTTTATTTTTAAAAATTTGGCCTTATTTTGAAAATTTTAATATTTCCAAAAATGTCGAGCTTAAAAAATCAAAACTTCAGCTGAAATCTACAAATTTGAAATTTGTTTTAAAAAATGTTTGACTGCAAAGTCGAAATTTCAAGAAAAAGGTAAACTTTCAAGCCGTAATTCTGAAATTAAGATCGAATCCAGAATGAACGTGAATATGTGACATATTTTTCAAAATTTCTAATTCAAATTTCCACATCTTTCCCTACATTTGTTGAACTTTTTTCTTAAAATCTGGAGTTTGACCTTGAAATTGAAATTTTTTTTAACTTGATAATCAAGATCGGGTTTTTGTTTTTTACTCTAATTCCAACATGCAATTCTTTTCTAAATTTTCAACTTTTTTTTTTCAAAATCTCCACTTTCTTAAAATTGCAAATTCCTCCCCCCCTTTTTTTTCTAGCTAAATAGTCAAGATTGGGCTTCTCTAACGTTTTTCTCACGAAATTTCGATTCTATCTGGAAAAATTTTAACCTTTCCCAAAATGTAGGTTTGGTATAAAGTTGAAAAATTTAGAAAAAACAAGCTCTATCTGACCTCAAACTGAAAAATTCCAGAAAAGAGTTGAAAGCGCGAAAAAAAAGTTACAACGAATACAAAAAAATTAAATTTTGAAAGGAAAATTTATCACAAAATTTACTATAGCTATATAGCTATAGCTATAGCATAAGATTTGTAGAAAAAAAGGTCGGAATTCTGAGTTAGCCTCAAAATTTTAAAAGCAAATCAAAACATTTTAAAAGTATGGAGTTTCCAGGAAAAAACGTCAATATTTTAAAAAAGTTTAACTTTTTAGTAAAAATTTAAGTAATTTTAGAAAAAAGGTAACAGTTTAAGCTAGAAACGTTCAGAAAAAAGTCGAAATTTAAGATGAGGACATTTTAAAAATTTCAAAAAAAATCTATTGGAATTTATTACAAAATTCTCGATTTTTTAGTTTAGATTCAAGCAGGAAAATTGGGGGTCTACATTTTCAAATGTGGAAAATGAAAATTTTTAAAAATAGTTGCAGTTTAATAAAAAAGATCGAAGTTTTAAATAGAAGCAGAAGTTTTTTATTAAATTTCCAATTTTGAAAGGTCAAAATTTAAAAAAAAAAGTCGAAAATTTTGAATAAGCAAATATTCCTTCTAAAAAGAGAGGGGCGCCTCGCTGTTTGTTTGAGAAGTCCTGCTGTATGGTATTGGATTTATATGATACATCGAATATCGAGTAAATTTACCGATGTATTGAAACATATCGATGATATATCTTTTTCGATACATCAATTAAATACAGCATCGATGTTTTAAAAATTTTGTGCATCCCTAATAGAGATAACAGCTTGACGGAAGGCAAATATACTGTAACGTGTAATCAATCGAACCGATAAGCCTGTAACAATACATTAGAAAATCACAAAAAGTTTTAGCGCCTGTTCGTCCATGAAAGAAACTGCTCAATGACTTGCACATTGCCTGTCCTATTTGCATGATTTAGAAGAGTCGAATCTTCATGAGGAAAAGCAAATAATTGCAGGTGCAATCTCCGAATTATAAGAAAACCTTTTGAATTAAAAAAACTGGAAAACCTAATTATACATAAAAAATTCTCAAAGTATTGAATTTAGTGTCTAAATTTCGACTTTATTCTTGAAATTTGAACCTTAGTCTTGAATTTTCGACTTTTTTTAACAGTGTACCCTTTTCTAATTCCATATCTCACTAAACTTTCAAAATATATGGAAAAAGTCTAAATTTGGAGAAATATTCGAGTTTTGGGAAAAAAAGTGGAAAATTTGAGAAAATAATAGTTATTTCGAGACTGGCTCCAAGATTTTTGATTTTTTAAATATTCCAATTTAAATAAAAACTGGATTGTTAAAATTTCTTAATTTGCGGAGTGTTCTAATGTACAAAAGTTTGAGAACCCTCTATTTTAATAAATTGACTGGTTCAGTTGATTGTATCGATTCAGCTTGTAGTCCAAAGGAATAACTATCGTTATGTCGTAAAATTGCATCGTTAAGCTTTAAAATTACGTTAATTTTTGTTCATTACCCATAAAAGAAATGTAACATAGCTCATTTGAATAATGTACGTTATTGTGAAGTTAATGTTACGGAGCTGGTTATTAATTCCTTGTTATAATAACTTAGTCTAAAAACTACAAACAGAAGGGGGAATTTAAATACGAAATGTTCAACCGCAATATCACAACACTGATTTGAATTAAAAAGGAAGCGGAAACCATTTAAATTATGTTGTTAATTTCTATAGGAACCTCAAGTGTCCCGTCTAAACTTATGTAAATATTCAAAGCTTGAATTTTTAATTACATCACGTATTTTATACAGTTTACCTATCTGTCTGATATTATTTTATCTTTCGTATTGTTCGTTCCCTTGTCGTTAAAGTCGTAATTTCAAAAGGTAGCTAAGCGTTCAGTTTCACATTTGTATATTATTTTGTGGTAAAATAGTTTCACAATCTTAAAAAAAATAGTTGATTTTTAACTCTTTGAAAATGCCGAAGGTAAGCCAGTGTTGCTTAATTTAATGAGGCGTTATTTTTGCTCCCATTTTGATATACTTTATCACACATATTGGTGTTCACTGTTTCTTCATATCAGTCGAATGAAGGTTTTCAAAATTTAATCTGAACGGCGAAAAAATTGACTTGAAGACAGCGTTAAAACTCGCTCAACAAAAACAACAATTAAGCCTGAAATTATGTACGTTTTTGTTTCAACAAAATACTGGATCAATTTGAGATATTTATTCGAATTTTATAAAATACGTCCGCTGTAATCTATTTATAAAATTCCTGTTAAAATACGTGCAGCATTTATGTACTACAACCTTTAACTGCTGTTAACAAGCCTATAAAATAACAAGCGTACGAAACAATCAAAGTTTAAGTATAAATTTTAGTAAAAAAGTTTCACTTTTGCATTATAATACGAATCGTGATGTTTTTAATTATCCAAGGTACGTACGAAATTTGCCACTTTTTTTCATGGTTATTAAAAGAAGAAAATAGGTAATAGATCAGTTATTTAATCGTGAGTTAATCGCTTCTTTTATTTTGGCGCCTCCAGTTTCAAAATGAGATGAACCATTCCCAAAGATAGCATATGAGCTCTTCTACTTATTACAAAATTATTAAATTATTTCTAAACTGATGATCTTAGCTTCAACTCTGTGTTTGGACTGCATGAATTACGCAATGACTTAAAAAGATGTAATTAAAAACTCATTAAGTTCTGCATGAACCAATTTAATAGCATAAAAGTTTGGCATTTTTTATGATTCACAATTTTTGTGGAACAAAACTGGGAATCATTAAACAGTTTTTTGCATGCACTAGATAAGGGATACTTGATGTGATTTAATAAGGAAATAAAATCACTTATTCTTACTATAACAATTTTATTATTTTTTTAATACGTAAGTCAAGTTTTAAGGAGGTTTCTACAGCATAGAATATTTTGTGGTTATAGGAAAGTGCCCAGCACTTTTTATACTGTTACGGACTTATCGGTTCGAATTGATTATTAACACGTGAATTGAATAATACTCACTTTATTACCAAACTAAACTCGGAACACTAGAATTCAATAATAAACTCATTTATTTACTTCTAACTACTAACTCACTAATTACACTGACTGACTCCAACTGACTCGAGGGAAAGGCGATCGCCTTATATAGTTTTGGCTCCAAGGTTCTAGAAGTATCTCGCAGATAAGGCCTATCGTTTGCCGAAATTTCTGGAACGCTTATATGGCGTTTGCTTCGTTATTGCGGCCGCTTTCCCCTTATCAGATCTTTCTAGAAAATTTTCTTACGTACTAAATTCTATAATTTACATTTCGTTACAATATTAAGCAGCAAAATTTATCTAATATGAATAATTAATTTTACTTTGTTACAACTCTGAATAAGTTAGTAAAAATATTAAAATTTCGCCTTGTAATCCCATGGCTCGAATTCTTCTTGATGTTTTTAACAGTTGGTGGTACGTACGAATGTTCCCCAATTTATATTCATTAACGCACTGTCTGTTAAATTAGGGCACGCCGACAGGAACCCCGAAATCGTTTAAATCATTGTTACAGCGGAGGGTTTTAATCAATTTTAACCATAGCCCACATTTGCAATAAAGCTGTTCGCTGCAGGAATCGAGGTAATGAAAGCTGCTACGCTTTAATTAACTCAGAACAACAAAATGTTTCCAATGTTAAACACAATAACGCTTTCGATGGGATCGTTTGGGGGTCGAACGGGGGCCGATTTTTACCCCTAATTGTGGAGAGTTTGGGGCGCATTGTTTGCCACCTGATTACTTCCTAAGGTTTCGAGTTGGTTACTTTTTTTTAATGAAACGGTGACGCCAAACGATATTGAATTTAATACTTGCTCGAAAATTATTTCCAAAGGTTTCTAATTTTTATATATGAAAGATTCAGTCTTTTGAGAAGTTTGCCAACTAAAGCTGAAAAAAATAATCGAAAATTTGGTCTAGTTTGGGGAGAGAATAAATGTGTTGAAATGTAAAATTTATTTCAAGGATAATTTAAATATTTTACAAACTGGACTTGGTAAACTAAAATAAATTTAGTGTAATTCAAAACAAGTTAATAAGGACCAAAAAATAGAAAAAAACATCTCGAAAGGCGGAACCAATAGTTTGAGAACCACCCGACTAGATTCTTCATCCCCCAAGCTTATTGAATCAGCACGAATTGCATTTGATCAAGTTTCTAATTTTTAGTAAATCACTAAAGTATCTCTAATTACTCCATCATTCGCTAAAACGATTCTACATTAATTAAAATTTATTATCCTAGGACTTGCTTTCAATTTCATAGAATTGAACACTTAATTCTTAGAATCAACAAACTGAATACTTCCATTTTCTTCGGCATTAGTTTTAATTGAGTTTTGGGGGCCGACGCGGCGGTGGGCTAATTAAATTCTTTATGCCACTGTAACAGTTCATTCTAATTTAGCCGCCATTATTTGGTGGCCGCGTAAAATTGAGCCTTCTTTGTTAAACTACCAACTTAATTATCTACTATTTTCGGTGAGCCATTTAAATTCCTCAACGCGAACGGATTTAATCCCACCCGAAATAGATGCCCATCAGCTTCGAAAATAAACTGATACCGGTCGAAAATTAATTGATGATGGTCGATTTTTCGCACCGGGGACTGCTCCACATCCGAGCTTTTATGGCAAAGCTCGTAACGATAGGATTAACTTTGAAATGGAAAATAAATTTTGGCCGCTTCTGCTTTTATGGACCTTTGGATTTTGAAGGATTAAACCGCAGTCTGTGCAGGTGTATATCAAAGTTTTTTTTAAATATGTCAATTTTGTTGCGTTTTTATCGTTAATAAAATTTAATAGTTATGAATATGTCAATAGTTGTTAATTATATAAATTAATTATATTATTTGCAATCTATTGATTACAAAGTTGATGCAAAAAATTAAATAAAAAGCTCTTAGAAGTTTTACAATGCCAATCAGAGTTTTTTCTATTTAAAATAATTTGAGGGCTCCAGAATTACATCCTACCAAAACAAGATGACATATTCATCATTATAGTCGACTAAGGAAACTGTTTCAAATTTCGTTCCTTTTATAAAAGTAGATAGAATTAGAATTCCTTTTATTCATTGAAATTTTTGACACTTTCGGAATTGGGTTTGGTCAACAAAACAGATCCTACATCTTTTTGAAAACTTGAGGGTACTAGAATACTTCCTGGCAACTTAGCTGCTTCAGAATTCCATTTCTTTGCCAAAACTTGGAAAAGTTAAGTTGAGGAAGCTTGGAGTCTCCATAATTATATTTCATTGCATCTTGACAGCTTCAGAAATCGTTAGCTGAAGAAAACTGCAGGTTTCGATTTTTTCGAGAAAATTAGAGAGCATCGGGACTCTTCCCTTTCAAAAAAACTTTCTTTAACTCTCAAAAAAAGTCTTCAGAATTCCATGTCATTAGGAAAAGCAAACAGTTTCAGAATTTTATTTACTCTCGAGAACTTGAGAGGTTGGGGATTGTTTAGCTGAAGAAAGATTTTAAAATTGCAGATTAATAATTTTCTCGAGGAAATTTAAGAAAATCAGAACTCATTCCCGTCAAAAAACTTCAGATCTTCAGAGTTCGATGTCATCAGGAAAATAAGCAGGATTCGGAATTTTATTTTTTTTTTTCGAAAACTTGACAGCTTCAAAATTATTTAGCTCAAGAAAATTTTAAAACTGCAGATCTCAATTTTCTAGAGAAAATTTAAGAGAATCAAGACTCCTTTCCTTAAAAAAACTCTATATGTCCAGGATTCCATGTCGTCAGGAAAGTAAAAAAGTTTCAGAATTTTATTTTTTCTCGAAAACTAGAGAGATTGGGAATCGTTCAGCTGAAGAAAAATTTTAAAATTGCGGATTAATAATTTTCTCGAGAAAATTTAAGAGAATCAGAACGCATTCCCTTCAAAAAATGTCAGATATTCAGAGTTCTATGTCATTAGGAAAATAAGCAGGTTTCAGAATTTTATTTTTTTTTTCGAAAACTTGACAGCTTCGGAATTTTTTAGCTAAAGAAACTGCAGATCTCAATTTATTTTTATAATTTTATAATTTATATTTAGAGAAAATTTAAGAGAATCAAGACCCCTTCCTTCAAAAAAAGTTCAGGATTCCATGTCATCAGGATAATAAAAGAGTTTCAGATTTTTATTTTTTCCCATAAACTTTAGAAATTCACAGTTATTTAGCTCAAAAAATTGTAAAATTGCAGATTTTAGTTTCCTCGAGAAAATCTAAATTCAAAAAAGTTTGAGGTTTTAAGGACCCTTGTTCATCAGAAAAATAAGAAAGTTTAAGAATTTCATTTTTTCTCGAAAATTTGACAGCCTTAGAATTATTTAAATCAAGAGAATTCTTAAACTGCAGATTTTAATTTCCTCGAGAAAATTTAAGAGAATCAAAACACATTCCCTTCAAAAACCCCAAGTTCTTCAGAATTCCATGTCATCAGGGAAACGAGACAGTTTCAGAGTGTTATTCCATTTAGAAATCTAGCGAAATGGAGTATTCTTTGGCTCAGGAAAATTTTAAAACTGCAGCTCTTAATTTCCTCGAGAAAATTTAAGAGAATCAAGACCCCTTCCTTTAAAAAAGTCTATATGTTTAGGATTCCATATCATCGGGAAAGTAAAAGAGTTTCAGAATTATATTTTTTCCCGAAAACTCGAGAGATTGGGAACTGTTTAGCTAAAAAAATATTTTAAAATTGCAGATTAATAATTTTCTCGAAAAAATTTAACAGAATCAGAACTAATTCCCTTAAAACAAACTTCAGATTTTCTGAGTTCTATGTCATTAGGAAAATAAGTATATTTGCAGATTTTTTTTTTTTCGAAAACATGACAGCTTCAGAATTTTTTAGCTCAAGAAAATTTTAAAACTGCAGATCTCAATTTCCTAGAGAAAATTTAAGAGAATAAAGACTCCTTCCTTTAAAAAAAACTATATTTTCAGGATTCCATGTCATCAGGAAAGTAAAACAGTTTTAGAATTTTATTTTTCCTCGAAAATTTTAGAGGTTCATAATTATTTACCTCAAAAAATTATAAAATTGCAGATTTTAATTTTCTCGAGAAAATCTGAGAGAATCAGAAATCCTTCTTTCAAAAAAGTTTGAGGTTTTAAGGACCCTTTGTCATCAGAAAAATAAGAAAGTTTAAGAATTTTATTTTTGCTCGAAAATTTGACATCCTTAGATTTATTTAGGTCAAGACAATTCTTAAACTATAGATTTTAATTTCCTCGAGAAAATTTGAGAAAACTAGAGCTCATTCCCTTTAAAAAAAAAATTTTTCAGAATTCCATGTCATTGGGGAAATGAGACAGTTTCAGAATGTTATCCATTTTAGAAATCTAGCAAAATGCAGAATTCTTTAGCTCAGGAAAATTTTAAAACTGCAATTCTTAATTTCCTCGAAAAAATTTAAGATAACCAAGAGCCCTTCTTTAATAAAAATTTATATGTTCAGGATTCCATGTCATGAGGAAAGTAAAAAAGTTTCAGAATATTATTTTTTCTCGAAAACTTGAAAGGATGGGAATTGTTTAGCTGAAGGAACATTTTAAAATGGCAGATTAATAATTTTCTCGGGGAAATTTAAGAGAATCAGAACTCATTCCCTTCAAAAAACTTCAGATCTTCAGAATTCTATGTCATTAGGAAAATAAGCAGGTTTCAGATTTTTTTTTTTTTTGAAAACATGACAGTTTCGGAATTTTTTAGCTCAAGAAAATTTTAAAACTGCAGATCTTAATTTCCTCGAGAAAATCTAAAGGAATCCAGAACCCATCCTTTAAAAAAACTCTACACGCTCAGGATTCCATGTCATCAGGAAAGTAAAAGAGTTTCAGAATTTTATTTCTTTCTCGAAAACTTTAGAGATTCATAGTTATTTAGCTCAAAAAATTGTAAAATTGCAGATTCTAGTTTCCTCGAAAAAATCTGAGAGAATCAGAAATCCTTCCTTTCAAAAAAGTTTCAGGTTTTAAGGACCCTTTGCCATCAGAAAATAAGAAATTTTATTTTTTTTCGAAAATTTGACAGCCTTAGAGTTATTTAGATCAAGACAATTTTTAAACTGCAGATTTTAATTTCCTCGAGAAAATTTAAGAAAATCAAAGCTCTTTTCCTTCAAAAGAAAACCCGAATTCTTCAGAATTCTATGTCATTAGGGAAATGAGACAGTTTCAGATTGTTTTTCCTTTTAGAAATCTTGAGAAATGCAGGATTCTTTAGCTCAGGAAAGTTTTAAAACTTCAGATCTTAATTTACCCGAGAAAATTTAAGAAAAGCAAGACCCCTTTTTTAAATAAACTCTATATGTTCAGGATTCCATGTCATCGGTAAAATAAAAGAGTTTCAGAATTTTATTTTTTCTCGAAAGCTTTAGAGCTTCATAATAATTTAGCTCAAGAAATTGTAAAATTTCAATATTTAATTTCTTCGAGAAAATCTGGGAGAATCAGAAATTCCTTCTTTCAAAAAAGTTTCAGGTTTTAAGGGTCTTTACCATCAGAAAAATAAGAAAGTTTAAGAATTTTTTTCTCGAAAATTTGACAACCTTAGAATAATTTAGATTAAGACAGTTCTTAAACTGCAGACTTTACAAAACCAGAATTCTTTAACTCAAGAAAATTGTTAAACTGCAGGCTTTAAGTTCCTCAAGAAAATTTGAAGGATCAGAATGCCTTCTCTTAAAAAAAACTCGAATTCTTCAGGATTTCGTGTCGTCGGAAAAATAAAAGTTTTAGAATTTTATTTCTTCTGGAAGATTTGACATCTTCGGAATTCTTTAGCTCAGGAAATTTTAAAACTGCAGATTTTAAATTCCTCGAGGAAATTTTAAAACTTTTTCCCTTCAAAATTTGGGGTTTTCAAGATTTCATGTCATCAGAAATTTAAGAAAGTTTTAGAATTCTATCTCTTCTTAAAATCTTGACAACTTGAGAAGAAATTGTAAAACTGATGCTTTCGACTTCCTCAAGAAAATTTGAAAAATCTCGTGGTCTTCATATCGTCGGGAAAATAAGAAAGTTTTAGAATTTTATTTCTTCCCGAAAAATTAACAGCTTCAGAATTCTCTAGTTCAAGAAAAATTTAAAACTGCAGACTTCAATTTCCTTAAAAAATGTCAAGAGAATTGGAGCTCCTTTCTTTTATAAAAAAATCGAGATCTTTAGGATTCCATGTAATCAGGAAAATAAGAAAGTTTCAGAATTTTATATCTTGTAGAAAACTTGCCAGCTTCAGATTTCTTTAGCACAAGAACAGTTTAAAACTACAGACCTCAATGTTCTCAAGAAAATTTGAAAGAATCGGAATGTCTTCTCTTTAAAAATAATAGAAGTCTTCAGAATTCCGTGTCATCAGGAAGATGATGAATTTTCAGAATTTTATTTCTTCTTGGAAAATTGACAGCTTCAGAATTCTTTAGCTCAAGAAAAGTGTAATACTGCAAATTTAGGTTTCCTCGAGAAAATTTGAGAGAATCGAAATTTTTTTCTTCAAAAACAAATTCTAGCTCTTCAGGATTCAGTGTCATCAGGAAAATAAGAAAGTTTCACAATTTTATTACTTCTTAAAAATTTGACAGCTTTGGAATTCTTTAGCTTAAGAAAATTTCCTCGAGAAAATTTGAGAGAATCGGGACTCCTTCCCCTCAAAATAAAACTCGTAATCTTCAGAATTCCACGTCATCAGGAAACTAAGAAAGTTTCAGTATTTTATTTGTTTGTGAAAACTTGACAGCTTCAGAATTCTTTAGCTCAAGGAAGTTTTAAAACTGCAAATTCAATTTTCTCAAGAAAATTTGAAAGAATCGGAATGTCTTCTCTTTAAAAATAATAGAAGTCTTCAGAATTCCGTGTCATCAGGAAGATGATAAAATTTCAGAACTTTATTTCTTCTTGGAAAGTTGACAGCTTCAGAATTCTTTAGCTCAAGAAAAGTGTAATACTGCAAATTTAAGTTTTCTCGAGAAAATTTGAGAGAATCGAAATTTTTTCCTTCAAAAAAAATTCTAGCTCTTCAGGATTCAGTGTCATCAGAAAAATAAGAAAGTTTCACAATTTTATTACTTCTTAAAAATTTGACAACTTTCGAATTCTTTAGCTCAATAAAATTTCCTCGAGAAAATTTAAGAGAATCAGGACTCCCTCCCCTCAAAATAAAACTTGTAATCTTCAGAATTCCATGTCATCAGGAAACTAACAAAGTTTCAGTATTTTATTTGTTTGTGAAAACTTGACAGCTTCAGAATTCTTTAGCTCAAGGAAGTTTTAAAACTGCAAATTCAATTTTTCAAGAAAATTTGAGAGAATCAGAACTCTATTCCTTCAAAAAAAAACTCGAGGTCTTCAGGATTTCATGTCATCAAAAAATAAGAATTTTTCTTTTTGAAAATTTGATAGCTTCGGAATTCCATCTTTTTTAGGAAATCTGGGGTTCAAAAAACTTAAACGTTTTATAACTCCATTTCATAACAACACTGACAACTTGATCAATAAAATTGGAAAGCTACAGATTTCAATTCCTCAAAAAAATTGAAACAGAGTTCATTTTTTTCAAAATAGTGGAGCTCTTCAAAATTATGTCACCAAGAAAACTGGAAAGCTTCAAAGAAACAAAGTTTTCTGAAAATTTGCTAGACTCAGAATTTTCTTTAATTGGAGGCAATTTGAGAGCTTCAGGTTTACGAAAATGTGAGAAAATTATAAATTTTTCTGTTCCAAAGAACTTGGGATCTTTATTTTATTAATCCAACTTGACAGCATCAGAATTCTGCTTCAAAAGCTTCAAATTTCAATTTCTTTGATAATATTCCGAAAAAACATAACTTCTCAAAAAATTAGAGGTTTTTAGAATTTTATGTTATAAAGAAAACTGGAAAGTTTAGAATACCTAAAGGTTTTACGGAACCTACATAATTTCTGTTCAAAACAAGTTGACAACTTCAAAATTTCATTTAAGAGCTTCAGGTTTACAAAAATTTTAAAAAATTGGGGATCTTTCTTTTGAAGAAAGCTTTTATTTTCTCATGATGACTTGACAACTTTAGAAGTTTGATTGGAAAGCTTCAAGTTTCGATTTCTTCAATAACATTTGGGAAAATCAGAATTTATTGTTAAAAAATTCGATGTTTTTAGAATTTTATGTCATAAGGAAAACTGGAAAGTTTCAGCATTCTATCTCATGGTAAAAATATGACACAATCAAAATTATTTCTGTTCAAAAGTTAAAAGCTTCAAAATTCCATTTTTTTTGGAAACATTGAGAGAATCAGATAAAACCACTCTTCCTAATTTTATTTTATGAAGGCAACTTGACAACTCGATAATTCTGCTTGATCAAGAAAATTCGGAATCTCACTATTTTAATTTCTTCAAAAAAAAATTGAGGAAACCTGATTTTTTTCTCTTTTAGAAGATTAGATCTTCAGAATTTTGTCTTCTGTCATCAAGAAAATTGAAAAATTTTAGTATTTTGTTCTTGAAAACTTGAGAAAATTAGATTTTTTTTTATGTTTAAGAGAAATTGAAAGCTTCAGAATTTAATATCTTAACAGAATTTAAGAAATCCACAGTATTTTCTATTCAAGAAAACTCCCTTCATCATTTTATTTGATTTGAACAATTTGACAGCTTCAGGACTCTGTTTGAGAGAAATTGAAAGCTTCAGAATTTAATATCTTAACAGGATTAAGAAATCCACAGTATTTTTTATTCAAGAAAACTCGGTTCATCATTTTATTTGATTTGAACAATTTGACAGCTTCAGGACTCTGTTTGGTGGATAGAATTGCGAAGACTCAGACTTTATTTTTTTTTAAGAAAATTTGGGAGAATCAGAATTCTTTCTCTTCAAAAAAATTGAGGTTTTTAGAATTCTGTGTCGTCAAGGAAATTGGAAATTCTAGACTACTATTTTTTCTTGAAAACTCGATCAAATGAGAATTTCTTCTCTATAAGAGACCTTTGTTTCTTTACGGAATTTTGAGGAACCCATAGGTCATTCTGTTCAACAGCACTGGGATCTTCATAATTTTGTTTTATAAATACAACTTCATAGCTTCAGAATTTTGTTTGATTGAATAAACTGAACAGTCTCAGGCTTTAGTTTTTTTAAATTTGGGAGAATCGGGAGCCCTTTTCTTCAGTAAAGTTTGGGACTTTAGCCCATGTCATCAAGAAAATTGAAAACTTTAGAATTCAGATTGCAGATTGAGAGAATAAAAATATTTCTCTTCAAGATAGTCTGAGAGCTTCAGAATTCTATCTTTTTTCGAAATTTTGAGAAAACATGGGTCATTCTGTTTAACAGAACAGGGATTTGTATAATTTTATTTTATCAATACACAGCTTCAGAATATTGTTTTACCAATGAAACTGAAAGGCCTTACACTTCAGTTTTTTAAGAAGACTTGAGGAAACTAGAATTCCTTCTCTTCAAAACAGTTGAGGCCTTCAGAATTCTATGTTATTAAGCAAATTGCAAACTGAATTCTATTTCTTCTTGAAAACTTGGGAGAATCAGAATTTGTTCTCTTAGAAATAACCTGAGAGTTTCAAAATTAACTTCATAATTTAACTTGTTTACGAAATTTTGAGAAAACCATGGCTAATTCTCTTTAACAGAACAGAAATCTCCACAAAATTTTGTAAATGCAACTTTACAGTTTTGGAATTCTGTTCTTGGAATCTTAAGAGAATCAGAATTCTGTATGTTCAAAACAATGAGAGCTTCACTTTACAGTTTTGGAATTCTGTTCTTGGGAACTTAAGAGAATACAGAATTCTTTACGTTCAAAACAATGAGAGCTTCAGAAATTAATTTTTTCAGTTTTTTAGAATAATTTTGGAGAACCAAAATTCTTTCTTCTTATATAAGTTGAGGCGTTTAGAATTGTATGTTGTCAAGGAAATTGGTTGTTTCAAATCTTCTTGGAAACTTTAGAGAATCAAAATTTTTTTTCTTCCAGACAAACCGAAAGCATCAGAATTCCATTTCTTTAGGAAATTTGAAGAAAAGCTAGGTTGATTCTATCCAGCAGAACAGGGACCTGCATAATTTTATTTTGTGAATAAATACAACTTTACAGTTTCAGAATTCTTTTCTTGAGAACTTGAGATAATCAGAATAGTTTATCTTCAAGGCAACGAGAGCTTCAGAAATTAAGTTATTCAGTTTTTTAAAGCAAAAGAAGAAGAATCAACATTTTTTCTCTCCGAGACAAACTGAAAGCTTAAGAATTCCATTTCTTTACGAAATTTGAGGAAAACCTTGGTTGATTCTATCCAACAGAACAAGGATCTGTATAATTTTATTTTGTGAATAAATACAACTTTACAGTTTCAGAATTCTGTTCTTGAGAACTTGAGATAGTCAGAATACTTTATCTTCAAGGCAGGCTTCAGAAATCAAGTTTTTTTCAGTTTTTTAAAGCAAATTTTTAGAGAATCAAACTTCTTCTCTTTATGAAAATTGAGGCCTTTAAAATTCTATCTTGTCAAGGAAATTGCATATTTCAAAATTCAGTTTCTTCTTGCCAACTTGAGAGAACCAAAAATTGTTCTCTTCAAGATAAAGTGAAAGCTTCAGAATTCCCTTTTATTACGAAATTTTGGGAAACGTTGGGGCCTTTGGAATTCTGTGTCATCGAGGAAATGGGAAAATTTCAGGATCCTATTACTTCTTGAAAATTGGAGAAAATCAAAATCTGTTCTCTTTAAGACAACTTGAGGGTTTCAGAATTCCATTTCTTTAAGAAATTTTGAGAGACGTTGGGGCCCTTAGAATTCTGTGTCATCAAGGAAATGGGAAAATTTCAGGATCCTATTACTTTTTGAAAACTGGAGAAAATCAAAATCTGTTCTCTTTAAGACAACTTGAGGGTTTCAGAATTCCATTTCTTTAAGAAATTTTGAGAGACGTTGGGGCCCTTAGAATTCTGTGTCATCAAGGAAATGGGAAAATTTCAGGATCCTATTACTTCTTGAAAACTGGAGAAAATCAAAATTTGTTCTCTTCAAGACAACTTGAGGGTTTCATAATTCCATTTCTTTAAGATATTTTGAGAAACGTTGGGGCCCTTAGAATTCTGTGTCATCAAGGCAATTTGAAATTTCAGAATCGTATTACTTCTTGAAAACTGGAGAAAATTAAAATCTGTTCTCTTCAAGACAACTTGAGGGTTTCAGAATTCCATTTCTTTAAGAAATTTTGAGAGACGTTGGGGCCCTTAGAATTCTGTGTCATCAAGGAAATGGGAAAATTTCAGGATCCTATTACTTCTTGAAAACTGGAGAAAATCAAAATCTGTTCTCTTTAAGACAACTTGAGGGTTTCATAATTCCATTTCTTTAAGATATTTTGAGAAACGTTGGGGCCCTTAGAATTCTGTGTCATCAAGGCAATTTGAAATTTCAGAATCGTATTTCTTTTTGGAAATTTGAGAGAATGAGAATTTGTTATCTTCAAGGCAACCTGAGAGCTTCAGAAGTCCATTTTTTATACGAAAATTTAAGAAAACCAGAAACTTCTGTTGTTAGAGATAACTTAAGTTGTTTAAGACAACTTGAGAGTTCGGAGTTCCAAATTCCATTTCATTAAGACAGATGGGTTGCTTCAGGATTCTGTGTCGTCAAAAAGAGCAGAAAATTTCGAAATTCGATTTGCTGAAGAGAATTTTAAGAATTCCAGAATTGTTATCAGTTAAGGAAAATTGAAAGCTGTTTAAGGAAACAGGTTATTCCATTTTTCGAACAAAACTTGGGATTTTTAACTTTCTTTTTGGTCAAGGGTTTTTGGAAATTGAAAAAATGGTACCTCCCCCATTCAAATAATTCGGAATCCTTCGAAGATTTGTGTTTCGTAGGGGACTATTGAAGTAGAAAAGCTTTCAGTTCATTGATAAACGCTCCTCGGGTGCTGACCTACAAGATCTGGTATATAAATACTTGGAGGCAATTTCTGGGTCGATGACTTAATCGGTTGAACGTTGGGAACTTGTCTTCGGGGTCGTGGGTTCGATTCCCACCTGCAGCGCTCGCTCAAATAAAATATCAAAATTTTAACAGCTGTGGTGCATGAGTTAATGACTCGAAGTCAAAAACGTATAAAAACAACTTGCTGAAGTACAGAAATTATGGTTCACTAGCTAAGATTACGTTGGTGGTAAAGTCTTCTTATCTGACTAATTGTAATAGAAGAACTTCTAATTCGGATACAAACATATCTGTTTAAATTACTGAAGTTTAGAAAGTTTCAGAAGTATGAAAGCTTGTATCTGATTCGGCAATAATTTCTCTAAGGTTTATTGAACCACGTATCATTGGCGTTTGCGGTTACCGAAAATTATTGCCTGATTTAATTGCCCTAAAGCAAGTCTGACAATTCTAGAGGTTAAATCATCCAAAATATCAAAGGGTTCTGGATCTGGATCTGGATTTGGGCAGAGATCCAGATCAAAGGGGTTGAGTTTTAGCTCAACTTGGCCCTCGTATGTCAATCGATCTTGCTATAATGAAAGTGAAGTTATGACGCTTTTATACAGAAGATGTTTTTGTTGCAGGTCTTCCTGTACAAAAGGGCACTCTAAATCTATGAAATCTGTGATAAAATTGCCTGCATTCCTTAAATCCTACAAAATTGACCACCAACTTTAAATTAGAATATTATGAAACGAGTGTCTTACAAAGTTACATTATGTAAGTTGGTACTAAACTTTAGGGACAATTAGAGACGATATTAACCGGAACTAACCCCTCCATTGATTTCATGCTGGTCTTCGCTGCGATGGTTAATATTGATTTCTTCGGCAATCTCTTATTTGATTTTATTTGTTTCAGTTATCGCCATTCTACTTTGCTGCGAATTGGGTTACATACCGCAGAAGAAGTTGGGTTTCACTTGTAAAGACCCGTCGATTTCCCACCCTTATACAGGAGACACGATATCCGCAGTAGTCCTACTCTTGGGTTGTTACACAATACCATTGTTAACATTAATAATAACCGAACTAATAAGAGAGAAAGACTTTAAATCGATTCGTTTGGGTTTATTATGGTTTTACTACAAAGACTTTCTAATTGGAGGACACATCATCCTAGCGTTGACTGAATTGACGAAAGTTCTGGTCGGAGAACAGAGACCTCACTTTCTTGACGTTTGCCAACCAGACGCGAACTTTGATTGTATTCCTGGAACGTTCGTGGAAGAGTACACGTGTACGAATAAGGCTTACAGTTGGTACTTCATCGGGGACGCGTCAAGGTCCTTCCCATCCGGCCACACGAGCCTTTCGGTATTCACCTCCATTTTTTGTGCCGTAAGTGTTATCGCTGCATTCCAATTTACTCCAAGTTTTCTAGAATCTAGATATAGAAGGATAATTAAATATATTCTTCTAGAATTACATTCCAATTTACTAGGAGTCTTCTGGAATCTAGATATAGAAGAATAAATAAATGTATTTTTCTAGATTTACCTTCCAATTTACTCCAAGTCTTCTAGAATCCAGAAATAGAAGAATAATTAAATGTATTCTTTTTGATGTATCTTCTATTTTACCGGAAGTCTTTTAGAATCTAGATATAGAAGAATAATGAAATGTATTCCTCTTGAATATAGAAGAAAAATTTTATTTTATCATTCTTCTAGAAGAGGGGTTATAGCCAGAGGGATAGACAAATAATTTTACTGAATTTATCTTACTAAATCCGTCATTAATTGAAAATCCTACATCAATTATTTATTGAATTACTGTACAATCCAGAAATTGCTCGTCTACAATCACAGTACCAAGTAATCCTAATCTTTTTCAGTACGTAGTCCAAAGCAGGGTTCCAAGTCTAGTCATCGGGAGCGTACTGAAAGCTCTCTTCATGGTCGCGTGCCTTTCGTGGTGCTTCGTTTGCTCCTTGAGTCGAATCACTGACAGAAGACATCACTGGTGGGATGTCCTTGCAGGAGCGACACTGGGACTCCTTGGGATCATTTGCACTTTGATGAATCTACACCGTAAAGTGAAATTGACTCAAAAACCTGCTATGATATCAGCCTCTACCACCACGTTATTAGATGTAAAAAACAAGGACGCGACTAGCATAGTTTTATGATTTAGTTGAGAATGTATGACTTTGATTCGATGATTTGTTGTGTATGTAAACAGTTTAGTTAATAATCTGTTGTGTTGTATACCATTGGACAGTATTAGATGTCAATATTCGCACTATTTGCATTTAGGTTTTGTAAATATTTATTATAAATTATATAAGTAAGTAATAAAATTTTCTAATGACTATTCATTTTATTTAACTGTAGCTTCTAAGGCTTCCAAAATTCATATCCATGTAATTGAGGTGAAAGTTATATTTTTCAGGTAAAAATTCCTGATTCTTTGGATATATTCTAGAAGAAATTTTTATTCATTTAGTCACTAATCCAATCCATCAGCTAAGCAGTCATTCTTAAGCTAATCTTTTACTTGGGGTTCTATTTAAATTCATTGAGAACAGCCAGAGAAATTCTGAATTATATTAAAGCTGCCACAAAGCAGTGTCCTTAGCAGACATTTTATCTGGTACATGTTTCGAAATGATCTGTATATTCACAGGAAATCAAAATATTTCAGCATAATTCTTAAAGCGACGAAACTTCAGAAAACCTAAATAAAAGAGTACAGTTACGCGATTTTATCTTTTCATATTTCAGGTGCTATTCGCGAAGTATAAAATAAATTGCTACGAGTGCATGCATCAATCAAATGGATTCAAAGTTTTTCTCGCCCAACTTTCTGTCGGAAAAATATGACCCTAGCGGAATTATACTTTAAAATCCTTTCTTGTTTTCACTTTCTTAAATGTGGAGGATTCTATTAAAAAAGAATTCTAAACTCAAGCCAACTCTTCCAAGTTTTCCAGGTCAATAAATACGATATTTCGATATTTTTCCCTAGAGAGACGAAAAAGTTCGAATTGAGCAACCCATCAAACGCAGTTGTGTTATATTTATATCGTGGTTGAAGCTTCGACTTTAAATTATCCCACATGTGGGTCCCTGTTTGGAATATTAAACACAGATTTTTATTAAAGTTGATTTATTGAACTTAACATTAAATAATTTTACTGATCTACGTAACTTGAGACTGATTCCGTTCCTTTAATTTCAAATGAATGGCGATTAGGCAAAAAATACTTCCTATCATTCCCATAAAAGCTCCGAAGAGTACGTCCCACCAATGATTCCTTCGATCCGTTATCGCTGTCAAGGAACAGATTAGGCCCCACGTTGTGCAACTGGTTACTAGAAAAAGCTTCGCTACGCTCCCCAATTGAGCAGCCGAGACTCTAGTTTGAATAATGTACTGAAATCAATTTTTTTTAAATTATGGGCAACACAACTAAGTTTATTTTTACGCTACTCACTGCACAACATATCGATGCATAAACGGATAAATTCCCATGGACAGATGGAAACGACCGGTAGGAGTTCAACAAAACTATTCGATCCAATTTCTTATTAGTACAGTGGAATTTTTTCACGAACGCACCACCCTCGCATTCGACATCGGGCTTGCAAACGTGGAAAAAATCGGGCCTGCATTCTCCCACAATAATGCTCATAGCAGCAGTTAATGCGAAGTTCATGGTAATCCCAATTAAAATAGGCTTGTAATAAGACCAGATTACTTTGAGCCGAACCCTGGAATACTCCCTCACTGTCAGAACTTCCACCAGTGTTAAAATTGCGATAGGACCTAGGTAGCAAACCAATAGCAGCACTGGATATGCGATGGTGTACCCTCGATATTCAAAAGATAGATGCTTGTCGTTGCAGAAGTAACCCAGTTGATGTTGGGGCAGCATTCCTCGATAAACGCATATTATGAAGACTACAACTGCAAATTGAACGTGTTACGTCAATGGATAATTGGGTTTAATTTTCTTACCGAGTAAGAAGAGCAAAACATTCAGCACAATGCATACAATGTCCCTCTTTAAGCATACTTTGCTATCGTTGGGGGTTTCCACGACGTTAGCTTCTGTGAAGATATCAGCAGGATTACTTTTTGTTATAGTCACTAATTTGTTAGCCTAATAGAAGACAGAACTTATAAAGTTAAACGACTCGAGAGGAAAGAGTCTTACCAATTTGCGGAGAAAGAAGTAAATTCGAGAAAATGAATTAGAAGAACTAGCGACCATTTTCAGTGACCCCACTTTGGATTCGGTAAAAGATGCGTGGAGCCATGAATCTGAAACACGAGAAGGTATTGTCAGTATTGTCAGAAGGTGCCCAAACCAAGTGGACTAAAATTAATTTGATTCTGCTATGACTCAATAAGGAAGGAGAACAAATTTTTTTATTAAAGAATAGCGATGCTTTACCGATTACACCAAACACGTTAATTTGTAATGTGCTCTCTATAACTCAACACTGAAAACTAACAACATAAATCTTAGAAAAAACTCTACTTCTAACTCTACTAAACCTAAGAAAGAAACACTGTTGATTCTCAAAAAATTTTATCAGATTTTTTTTTACCTTTTAATTCTAAAACAGTCTGAATATTACTCCTGAAAATGAAAAGGTTATAACAGGAGTTTAGGAAGAAGACACGAAAAGACACAAAATATGAATGGGAGATACAATGAAATGCAAAGGGATGCAATGGGAGGGAACAAGGCTCCTTGGGATCTTTGAAAGGCTAAATCAAATTGAATACAATAGAAGATTAGATTTATTAATAATAGTAATAATTATAATAGTTAATAACAATAACTACTTACGCATTCGATGAGTTTAAATGATCTTCTTCCAAAAATAATACTCCTCCATTTGTCAGCAACCTCTCAAATTGTCCAATATTCAATTTGCAGCTTTTTCTCTTGTACTACACGAGGCCAAGATTTCTTGGTATTTTGAGAGGCGATGAAAAAGCGAGATCTGTGTAAAATTATTTTGGCATTTATCCAATGGTTCTAACCAAAAATTTTTATGTAAATGCCATCTTAAAGTCATAGAATTTAAAAGCAAAGTTTAAGGCCATACATGAGTTAATATTACTATCTCTACTACTACTAATAGTACTACGCAAGGCCAAGATTTTTTGATATTTTAAGAGGTGACGAAAAAGCGAGATCTGTGTAAAATTATTTTGGCATTTATCCAATTATTCTAATCAAAGTTTTTTATATACATGTCATCTAAAAATCATGGAATTTGAAAGCAGCATGGCCATATATGAGTTAAGAGTACTATCTCTACTATTAATGGTACTACGCAAGGCCAAGATTTTTTGGCATTTTGGGAGGCGACGAAAAAGCGAGATCTGTGTAAAATTATTTTGGCATTTATCCAATGGTCCTAAAATTTTTATGTAAATGCCCTCTAAAAATCATAGAATTTGAAAGTAAAGTCTAAAGTCATTCATGAATTATTATTATCTCTGATAATATAACGCAGTTTGATTAAAAACTGAATAATTTATGAAAAATGACGAAATGTCTACAGTGTCCCACCGGGAATGTATATTGTTACGCGTTATCGGTTCGAAAATTAAAACTTCGTGAATTGTAAACACTTTATTTCAAATTTATTTCGGAACACTCCAATTATAATTCACTTAACCATCAGACTATCTGACTGCTGACTAACTGAGGGAAAGGCGACCGCGTATTTATACCCTTCCGGTTTCTTAGAACAAAATCCGATACTTTTTTCAAAAGTTTGAGTTAAAAAGCCGATAATTTTTACTTCTTTTTCTTAATTCTCAAAGCTACTCTTGAAATTTAGCCTTTTTTTGAACAGTTTACCATTTTTTTTATATTGTAGCTTGAATATTAAATTATTGCTTGTTTCTTGCAATTTTAAGGTTAAATTTAAAACGAAATTTTTACAAAAGTTATCTATTAATTCAGTCAGAAGATTTAAAAAATTAAATAAATTTGCACTAAAAATATTAACCAAAAAACAGCTCTCTCTAAACTTTTTAGGTTACCTTAAAAATTTGGCCTATTTTTGGATATTTTACCTTTTTTTATATTGCAGCTTAAATATTAAATTTTTTCTTGTTTCTCGCAATTTCAAGATAAAATTTTAAACAAAATTTTTACAAAGTTTATCTAGTAATTTAACCAAATGAAAAAAAATTTAAATTGCGTCAAAAACTTGGACCATAAAACAATTTTCTCTAACCTTTCCAGCTTACCTTAAAAATTTGGCATTTTATGGACGTTTGACCACTTTTTTTATTTTGTAGCTTGAGTATTAAATTCTTGCTTGCTTCTCGCAATCTTGAAGAAAAATTTCAAACAAAATTTTTCACTGATTCAATAAGAAAATTTTGAAAAAAAACCTGAAATTGCGCTGAAAAATTTGACCATAAAACAGTTTTCTCCAAATTTTCTGGCTTTTTGAAATTTGGCTTTTTTTTGAACATTTTACCATTTTTTTACATTATTGCTTGAATATTAAATTCTTGCTTGTTTTCTGCAATTTTAAGGTAAACTTTGAAGCGAAATTGTTACAAAGTTTATCTACTAATTCAACCAGAAAATTTCGACAAAAAAAAATTAAAATTGCGCTAAAAAATTTGATCATAAAACATTATTCTTTAAATTTTTTAAGTTACCTTAAAAATTGGGCTTTTTTGGACATTTTACCATTTTTTTTTATATTGTTGCTTGAATAATAAAGTCTTTGTTGTTTCTCGCAATTTTAAGGTAAAATGTCAAAAGAAATTTGTACAAAGTTTATCTATTAATTCAGAAGATTTTAGAAGATTTTGAAAAAAAAATTTAAATTGGCCTGAAAAATTTGACTATAAAACAGTTTTCTCCTAATTTTCTAAGTTACCTTAAAAATTTTGCCTTTTGTTTGGACTTTTTTTCCATTTTTTTATATTGTTGCTTGAATATTAAATTCTTGCCTGTTTCTCGCAATTTGAAGCTACAATTTTAAACAAAATGTTTGCAAAGTTTATCTACTAATTAAATCAAAAGATTCTAGGAAGAAAAAATTGAAATTGCGCTAAAAAATTTGACCATAAAACAGTTTTCTCTTAATTTTTTAGATTACTTTAAAAATTTGGACTTTTTTTGGACATTTTACCATTTTTTTTATATTGTAGCTTAAATATTAAATTTTTTCTTGTTTTTTGCAATTTTAAGATTAAATTTCAAACAACATTTTTACAAAGTAGAATTCAACCAAAAATTTTAAAAAATATTGAAATTGCGCCGAAAAATTTGACCATAAAACAATTGTCTCTAAATTTTCCAGTTTGCCTTAAAAATTTGGCCTTTTTTGGAGATTTTATTACTTATTTCTATTTGTGGCTTGAATATTAAATTCTTGCTTGTTTCTCGCAATTTTAAACTAAAATTTTAAACGAAATTTTTTACTAATTCAACCAGAAAATTTTGAAAAAACAATTGAAATTGCGCTAAAAAATTTGCACCATAAAACATTTTTCGCTAAATTTTCTAGGCTACCTTAAAAATTTGGACATTTTACCATTTTTTTACATTGTTGCTTGAATATTAAATTCTTGCTTGTTTTCTGCAATGTTAAAGCAAACTTTCAAACGAAATTTTTACAAAGCCTATCTACTAATTCAACCAACAAATGTTGACAAAAAAATTGAAATTGCGCTGAAAAATTTGACCATAAAACATTTCTCTTTAAATTTTTTAAGTTACCTTAAAAATTTGGCCTTTTTTTAGACATTTTACCATTTTTTTTTATATTGTAGCTTAAATATTATATTTTTGCTTGTTTCTCGCAATTTTAAGGTAAAATTTCAAACGAAATTTTTACAAAGTTTATCTACTAATTCAATCAAAATATTTTGAAAAAAAAATTGAAATGACGCTAAAAAATTTGAGCACAAAACAGTTTTTTTTTTAATTTTCTAGTTTACCTTAAAAAATTTGGCCTTTTTTGGACATACTCCATTTTTTTTATGGTGCTGCTTGTTTATTAAATTCCTGCTTATTTCTTGCAATTTTAAAGTAAAATTTCAAACAAAATTTTTGCAAAGTTTATCTACTAATTCAATCAGAAGATTTTACAAAGAAAGAAATTAAAATTGCGCCAAAAAATTTGACCAGTTTCTCTTTTGGACTTTTTGGAACATTTTACCATTTTTTTTAAATTGTAGCTTGCTTGTCTCTCGCAATTTTAAGGTATAATTTCAAACAAAATTATTACAGAATTTATCTACTGATTCATTTTAAAAACAAAAATTTAAACTGCGCTGAAAAATTTGACCATAAATCAGTTTTTTCTAAATTTTCCAGATCATAAAACAATTGTCTCTAAATTTTACAGTTTGCCTTAAAAATTTGGCCTTTTCTGGAGACTTAATTACTTTTTTGTATTTGTGGCTTGAATATTAAATTCCTGCTTGTTTCTCACAATTTTAAACAAAATTTCAAACGAAATTTTCTACTAATTCAACCAGAAAATTTTGAAAAGACAATTGAAATTGCGCTAAAAAATTTGCACCATAAAACATTTTTCGCTAAATTTTCTAGGCTACCTTAAAAATTTGGACATTTTACCATTTTTTTACATTGTTGTTTGAATATTAAATTCTTGCTTATTTTTTGCAATTTTAAGGTAAACTTTCAGAAATTTTTACAAAATTTATCTACTAATTCAACCAGAAAATTTTGAAAAGAAATTGGAATTTCGCTGAAAAATTTGACCATAAAACATTTTTCTCTAAATTTTTTAAGTTACTGTGGTGAGTCGAGTTCTACTAAACTGTTCTATTTCCTCGTTTGTTTTATTTAATTGAATTTTATTCAATATTTTCTTGGAAATATTAAATCTACAAATATTGTACTACATAAAATTCTTTGTAACATAACGTTTTGCGTGAGAAACAGATTTCTTAGCGTTCACAAATTAGATAAGGGTTATTTGTTAGGCCTGGTTTGTTTCAAGCACAATTACCTCATCTGAGTAAAATAACATGTTAGTTTTGAAGGACTGCTGAAAAGTAGATTAATAAATAAGGGTAAGTGCCGATAACGGAGACCGTAGCAAATATCTCGGCAAGACCATGTGGTGTTAGACTGGAGGAATTTTACGTTCGAAAAAGGCCCTTATAAACACAACGTAGACAAATTGGATCCGAAAATCGAAAGTAAATTATTCTTGGAAATTTTTTTAAAGATGGGCAAAATTCGACAATTTTGAAAAACTATATACAATCACTGGTTATGGTCACAACCGGTGGGTCGCTCATCACATAACCTTAAAGATATGGCCTTTTTTTTGGACATTTTACCATTTTTTTATATTGTTGCTTGAATATTAAATTCTTGCTTGTTTTTCGCAATTTAAAGGTTAAATTTTAAACAAAATTTTTGCAAAGTTTATCTACTAATTCAATTAAAAGATTTTAAGAAGAAAAAATTGGAATTGTGCTAAAAAATTTGACTATAAAACAATTCTCTCTTAATTTTCTAGATTACCTTAAAAATTTGGACTTTTTTTGGACATTTTACCATTTTTTTATATTGTAGCTTGAATATTAAATTCTTGCTTGTTTCTCGCAATTTAAAAGTAAAATTTCAAACGAAATTTTTCACTAATTCAACCAGAAAATTTTTAAAAGAAATTGAAATTGCGCTAAAAAATTTGACCATAAAACATTTCTCTCTAAAAGGTTACCTTAAAAATTTGGCCTTTTTTTGGACATTTTACCATTTTTTTACATTGTTGCTTGAATATTAAATTCTTGCTTGCTTTCTGCAATGTTAAGGTAAACTTTCAAACGAAATTTTTGCAAAGTTTATCTACTAATTTAATCAAAAGATTTTAAGAAGAAAAAATTAGAATTGCGCTGAAAAATTTGACCATAAAACAGTTTTCTCTAAGCTTGTTAGGTTACCTCAAAAGTTTCGGCTTTTTTTGGTGATTTTACCATTTTTTTTTATATTTTTGCTTAAATATTAAATTCTTGCTTGTTTCTCGCAATTTTAAGGTAAAATTTCAAACGAACTTTTTCAATCAGAAGATTTTTAAACGAAAATATTAAACTTGGGTTGAAAAATTTGACCATAAAACAGTTTTCTCTAAATTCTCTAGATTACCTTAAAAATTTGGACTTTTTTTGGACATTTTACGATTTTTTTTATATTGTTGCTTGAATAATAAAGTCTAGGTTGTTTTTCGCAATTTTAAGGTAAAATATCAAATGAAATTTTTACAAAATTTATCTACTAATTTAACAAGAAGATTTTAAAAAAGAAATTTAAATTGCGCTGAAAAATTTGACCATGAAACACTTTTCTCTAAACTTATTAGATTACCTGAAAAATGTTGCCTTTTTTTTGAAGATTTTACCATTTTTTTATATTGTTGCTTAAATATTAAATTCTTGCTTGTTTCTCGCAATTTCAAGGTAAAATGTCAAACGAACTTTTTGCAAAGCCTATCTATTAATTCAATCAGAAGATTTTGAAAATAAAAATTTGAACTTGGGCTAAAAAATTTGACCGTAAACCAGGTTTCTCAAAATTTTCTAGATTACCTTAAACATTTGGACTTTTTTAAACATTTCAACATTTTTTTTTACATTGTAGCTTGAATATTAAAGTCTTGCTTGTTTCTTGCAATTTTAAGGTAACATTTTAAACGAAATTTTTGCAAAGCTTATCTACTAATTCAATCAGAAGATTTAAAAAAAAATTGAAATTGCCCTAAAAAATTTGACCATAAAACAGTTTTCTCCAAATTTTTTAAATTACCTTTAAAGTTTGGATTTTTAGTAAACATTTTACCATATTTTTTATCTTGTATCTGAAAATATTAAATTCTTGCGCAATTTTAAGGTAAAATTTCAAACAAAATTATTACAAAGTTTATCTACTGATTCAGTCAGAAGATTTAGAAAAAAAATTGAAACTGCGTTGAAAAATTTGACCATAAAACATAAAAAAGTCTTAATTGATGTCTCAATTATGCATTGTTGCCAATAAGATTGAGCCAATGAGATTGATTGTCAATTTTCCGTACCGATGTAAAAAAACATCGACATTTTAATTCGATTATTATTGATTATCAGTTCGGTCATAAGGCCTTTGGAAGGCTCTTCAAACTCACAAATGGGTTATAAACATTCTTAAATTATCGTAGTAAAATCAGAAGTGAATAGGATACCAAAAATAGGAATTATTGTTTATTCTTGTTAAATTTTTTGGTTACGTTAAATTTATGAATTTTTCTAGGAAACAACAATATACAAGTGATTTATTGGTCATCATTGACAATGTCTACGTCAGTTAGTATTTTGTCAGTGAGTCGATCGATTGATTTATTTCCCACTGACTAATAATGTTGATTTTGGTGGAACGGACTGGTCCTTGGCTATCTTCAAAAATTCAAATACAAATCTTGTCCCCTAAAACCAAAAAAGATTAAAAAAACACAAGAAAGGTTGCTCTAACGCATTTCAATAGCCAAGCTATCATCTTAAGGGAGATACTCTTTGAATATATCTCTCTGAAGATAATAGCTTGGTTATCGAAACGCCTTAGGGCAAGCTTTGTTGCGTTTTTAAATCTTTTATGGTTTCAGTGGACAAGATTTGTATTTCAATTTTTGAAGATAACCAAGAACCTGTCCGTTCCATCAGAATCAACACAAAATTTGTATTTTAATTTTTTAATACTATTGAGGTTATTCTTTTATGTTGTTGAAATCGTTTTAAAATATTTTTTTTTTCATTTGGAACTGTCCTATAAGATGAATTTTGGTAAAATGGACAGGTCATTTGGTTATCCTCAAAAATTAATATACAAATCTTGTCCCTTGAAACCAAAAAAGATTACGAAACACAACAGTTGCCCGAACGAAGTATTGTTATATGGTATCTCTTCGATAATAACTAGGGATCGTAGTTAAGCGATATAAAAAAATTTCGAGTTTTCTTAGGTAATTTTCAAAGTGATATAATTTAAGAAAAATAGTTACCGAGAAATATGAGAATAAGTTAATTAAAACTCTAAGTTCTTAGTCTTTAAAAATTTAGTTTAAATTTTTTTAACCTTAACAATTTTTGAATGAATACAATAAAATCATCGGCCAAAAATTTGGTCAAATATCCACTTAGTTTTAAAGGAATCTTTAGACTTCAATATTTTTTTTACTAATTCTGTTACAAAGTTTTTCTGGATAATTTAATCCACTTTAATTTGACCGGACACCAAGCTCTGTATAATGATTTTTGGCTAAGTTATCATCGTTCAAAACAAATAACTTATATTTGACTTTGGTAATCAATAACTCTAAAAATAATAATCTTATAGAAAGTGCAACTGGAGTTTATTTACTGTAAAATATTTTGCAGACTATGGTTTTTATAATAAGAATATTTTTAATTTAACAAAATGATCTAGGACTTCTTTTTTTCTAAGAGATCTTTTCAAGCTCAAAGATTCCCAAAAAAGTTCAGGACGCCTTAATTTTTTTATTGTTCTCTGAAAGATTGAATTTGTCGTTTTTGCTAGAAATCAATTAAGGGATTCATTTTTCGCTTTTTATTTATTTTTACGTTAAAAACTGGATCATTTATAAAATAGGCGATCGATTTAGCTCATCGGAACAACAGCTTTGATAAAGTTAATTCTGTTTTAGTAAATTCTTTGAATAAGTTCAAACAAATCGTCTAAATAACGAGAAACGACGAGTCCAATATCCCAAATTGTCTCGCTTGTTTTAAACAAGTGCGCAATCAGAAGTAATAAACTCTGTCGTTTTCGAAAAGCATCCCTTTGTAAACACTTCTTATTTTATTCCGTGTCCGTCTTTCTTTTGCATTGCGAAGTGCCTCATAAATATTTATCCGTCCCTTAAATACTCTTATCTGTCCACCCAAGCAAGAATAAAGGGATAGCCCCTGGGAAATAGAGCAAAAACTCTTCATAGTTTAAATTGGAATAGCAGCAGCTTTGGACAAATGGGCAAGTTCAATACCAAATCCCCGTTTTTCTGCCAACCAAATTACCAGTTTACCTGCTGCCATTGAGTCTGGAGATTTCGGATAAAATAATTGTAAGTAACTCATAATTTGAGATGGGGTCCTTTGTAAGCTAAATAAGGGAATTTTGGACTTCAATAAAAGTTTCCAAAGTGTTCCTTGATTCGAAAATGCTGTTTTTTTATTGTTTTAAGTTAAAATAATTAGAAGCAACTCATAATTTGAGATGGGATCTTTTGCAAACTAGACAAGGCGATTTTGGACTTCAGTAAATGTTTTAAAAATTTTCTTTGGTCTAAAAAACTTTCTTTTTTATTGTTTTATTTACTTGTTATGTTGAGAAATCCTTAAATCTAAAATTGTTGTAACATCAAATCATTTTATAAAATCAAATCATTACATGATGAACAAAAAAGAAAATTTTATGCTAATTTACGATTTTGAACAAATATTCAAATGAAACAAATAATTTTAAACGTATTTTGGTCTGTTTTGCATTACAAATTGTAACCGTACAATTGTACACTTGCAATTTGTAATGCGAAATGCACGAAAAATCGTTTAAAATTATTTGCTTCACCAACCAAGTTGTCAAATCATCTTCTATTTCCCTATTCTGGATTGGCACATAAAGGAAGAGGTTTTTTAAGACAAGTCTGAAGTCAAGTGCATTGCAAATTGCAACTGTATAATTGTACACTTGCAATTCGTAATCCAAAATTCACGAAATATCGTTTAAAATTATTTGCTTGACCAACCAAGTTGACAAATCATCTCCTACTGCTCTATCCTGGATTGGCACATAAAGGAAGAAAGTTGTTTTAAGACAAGTCTGAAGTCGAGTAAAAATTAAGTAAATGCCGTTTTGATACATTTTTAAAAGTTAAACAAAAACCTTCGCCTGGTTCCCGAGTAATTTTTCCCCAACCAGATCTTATCGCGGTTTACTTTGCTAATAGCCTCTCGAGAGGAGGAAGTTCGGATCTTGTAAACAATGGGGGGCGGCGCTGTACACATTAAAAAAGGTCCTTACTGCGGGATGAGTCAAATTAGAAATTCCAGAGGCACGGCGGAGCATAATCCAGTATATAGATAACAAAGGAACGTGACTGCATACAAATTTGATGTAGTTGATACGCAAGAGCAACACAATAATGAATTTGTTGGCGCGGTCCGGACCGCATAGGCACTCGTCGGTCGATATGTAGGGCTCCCTGCACCCCTTCGTGCCCGAGGGACGTTGCCAAATCGGCCCGAATTTCCACTTTCGCTCTCCGAAGAACGGGCTGGTTCCAAGCGGTTTGAACTTGTTGTGTGCCCCGGTATATCGCTTCTTGGAAACTGCAAAATCGCGTCAACTATTAATGGTTGACAACAAACCAAAATAGTTGATAACAAAACCACATTTCATTAATTATGTCAATTGAAACGAAAACAGAACATCGAACACTTTGGTGGATGCGCCGGACCTTCTATCCGATTCTATTGTAGTTTTCTTGGATAGTTTGTGAATAATTTGTGAAATTATATATTTCATTAGACTGTATTTCAAGAGTTAATTATTGTAACCAAAGACTCCTAAAACACCACCCTTTATCTACGTTTTTTTATACAAATTATGCAATCGAATCTACTTAGGTAATACCGAAAGATTTTGGCATTTATGCGTTGATTATGTTAATTTGTGCCTCAATTTTTAAATGGTCAACTCTTGCTTGTGAATTTATTAATAATAAAAATTGAGATAAAAATTTATCGATAATTTACTGACATTTTTCTTACTTTTTTGTTTTTTCAAACGAAAAATTTGAATATGCATTTAGAGGGCATCAACTAAGTATTCTACGGTAAAATAACGTAAATTTACGTCAAAAATAACGTAAAATACATATTCGTTGCCATCCAAATATTTTTTATATTTTCATAATTTATTTAAAAAAATAATTTTGGTCTTCTATATTTAAATTTTTTCCTGCTCTATCTAAAATAAACTAACCCGTTTTTGTTAACTATCATAAGGTGACATTTAAAAAAATGTAGGTGTCACGCAGTCATATTTCAAAAGGTGTTTCGGAATATTGTCAACTTTCAGTAACAAAAATTTAAATATTTCCAAACTGGGCCGCAGGAATGTTAAATAAATTAATAATTACTTTGTTTGGTTTTCAAAAAAACTCAATTTTAAAAGAAAATATAAATTTAGAAATTAAAATCTTAATCTTGTGAAACGACATTTCTAAACTAATGCCAAGTTTAACTTCGCCCAATTTTTTCCAAACAAAAAACTGGGTGCTTTCAAAATTTAATTTACAAAATACAGTCTTACATAGATTTTAACAAATTAAGAATTCTTTTTTTCATGGAACGGACTGGTCCTTGGTTATCTTCAAAAATTGAAATACAGAATTTGTCCCCTGAAACCACGAAAGATTAAAAAACACAACAAAGGTAGCTCTAACGCGTTCCGACAGCCAAGCTGTTATCTTCAGAGAGAAACTGAAGAAACTAAACCTTTGTTGTGTTTTTTAATATTTCTAGGTTTCATGGGACAAGTTCTGTATTTCAAATTAGGAATTCGTGAAGGCTTAAATTAAAACATGTAAAGCACACACACACAAAACAAAAATTCGCTTTGACGACCGTTTCTTAATTCTGTTGAGGACGTTTCCTTTGTCAAATTCCATTTACTTATATTGAATTTCGCTCATTCGATTTATTTGGTAGATTAAAATCAGTTATGTCAATCATTTTATTTCAGTCGCAAGAGCGAAACGTCTATTCTATCGAACGAATTAAATTCTCTGAGACGACCTTATTAAATTTTCCTCCGCTTTTACATCTCCGTGTTCATATATGCTGAGGTTGGAACAAAATGAGAGATTTTTACATGTTTACGTATTGATTTTGAAAGACATAATTTCTTCAGTCAGCTTTAAAATGTGTTGAAAGGATGCATGGCTAAATAAAAAATTAAATTTGTGTTAAAATTGCGTTTTTATTCTTTCTTGGTTTCAGGGGACAATATTTGTATTTCAATTTTTGAAGATAACCAAGGACCAGACCGTCCCTCCAAAAAAATGTTCAAGGTTTTAACTTGCCTTATTTGATTTGTAAAAATTTAAATACGTTTTATGAAACCATTTTGACAGTATTTTTAGGTATAAAAAACGATAACAATAAATAAAAATTGACCACGACTAATAGCCACGCAGCTAATGGCGTCAAAATATTAATAAAAAAAAAGTTGACGGTTCGAAAAAAAGTCTAAATTTAGAAATTAATATCTAAAAGATATTATTGTATAAATTTCGAGAACAAGTACCTAGCTTACCCGGGCACTTCTGAAAAAATAAACATTTTGAATGTGACGTTAATATTTTAGAAAGAGAATAACAGTTTCAAAAGTTTTAGATTAAAAGAAAATTTTGAAAATATAAATTAATTCATAGAAATTGATTCAAAATTTCCACATTTTTTTAGAAATTTTGTAGCTTGGGGAACATTTCAAGAAAATGAAATATTTAAGTTAAACGTACATAAGTTGAGATTAAGCGAAAATTTTAAGAATTTTCTTTAAAATAATTTAAATTTGGTGTTTTTTGAAATTTTGTTTATTTTTCAAAATTTCAACATTTATATCTGTAAACATATCTTTTTTTATGTTGGGCTTTCACTTGTAATTCTGAAAATATTGTTAAAAGTAGAGACAAAAGAGTCAACATATTTTTAAAAAAATATTTTTTTCGAGACCATCAAAACCTTACAAAAATAGTAATGCAGACAATTTTTTTGTAATTTTGGGTAAATTGTTTAAAATCGAGTCAGGTGAAATGTACAATACATTTTAAGGGCTGGTTCCCATTTTGCTAATTTTCCTAAAATTCTGACTTAAATTTTAAAAAAAGGTAGAGAAGTAATAAAAAACGATGCGTTATTTTGTTTATAAATTTGACGAAATCGAATGCCATTACTCAAAAAATAGTAACTTTTGAGAATGCTTTTGATAAATTTATTGAGGTCGTTAAGGTAAAAGGTTGGACTGATGGCGGCATAGTTGCCGAAAATTGTCTTATTTTGATGCTAAATATACTCAAAAATAACACTAGCAATGTTAATCTTATTTCATTTTTATTTATGGAAGAACTGTTTGCGTAAAAATAGAATATTTTAATATAAAGTATAGAAATACAATTCTTGTCCCCTGAAACCAGAAAAGATTAAAAAAACACAACAAAAGTTGCTCTAACGCGTTTCGATAGCTAAGCTATCATCTTCAGAGAGATACTGGTATTTCTCCGAAGATGATAGCTTGGCTATCAAAACGAGTTAGAGCAACCCTTTGTTGTGTTTCTTAATTTTTCTTGTTTTCAGGGGACAAGATTTTTATTTCAATTTTGAAGATAATTAAGGACCAGTACGTTTTACCAATAGAAAGCATAGATAATTAGTTATAAAATTTTAAATACATTTTAAAACTTTGTTATTATTTTGCTTATTTTCTTAAGAATCTGTGTTAATGTTATATTTATTTATTTCTTTAAGCACAATTTTTCGCACCAACTTTTAAAATAATAAAGTCGTAATTTAGAGACAAAAAAGTCAAAATTTGAAGAAAATCGAAATTTTCAATCAGTAAAATCTTCACAAACATGGCAATAAAAATTTTTAAAAATTTTGTTTTTGATCTTAAAAGCTCCAAATCCAAGTAAACGTCAACATTTAGAGAATAGGTTTAGAAAAAAGAAAAGTCCCATTTGTGAAAAGAAAGCCTAAAATTCATGTTTGAAGTTTAAATTTTATTTAAAAAAATATCAAATTTACTAAAATTGGCTGATAACTGTAAGCAAAATGTTAACATTTTGTAAATAGAGTTTAGAAACCATTTCAGAAGTTACGGTATTTTAAAAGTTTCGAACGAAATTTGGAGTTTTTTCACTTTTTAACTGTCACCCTAAAAGCAGAAAACAAAGGCAAACTTTTGATGAACCTCTTTTTCATTCAGTTTCATGTTTTCACGTTTTCACATTTTCACATTTTTACGTTTTTTAGTTGAAAATTAAACCTTCGAGAAAGATTTTAAAACTTTAAGGTTAAGTTAGTCCTTTTGACACTTTTCAGTAGATAAAATTAAAAGATACGAAATTAAGTGTTGAAGCCAAGATTAAAAAAAAAGACTGTAATTTTGGGGACTACTGACAGAAGTAAAAAGTTAAAACTAGGAAATATGTCGTGTAGTTCGAACCCATACTAGTAAACACGTCAGAATATTGGAAAAATTTGAAAACAAATTCTGTCAAACTGATCCACCTTTTTATATTTACAGTTTGGATGCTTGTATTGTGCGGAAACAAATCTAATATTTATTGATGATGAAACACATTTTAATATGCTCCAATTTTTGTGAAACGGACTGGTCCTTGGCTACCTTCCAAAATTGAAATACAAATCTTGTCCCCTGAAACCAAGAAAGATTAAAAAACACAACAAATGTTGCTTTAACCAGTTTCGATAGCCAAGCTATCATCTTCATCACTCTAAAGATGATAGCTTGGCTATCGAAAGCTATCTTCATCACTCTGAAGATGACAGCTTGGCCATCGAAACGCATTAAAGCAATATTAGTTATGTTTTTTAATCTTTCTTGGTTTCAGGGAACAGGAATTGTATTTCAATTTTTTTAACATGCTCTAATGTTTAGTAGAATATAAAGTATATTTTTGTAGGTTGAATTTCGTATTTCGTATTTCGTATTTCGTATTTCCTACTTCCTATATCGTATTTCGTATTTCGTATTTCGTATTACGTATTTCGTATTTCGTATTTCGTATTTCGTACTTCGTACTTCGTACTTCGTGTTTCGTATTTCGTACTTCGTATTTCGTATTTCGTATCTCGTACTTCGTACTTCGTATTTCGTATTTCGTATTTCGTACTTCGTACTTCGTATTTCGTATTTCGTATTTCGTATTGCGTATTTCGTACTTCGTACTTCGTATTTTGTATTTCGTATTTCGCACTTCGTACTTCGTACTTCGTATTTCGTATTTCGTACTTCGTATTTCGTATTTCGTATTTCGTATTTCGTATTTCGTATTTCGTATTTCGTATTTCCTATTTCCTATTTCCTATTTCCTATTTCCTATTTCCTATTTCCTATTTCCTATTTCCTATTCCTATTTCCTATTTCCTATTTCCTATTTCCTATTTCCTATTCCTATTTCCTATTTCCTATTTCCTATTTCCTATTTCCTATTTCCTATTCCTATTTCCTATTTCCTATTTCCTATTTCCTATTTCCTATTTCCTATTTCGTATTTCGTATTTCGTATTTCGTATTTCGTATTTGGGATTTCGTATTTCGTATTTCGTATTTCGTATTTCGTATTTCGTATTTCGTATTTCGTATTTCCTATTTCCTATTTCCTATTTCGTATGTCGAATGTCGAATGTCGTATTTCGTATTTCGTATTTCGTATTTCGTATTTCGTATTTCGTATTTCGTATTTCGTTTTTCGATACGAAAAATTGAAATACAAATCTTGTCCCCTGAAATCAAGAAAGATTAAAAAACACAACAAATGTTGCTCTCATCCGTTTCGATAGCCAAGCTATCATCTTCATCACTCTTAAGATGATAGCTTGGCTATCGAAAGCTATCTTCATCACTCTGAAGATGACAGCTTGGCCATCGAAACGCGTTAAAGCAATATTAGTTATGTTTTTTAAACTTTCTTGGTTTCAGGGTTTTCAGGGTATTTCGTATTTCGTATTTTCTATTTCGTATTTCGTATTTCGCATTTCGTATTTCGTATTTCGTATTTCGTATTTTGTATTTTGTAAATGTCAAAAGCTGGAAATATAACAAAAAGATCGATATTTTAAAAAGGATCAAGATTTCAAAAAAAAATCAAAATTTTCAAATAAATCAAATTTTTCAGTAAAAGTAGAATATTTCAAAAAATTGGAAATTGTTCCGAAATTTTCGAGAAATCTGCGGAAATTTGAAAAAACAATTTGAAATTTTCAGAGCCAAAATTTTAAAGAAAGTCGAAATTTTCAATCAAAATTTTTAATGATATCGAAATTGTCAAAAAAAGTTAGAATATTTGAAACTCTAAATTTTATTTTCTATTTTATATTTTGAAAAAATGTCCGAAAGTGAAAGTATATTGAAATGAATATCGAAGATATCAAAAAATCCATATTTTGAAAAGGATTAAGGTTTCGAAAAAAAAAAAGTTAAGTAAGTTTTCAAATAAGTCTCAATTTCAGTAAAAGTAGAATGTATCAAAAAATTAGAAATTGTTTCGAAATTTTCGAGAAAAGTACGGAAATTTGAAAAAATAAATTGAAATTTTCAGTCAAAATTTTAAAAAAAAGTCAAAATTTCTAATCAAAATTTTCAAAAATATCGAAATTGTTAGAAAAGTAAGAATATTTAAGAAACTAAATTTACTAAAAAGTTGATTGTTCCAACAAAAAATTCGAATTTACAAGAGAAACTAAAAATTTGAGAAAAGGTGGGAATTTTGAAAGAAAAGTCAAATTAAGAAAATCGAAGTTTTAAAAATATAGTCGATTAATTTTGAAATTGGCTGAGAAATTAAATTACTGAAAAAAGATTGAATTTATTAAAAAAGGACACAATTTGGAAAAAGTCGAAGTTCCTAAAAATAATAAAAGATTTCAAACAAGTAGTCACAGTTTAAAAAAACAAATTTTCAAAAGTTGCAGTTATAAAGGCCACAATTTCGAATGAAAGACAAAGTTCTGATCGAAGTGTTCAAAAAAGCAATCATTTTGAAGAAAGTAGTTTCTAAGTGTCGAGATTAAGGAAAAATCAAAATTTGCAAACAGTTACTATCCTCAAGAAAGTCCAAAGTTTGAAAAATATATATAAAAGCATTCAGGAAAAAAAGGCATTTTCAAAAAAAAAGTTAAAATTTCGAGAAAATGTGGAAAATATAAACAAGGTGAAAATTTTCAAAATAAATCAAAGGTTTCAGAATCTTCAAAATTTTGCAAGTGTCTAAATTTACAAAATAAATCAAAATCTTCAAAGAGAGAATCAAAATTTCAAACAAAATGGAGATTTGGATAAATATAGAAAATTTTAAATGTCGAAATTTTCAAATAATGTGGAAATTTTCAAATAATGTCGAAATCCTAAGAAAAATTGACAAAGAGTCAACATTTGGAACAAAGTAAAAATTTGTAATAATGTTAACACTTTTAAATGTCGAAATTTTCAAAAAAATTGAATATTCCAAAACTAAAGTCTAAACTCCCAAATTTTCAAAACGTCAATTCAAAAGAATAAAATTTTCAGAGAATTTCGATGTTTTAGAAAGATTTCGTAACTACGAGCAACAGTCGAAGTTTTAAAAAATGATCAACATTTTCAACAACCTTGTAAACTCAAATACTTCATTCCTTAATATAGTTGAAATTTTCAAAAAAACAAAATCGGTATTTTAAAAAAACTCAGAATTTCGCGAAAAATTCGAAATTTGGAAGAAAAATTGAGTTTTAAAAAAAGGTCCAAATTTTGAAAAAAATCGCCAAAATTTTCAATGAAAGTTAAAACTTTCAAAAAAAAAGCAAAATTTTCGTATTCCCACCCTTTTTTTTTCATGGTGTCAACGTAAGAGAATTTTTATAGAAATAATTTCAGCTCAATTATAAAAAAACAAGTTGATTTTTTTTAACTTTACAGCTTTTTCTTCAAAATAAAGGAATCAAACAAATGGATTAGGCAACCCCAAAGGGATGGCAACCTAGGAAACAACTTAGATGATTAAAACATTTCCACTATGTTTTCACATGGAATAAAACCCTCAGTTTTAAAAATACAAAAACCGATGGGTCCTCTCTCCACTATTTTACGTTTCCGATACCCTTAAGTCACCCTGACAGACACGTGCGAGAATTGGGGAGGACGAACGGCAACGTCGCGCGCTTCGGATAGCGAATAGGAGCCGGAGCAGCTAGTCACAGTGTACCGAAGAAAAGTGGCAGAAAGCGGACATGGAAAGTGGAAAAACGGCAGTCCAGCGTCCGCCGCAGCGCCATACATGCCACCGCCGTCACCACCCCTGAATTCGCCGTGACGCAGATAAGAATGCTGGTGCTGCTGCTGCCGCAGATGGTGGACAATCACGCCATGTAGCCACGTGGGATAAAATGACCCGGCAACTTTACACACACACGGTGAGTGAATCGCACGGTTTCGTAAAGTTTCGCCTACTTTCCATTCACCCCCTAGTGGGCACTTTCACTTTCTTAGCTTGGGGGTTGAACTCGGCAAAATTATCGTAACATCGCAGATTTATTGATAATTCGTCGACATCTCCGTGTGCTTTGTTTGGTAGAGTTTGTTAATGTCAGTCTCGCTGACGAAGCACACGTAATTTACTGAATTTTTGATTATAGTAACTAGGTAGTAGTAACTAAGAAGATAAATAATTTTCATTTATTTCAGTATTTGCCAAGCTTTTTTTGTAAGTGATACACTGTGGTATTGTGTAAAAAAAGTTCCATGCACTATGTATTTGACGACCAAAAACAAAGTTAAAATTTTGATGACTAAGAAAAAATAGACACTCTTGGAGACTGCCGACAGAGGTAAAAAACTTAAAATAGGAAATATGTAATGCTGCAGTTCGAACGCGCACTAGTAAACAACTCAGAATATTGGAAATAATTGAAATTAAAACCTGTCAAATTGACCTACCTTTTTAATCCACTTTTTTGCAATTTAGAGTTTTAATTTTCAAACTTTTTTCATAAATGTTATGTTTTCCTTAAATTTGTTATGTTTTTCTTAAGATGTCGAGCTTAAAATCTGACATTTTTTCTGTTTCTTTTCCTAAAATATCAACTTTCAATAATTCAGAGACTTTTTAATCAATTAGATTCATTACAAAGTCATCATTTTTTATATATTCATAACAATTAAACTTTATTAAAAATTCCACGATATTTCTATAAAAAAAGCCTGGTCCAGTCGTAGCAAATATTTATAGAAATATAGTAGAATTTTTAATGTCGGTTGTTGTTTTAATTGTTAATAAAGTTTAATAGTTGTGAATATTGAAGAATTACACAACATAAGGGTGAGAAATGTCAATTTTCATATATTTAAATAATTTAAATATTTGCCAGTACCGCCCTCGCAAATAATATAATAAATCAAATTAATTAATTAAAATTTCGAGCTAACAAGGGTCCAAAAGGATAAAGAAAGTTTTTTTGCTGAAACTTCTAGTTTTTTCTTATAATTTCAGGAGAAAATTTGTTTTTTTTTTTCTTTTTTCTCAACATTTCGACTTTATATTCAATAATTTGGATTTTATCTTCAATAATAAAAAAAAATTAAATGAGTACTAAGCTAGTTTAGAGCTCAGAGCTTTTGAAGGTTTTGAACTACAAAACGAATTTATTTGAGAAGTAAAGCTTTGGACTAGTTTCCTTAAAATTTGGTAACTTTAATATTCATTATAGATTTTTTTCACCAGCTAAGAATGCGATAAAATTCTTCCAAAAGTTATGAGATTGTAGATGAGACTTCTAGAAAATTTAGAACTCGCGATGACCGACGATTCCCCTTAAAAGTTCAAAGCACTAGATGACTTATGTTCATTTTTAGAACTCCAGATTAATCTTTTTCATAGTTTTTTTCAGAATTCTAAGAGTTCAAAATTTTCAACAAGGCATATTTGATTCTCCGAAACCTTGCTCCAGCTTTCTGGAAATTTTAAACGATATAAAGAAATTTACTAGAGAAGGCAGAGCCATTGGAGAGATTTCTCAAAAGTTAATACTGTTAATGTTCATTACAGTTTTGTTTTACAAGTTACAAGTGTCATAAAAATCTTCTAAAATTATTAGAGCTGTAAATGGGCTATAATACTTTCAACCTTTGCTCAATTTTTTGGAAATTTTGAACTATATTAACAAATTGACTTGAGAAGTTGGAACCCTTAAAAATGTTCCACAAAAATTAGAGCTTTCAACCTCCATTGCAGTTTTCTTTTACAAGTAATCAGTTTCTTAAAAAATTTTCTGAAATTATTGAAGCTATAAATGAGACTTCATAAGAATTTAAAACTCCAGATAAGTTACCTTAAAACTTTAGAGAGTTAGATGGGCTAGAGTGCATCTTCAGGGTTCTAAATTAATGTTCTTGATAGTTTTGTTTTAAGTTCTAAGAGCTTCAAATTCCCAAGAAAGTACTTGTAATGCTTTCAACCCTCACTCAAAATTTTTGGAAATTTTGAACCATATAAACGAATTTGTTTGAGAAGGTGGAGCCCTTGAGAAGTTCTTTTTAAAAATTGATGCCTTTAGTTTTCATTTTAATTTTCTTTTACAAGTTAAGCATGTAATAAGACATCTTCTAAAATTATTGAGCCTAAAAAGAGACTTTTTGGGAATTTAGAACTTCAGATGACTCTCCTTGAAAGTTTAAAGCTCTGGGTAATCTAAAGTGCATCTTTAGAACTCTAAATTAACCTTCTTAGTAATTTTGTTCGAAGTTATAATTGTAAGAGTAAAATCTCCAAAAATTTGCTCAATTTTTGGGAATTTTGAATTATCTAAACAAATTTGTTTCAGAAGTTGAAGCCCTTGAGAAGTTTTCTCAAAAGTTGATGCTTTTAATATTCATTGCCATTTTCTTTTACAAGTTAAGTGTGTAATAAGAAATCTTCTAAAATTGTTGAGCCTGGGAAGAAATTTTTCGAGAATTTAGAACTCCAGATGACTCTCTTTGAAAGTTCAGAGTTCGGGATGAAATAGAGTACATCTTCAGAACTCTGGATGAACCTTGTTGATAATTTTGTTCGGAGTTCTAAGAATAAAGTTCCCAAAAATCCCAAGAAACCTCTTGTAATGGTTTTAATCCTTGCTCAAATTTTTTGGGAATTTTCAACTATATAAAGGAATTTGTTTGAAAAGTTGGAGCCCTTGAAAGGTTTTCTCAAAAATTGATGCTTTTAATATTCATTGCAATTTTCTTTTACAAGTTAGGTAGTGGTAAGAGATCTTCTTAAATTATTGAGCCAGAGATAGAACTCTTTAAGAATTTAGAACTCCAGATAATTCTCCTTGAAAGTTCAGAGTTCTGGATGAGCCAGAGTGCATCTTCAGAACTCTGAATGAATCTTGTTGATAATTTTGTTCGGCTTTCTAAGAGTAAAATCCCCAAAAACTCCAAGAAACTACTTGTAATGTTTTCAACCCTTACTCAAACTTTTTGGGAATTCTGAACCATACAAACAACTTTCTTTGAGAAGTTGGAGCCTTTGAAAAGTTTTTTCAAGAGTTAATGCTTTTAACATTCACTACAATTTTCTTTTACAATGTAAGTGCGTGATAAGAACTCTTCTAAAATTATTGATCCTGAATAGAGACTTCTTGAGAATTTAGAAATCCAAATGGCTCTCTTTGAAAGCTCAGAGTTCTGGATGAACTAGAGTGCATCTTCAAAACTCTGGATGAATCTGGTTAATAACTTTGTTCGGAGGTCTAAAAGTTCCCAAAAATTCCAAGAAACTTCTTGTAATGGTTTTAATCCGTGCTCAAATTTTTTGGAAATTTTCAACTATATAAACGAATTTGTTTGAAAAATTGGAGTCCTTGAAAATTTTTCTCAAAAATTGATGCTTTTAATATTCATTGCAATTTTTTTTACAAGTTAAGTGCCTGATGAGAACTCTTCTAAAATTATTGAGCTTGAGTAGAGACTTTTTGAGAATTTAGAAATCCAAATGACTCTCTTTGAAAGTTCAGAGATCTGGATGAACTAGAGTGCATTTTGAAAACTCTGGATGAATCTTGTTGGTAGTTTTGTTGGTAGCTTTGTTCGAAGTTCTAAGAGAAAAGTTCCCAAAAATTCCAAGAAACCACTTGTAATGTCTTCAACCCTTGCTCAAACTTTTTAGGAATTTTGAACCATAGAAACAAATTTCTTTAAGTAGTTGGAGCCTTTAAGAAGTTTTCTCAAAAGCTAATGCTTTTAACATTCACTACAATTTTCTTTTACTAGGTAAGTGCGTGATAAGAACTTTTCTCAAATTATTGAGCCTGAGTAAAAAATTTTTGAAAATTTAGAATTCCAGATGACTCTCCTTGAAAGTTCAGAGTTCTGGATGAACTAGAGTGTATCTTCAAAACTCTGGATGAATCTGGTTGATAACTTTGTTCGAAATTCTAAAAGTTCCCAAAAATTCCAAGAAACCTCTTGTAATGGTTTTAGTCCTTGCTCAAATTTTTTGGGAATTTTCAACTATATAAAGGAATTTGTTTGAAAAGTTGGAGCCCTTGAAAAGTTTTCTCAAAAATTGATGCTTTTAATATTCATTGCAATCTTCTTTTACAAGTTAGGTAGTGGTAAGAAATCTTCTTAAATTATTGAGCCAGAATAGAACTCTTTAAGAATTTAGAACTCCAGATAATTCTCCTTGAAAGTTCAGAGTTCTGGATGAGCTGGAGGGCATCTTTAGAACTCTCGATGAATCTTTTTGATAATTTTGTTCCGATTTTTAACAGTAAGAGTAAAATTCCCAAAAATTCCAAGAAACCTTTTGTATGGTTTCAACCCTCGCTCAAATTTTTTGGGTATTTTGAACTATATAAACGAATTTGTTTGAGAAGTTGGAGCTCTTGAGAAGTTTTCTCAAAAATATGATAACGAAGGCTTCCACGGCCAGAGTCAGTACAGGATATACTTCTTCCGGGATTGGACCGTGTCAAAGAACTACTAAAAGTGTTCGCCGTTTCGCCCACCATCGTAGGGGGCTTCTTCAGGAACAAAGAAAGAAAAATAGATGAAAAGAGGAATATGAGGGAATATGCAAAAAAGAAAAAATAAAAAAAATAAAAAGGCCAAGATACACTCTAGCTCATTTAAATCTTTGAAATCTTTTGAAATTGGCCTTTTTATTTTTTCTTTTTTGCATATTCCCTCATATTCTTCTCTCTTTTAACCTATTTTTCTTTCTTTGTTCCTGAAGAAGCCCCCTACGATGAAGAAGCCCCCTACGATGGTGGGCGAAACGCTGAACACTTTTAGTAGTTCTTTAACACGGTCCAATCCCGGAAGAAGTATATCCTGTATAGTTTTCTCAAAAGTTAATGCTTTTAATATTCATTGCAATTTTCTTTTACAAGTTGAGTAGTGATAAGAAATCTTCCAAAATTATTGAGCCTCAGATAAAACTCTTTGAGAATATAGAACTCTAGATGGCTGTCCTTAAAAGTTCAGAATTCTGGAGAAACTAGAGTGCATCTTCGGAACTCTGGATTAATCTTTTTGACAATTTTATTTGGAGTTCTAATTGTAAGAGTAAAATTTTCAAAAATTCCAAGAAACCACTTGTAATGTTTTCAACTCTTGCTCAAACTTTTTGGGATTTTTAAAACATACAAACAAATTTCTTTGAGAAGTTGGAGCCCTTGAGAAGTTTTCTCAAAAGTTAATGCTTTTAACATTCACTACAATTTTCTTTTACTAGATAAGTGCGTAATAAGAACTCTTCTAAAATTATTGAGCCTGAGTGGAGACTTTTTGAGAATTTAGAACTCCAGATAACTCTCCTTAAAGTTCAGAGTTCTGGATGAGCTAGAGTGCATCTTCAGAACTCTAGATGAATCTTGTTGATAATGTTGTTCGAAGTTCTAAGAGTAAAATTCCCAAAACTAACTTCTTGTGATGGCTTCAATCTTTTTTTAAATTTTTTGCGAATTTTGAACTATATAAACGAATTTGTTTGAGAAGTTGGAGCTCTTGAAAAGTTTTCTCAAAAGTTGATGCTTTTAATATTCATTGCAAATTTATAAGTTGAGAAGTGATAAGAAATCTTCCAAAATTATTGCGCCTCAGATGAAACTCTTTGAGAATATAGAACTCCAGATGGCTCTCCTTAAAAGTTCAGAATTCTGGAGAAACTAGAGTGCATCTTCGGAACTCTGGATTAATCTTCTTGACAATTTTATTTGGAGTTCTAATTGTAACTGCTTTTAATATTCACTGCAAATTTACAAGTTGAGAAGTGATAAGAAATCTTCCAAAATTATTGAGCCTCAGATAAAACTTATTGAGAATTTAGAACTCCAGATGGCTCTCCTTAAAAATTCAGAACTCTGGAAGAACTAGAGTGCATCTTTCTTTAGAACTCTGGATTAATCTTTTTGACAATTTTGTTTGGACTTCTAATTGTAAGGGTAAAATTCCCAAAAATTCCAAAAAACCACTTGTAATGTTTTTAACTATTGTTCAAACATTTTAAATATTTTGACCTATATGAACGAATTTCTTTGAGAAGTTGGAGCCCTTGAGAAGTTTTTTCAAAAGTAAGTGCTTTTAATGCTAATTGCAAATTTCTTTCACGAGGTAAGCGTGTGATAAAAAATCTCCAAAAATTATTGGAGCTGAAAAGGAACTTTATTAATTTACAGTTCCAGAAGATTCTCCTGAAAAGTTCGGAGCTCTTGATGAGCTAGAGTACATCTTTAGAACTTTAGATTAATCTTTTTGATAGTTTTGTTTAGAGATTTAAAAGTTCGGAATTCCGAAGAAAGCACTCCAAACCTTGCTCAAACTTTTTGGCAACTTTACACAATATAAACAGATTTGCTTAAGAAGCCAAAGGCCTTGGGAAGGTTCCTCAAAAACATGTACTTCTAATGTTCATTGCAATTTTCTTTCACAAGGTAATAGAGTGATAAGCAAATTACAAGTTAAGGATGTGATATAAAATCTTTCAAAATCATTGAGGCTGTAATTGAGATTTTTTTTCAGAACTTCACCCAAATGATTCTCTTTAAAAGTTCAGAGTTCTGGATGAGCTAGAGTACATCTTCAGAACTATAGATTAATCTTCGTGGTAGCTTTGTTTAGAGGTATATAGGTTCGCAATTCCGAATAAAGCACTTCTTATGATCTGAACCCTTGCTTAAATATTTTTGGAATGTTGAACTATGTAAACCAATTTATTTGAGAAGTTAGAGCCCTTGAGAAGTTTCCTCCAAAATGTGTACTTCTAATGTTCATTGCAATTTTCTTTCACAGGTTAATAGAGTGATAAAAAACTACAAATTAAAGATGTGATATAAAATCTTTTAGAATCATTGAGGCTGCAGATAAGACTTTTTCAGAATTTAACACAGATGACTCTCCTTAAAAGTTGACAGTTCTGGATGAGCTAGAGTAAATCTTCAGAATTCTGAATTAATCTTCATGATAGTTTTGTTTAGAAGTCTAAAAGTTCGAAATTCCGAAGGAAGCACTTGTTATGCTCCGAACCTTGCTCAAACTTTTTGGGTTTTTTGAATTATATAAACAAATTTGCTCAAGAAGTTAGAGCACTCAAAAAGTTTCCTCAAAAATGTGTGCTTCTAATGCTTATTGTAATTTTCTTTCACAAGGTAATAGAGTGATAAAAAAATAACAAGTTAAGCATGTGATAGAAAATCTAAAATTATTAAGGCTGTAGATGAGATTTTTTCAGAACTTAACCCTAATGACTCTCCTTAAAAGTTCAGAGTCCTGGATGAGCTAGAGTACATCTTCAGAACTATAGATTAATCTTCGTGATAGTTTTGTTTAGAGCTATAAAGGTTTGAAATTCCAAAGAAAGCACTTGTGATGGTCTGAACCCTGGCTTAACCATTTTGGGAATGTTGAACTATATAAACCAATTTGGTTGAGAAGTTCGAGTCCTTTAGAAGTTTCCTTAAAAATGTGTGCTTCTAATGTTCATTGCAATTTTCTTTCACAAGGTAATAGAGTGATAAAAAAGTACATATTGAGAATGTGATATAAAATTTTCTAAAATCATTGAGGTAGATGATGCTGTAGATGAGACTTTTTGAGAATTTAGCCCAGATGACTTTCCCTAAAAGTTCAAAGATTTAAATGAGCTAGAGTGTATCTTCGTTACTTTAAATTAATCTTATTAATAGATTTGTTCGGAGTTCTAAAAGGTCTAAATTCTCAAGAATGTTGCTCTAACTTTTTGGAAATTTTAAAATATAAACGAATTTGCTTAAAAAATTATAACTCCTGAAAGGTTTTCTTAAAAGTATGTGTTCATGCCAGGTTTCTTTTTCAGGTTAAGAGAGTTACAAAAAATTTCCGAAATTATTGAAACTCTAGAAGAGACTTCTTGAGAATTAAGCTCTCCAAATGACTCTTCTTGAAAGTTCAGAGCTTTATGTGAGCTAGAATACACTTTTCGAATTGTAGAGTAATCTTCTTCATAGTTTTTCTATTTATTTCTAGGTATTTCAGTTCCAAGAGCTCAAAAATATCAGAAAAGCAGACGTAGTGCTTCGGATTAGTGCTTAGAGTTTTTGAGAATTTGAAACTTTCACCGAATTTGCCTGAGAAGTCACAGTTCTTGAAAAGTTTGCTTAAAAGCTTCTAGTTTTAATGTTCATCGCAGTTTTCTTTTACAAATTCAGCGTATCATAAAAATTCTTCTAAAATTGTTGATGTACGAGATAAGTTTTTTTGAAAATTTAGAACTTCAGATTACTCTCCTTGAAAGGATGAGCTAGAGTGCATCTTCAGAACTCTGAAATAATCTTTTTAATAATTTTCTTCGGAGCTCTAATTATAACAGTAAAGTTCCCACAAATTTTAAGAAATTACCTGTAATTCTTTCGACCTTTGCTTAAACTTTTGGAAATTCTGAATTATATAAAAGAATTTGTGTGAAAAATTAGAGCCCTTAAGAAGTTTTCTCAAAGGTTAGTGCTTTTGATGTTGATTGCAATTTTCTTTCACAAGTTAAGAGTGTGATAAAAAAAACTCCAAAAATTACTGAAGCTGAAAAAAAAATTCTTAAGAATTTACAACTCTAGAAGATTCTCCTGGAAAGTTTAGAGCTCTGGATAAATTAGCGTACATCTTTAGAACTCTAAATTAATTCTCTTGATAGTTCTGTTTAGAGGTCTTAAAGTTCGAAATTGCAAAGAAAGCACTTGTTATAACCAAACTCTCGCTTAAACTTTTTGGGAATATTGAACTATATAAACCAATTTTTTTGAGAAGTTAGAGCCCTTGAGAAGTTTCCTCGAAAATGTGTGCTTCTAAGGTTCATTGCAATTGTCTTTCACAAGTTAATAGAGTGAAAAAAAATTTCAAGTTGAGGATGTGATATAAAATTTTCTAAAATCATTGAGGCTGTAGGTGAGACTTTTTGAGAATTTAACCCAGATGACTTTCCTTAAAAGATCAAAGCTTTAAATGAGCTAGAGTGTATCTTCGTTACTTTAAATTAACCTTATTAATAGACTTGTTTGGAGTTTCAAAAGGTCTAAATTCTCAAAAAAGCATATCTTTCGAATTGTTGCTCTAACTTTTTGGAAATTTTAAAATATAAACGAATTTACTTGAGAAATTATAACTCTTGAAAGGTTTTTTTGAGAGTCTGTGTTCATGCCAGGTTTCTTTATCAGGTTAAGAGAGTTATAAAAAATCTTCTGAAATTATTGAAACTCTAGAAGAGACTTCTTGAGAATTAAGCTCTCCAAATGACTCTTCTTGAAAGTTCAGAGCTTTATATGAGCTAGAATACACCTTAAGAGTTACAGAGTAATCTTTTTGATAGTTTTTCTATTTATATCTATGTGTTTTCAGTTCCAAGAGCTCAAAAATATCAAGAAAGCAGATGTAGTGCTTCGAATTAGTGCTTAAAGTTTTTGAGAATTTGGAACTATAACGAAATTTCGCTTGAGAAGTCACAGCTCATCAGAAGTTTGCTTAAAAACTACTAGCTTTAATGTTCATCGCAGTTTTCTTTTACAAATTCAGAGTGTCATAAAAATTCTTCTAAAATTATTGATGTTGGAAATGTGTGTTTTTGAAAATTTAGAACCCCAGGTGACTCTTCTTGAAAGTTCAGAGTTCTGGATGAGCTAGAGTGCATCTTCAGAACTCTGGAATAATCTCTTTAATAATTTTGTTCTGAGTTCTAATTGTAAGAGTAAAGTTCCCAAAAATTTTAAGAAACCACCTGTAATGCTTTCAACCCTTGCCTAAACTTTTGAAAATTCTGAACTATATAAAAGAATTTGTGTAAAAAATTAGAGCCCTTGAGAAGTTTTCTCAAAAGTTAGTGCTTTTGATGTTGATTGTAATTTTCTTTCACAAGTTAAGAGTGTGATGAAAAATCTTCAACTATTATTGAAGCTGAAAAAAACTTCTTAAGAATTTACAACTCCAGAAGATTCTCCTGGAAAGTTTAGAGCTCTGGATGAACTAGCGTACATCTTCAGAACTCTGGATTAATTCTCTTGATAGTTTTGTTTAGAGGTCTTAAAGTTCGAAATTGCGAAGAAAGCACTTGCTATGCTCTGAACCCTTGCTTAAACTTTTTGGAAATGTTGAACTATATAAACCAATTTGGTTGAAAAGTTAGAGTTCTTGATAAGTTTCCTCAAAAATTTGTGCTTCTAATGTTCATTACCATTTTCTTTCACAAGTTAAAAGAGTGATAAATAATTACAGGTCAAAGATGCGATATAAAATGTGATGTAAAATAATATTGAAATATAAACGACTTTGCTTGAGAAATTATGATTTTTGAAAAGTTTTCTTGAAAGAAGTTCATTCCAGGTTTCAAGTTAAGAGCGCTATAAAAAATCTTCTGCAATTACTAAAACTCTAACTGAGACTTCTTGAGAATTAAGCTTTCCAGATGATTCTCCTTGATATTTCAGAGCTTTAGATAATCTAGAATACACCTTTAGAATTACAGAGTATTCCTTCTGTAGTTTTTGAGTTTCCTTTTAGGTGTTTGCTCAACATTATCAAGAAAACAGATGTAATGTTTTGAATTAGTGCTTAGAGCTTTTGACAATTTGAAACTTGAACCGAATTTGCTTGAGAAGTCACAGCTTTTGAGAAGTTTGCTTGAAGGATACTAGAAAATACTTTTTGGGAATTTAGAACTCCAGATGTCTCTCCTTGAAACTTCAGAGTTCTGAATGAGCTAGAGGGCATATTCCAAACTCTTAATTTTCTTGATAATTTTGTTTGGAGTCTACTTGTAAGAGTAAAATTCACAAAAATTCCAAGAAACCACTTGTGCTTTCAATCCTTGGCCAATATTTTGGGAACTCTGAACTATATAAACGAATTTGTTTAAGAAGTTAGACCCCTTGAGAAGTTTTCTCAAAAGTTGATGCTTTTAACATTCATTACAATTTTCTTTTACAAGTAAAATGTGTGATAAGAAATGTTCTAAAGTTATTGAATCTGAGAAGAGACTTTTTGGGAATTTAGAACTCCAGATGACTCTCCTTGAAAGTTCAAAGTTTTGAATGAGCTAGAGTACATCTTTAAAACTCTGGATGAATCTTTTTGATAATTTTCTTGATAATTTTGTTTGGCATTCCAAGAGTAAAATTTCCAAAAAATTCAAGAAACCGCTTGTGACGCTTTCAACCCTTGCTTAAATTTTTGGAAATTCTGAACATAAATAAATTTGTTTGAGAAGTTAGAGCCCTTGAAAAGCTTTCTTAAAAGTTGATGCTTTTAACATTCATTACAATTCTCTTTTACAAGTTAAGTATGTGACAAGAAATCTTTTAAAATTATTAAACCTGAGAAGAGACTTTTTGGGAATTTAGAACTCCAGATGACTCTCCTTAAAAGTTCAAAGTTCTGAATGAGCTAGAGTGCATCTTCAAAACTCTGGATGAATCTTCTTGATAATTTTGTTCGGCATTCCAAGAGTAAAATTCCCAAAAATTCCCAAAAATCCCAAGAAACAGCTTGCCAAGCTTTCAACCCTTGCTCAAACTTTTTGGAAATTCTGAACAAAATAAACGAATTTGTTTACGAAGTTAGAGCCCTTGAGATGTTTTTTTCAAAAGTTGATGCTTTTAACATTCATTACAATTATTTTTTACAAGTTAGGTATGTGATACGAAATCTTTTAAAATTATTAAACCTCAGAAGAGACTTTTTGGAAATTAAGAACTCCAGATAACTCTCTTTAAAAGTTCAAAGTTCTAAATGAGCTAGAGTGCATCTTCAAAACTCTGGATGAATATTTTTGATAATTTTCTTGATAATTTTGTTTGGCATTCCAAGAGTAAAATTCCCAAAAATTCCAAGAAATCACTTGTCAAGCTTTCAACCCTTGCTCAAACTTTTTGGGAATTCTGAACTATATAAACGAATTTGTTTAAGAAATTAGAGCCCCTGAGAAGTTTTCTCAAAAGTTGATGCTTTTATCATTCATTACAATTTTCTTTTACAAGTTAAGTGTGTGATGAGAGATTTTTTAAAATAATTGAATCTGAGAAGAGACTTTTTGGGAATTTAGAACTCCAGATGACTCTCCTTAAAAGTTTAGAGTTCTGGATGAGGATGAGTTCTTGATAATTTTGTTCGGCATTCCAAGAGTAAAATTCCCAAAAATTCCAAGAGACCACTTGTCAAGCTGAACTAAATAACTAAATAAACAAATTTGTTTAAGAAGTTAGTGCCCTTGACAAAATTTTGACAAAACTTGGTGCTTTTAATGTGCAATTTTCTTTCACAAGTTAAAAGTGTGATAAAAAATCTCCAAAAATTATTGAAGCTGAAAAGAGATTTCTTGAAAAATTACAACTCCAGAAGATTCTCCTGAAAAGTTAAGAATTTGGATGAGAAGTCATAGTTCTTGAAAAGTTTTCTTGAAAGTATGTGTTCGTTCCAGGTTTCTTTTTCAATTTAAGAGAGTTGTAAAAAATCTTCTGAAATTATTGAAACTCTAGATGAGACTTCTTGAGAATTAGGCTTTCCAGATGACTCTTCTTCAAAGTTTAGAGCTTTAAAAGAGCTTGAATACACCTTTAAAATTACAGACATTTTTTTGGAAGTTTTTGAATTCCTTTTTAGATGTTTGAGTTCCAAGAGCTGAAAATTATCAAGAAAGCAGATGTGTGCTTAATCTTATTAATAGTTTTGTTTGAAGTTCTTAAAGGTCTAAATTCTCAAGAAAGCATATCTTCCGAATTGTTGCTCTAACTTTTTAAAAATTTTAAAATATAAACGAATTTGCTTGAGAAATTATAACTCTTGAAAGGTTTTCTTGAAAGTATGTGTTCATGCCAGATTTCTTTTTTAGGTTTAGAGAGTTATAAAAATTCTTCTGAAATTATTGAAACTCTAGAAAAGACTTCTTGAGAATTAAGCTCTCCAAATGACTCCTCTTGAAAGTTTTGAACTTTATATGAGCTAAAATACACCTTTACAATTACAGAGTAATCTTTTTGATAGTTTTTCTATTTATTTCTATGTGTTTCAGTTCCAAAAGTTCAAAAATATTAAGAAAGCAGATGTAGTGCTTCGAATTAGTGCTTAGAGTTTTTGAGAATTTGGAACTTTAACCGAATTTGCTTGAAAGGTCGCAGCTTTTGAGAAGTTTGCTTAAAGACTACTAGAAGGAACTTTTAGGGAATTTAGAACTCCAGATGTCTCTCCCTGGAAGTTCATAGTTATGGATGAGCTAGAATGCATCTTCAGAACTCTTAATTTTCTTGATAATTTTGTTCGGAGTTCTAATTCTAAGAATAAAATTCCCAAAAATTTCAAGAAACCTTCTGTAATGCTTTCAACCCTTGCCCAAATATTTTGGAAATTCTGAACTATATAAACGTGCTTCACATTAGTGCTTAGAGTTTTTGAGAACTTGGAACTATAACCGAATTTGCTTGAGAAGTCACAGCTCTTGAGAAGTTTGCTTAAAAGCTACTAGTTTTGACGTTCATCGCAGTTTTCTTTTACAAATTCAGAGTATCATAAAATTTCTTCTAAAAATGTTGATGTCGGAGATGAGTTTTTTTGAAACTCTAGAAGAGACTTCTTGAGAATTAAGCTCTCTCCTTGGAAGTTCAGAGCTTTATATGAGCTAGAATACACCTTTAGAATTGCAGAGTTATCTTTTTGATAGTTTTTCTATTTATTTCTAGGTGTTTCAGTTCCAAGAGCTCAAAAATATCAGAAGAGCAGATGTAGTGCTTCGAATTAGTGCCAAGAACTTTTGAGAATTTCGAACTATAAGCGAATTTACTTGAGAAGTCACAGCTTTTGACAAGTTTTCTTAAAGTTTTGGTGGAAGGGACTGGTCCTTGGTTATCTTCAAAAATTGAAATAAACTTTCGAGATCTGGATGGGCTTCTTCTTTAGGTGCCAATCTGTTCCAGATTAGATGGGTTACCATAAGTATTAGTTCAACCTTGTTTACAGCTGCTCAGAACAATTCTGTTGTCACTGAGAACCAAGTTCTTAAGTTTCTCAACCAAGAAATTCTTCTTCTCCCGACATTTCTTTTTCCCATCATCTTTTCTTGCAATATGCATGGTAGTAGGTTGTATTTCTTGGTTTGGTTTCTTGGTTGGTTTCTCATAATATGTCTGCTACTGCTAGGAAGAATTCTGTTGTCGTTGAGAACCAAGTTCTTGAGTGTTTTAACCAAGTAATTCTTATTTTCCCGAAATTTCTTTTCCCAACATCTTTCCTTGCAAGATACAACCTACTATAAGTTCCTTGCAGTAGGTAAGTTCCTTGCAGTAGGTTGTATTTATGTTGATTTCTCATAATGTGTCTGCTGCTGCTAGGAACAATTCTGTTGTCACTGAGAACCAAGTTCTTAAGTTTCTCAACCAAGAAATTCTTCTTCTCCCGACATTTCTTTTTCCCATCATCTTTTCTTACAATATGCATTATAGTAGGTTATATTTCTTGGTTTGGTTTCTTGGTTGGTTTCTCATAATGTGTCTACTACTGCTAGGAAGAATTCTGTTGCCGTTGAGAACCCAGTTCTTGAGTTTTTCAACCAAGAAATTCTTCTTTTCCCGAAATTTCTTTTCCCAACATCTTTCCTTGCAAGATACAACCTACTGCAAGTTCCTTACAGTAGGTAAGTTCCTCGCAGTAGATTGTATTTATGTTGATTTCTCATAATATGTCTGCTGCTGCTAGGAACAATTCTGTTGTCTTTAAGAACCAAGTTCTTAAGTTTTTCAACCAAGAAATTCTTGTTCTTCCGACATTTTTTTTTCCCATTATCTTTTCTTGCAATATGCATTGCAGTAGGTTGTATCTGTGTTAGGTTTTCATAATGTGTCCTAGATATTGAATCTTTCTTGTCTTTATGGTGTTCAAAATTTTCCTTTTTATACCTACTCTTCTAAGAATGTTGGTGTTCTCTCCAAGATATCTTCAGCACCATCTCATACGATTCGATCTTATTTATTGTGACTTCCGTTAGTGTCCATGATTCCATTCCAAACATGGATGAGCTAGAGTGGATGTTTAATAACACTTAATTAATTCTGTTGATAGAACAGACTTGCTAGACTTTTGACAGTTCGGAGTTCAAAATTCTCAAGAAAACTGCTAATGCTTTGAACCCTTGCTGCTGGGATTTTGAAATATAAATGAATTTGATTAAGAAATTGCAACTCTTAATGAGTAGATTTAAAAGTTAGTACTTTTAATGTCCATTGCAGGTTTCTTCTACAAGTTATGAGTGTATTATCAACATTAAAGAATTCCACACATTTGAACATCTCAAGTACCACAAAAAAATTCTAAAATTATTAATGTTGTCTTCACTAGAATTTAGCATTTCGGATGAGTCTTCTCGAGAGTTCAGAGCTTTGGATGGGCTACAGTGCATCCTCAAAGATTAACTTTCTTGATAGTTCAAAGAGTTCCAAGATATTTAAATTCGAAGAAAACACATTTAATCCTCAAATATTTCTTTAAAAGCTATGCATGTATCTACTTGGAAAATTAAACCCTAAACAAATTTACTTAAATGGTTATAGTTCTCCATAAATTTTATTGAAATTTTGTACTTAGTTACAAGTTTCTTTTACAAGTTTAATATTATTGGGGCTATAGATGAATCATCTTTAGAATTTAGAATTCTAGATAATTCTCCTTCAGAGTTTATAGCTCTAAATGTGACCAGTGCACCTTCAGAGGCCTTCAATTAATTTTTTGATGGCTTAGATAAGATTTTCTTGTCAATTTGTCTCTTGAAAGTGTTGGGTTTAATATGTAATATCGTTTTTCTACAATTCATCAAAGACTAGGTGTTTTTCTTTTCGCGTCTTTTCATGAAGTTTAATTAAATGATAGACGAAATGGTGCGCCGTAACGCGTCCCCAAATCGATTTTGTGCCAAAGTTTTTCAAACATTAATATTAATATTCAGCATCAGCGTTCGTACGACAGCCTGGCAACGGAACTAATCCTCTCTTTCATGTGTGACGTTTGTAGAATTCGACTTTAATTGGCTGCTTGCAATTCAAAGCGTGTCTGACTAATTATTACTCTACAGGAAAACCAAGATGTATTCATGACGACGAACAGCCTGCACAAAACACGACTCAAAAGCGGAAAGATAGTTGATTCTAGCCGGATATCGCTAATTAATAGAAGAAGTATTGTAGAGGCTTGCTGGTGACATAAATTAATTGCGCAACGAACCCCTACGGTGAAGAGGGCATATTTCGCGCTGGAGTGATCCCCTTCTGAAATACTTCGTAAAAGAGTGCGATAAATCACATAATATTGGGCGGCGGTGTCACAAGGATAACTAAAGTTTGTTTTTCCTCGACTATCGATGGTCAAGCGAGGTGAGTTGCGGATTTTTCCGTTTTAGTATCATTGAGGTTTCGCGTCAAAATTGGACGTTATCCCGAAGGATATACAGCGTAATAAATATCAGCGAAAATAAATTCAATCAAGGGGAGAGAGGGCTGAAAAGAACCGTGTAATACCGAACGAATAGCGACAGGTGCGGTTTACATCAAAGAGAAAACTGAGCTATAGTACATTTTCAGCCAACTGTACAACTTTTAGAGGATATTTCAGCGAAATCTGTTATTTTATTTTGTTCTCAGCGCTCAAATTCGCCCCAATTCCTATAAAATTACACCACTTCGGCTTAAACTTAATTATGATAGATCCGAAGTGTTAAGTTTGATAGTTTTTTAAGGTATTATCCTTACCTGTTACAGTACACTTAATATACTATTAAGTTAAATTTAGAAATTTGAAATTATGGCCAAGGCTCATTGTTTATTAGAAGCTAGCAAGCAGTAAGGAAGAATTTAACAAAACTCTTTCTTTTAGAGACGAGGGTCGGTTAAGAATTTGCACTCAGTAAATGTGTTCATATGATGTAAACCTTTCAATTAAATTCTTCTTACAACATGCGAAATTGTACCATGTTGAGACATTATTACTTTATTTTGTTTACCGTATGGTATAGGTATATGAGATGCGATAAATTAAAAGTGAAAGTATAAATCAAAAGTAATGTCACTATTACTAAATGTAAATAATTACTTATTTTGTAGGAAGTGCCGAGAGTACAACACTTGAGGTGAATAAATAGAGTTCAAAGTGGTGGTGGCTCTGTGCTTAAGAAGTTGGTCTCACGTGAAGGTCCCGGGTTCGATCCCCGCTCGCCGATCACACATTTTTAATCCTACTAAAATTTGTAAAATTTAGGATTTATCGACGCATCAGCAACTTATAAGATATTTCTCGCCAAAATCACGTCTTATCGCTGAAACTTCAACCGAACACAAATTAAACGAGATTGACGCGGATAAGCTCGTATGCACCATCGGAATTCCCATCATCCTAAAATCTCATATGCAAAGTTTCAATCTTGTTTCCCAACATCAGACAAGAATTTTCCAAGTGCAATCGACTTTGCTCGCAAAAACTATGAATAATACGTGTCTTTAACTTGGAAATGGCGCCGTCGTGATTTATTGCGAAACTTTTCGGCTTTTCGGGCGCATTTGCGTGAATGTATACAGTTGGGGGGATTTCGGAACGTGTCAGAATGCCACCCCCGAGGGGTCGCAGTAAAATAACGTAATAAATTTTTTGTCACTGGGCTGTGCCGCAAAAAAGCGTATTAAAGTGTATTTGAAACGGCGAGATATGTTGTTGTGCCGAATGAAAGGCCCTCAAAGACCGAGGGAATTAACACGAAAAACAATTTGCGGCTTCACTCGCCTCGACGAGTTATCTCCGAGCTCGGACCGGATTAATTGTTAGATCATTTTTAACGACTTAACGAGAAACGGGGGATCAGGACTACTATTATTTATCTTATTTATTTATTTTTTTAAAGACAAAAAATTCAATTCTGAACTCGACACAATTTTTGCTTGAACTTGAGTAAGAGGGTAGGCTTTTTAGAAGGATTTTTATTACAAATTTCGAGCTTGTTCTCAAAACTCCTTTTAATTTGTAGATTTCGAGTATCTTCTTAAAATCAACCTTTTGAAATTTCGCAAAAAAACAATTTGAAATACAAACATTATTTCCTGAAAAACACAAGAATGTTTACTTTAACGCGTTTCGACAGCAAAGCTACCATCTTCAGAAAGTTACTAACACCTAATCCTAAAATTAACCTTTAATTTTTAAGGATAACCAAGGACCAGTCCCTTCCACCAAAAAAAAAAGAAATAATTTGAAATTTAAGCCTGAAATCGAAAAATTTCACGAAATTAAAAATTTCCAAAAATAATATTTCAATCCATGTTTACAAGTTTAAACCTGTAATTCCCTTCTTTTCCAAAACTACAAGTTCTTATTTCAAATCCTTGATTGCTAACTCAAAATTCACCTTTTTTTTCGAGAAAAAATGTTGAGTTCAAATTTACGTCTCGAGAATAAAATCGAAATTAAGATCAAAATGTAAAGAAAATAAACTAAATTTACAAATACCCCAAACGTAATTTCTAAGCATAGAGCCACCTAGCGGTCTGTAGAAGCTGCTAAATAGCTCCAATAAGTGCCATCAAAGAAAATATACTAGTGTCCAATAATGCACACCTTTAAAGGTCTAGGCCTAGATCTATTCGCTTTGTATCATTTTTTCTTAATAAACCAAAATTCCAAACTTTGCTGTTTTTTTGTCATTTAAAAAAATCTTTTTCGATGCCACCAAAAATAACACCAGTTTATTGCTGATTATTTTTTAGAATTTTCAAATAATTCAGCCCCCTGTATAAAAAATGAAGAAAATAATTGTGATTTTCAGAGATATAAGATCAAGCAACATTTTTTATAAAGAATGCCTTTTTCTCGCAAACCCATAAATAAAAAAGAAACCTCTCTTCAGTACTCTATCTTGAGACATACTGCATTGTAATAAAAAGTCTACCAAAGATTTTTACTGAACAAGTTATTCTTTTTTTTTTTTTTGCTGTTGGAGCGGACTCGTCCATGGTTATCTTCAAAAATTGAAATACAAATCTTGTCAAAAATTGAAATACAGAACTTGTCCCCGAAATCAAGAAAGATTAAAAAACACAACAAAGGTTGCTCTAACGCGTTTCGACAGCCAAGCTGTCATCTTCAGAAAGAAACTGTAAAACCAAACCAATAAATACAACCTACTACAATGCATACTGCAAGAAAAGATGATGGGAAAAAGTAATGTCGGGAGAAGAAGAATTTCTTGGTTGAGAAACTTAAGAACTTGGTTCTCAGTGACAACAGAATTGTTCCTAGCAGCAGCAGACACATTATGAGAAACCAACATAAATACAACCTACTGCAAGAAACTTACCTACTGCAAGGAACTTGCAGTAGGTTGTATCTTGCAAGGAAAGATGTTGGGAAAAGAAATTTCGGGAAAATAAGAATTTCTTGGTTAAAAAACTCAAGAACTTGGTTCTCAACGACAACAGAATTCTTCCTAGCAGTAGCAGACACATTATGAGAAACTAACCAAGAAACCAAACCAAGAAATACAACCTACTACAATGCATACTGCAAGAAAAGATGATGGGAAAAAGAAATGTCGGGAGAAGAAGAATTTCTTGGTTGAGAAACTTAAGAACTTGGTTCTCAGTGACAACAGAATTGTTCCCAGCAGCAGCAGACACATTATGAGAAACCAACATCAATACAACCTACTGCAAGGAACTTACCTACTGCAAGAAACTTGCAGTAGGTTGTATCTTGCAAGGAAAGATGTTGGGAAAAGAAATTTCGGGAAAATAAGAATTTCTTGGTTAAAAAACTCAAGAACTTGGTTCTCAACGACAACATAATTCTTCCTAGCAGTAGCAGACACATTATGAGAAACTAACCAAGAAACCAAACCAAGAAATACAACCTACTACAATGCATACTGCAAGAAAAGATGATGGGAAAAAGAAATGTCGGGAGAAGAAGAATTTCTTGGTTGAGAAACTCAAGAACTTGGTTCTCAGTAACCACAGAATTGTTCCTAGCAGCAGCAGACACATTATGAGAAACCAACATAAATATAACCTACTGCAAGGAACTCACCTGCTGCAAGGAACTTGCAGTAGGTTGTATCTTGCAAGGAAAGATGTTGGGAAAAGAGATTTCGGGAAAATAAGAATTTCTTGGTTAAAAAACTCAAGAACTTGGTTCTCAACGACAACAGAATTCTTCCTAGCAGTAGCAGACACATTATGAGAAACCAACCAAGAAACCAAACCAAGAAATACAACCTACTACAATGCATACTGCAAGAAAAAATGATGGGAAAAAGAAATGTTGAGAGAAGAAGAATTTCTTGGTTGAGAAACTTAAGAACTTGGTTCTCAGTGACAATAGAATTGTTCCTAGCAGCAGCAGACACATTATGAGAAACCAACATAAATACAACCTAGTGCAAGGAACTTACCAACTGCAAGGAACTTGCAGTAGGTTGTATCTTGCAAGGAAAGATGTTGGGAAAAGAAATTTCGGGAAAATAAGAATTTCTTGGTTAAAAAACTCAAGAACTTGGTTCTCAACGACAACAGAATTCTTCCTAGCAGTAGCAGACACATTATGAAAAACTAACCAAGAAACCAAACCAAGAAATACAACCTACTACAATGCATACTGCAAGAAAAGATGATGGGAAAAAGAAATGTCGGGAGAAGAAGAATTTCTTGGTTGAGAAATTTAAGAACTTGGTTCTCAGTGACAACAGAATTGTTCCTAGCAGCAGCAGACACATTATGAGAAACCAACATAAATACAACCTACTGCAAGAAACTTACCTACTGCAAGGAACTTGCAGTAGGTTGTATCTTGCAAGGAAAGATGTTGGGAAAAGAAATTTCGGGAAAATAAGAATTTCTTGGTTAAAAAACTCAAGAACTTGGTTCTCAACGACAACAGAATTCTTCCTAGCAGTAGCAGACACATTATGAGAAACTAACCAAGAAACCAAACCAAGAAATACAACCTACTACAATGCATACTGCAAGAAAAGATGATGGGAAAAAGTAATGTCGGGAGAAGAAGAATTTCTTGGTTGAGAAACTCAAGAACTTGGTTCTCAGTGACAACAGAATTGTTCCGAGCAGCTGTAAACAAGGTTGAACTAACCGTTATGGTAACCCAAATTTAGAACAGATTGGCACCTAAAGAAGAAGCCCATTCAGATTTCGATAATTTAAAGTCATCCAGAGTTCTAAATTCTTAAAAACACTCATCGTCAACATCAACAATTTTCGAAGAATTTTTATGAAACTCTGAATTTGTAAAAGAAAACTTCGACGAACCTTGAAACTAGTAACCTTTAAGGAAAATTGAAATGTGAATATGAAATAGTGGAGTATCTCTCTGAAGATGACAGCTTGGATGTCAAAACTAGTGTTGGGCTATTCGAATACAAGTTGAGAGAGGTATTCGATTCTGCCAAGATCTTGAATACATCCGATTCTCAACTGAAGTATGCGAATTCTTCCAGACTCCGGGAGTTGAAATGAGAATATGAATAGAATCGGTTCTCGTCTAGCGCAAGCAACATCTCATCATCGCATGATTCATAAGTTTTCGGGTACTTGCTTGCATTCGAATACAAAATATGTATTCGAATACAATATATGTATTCGAGATTGTGGTAGTCTGATACAACAAAATATTGGAATGCGGAGTAGTGAATAGAATCGGTCTCCTAACTACGCTACATATCCGATTCTTAACTTCTCCGATGTTGAATACTGTACCCGATTCTTGTATTCGAGATCTTAAACATGCATTTTGAATGCGTATTTTATTCGAGACAGTGGCGGCTCGCGTATATGCACTGAGGAACTGCAGCACCCCCAGTTCCGCTTTCGAGTTTTTTCTTAAAAAGTTTGGTCTTCTTTGAAGATTTTTCCTTAAAAACTTTTTTATAGAAATTTTAAATTTTCTCTGATTTCTTTTATAGAAATTTCACCTTCCTTTCATGTTATGATCTGCTAAAATCTATTTTTATTTTTAATTTTGATGAAAAAACGCATTTTTAAGAACTAGCTTTTGTAAAACTTTTGAAAAAGAAATCAGTATTTCGAGACAGAATTGAATTTTGAAAAAAAAGGTTAAATTTTTGTAAGAGGGTCAAAATTTTGAGAATATAATGAAAATTTCAAGAAACAATCTGTATCCAACTCTTTTCGCATTTTGATTTTCCTGAAAAAAAAAGAATAATACCAAATCTTCGAGTTTTTACCTGATTTCGCAATTTCTACTGTATTGTGTAAAAACTTTTTTTTGTTGAGAAAATTTATATTTTTCTAAATATATTATATAAACAAATTTTCTCGAAATTTCTACTTTTCCAGCAAATTTTGTTCTTAAAATTTTTTCTGGAAATTTCAACTTCTCCTGATTTTTTATGTTCCTTTAATTTGCTTTAAAAATGTTAGGTTTTTTCACGGGATTTTGACATTTTAAAGTTCATTTTATAATTTTCACTAACAATTTTTAGAAAATAATTCTCACATTTCTATAAAAATGTCAAGATTTTGGAAAGAAACGAAAAAGTGTTAAGAAAATTTTCCATTGCTTCCGCATTTTGCTTTATTTTAAATGAAAGTAATAGCCGATGGATTATTTTCCTAAAATTTCGTTTTTTTTTGTACAGATATTTCAAATTTTTTCTCGAGATTTCGATTTTCTTTCAACGAAAATTAGAATCTTTTAAAATTTTGACCTTTTTCAAGATTTTGACTTCATTTGAAAATTTCCACTTTTGTTAAGAATTTCGTTCGTATGTTCCTAGAAATTTTGACTTTTTGTGAGAATTTCGCTTCTTCTGACATTTTTGATTTAATTGCAAAATCTCAACCTCAAAAATGTCCGCATTTTACAATCTATTTTTTAAAATTTGACCGGTTTTCAAAAATTTGATCGTTCTCTCAATTTTAACTTTTTTTTAAAAAGTTTGAAATTTTTAAAAAATCGTACTGTTTTAAAAACTTACGGTTTTATGAAAATATTTACTTTTGTGAAAATTTAACATTTTTTTAAACGTTGAATCTTTCAAAATTCTACCCTTCTTGAAAATTCAATTTTTATTTCAAATTTGTTCACGAATTTTAATATTTTTTTCTTGTTAATATCGACTATTCTAATGTGGTGTTATTTTCCAAAATTTAGAAAATTTCGATTTTCCAAAACTTGGTAAATTTCGATTTTTCAAAATTTGGAAAATTTCGATTTTTCAAAATTTGAAATATTTTGATTTTCGATGATTTTTATTTTTATTTAAAATTCCAATTATTTTTTAAATTTTCGATCTTTTCTCGAAATTTTGACTTTTCTTTTGAAAGTTACGAATTATTTTCGAAATTTCGGCTTTTCTTTTGAATTTCGACTTCTACTTGAAACATTTTTTGAAAATTTCGATTTTTTTTGAAAATCTGGACCTTTTTTAATATTTTGTCTTGATTTCATTCGACCCTTTTTAAAAATTTCGACTTTTTTAAAACAGTTTTTCAAAATGTTTATTAACGAAATTTTCAATTTTTGTCGAAACTTTCAACATTTCAAAATTTTGTCTTGTTGAGCCAAAATTGCAAACCTAATTTTTAGCTTATAAAAGAAAGTGATGATATTTTGCAATTGCCCCTTGCGTCTTGTTTTGAAAATTCTGTTTTTAAAAGTTTTTCGACAATTTCGACCTTTTCAAAGTTGCCTTGTTCGAGCAAAATTGTTTTCCAAAACCCAATTTTTAGTTAGTAAAAGAAAATTTTAAATTTGAATGTTCAGTTAAATATCGTTTTTCAACCCGCTTGGGGTTCACATTTTTAAAATCGATTAAGTACGTGTTTAGTGATTGCTTTTATCTATTCTTTATATACAAATTTTGACAAAAAATGTTTTAAAAAAACCCTGAAATTTCTCTAAGAATGTCAACATTTTGGGAAAAAAACGAAACTAGAAGCCAACAATTTTATTAAATTTATTGAAAATTCTACTGATCTGGCAACACTGGATGTGTTTTCGAAATTACCACCCCCGCCATCTGTTAACGTAAAAAATTAAACGATTTGGCCCTGGAAACTTACTAGAGCAATCAGTATGGCCCTAAGGCTGCAAAATTTAAAGACTTTTAAAGTATATTCTGTACTCTTTTTTGGGTGAAACGAACTGGCCCTTGGTTATCATCAAAAATTGAAATAAAAATCTTGTCCCCTGAAACCAGATTAAAAAATACAACAGACGTTGCTCTAACGCGTTTCGATAGCTAAACTATCATCTTCAGAGAGATACTTTCGGAAGATGATAGCTTGGCTATCGAAACGCGTTAGAGCAACGTCTATTGCGTTTTTTACTCTTTCTTGGTTTTAAGGGACAAGATTTGTACTTCAATTTTTTATATCCTGTAGTGAAAAATTTTGTATTTTTTTATACATTTTTAGGCGAAAGACGAAAAAAAATGACACTTTTGAAAAAAGTTTCACTTATTTTTGATTTTAAATTTCAAGTGAAAGTGCTGGATTTTTCCCCAACCTTCCAATTCAAATCCAATATTTTAAATTTTTCTAGACATTTAAACTTTAACTAAAAGCTCGGATTTAAATTGACATTTTTTATCCTTTTTATATTTTTTTATACATTTTTAGGTTAAAGACGAAAAAAAATGACACTTTTGAAAAAAAATTCACTTATTTTCGATTTTAAATTTTAACTGAAAGTGTTGGATTTTTCCCCGACCTTCGCCTTCAAATCCAATATTTTAAATTTGTCTAGACATTTAAACTTTAACTAAAAGCTTGGATTTAAATTGACATTTTTCACCCTCACTTTTAATGTAAAAACTTCGAAAAACAAAGTCAATTTTTAAGGCTATTAAATGTTCAATATTAAAATCAAACATATGAATGTAAACTCCAAATTTTATTCTTTTTTATTGCGTGAACTATTATTTTTTTTAAAAGGATGGGTTTCTTCGAGAAATTCTTAGCTTAAACTTTTCACCTTCAGTCAAAATTATCAAAAATGTTAGCTTTTTTCTCTCAAAATTTGGGTGTTTTCCTTAAAAAATGAAAATTTAAGGTTTATCTTTGCAATTTTGGGAACTAATAAAATTTTGAAAATAACCTCGGAATTTTTTTTCTCTAAATTTCTTCAAAATTTGAAAATATGTAAGAACAATTTGAAATGATTTTGATAAAATTTTGGTTGATAGAAAATTGAAAAAAAATCTTGTCCCCTGAAACCAAGAAAGATTAAAAAACACAACAAAGGTTGCTCTAACGCGTTTCGATAGCCAAGCTATCATCTTCAGAGAGATACTGATCTCTGTATCTCTACTGTATCTCTCTAAGATTTGTATTTCAATTTTTGAAGATAACCAAGGACCAGTCATTTTCACCAAAATTGGTGAATAGATTTAACTTTTTTTAAAGGTTTGAAATTTTTATTAAAATTCCTCATTTCAGTTCGTAATTTTTATGATTTTTTTCTTAAAAATTTTGACTCAAAACATTTTTGGAAATTTCTGAATTTCGCTTTTCAAAATTTCGAGTTTACTCCTATCGTTTTGGTTCTCTAGCTTTCGAAATAGATAACATATTTTTGAAAATTCGTATTAAAATTCAATTTGCTTATGAATCTTTCAATTTTTTTTTGTTGGGCTGTTTTCCTAAACTTCTTTGTTAAAATTTAAAATTGAAACTTTGAGAATATGCTTTCCTTTTTAATTTCTACGTTTTTTTTTGTAAATTTGAACTTTTTTCTGAAACTTTTTAATTTAATCTTAATAAATGAGTAGGTAAATCAGAAAACGGAGTAAATATTTTTAAATAAAGTCTAGAATTGATTTTGAAGTCAAATTTTTAGACAAAAGAACAAAACGCAATTTTGCAATAAAATCAAAATTTAAAAAAAAGATTAGTTTGCTAAATGCTGACTTTTGTTGGATATTTTTAGTTCAGAGGAAAATTTTGAGGAAAAAACTCAATTATTTGTGTTTAAAGATAACTGTCAAAATTTTTAAAATGAATTACCGATTTTCTTTAAATTTTTGATTACTTTCTTAAAATTGTTTTGAGTTTTAAATCAAGATTTCTAGGAAAAAATCTAAATTTATAAAAAGAGGTTGGAAAAGTTGGAAGGTTTTTGGAAAAAGTTTAAATTTTCATTCAGTCAAAGATCAAAATTTGAAAAAACAAATTAATTCATAAATAAAAATTTCTCATGAACTGAACTTGTTCTAGTAATTCCAAACTTTGGAGTCCTGGTTTTTCAAATATTCGAATTTAGAAATTAAAGCTTAAATGTCGATAAAAAGTCGCAATTTTTGGAAAAAAAACTAAATTTCAAGTTGGAAGTCACAATTTTAGAAAAACAAATCATAAAAATTGCAAATCTAAATGAGGAATTTTAGTAAAAATTCCAAACCTTTAGAAAAAAGTTAAATCTATTAACCAAAATTTTATCAAAGTCATTTCGAAATTTTCTTACACATTTTGAAGTTTTGGGGAAATTTAGAGAAAAAAATTCCGAGATTATTATCAAAATTTGATTAGTTCTTGAAATCCTAAGGATAAACCTTAAATTTTTATTTTTTAAAGTAAATAACCCAAACTTTGAGATTTTTGATATTTTTAACTAAAGAGAAAAGTGTTCAAAAAAACTAAATTATTAAAAAAACTCTTCAAAAAATAGCTGCTTTAATAGTGAGATTTCTACTTTTCTTCTTTACTATTTTTTACTTTTCTACTTTTCTATTTTTCTGCTTTTTTACTTTTCTACTTTTCTACTTTTCTTCTTTTCCACTTTTCTACTTTCAACTTTGAGATTTTTGATATTTTTAACTAAAGAGAAAAGTGTTCAAAAAAACTAAATTATTAAAAAAACTCTTCAAAAAATAGCTGCTTTAATAGTGAGATTTCTACTTTTCTACTTTTCTACTTTTCTACTTTCGTAACTTTTCTTCTTCTACTTTTCTGTTTTTGTACTTTTCTACTTTTCTACTATTCTACTTTTCCAATTTACTACTTATCTACTTTTTTACTTTTCTGCTTTTCTATTTTTCTATTTTTCTACTTTTCTACTTCTCTAATTTTCTACTTTTCTACTTTCCTACTTTTCTACTTTTTCAATTTTCTACTTTTCTAAATTTTTAATTTTCTACTTTTCTACGTTTTTACTTTTCTATTTTCTATTTTTCTACTTTTCTACTTCCCCACTTTTCCAATTTTCTACTTTTCTACTTTTCCAATTTACTACTTTTCTACTTTTCTACTTTTCTACTTTTCTACTTTTCTACTTTTCTACTTTTCTACTTTTCTACTTTTCTACTTTTCTACTTTTCTACTTTTCTACATTTCTACTTTTCTACTTTTCTACTTTTCTACTTTTCTACTTTTCTACTTTTCTACTTTTCTACTTTTCTACTTTTCTACTTTTCTACTTTTCTACTTTTCTACTTTTCTACTTTTCTACTTTTCTACTTTTCTACTTTTCTACTTTTCTACTTTTCCACTTTTCTACTTTTCCAATTTACTACTTTTCTACTTTTCTACTTTTCTACTTTTCTACTTTTCTACTTTTCTACTTTTCTACTTTTCTACTTTTCTACTTTTCTACTTTTCTACTTTTCTACTTTTCTACTTTTCTACTTTTCTACTTTCTACTTTTCTACTTTTCTACTTTTCTACTTTTCTACTTTTCTACTTTTCTACTTTTCTACTTTTCTACTTTTCTACTTTTCTACTTCTACTTTTCTGTTTTTGTACTTTTCTACTTTTCTATATTCTGCTTTTCTACTTTTCTAACTTTCTACTTTTCTACTTTTCTACTTTTCTACTTTTCTACTTTTCTACTTTTCTACTTTTCTACTTTTCTACTTTTCTACTTTTCTACTTTCTACTTTTCTACTTTTCCTACTTTCTACTTTTCTACTTTTCTACTTTTCCTACTTTTCTACTTTTCTACTTTTCTACTTTTCTACTTTTCTACTTTTCTACTTTTCTACTTTCTACTTTTCTACTTTCTATTTTCTACTTTCCTACTTTTCTACTTTCTATTTACTACTTTCCAATTGTCTACTTTTCTACTTTTCTACTTTTCTACTTTTCTACTTTTCTACTTTTCTACTTTTCACTTTCTACTTTTCTACTTTTCTACTTTTCTACTTTTCTACTTTTCTACTTTTCTACTTTTCTACTTTCTATTTTCTACTTTTCTACTTTTCTACTTTTCTACTTTTCTACTTTTCTACTTTTCTACTTTTCTACTTTTCTACTTTTCTACTTTTCTACTTTTCTACTTTTCTACTTTTTCTACTTTTCTACTTTCTACTTTTCTACTTTTCTTTTTACTTTTACTACTTTTCATTTACTACTTTCTACTTTTTACTTTTCTACTTTTCTATTATTTTCTACTTTTCTATCCTCTAATTTTCTACTTTTCTACTTTCCTACTTTTCTACTTTTTCAATTATCTACTTTTTTAATTTTCTACTTTTCTACTTTTCTTCACTTTTTATCTTTTCTCATTTCCGACTTTTCTACTTTTTTACTTTTCCAATTTTCTACTTTTCCAAATTACTACTTTTCTACTTTTTTACTTTTCCACTTTTTTACTTTTCTACTTTTTCAATTTTCTTCCTTTTTACTTTTTTAATTTTCTACTTTTTTAATTTTTTATTTTTCTACTTTATACTTTTGTAGTTTTCTACTTTTCCAATTTACTATTTTTCTACTTTTCCAATTTTTCACTTTTCTACTTTTTTACTTTTCTACTTTTCTAGAAGTCTCGAATTTCTAAGCAAAAGTTGTATATTCCAAATTTATCAAAAATCCGAGTCGACATTTTACTTGAACTTAAAAATCATCATCAAAAAATTTTTGATGAACTTTAAGTTATTTTTTACAAACACTCGACTTTTCTCTCTAAATGTCTCAATTAAAGTTAAAATTTGATAAATAATTCTGAATATTGAGTTTAAATTCGAAATTCCGTAATGAAGGTCAATATTTTGGTCAATCAATGTCGAAATTCTTTGATTAAAGTTAAAATTTTTGTTTAACGTGAAAAATTCTTTTTTTTTCGATTTTAAAACACAAAATTTCGAGAAAAGTCCAAATAAACTTGACATCTTGATCCTAATGTTGAAATTTTAGAAAAAAGTAAAAAAATTAAATGTTAAGCTGAACACTCAGACAAAAAAACCGAAATAAGTTTAAAACCAGGTCCGGTCATAGCAAATATTTATCAAAACATCGTAAAAATTTTAATATCTGTTGTTTTAATCGCTAATAACGTATCACGAAAAATAATGGCAAGTTAATTATAAGTATATCTAATTTTTAGTCTTCTTCCGTGTTTCAATTTTTTATTATGTTTCGTTTTCTGTGTAAAAAATTTACTAACTTTTTTTTTGACAGAAGTAACGGTTGAAGAATTTTTATATCGTGCGTCAAAAAAGTTTTCCAGAAAGACAACAATTTCATTATTTAAATAATTTAAATATTTTTTTTTAATTCTGTTTATGCTAAAAAGAATCAATTTATCATCATTTTGAGTCAACAAATATCAGAAATAAGAAAAAATTTACTTCTTTCTCAAAATTGCCAGTTCCTAATTTTTTATTCTCAATTTTTTTAATTTTAAATTCTAATTTGGAAAAAAATGTTAAACTTTCAAGATGAAAAAAGGAATATCGAGAAATAACTCGGGACCAATTTTTTTTTAATTTCTATTTTTTGTATATTTCAGGTGACTGGACCCGGAGGGCAAGTTTTCGTAACCGGCAAACCTGAGTACCTAGGCCAAGTGCTAGCGTCCATAGCCGTATCCCTGGGTCCCCTCTCAGCGGGGCTCGGCAAAGGCTACAGCTCCCCAGCCATCGCCTCCCTTCAACAACGCGACGCCGACGCTTTCCCCCTGAGCGGCCAAGAAGCCTCCTGGTTGGCGAGTCTCTCTCTTCTGGGAGCCCTTTTCGGCGCACCGCTAGGTGGCGCCGCCGTGCGATGGGGAAGACGTCGAACGCTCCTCTTGGCCGGGGCACCTCTCTCTCTTTGTTGGATCCTCACCGTGTTCGCCGTCAGCGTGGAAGTCATGTGCATCGCGGCTTTCGTCAGCGGCTTCCTCGTCGCCATCGTCCAACTCGCTGCTCAGGTCTACGTAAGTGAAATAGCGACGCCGTCGATCAGGGGTGGTCTCAGCGCTCTTCTGAAGGTGGCTGGACACGCCGGTGTTCTCGTGGCTTTCGCCGCGGGAGCTTTCCTGGATTGGAGACAGCTCGCCGGCTTGATTTCTCTAGCACCAGCCGCCATGTGTGTTGCGATGTTAAGGGTGCCCGAAAGTCCTGGTTGGTTGGTACTTAGGGGTAAGGATGATGAAGCGGAACGAGCGCTGAGGTGGCTACGGGGCGAAAGCGCCGATCTTCGTCTTGAATTAGCGGTTTTGCAGGCGCACGTTCTATCTAGGACGTTACCAGTTAGTCCGATGCTTCTAGTTGAGAGCCTTAGAACTCCCGCGCTCATAGCTTGTGGCTTAATGTTCTTCCAGCGCTTTTCCGGTGCAAATGCCTTTAATTTTTACGTGGTTAGCGTTTTTAAGGAAACTTTTGGAGGTACAAATCCTCATAGTGCAGCTGTCGCCGTTGCAATCGTCCAGTTGCTTTCAGCACTTCTCTCTGGGTTACTCGTTGATGTGGCCGGCAGATTGCCCCTTTTAGTAGCTTCTAGCGTCCTGATGTCCTTAGCTCTTGCCTGCTTTGGATCATTTGCTTATTATGAGGACGCTCATCCCAAAAGTGTACCAAATTTGGACTGGATACCGCTTTTATGCGTCCTGGTTTTTACAGTAGCTTTCTCCTTGGGTATTAGCCCGATTTCCTGGCTGCTGGTCAGCGAATTATTCTCTTTGGAACATAGAGGTGTGGGTACTGCAATGGCGACTGCCTTTAGCTATCTTTGCGCTTTTATCGGGGTTAAAACCTTTGTGGATTTTCAGGAGTTGTTAGGGCTTTATGGTGCTTTCTGGTTGTACGCTTTTATATCGGTTTGCGGTCTCTGCTTCGTGGTTTGTTGCGTTCCCGAGACCAAAGGGAGGGATTTAACTGAAATCGACGCTAGCAGATGATCTTACGCTAACGCTCCCAGGAGAAATGTCTCGGTTAGCGTCGTCGAGAGGTACTGCTAGCAACAAAACGCAGATCTTATGATAACCCTCAGACAATAAATAAAATGCGATGTTTTTTATTTCTTTGGTGTTAGGCGTCTCTTTCTTGCTGAATAACGATGACGATTTCGTTGCGTTCAATGGCAATTTGCACTTCATTTAAGGGGTAATTGTAACCTGGTTTATCTTCAAATTCAAAAAGTATAAAATGAAGAATTTGAAGTTCCAATTTAATTTTCAGATTTTAATACAAACTGCCGGATCATTTGTTGGCATTCGATTCATAATTTCCTGAGGTGTAATTCTATTAAATATTATCCCAAAAGTGTCTGTATGACAACAGATTGCCTAGCTTTTACCTAGAACCTAGTTAGGTTAAATAGTGTTTAGAAGTTCCAAATTGCGATATTTTTAGATGGAGTGCAAATGGCCAAACTTGGTGATTAATTTTTGTAATCTATGCATAGTTAAAGCTTTAAAAACATTCACCAAATCAAAATGTGGTTTCAGTGCGCACAAAAAAGCTATTTCTCATCCAATTAAGTGCGAATTGCATTTGAGTTACCTAAAATAACGGCATCAGAACAAATTAAAGACAAATCACACTATATCATAGATTATTTTTTGTATTAAAATGACAAGAATTCATATCATCAAATTATATATCATTATATTTATAAAAAAAATATCATTATTAGATTGTTATGAATTAACCGAGATATCTCGCTGTTTTCGAATGAATTTTGATCAATAAATGTAACTGAAAGTCTATGAAATAAATCATTGTTGGCGTTCCATGTAGAATGAAAAATTAACGATTTTATTTCAACCTTCGAACAAAAGCAGCTTTAATAAGCGACCGTCACCAAATAATAATAAATTATAAGACGTTTCTATCTGTTTATGTGTTGGAAGTTATGTCAGGGCTTATTTTCCAAGCGAAATGTTAAATGGCTCGGAAGACGTTTCCCTTAATGGCCTATTTAAAGAACATTGTTATTTTACCTACCATTGGATTTAACAGAAACTGAAACTTCTAATATATTTTGACGACGACGTAACGTGTTAATAATTAGGCAAAACAGCGAGAAATCTCTGAAGGTATATTACTGAAAAATTGGCTTATTATAAGACGTTGATTATTGTTAGGGTGCGTTTAGATTAGACACTTCCGTACATTTCCCTCTGACGTAAGTGTCAACTTTCCTGAGAGAAGCTATCTCCTCCCAGCTGTGTACATAAGTCTCAGTTGACATAAGTATCAATTATACTGGGAGGAGCTGTCCGAGACTTATCTACACAGCTGGAGGGAGATAGCTTCTCTCTCCTGAAAGTGTCAACTCTCCTTAGTTGACACTTAGAGAGAAAATATATTTAAGTCAAAGTGAAATATACGGAATAAAGTGTCAAGTGTAAACGCACCGTTAGAATTAAACTATAAATTCCCCCTAAGACAATACAATTAAGTAATTCGACAATAATAGTTGACAATATACACATATTTCTTAGTTCTGTCAATAGAGTGAACAACACTTCAGAACAATTTAGGTGCTATATAGAAAGCTTTAGCAAAGATAATCAATTAATGTACCTAACTAGTCTTAGAAATTGCAATGTCCGATGTCAATCCTAATGTAAATTTACCCTGCATTCAGCTTACAAGACGACACACTGATAAGCCCTTATCTTAGATTTCCTTTTCGCTAAGAGGCTTCAAACTTATAGAGCTTCCTCCGTCGAAACTAGTTGCAAGATTTCAAATTCCCCCACGCCATGCCCTAGAGCATTTCAATTAAAATATTTGCCACAGAAAGTTCGTCCGTTTTAGTCGGTAAGAGGAGGCGAATGAGATTCAAACTAAATTGCAACTTTCAGGGAATTTGGGAATCGTTACAGTGCAAGACCACATAGTCAATTTAATTAAAATCTTTCTTTATGGGGTTTTCCTGGGACGTTAAAAGCTTGTTTCGTATGTCTTCGAGAAAGAGATAAGTCGTCGTTTATTGCGTCGGAATATACAGGTAAATTTACCTACATATTCCTGAAATGGAATTCCTGAAATGACAGGCGGTTATCTGAAAAAGCTGCTTCTTTAATATGTCAGTAGCTTGTTATTAAAAAGGACCTTTGGGTATGTACTTATGTTTTATCTGATGTTTCTGAGCTTTAACAAAAGCGATTCATATTCGATAAACTTTCCAGATGTTTATATCTTTTTTTTAAACAGGTCCCCCACGTAATCTTTTACTTGCCTTGATTCGTAATTTATCGCTCCAAGAATCGCTAAAGATTACCTAACCCAATTCGTCAGAATCTTCCCAACTGTTTTTGATCTCGTTTCCAAATTTGTAGCCTTATTTGGACATTTCCTGAATCAGAAGATAAGAATCTTTTACAAGGCAGTTTGGAATCTGTCCCTAAAAAGTTTACAGACCTTTTTTCGGGGGGGGGGGGAGGAATTTTCTGCAGCAAAATCTATAAATGCTTTGTAGTGGCGTTAAGGGGTCTTTTGCAGCGGAAAGTTTGGAAATTGTTCCTAAGAAAGTTTAGAGACGGTTTTTTTTTGGAAAAATCCACAAATTTTTTGCAGCAGAATCTAAAAATTCTTTGTAGTGTAATTGAGGGGTATTTTGCAGCGAAGCTGCAGCGAAGTGTTCCTAGAAAGATTGAGAGACTTTTTTTTAGAAAAAATTCACAAATTTTTCGCAGCAGAATCTAAAATGGTTCCTAAGAAAGTTTAGAGACTGTTTTTTTGGAAAAATCCACAAATTTTCCGCAGTAGAATCTAAAAATTCTTTGTAGTGTAATTGAGGGGTATTTTGCAGCGAAGCTGCAGCGAAGTGTTCCTAGAAAGATTGAGAGACTTTTTTTTAGAAAAAATTCACAAATTTTTCGCAGCAGAATCTAAAATGGTTCCTAAGAAAGTTTAGAGACTGTTTTTTTTTGGAAAAATCCACAAATTTTCCGCAGTAGAATCTAAAAATTCTTTGTAGTGTAATTAAGGGGTCTTTTGCAGCGAAACTACAGCGAACTGTTCCTAGAGAGATTTAGAGACTTTTTTTAGAAAAAATTCACAAATTTTTTGCAGTATAATCTAAAACGGTTCCTAAGAAAGTTCAGACTGATTTTTTTTGGAAAAATCCACAAATTTTCCACAGTAGAATCTAAAAATTCTTTGTAGTGTAATTAAGGGGTCTTTTGCAGCAAAACTACAGCGAACTGTTCCTAGAAAGATTTAGAGACTTTTTTTAGAAAAAATTTACGAATTTTTCGCAGCAGAATCTAAAATGGTTCCTGAGAAAGTTTAGAGACTGTTTTTTTTTTGGAAAAATCCACAAATTTTCCGCAGTAGAATCTAAAAATTTGTTGTAGTGTAATTAAGAGGTCTTTTGCAGCGAAGCCGCAACGAACTGTTCCTAGAAAGATTTAGAGACTTTTTTTTAGAAAAAATTTACAAATTTTTCGCAGCAGAATCTAAAATGGTTCCTAAGAAAGTTTAGAGACTGTTTTTTTTTTGGAAAAATCCACAAATTTTCCACAGTAGAATCTAAAAATTCTTTGTAGTGTAATTAAGGGGTCTTTTGCAGCGAAACTACAGCGAACTGTTCCTAGAAAGATTTAGAGACTTTTTTTTAGAAAAAATTTACGAATTTTTCGCAGCAGAATCTAAAATGGTTTTTAAGAAAGTTTAGAGTCTGTTTTTTTTTGGAAAACTCCACCAATTTTCCGCAGTAGAATCTAAAAATTCTTTGGAGTGTAATTAAGGGGTCTTTTGCAGCGAAGCCGCAACGAACTGTTCCTAGAACGATTTAGAGACTTTTTTTTAGAAAAAATTTACGAATTTTTCGCAGCAGAATCTAGAAACCGTTTGTAGTAGAGTTAAGGGGTCCTTTGCAGCGGGGATAACAATATTCTGCCTCGGATTTTCTCTAGCAGAGTTTAAAAATTGGGAAACTTTGGCAGGTGGACTTGTATCAGGTTTTGAATCTCTCAGAGAATAATCTTCTGCAAAAAAAATCAACAATCTATGGCGGAAGAAGTTTTGAATTTTTCGCTGAACAATTTTTGGATTATAACTTTTACAACAGAGTTTACTTAAATTTTAAAATTTTACATATGCTAGGAACACTCTAAAAACTCTTAAGACTTAAAAAATGGCTTCCAGAAGAGATCATCTTCTACAGAAGAATTTAGAGATCTTCTCCTGATAAATTCTGAAAAATTTTAGAGAAGGATTTAAGATCCCCCCCCCAAAAAAATTGAGAAGTATTTCGCATTTAATTTATTGCATGGTAAAATAATATAGAAATCTTCTGCAGAAGAATTCGAGAATCTTCTTCGTTAAAATTTGAATCTGTTGCATGAAAATTTAGCAATTTTTCAAAGTTTTGTACACAATTTCTGCATTTTTAATTAGGAAACGTTTGCAAAAGCATTTGGAAACTGCAGCAGAAGAATTTAGGAATTTTTGGATCTGTCCTCTGCAGAAACGTCTAGGAAGCTTCTGTGGAAAAATTTTAATATTTTCTAAATCTGAGTTTAAATGTCGTAAAATAATTAAATTATTTTCTGCAAACAAAACTAAGAATCTATGGTAGTGGAAATTTTGAATATTTTGTAATAGAGGATATACTTCTTCCGCGATTGGACCGAGTCAAAGAACTACTAATAGTGTTCGACGTTTCGCCCACCATCGTAGGGGGCTTCTTCAGGAACAAAGAAAAGAGGAATATGAGGGAATATGCAAAAAAAAACGAAAGAATGAAAAGGCCAATTTCAAAACATCAGAGCACGGTAGCTCAGTATGTCCACCATACCATTTTTTCATATTCCCTTATATTCCTCTTTTCATTTTTTCTTTTCTTTGTTCCTGAAGAAGCCCCCTACGATGGTGGGCGAAACATCGAACACTTTTAGTAGTTCTTTGACACGGTCCAATCCCGGAAGAAGTATATCCTGTACTGACTCTAGCCGTGGAAGCCTTCGTTATCATTGTGTAAAAGAATTATAAATCTTCTGCATCATAGTTTCCGATTAATTTGCAGCAGCGTTTAAAAAAGTTTCCAAAAAAATTTTTTACTAAACTTGCTCATCCGTTAGAAGAGCCTACGCTAGAGTTTAAAAATCTTTGCAAAATACCCAACAGAAGAGTTTAGAATTCTTCCTTTTATGCAAAAATTTAAAAACCAAGTGCAAAAGAATTTTGGAAATGTTTGCAAGAGAATTTTAAAGTCCTCTAAATGAAATAATTGAAAACTTTTCCGTAGCAAGTTTGAATCTATGCTAAAATAATGTAGAAATCTCTTACAGAAAAACTCAAAAATCTTATGTGATAAAATTTGAAGCTACGCTACGAAAATTAAAAAATTTTCCGAAGTATTTGCATGGAATTTTTCCATTTTTTTAGGGCTCTTTTGTAAAAGTATTTTGAAAACGATAGCAGACAATTTCAGAAATTTTCTATAACAAGGTTTCAGTTTGTGATAGAATAATTTAGGAATTCTTTGCAGAAACATTCAGGAATTTGTTATCGAAGAATTTTCGATTTTTCCGGGTGGGGGATTGAATCTTTCGTAAAATAATATAATAATTTTATGCCGAAGAATTTAAGAATCTATAGTAGAGGAACTTTTGCTATTTCTGCAAAAGAATTTATAAATCTTTTGCATCATATTTCGAATCATTCCATAAAAGAGTTTAAAAATTTTCCTGGAAGAGTTTAGAAGTCTTCTATAGAAGAATTCAGGAAACTGTTGAACATTTTTACAAGGATTTAAAAACTTCTATGAATGAATTAAAACTGAAAAATTGAAGATAATTCTTCTGCGTTAAAGTTGGAATATATCACAGAATAATATGGAAATCTCTTACGGAAGAATTCAATAATATTCTGCGTTGAAATTTAAATCTACGCTACAAAAATTTAGACATTTTTGGAAGTATTTGCAGAGAATTTCTATATTCTTATTTAAGACCCTTTTGCAAAAGCATTTAGGAAACTGTAACAGAATATTTCAAAAATTTTCTACAACAAGGTTTCAGTTTGTGATAGAAGAGTTTAGGAGTTCTTTACAGAAACATGCAGGAATTTGTTGTTGACGAATTTACTAATTTTCCACGTGCGGGGTTGAATCCGTCCTAGAATAATCTTCTGCAGAAGAATTTAAGAATCCATAATAGAAAAAATTCGCTTTTTCTGCAAAAGAATTTAAAAATCTGTAGTAAAAACTCTTTTGCTATTTCTGCAAAAAAAAATTTATAAATCTTCTGCATCATAGTTCGGATTATTCCATAAAAGAGTTTAAAAATTTTCCTGGAAGAGTTTAGAAGTCTTCTATAGAAAAATTCAGGAACCTGTTGAAAATTATTAAAAGGATTTAAAAACTTCTATGAATGAATTAAAACTGAAAAATTGAAGATAATTCTTCTGCGTTAAAGTTGGAATATATCACAGAATAATATGGAAATCTCTTACGGAAGAATTCAATAATATTCTGCGTTGAAATTTAAATCTACGCTACAAAAATTTAGACATTTTTGGAAGTATTTGCAGAGAATTTCTACATTCTTATTTAAGACCCTTTTGCAAAAGCATTTAGGAAACTGTAACAGAATATTTCAAAAATTTTCTACAACAAGGTTTCAGTTTGTGATAGAAGAGTTTAGGAGTTCTTTACAGAAACATGCAGGAATTTGTTGTTGACGAATTTACTAATTTTCCACGTGGGGGGTTGAATTCGTCCTAGAATAATCTTCTGCAGAAGAATTTAAGAATCCATAATAGAAAAAATTCGCTTTTTCTGCAAAAGAATTTAAAAATCTGTAGTAAAAACTCTTTTGCTATTTCTGCAAAAAAAAATTTATAAATCTTCTGCATCATAGTTCGGATTATTCCATAAAAGAGTTTAAAAATTTTCCTGGAAGAGTTTAGAAGTCTTCTATAGAAGAATTCAGGAACCTGTTGAAAATTATTAAAAGGATTTAAAAACTTCTATGAATGAATTAAAACTGAAAAATTGAAGATAATTCTTCTGCGTTAAAGTTGGAATATATCACAGAATAATATGGAAATCTCTTACGGAAGAATTCAATAATATTCTGCGTTGAAATTTAAATCTACGCTACAAAAATTTAGACATTTTTGGAAGTATTTGCAGAGAATTTCTACATTCTTATTTAGGACCCTTTTGCAAAAGCATTTAGAAAACTGTAGCAGAATATTTCAAAAATTTTCTACAACAAGGTTTCACTTTGTGATAGAAGAGTTTAGGAGTTCTTTACAGAAACATGCAAGAATTTGTTGTTGACGAATTTACTAATTTTCCGCGTGGGGGGTTGAATCCATCCTAGAATAATCTTCGGCAGAAGAATTTAAGAATCCATAATAGAAAAAATTCGCTTTTTCTGCAAAAGAATTTAAAAATCTTCTGCATCATAGTTCGGATTATTCTATAAAAGGGTTTAAAAATTTTCCTGGAAGAGTTTAGAAGTCTTCTACAGGAGAATTCAGGAACTTTTTATAAATTGTTTACAAGTATTTAAGAAGCTTCTATAAATAAATTGAAATTGAAGAATTAAAAAGAATTCTTCTGCGTTAAAGTTCGAATATATCACAGAATAATATGGAAATCTCTTGCAGAAGAATTCAATAATATTCTGCGTTGAAATTTGAATCTATGCTACGAAAATTTAGAAATTTCCGAAAGTATTTGCAGTGAATTTCTGCATTTTTATTTAGGGCTCTTTTGCAAAAGCATTTAGGAAACTGTAGAAAAAGAATTCAGAAATTTTCTACAACAAGGTTTCAGTTTGTGATAGAAGAGTTTAGGAGTTCTTTGCAGAAACATCCAGGAATTTGTTGCTGAAGAATTTACTAATTTTCCGCTTGGGGGATTGAATCCGTCGTAGAATAATTTAATAATCTTCTGCAGAAGAATTTAATATTCTGTGGTAGGAAAAGTTTTACTATTTCTGCAAAAAATTTATAAATCTTCTTCATCATAGTTCGAATTATTCTATAAAAAAGTTTTAAAATTCTCCTGTAAGAGTTTAGAAGTCTTCTATAGGAGAATTCAGGAACTTTTTGAAATTTTTTTACAAGTATTTAAGAAGCTTCTATAAATAAATTGAAATTGAAGAATTAAAAAGAATTCTTCTGCGTTAAAGTTCGAATATATCACAGAATAATATGGAAATCTCTTGCAGAAGAATTCAATAATATTCTGCGTTGAAATTTGAATCTATGCTACGAAAATTTAGAAATTTCCGAAAGTATTTGCAGAGAATTTCTACATTCTTATTTAGGACCCTTTCGCAAAAGCATTTAGGAAACTGTAGAAAAAGAATTCAGAAATTTTCTACAACAAGGTTTCAGTTTGTGATAAAAGAGTTTAGGAGTTCTCTACAGAAACATCCAGGAATTTGCTGCTGAAGAATTTACTAATTTTTCGCTTGGGGGATTGAATCCGTCGTAGAATAATTTAATAATCTTGTGCAGAAAAATTTAAGAATATATAATAGAAAAAAATTCGCTCTTTCTGCAGAAGAATTCATAAATTTTCTGCATCATAGTTCCAATTATTCCATAAAAAAGTTTAAAAATTTTCCTGGAAGAGATTAGAAGTCTTCTACAAGAGAATTCAGAAACTTTTTGAAAATTTTTACAAGTATTTAAGAAGCTTCTATAAATGAATTGAAATTGAAAAATTGAAAAGAATTCCTCTGCGTTAAAGTTTGAATATATCACAGAATAATATGAAAATCTCTTACAGAAGAATTCAATAATATTCTGCGTTGAACTTTGAATCTACGCTACAAAAATTTAGAAATTTCCGGAAGTATTTGCAGTGAATTTCTGCATTTTTATTTAGGGCTCTTTTGCAAAAGCATTTAGGAAACTGTAGCAGAAGATTTCAGAAATTTTCTCCAACAAGTTTTCAGTTTCTGATAGAAGAGTTTAGAAGTTCTTTGCAGAAACATCCAGGAATTTGTTGCAAAATAATTTACGAATTTTTCGCTTGGGGGATTGAATCCGTCGCAGAATAATTTAATAATCTTCTGCAGAAGAATTTAAGAATCCATAGTGGAAAAAATTCGCTTTTTCTGCAAAAGAATTCATAAATCTTCTGCATCATAGTTCCAATTATTCCATAAAAGAGTTTAAACATTTTAAAAATCTGTAGTAGGAACTCTTTTGCTATTTCTATTTAAAAGTTCGATTTTTCTGTTAACTTTAGCTTAATTTTTTAAGTGGTAATGTTTTTTTTAAATTTACATTTTTTGAAAAAAATTTTGAAATAACATTCGAATTTATAAAGATTAATAACAAAAATTCCTATTTTTAAAATTGTGCAAAGTTTTGAAACACATTTTCAAAAAAAAACTTGCATTTTATGTACAAATAAATTGCCAAAATTCGAATTTTAATCACAAAAAATTGGCTTCGAGCTAAAATATTTGATCATTGAAATTTCTCTGGAACTTCAAAATTACTAGAAAAAAATTAAAGCAAAACAGTAAATAGTTAATGAATTTTTTCAACATTTTGTTTAATTTTAATTTTGAAATTTTGAGACTCTTCTAGAAGTGTTGACTTTTTCTCAATTTCAATAATTTTCAAAAAAGTCGATATTGGAAGAATATTTTTGACAATTAATTTATTGAAAAATTTTTTTTTTCTTTAATTCTAAAAATGTAATTTTTTTTGAAAATTGTTGTGTACTTATAAGAAATTTCAACTTTTTCTAGAAATATGATCTGCTTTCTCTTGAACTTTTGAGTTTAATTATTAAATTTCGATCTTCGTTTATCGAAATTTGAATTTTAAATTCGAACTTTAGAATTTCAAGAATAAATTTAACATTTCTAGAAAAATTGGAAATTTCGATTTAAAATTTTCTTTGGTCCTACAGTTGTAGTAATTTTTTAGAGAAATATCAAATTTTAAAAAAAGTAAAAATTTGCAAGGTACATTTTTTCTTGAAATTTCAATATTTTTCTCAAAATTTTCTTATTTTTATGCAGATTTAAAGTTTACTTTCCCTAAACATATACTTAATAATTTTCAGTTGCTTACCAAAATTGCAAAATAAAATGCTCTTTAAAATATTAATATTTCGCTAAAAAACTTTTAAATTTCCAAATCAAATTAAAGAGAAATCAAAATTTAGAGAGAAATCAAAATTTTTACAAAAAAAAAATATTTTAAAGACAAAATCTCCAGGAAAAGTCGAAATTTCAAAAAAACTTTGTATAAAATGTTTAAAGAAAAACACAAATTGCATAGAAAAAAAAGCAAAATTTCTTAGAGAGAAAATCGAAATTTGAAAAAAAATTGAAATGTCTACAAAAAAGTCGAAATTTTGTTTTCCCAAAATGTTGAAATTTTTATAGAGCTTTCAGGGTTTTTTTCAAACATTTTTTTTCAAAACTGCAAAATAAAATGAACTTTAAATTGTCAAAGTGTTGTGAAAAAACTTGACATTTTTAAAGCAAATTTTTATAGAGCTTTCGAGGTTTTTTCAAGCTTTTTTTTGTCAAAACTTCAAAATCAAATGAACTTTAAATTGTCAAAGTGTCGTTAAAAATTTGACACTTTTAAAGCAAATTAGACGAATATAAAGAAAAATCTGGAGAAGTTGGAATTTCTAGAAGAAATTTTAAGAACACTTTCAGAAAAAATGGAAATTTTGAGAAAATTTCTTTTTGTAAAATATTTAGAAAAAATGGAAACTTTGCCAAAAAAATTAAAATTTTCTAAAAAAAATTGAAATATCTGAAAAAATTCAAAATTTTCATACAAAGTGACATTTGAGGTAAAAATTCGAAGATACCGTATTAACTAATTTTTTAGAGAAATAGTAAAATGCGAGATGAGTTGAATTTAGATTTTTTCTTGAAATTGTAATTATTTTCTCAAAATGTTGACATTTTTCAAAGAAATTTGAGTTTTTTTCTTAATATTTTAATTCCTGCTCCAAATATTGATTTCTTCCTTAAAACTTATACAAAAATGAGTTTTTTAAAATGTGATTTTGATCAAAATTAAAAATAAAATAATTTTTTAAATGTCTTAACTTCGTGAAATGAAACCTAAAGTTTCTATAAAAAGAAATCAGAGAAAATTAAAATTTCTACAAAATAAAGTGTTCAGAAAATTTTGAGAAAAAAACTTGTAAGCAAAATTCGGGGTGCTGCAGTTCCACAGTGCCTATGGGCCAGCCGCCACTGCACAGAATAATATGGAAATCTCTTACAGAAGAATTCAGTAATATTCCGCGTTGAAATTTGAATCTACTCTACGAAAATTTAGAAATTTCCGAAAGTATTTGCAGTGAATTTCTGCATTTTTATTTAGGGCTCTTTTGCAAAAGCATTTAGGAAACTGTAGCAAAAGATTTCAGAAATTTTCTACAACAAGGTTTTAGTTTGTGATAGAAGAGTTGAAGAATTCTTTGCAGAAACATCCAGGAATTTGTTGCTGAAGAATTTGCTAATTTTCCGCTTGGGGGATTGAATCCGTCGTAGAATAATTTAATAATCTTCTGCAGAAGAATTTAAAAATCTATAGATGGACAAGTTTTGCTATTTCTGCTATCTATCTTCTGCTTTAAAGTTCTAATATATCGTAGAATAATATAGAAATTTTCTACAGAAAAATTCGACAATTTCCGCGTTAAAGTGTGAAACTAGGTGGGTACATACAAATTTTTTTGTGACTTTTGCAGAAAATTCTTATCTTCTTTTTCAGGAATCTTCTGTCTAAGTTTTTTTGTATATAACGAATTTTATTTTCCTCATACTCACAATCAGACATTTTTTTGTGAATATTCAACGAGTAAACACAAATTTAATTCAATCAAAATCTCCGTCTTCATCTAATGAACCTGTGTTTTTACGACGAATAATTTGTATGTTTTACTGATCATAAAAGCGAGTAACTGCGACAGTTTACTTGATGAACTAATATATTTTTGAAACAATGTTTCTCTGGATAAAAGACGAACATTTCCACTGCTAGGTGCATATTTTACACCCCGGCCAATTACGTACATTGCCTTCACTTACCGATAATTCTACACTTATTTCGAAACCGGAAGCTTTCATTACATTCGTTCGACTTAATTCATTAGAGCCGTTTGTCTTAATGATCGAAATATTAGACTGAATGCATGGTAAATAAATATATAAGCTCAATTAACGTAGCCTATTTCCGAGACAATATTACAGTCGTATAAGCTCAGCTGAAATTAAATTTTATACGATTAGCTCTGGGGTGGATGTTACCACAAAACGCAAATCCTGTGAAATCCAGATTACTTAAAAATATAATCGTACGAGTTAAATCAGTCATCAAACGATTTCAAAAAGGTCGAATATAATCGTACGAATTCAATCAGTCATCAGACGATTTGAATCAGTCATCAAACGATTTGAATCAGTCATAAAACGATTTGAATCAGTCATTAAAAGATTTGAATCAGTCATCAAACGATCTGAATCAGTCATCAAACGATTTGAATCAGTCATCAAAAGCACATTTCTTAAAGAAATAAATACAAATTCCAGTTGGTTACCTGAATGAAAAACGAATTCTAACTTTTCATTTTAAAATGGAATAATTTTGAGACTAAAAATGTGTCTTCTACTGTACTCATTACAACTTTTTTTCAAATAAATAAAAATAATTCTTAAGACAATTCAAAGAGATAAGCAAAAGTGGTTTCTCCAGAGAACCAGGGGAAACGTGAGAGAAGAAAACTTGAGTTCACAATTTTAATTGAGTCCTCAATATTCAATTTCAATTGAGTCCTCAATTTTCAATTTTAATTTAGTCCTCAATTTTCAATTTTAATTCAATTTGTATCAGAATCCCATATGAAAATTTTCCCCTGAAAGAGAAACAAAATTGACTTCTTAAGAGAACCTAGAGGGTGAGAAAGAGAGAGAAGAAAAAAGGAGTTTCCAATTTTGAGTTTGGAAATTCGCTCTTCAGAGTTTGGAGAGAAAAAATTTAGCATTCAAGAGAATTCCTACAGAAAAATAAACTTGGTTCTTAAATTCCAAATTTAAATGACTCGTGGTTCCCTTAAAAATTACTCAAGAGAACTCAGCTAAAGTTCACTTCTCTCGAGAACAGGAAAATTGACTTCTTAGAAGAAGTCAAACAGTGAAGAAAAAATTGGTTCTCAATTTCCAATTTGATAAAATTCTCAACTCAAATGTATCATTTACTGTACTTATTAGAGCTTTTATCAAACAAATAAAAATAATCAAGACAATTCAGAAAGAGAAACAAATCTGACTTCTCAAGAGAACCTGGAAGGTGAGAAAGAAAGAGAATAAAAATTTAGTTTCCAATTTTAATTGAGTTCTCAATTTTCAGTTTTAATTGAGTTCTCAATTTTCAATTTTTCAATTTTAATTTAGTTGAGTCACCAGAATTCGATTTGGAAATTCGCTCTTCAGAGTTTCGAGAAAAAAATATTAGCATTCAAAAGAATTGCTACCGAAAAAAAAAGTGAATTCCCAATTTCCAAATTTAAATAACTCTGGGTCTCCCCAAGAATTGCTTAAGGAAACTCGGCTAAAGTAAGCTTCTCTCGAGAAAAAAATTAAGTTCTTAGAAAAAGTCAAACAGTGAAGAAAAAATTGGTTCTTAATTTCCAGTTTGATAAAATTTTCGACTAGAATGTGTTATTTACTCTACTTATCAGAGCTTTTTTCAAACAAATAAAAATAAACAAAACAATTCAGAAAGATAAATAAAACAGACTTCTCAAGAGAACCTAGAGGGTGAAAAAGAGATAGAAGAAAAATTGAGTTTCCAATTTAGAGTTCTCAATTTCAAATTGTAATTAAGTTTTCACCAGAATTTAATTTGGGAATTCCTACAGAAAAATAAACTGAGTTCTCAATTTTTAATTTTCTTGACTAGGGGTTCCCTTGAGAACTGATCAAAAGCACTCACATAAAACCAACAGTCTCTTTCCCTTAAGAGAAGAAATTAAGTTCTTAGAAGAAGTCAAACAGTAACGTAAAAAATTGTTCTCCATTTCCAATTTTGAGAGAGAATTCTCAACTTAATTAAAATTAGAAATTGGATTTTCTTGAGAACATAATTTAAATTGGAAATCAAAGACTTATTTTTTCTTCTCCATCTGGATTCACTTTAAAAGTTCTTATGTGTTCTAACTTTGAATTTTCACCCGATCTCAGAGAGAAAACAAAACTGATTTCTCAAAGAAAACAAAAATTACCTTCCCAAGAGAATAAATAAGTTCTCAAGAACACACAATTGAAATGGGAAATTGAAGACTCAAGTTCTTTTTCTAAATTTTTTAAAGAACTTTCATTTTGTAGGGTTTCCAACATTCTATCTCAAAAAAAGAAGAAAAATTCTCAAGAGTACTAGAGAAGAAAAATTATATTCCCGAGGAAACTCAGAGAGTTTGGGCTCTCACAAGAACAAACAATTTCCCAAGATCGCACAACTAAAATTGGAACAAAGTAAAAATGGAAGGCCCAATTTTTCTTCTATTTCAGTTGTCGTAAGAACTTAAATGTTTCTATCAGTTCTCTTGAAAACACAATTTTTTAACCTCTCTACATTCTCGACTGAACACAGAAAGAGAGAGAGAGAGAGAGGGGGGAGAGAGAGAGAGAGAGATAGAGAGAGGAGGAAGAGAGAGGGAGAGAGAGATAGAGAGAGGAGGAAGAGAGAGAGAGAGAGAGAGAGAGAGAGGGAGAGAGAGAGAGAGAGAGAGGGAGAGAGAGAGAATGGGAGAGAGAGAGAGAGAGATAGAGCGAGGAGGGGGAGAGAGAGAGAGAGAGGAGAGAGAGAGAGAAAGAGAGAGGAGGGAGAGAGAGAGAGTGGGGGAGAGAGAGAGAGAGAGAGATAGAGAGAGGAGGGGGAGAGAGAGAGGGAGAGAGAGAGAGAGAGAGAGGAGAGAGAGAGGAGAGAGAGAAAGAGAGAGAGAGAGGAGAGAGAGAAAATCGAGTTTCCAATTTTACGTGAGTTCTCAATTTTCAATTTTTATTGATAATTGAGTTTCACCTGAATTCAATTCAAGTTAGAAATTTGCGCTTTTGAGAACTTCGGAAGAAAAAGAATTCTGTACTCAAGAAAATTCCTACAGAAAAATTAATTGCGTTTTCAATTTTGAATTCGATGGTTTTCTTGAGAGCCTTCCCATGAGAATCGAAGTTAAAAGTTGGTTTCTCTTGAGGGAAGAAATATTAAGTTCTTAGAAGAAAGGAAAGAAAAAATTGGTTCTCCATTTCCAATGTTGACAGAGCTCTCAACTTAATTAAAATTAGAAATTGAGTTTTCTTGACAACTTAATTAGAATTTGCACTCAAAGAATCAACTTTTTCTCTCTGAATTCTCTTAGAAATTCTTAGGCATTCTAACATTGAGTTTTCAGTAGATCTCAGAGAGAAATTAAAAACTGATTTCTCAGGAGAACTCAGGAGAAAATAAAAATGATGTTTTTAAGAGAACAAACGAGCTCTCAAGAACACACGATTAAAATAGCAAACTGAAGACTCAAGTTCTTCTTCTAAATGTTTAAGAGACCTTACATGTTGTAGGGTTTTCAACATTTTATCCTTAAAAAAAAAGAAAAATTCTCAAGAGA